>JAJHSJ010000005.1:46645930-46853740 GCA_021015155.1 Magnolia officinalis | reverse complement strand
CTTATATAGTCTAAAAACTCACCGAAATAGACTCCTAGTCAAAGTATACTTAGGTTATAACCAAAGCGGGGCAGTTTCAGCTTAGCGGAGGACTTCTGGCGGACCTCTTGAGCCAAATGTCGGACTTAAGCTCACTAACACTGGATCTACGTTCTATTAAGTTTTCATTCGGTCGGGATTCCAGATCACGCGTGGCGGATCAGTTTCAGTTCAACGGTCAGCGGATCTCGATCGGAGATTCCGAGTACATGTAAATGTGTATGAAATTTCTCCTGATCCGAGGGTGTAATTTGGTCTGATTCTGACGGTCTGGTTGCTTAAAACTGATCCGTAAGCGAGAGGTGCTAGATTACTATTCAAGATATTTTATTTTGAATTAATTTCACATTTCTCACACTCTTCACTCCGAGCTCAAGCGAATAGCGCTGGGGACATTATCTGGATTGATTTCCGAGATGGTTGTCAAGCCCAGCGAGGCGGTCCTAGTTCCTTAACTTCGTGTTAATCGAACTTCGACGTGCGATCCAGATCCGATACGGAGTTTCGAGATGCTCCCGAGAGCAGCCGGGTAATGAGATTGATCCTAGAATTTAGGGTAACCTAGCGTCAATGATTCTACAAGTTTTGCGTCTTGCAGATCGTATTAAAGTGATTGGTGCTAATTTCACAGGCACTCTAGTTTAACACTAGCTAAATCTCGCCTAATTTCTAAAGGATTTAGTCCTGTAAGATTTCTGTCTGAGGTTGGTACTTAGTCCTTTGTAGTTTGTATATAAAGTGATCCAAGTATACTACTTAGCTAGTTTAAGATAGTGTCTATGGTGAAAGTACTTAGAAAATTTAAAGAACAAGGTGGTGAAGGGTGGGATTTGTGAAGGAAATGGGTTAAGGAGCGATTTTAGACTGTGGGATTCAGTTCTGACAAGTTAATAAGGAGTTAGGATCGACTCATCACCTAAGGACGTCTAATCCTAGGTTGGCAAAAATCCGGTTATGTACAAGATGCGGCTCTTCATTTTCTCCAATGATTAGTAAAATCCAGTACTTAGAATTATAGTCTGTGAATTGCCATGCCAATGATGGAAACTTTCAGATTTATGAAAGCTACAATTGGCCTGTCACTAAAATTTCTACAAATACAAAACAAATAAAAAAAAAGCAGCAGTATATTTGTTGATTTTTGAATATGTTGCACCTGATAGCCATTTTTTCAGCTTTCAGCTGACTGACCTATCTCAATTTGAATAGTATTATGTAGATCAGATTCAGTAGAGACAAAATTTAGCCTGAATTATTTAGGATGAAATCCTCAAACTATTTTTACATTTTTACAAAAGAAGTGAGAAATGTTTTGAAGTAACAATAAGGTTAAGGTAATCATGAAAATCTAGGAGGAAAAATATTTGAATAGAACCGTTGAATAAAGAGTATATTTTTCACTTACCAAGAGAGCATTTACTAGACCCCCAAAACTGGTCTTTAGTGACCAATAATCGTCACCATTCCTAACAGCAAAGAATGGAAGCCTGTTAATCACCATCAATATTCATTATTTTAAAGGCCTGGTGTCTTTGTTTTTTCCGTCCCATGGTGAGCATGCTGGTGTTGAGGGTCGAATATTACATATTAAACCCCAGTTATTACCTGCTTTTATGAACATGATACTGTTAATGCCATAATTTAATCGTGTTTGTGATGCAAGGTGTATTTACGAGCTTGGACTGAAACAGGGCGCTAAAAGCATGGATTTAATGCTCAGAATTCACCAAGGCAATGGACGGGACCCCAGGGGACTAAGATAAATGGATTTACACGCCTGAGATCCGAGAAAACTGAGAAACTGAAGCTCAAGTAGCCCGAAAATTAGCCAGAATGCAAGATCACAGGGTTCCCACATCTACTCGGCTCAAAAATTCTTACATGACCTGAGGACCATAAATGAACCGTACACATCGCATTTCAACTCCTGGATCCCTATGGAAGTGGCTAAATTGATATATCAGCCATAAAATCTTGATTTGGGGCCCGCCTGGTATTGGAAAATGTTTCAAGTTGGTCTCAACCCCTTAAAGAGGGTAACAAAATAGATAAATGGAATGGATCTCCCATACATATCTCAAGTGGCCCCACTGGCCGTGCCTGTGCACAGTGCACAAGTGCACTTGTTGGAGCATAAAAAAATCATCAAGAAAGACTGAAGATCAGAAATCAAAACATCGAGTGAAGAAAGGAAAAAGAACTAAGTGCTTTGTTTGGCGTTGCACGGGTGCACGGGTCGTGCAACAAGTAGTGGTTGAGCGGATAGCGCAACCAATTGAAATAGTTGCATGGATGGCACAGACAACATAAAAATATAAGCAACAGATTTCATCTTTACGTGGACCGCTCACTGATTGCACGTTGCGCGGATCACGCAACCAACTTTTCTATTGCGGGGGTTAGCGCAATCAAGAGCAGAGAATGATCATGATGAACGGTTAGATTTGATGTAAGGTGGGCCCCATGGCATAAAGATTGAGGGTTGACACGTGTGGAGGCCTATAAATACCCCCTCCCCCTTTATTTGGGAGAGAGAAGAATTCTGGAAGAGGAACAGAGCTCTAAAAGAAGACTGAAGGTGGGGAGCAAAGAAGAAGATGAGTTGCGTGAGCCGTGCAACCCACTAATTAGTTGCGTGGATTGTACAACGGACGAATTGGTTCCACGGGTCGTATAATAGGCCACTATGTGGATAGCTCTAAAAAAGTCGGGATGCTGCTGAAATCGTCGAGTGTGACCTTCATAGCTCTAAGCTCTCCTTTGCATAAAGGACAAGCTCAAAAGAGGAGGAAGGATTTAATCAACATGACATTCCTCCTAGGGAGATGACCGAAACAACTGTCGAAATGCTGTCGAATTCGAGATTCAATATAATTTTAATTTATGTATCACAGATGATCTATCTTGGAATCAAGGGACACTAAAGGGATGTAAATGAACTCAGTATCAATAATACAATGATTATTCTATATATTCTCTTTGTTATATTCAAATAAAATGATTTCCCCCAACTCCAATGCATTGTTTCTTGTTCGAAACAAAATGGCGACTCCACTGGGGACACGCCCCCTTCATCTCTAAGATAGATCATTTGATTCTTCAAACACTAATTATGGTTATGTTTATAATTGAAGGTTTTCGAATCCAACTACAAATTACAACCAATGATACCTTCTGCAAGAAAAGTGAGCTTTCGTTTCACTCTGACTGGATTCGTGATAGAATAGGCACCGAACCAAACCCCGGAGTACACGACTCGACTTCCTACGAGCAAGAACAACCTGACTCGGGTGACGGCTGGGGTTGTATCTGCTTCGCCTCAACCACTAAGAGCACGAAATGCAAGAAGCCCTAGGATGAATCTGCCTTTGCCAAGAGTTAGAGGGCCGATAACGAGCAATGCGGCTAGGAAGAATCCTGAACTCGTTCCCCCTGCAATATATCCTGAGCGAGTAGTTCCACAGTTAGCGTCGCGCACTTCTTCCTGGCTTTGATTGCCCTGAGGGTCATATGGACGAGAGACCAGAAAGGTAAGGTGTTATTAGCGAGTTCACCAATGTTTGTATCGTCCCAATCGATCAATGGCACTGAAAGCGTAGAGAAGTTGAATGAAACTCTATCCTCTCCTCTCTTCGTAAGCCCTATTACATCGATGTACTCTCGTCCCACTCCAACTACAGCTTCGTCAAGGAGTGGAGAAGTCGCAGTACATATGGCCAGGACAATGTGCTAACTACAGAGGATCGCATGAATGAATGGCAGGAGCACAAAGAGCACTGATAAAAGAATACAAAAACCTCAGAGAGGCCTTAACGACCCTCGCACATAATGTAGCCTAGATAGCGGCTCCCTCGATGATGGGCACAATCAATGGACAAGAAAACCAACCCGAAGGCTTTTTAGCCGCAGGGGGCAAATCATTGGGGTCTGTCCCAGCAATAAGAACCATAACACTAGATGAGCTGAGACAAGTCGTCAAAGAAGCTGTCAGAGTGGAGAGAGAGCATAAAAATACTGGCCGTTTCAGATACCAAACGCCGTATCCAAGGGAGGTAGAAGATATCCCCTTTTTAGCCAACTTCAAACATCCAGATTTTCAGAAGTTTAATGGGGAAGGATCGCCAGAGGAAACTTGATACACTTCATTACTAGCATGGGAAATTTTTCTACGATATCACAGTATTGCTTGAGATTGTTCGGATCATCCCTGATGAACAAAGCATTCCGATGGTATTCTAGTCTAGCCTCGGGGTCGATATGTACTTGGGATCAAATGTAGGATGCCTTTATGTCCAACTTCTTCTCTTCAGAACGAGATGTTAGTATTAAGGAATTGGCTTCTGTGTGACAGAGGGAAAGTGAAGCAGTAGAGAAGTTTATAGACAGGTGGAAGACATCAGGAGCCTCGTGTGGTCAACTGCCGGAAGAAAGAGAACAGGTGAAGATGCGTTTGAACTCTATGGAGATGGGAATCGCATTTGGACTCACCAGTGCTAACATCACAACTTTTCATGACCTGCCCACTAAGGCTCATGCTTTGGAATTAATGACTCGGAAGATGCCAACGTTTCACTATAAGACAGCTAGGAGGACACCCAGCAGGATGGCTGTAAATACCGTCGATCGTGACAAGCGAAGCAAAGATACCAAGGATTCAAGGGATAAAAGGCCAGAACGGAAAGAAGAATGAAATCAATAAAGAAATAGATACAATAGAAAAGGCCCAGGATGCTCAATTCTTATGAGGGGTTCACTTTCGATAGAGAAGATGTTGTTCCCATGATGAACTAGCTGCTAAAAGCCGACACGATAGAATTACCCGAACCCAAACGCCTTAAAGATGTGACAAGAACTAGGGAGAGAGATTTTTTCCACTAACATCGCCTGGTGGGGCATCCAACAGAGAGTTGTTATATATAAAATGTATAATACAACGAATGATAGATGTGAGTGAAATAGTAATTAGAAAAGAAAACGAAAGGGGCACGATGGCGACAGTAAATATGCTCACGATCCGGGAGAAGGCCCGAGAAACGAAAGAGAAAGAGGACCGTAGATGACAAAGAAGGTAGCGGTGATGACGTTACGATCAGGAATGAAGACAATAAGCCACAAAATAGAAAGCAAAGATTATAAGGAAAGAAGTCGTTGAAAGGCAGAGCGATGATAATGAGAAAGAAAAGAAGAGTGAAACGACGAAGGTGACTTATGATGTAGTAAGTCATTTGAAAGGCTGTAACGCCCTGAAAATCGGGGGTCGAGCATAAACTCAACTCCCGAGTTCCAGAACATCACTTATGCAACAAAATGAATGATGATTAAATGTTGACTATATTCGTGCATTGAACATGAGTGAGATTAAGCCAAAACAGAATATCATACTCCAGAGACAGTTAAATTTGCAAGCGGAAGACTGTGATAGATAGATAAAATATATAAACTATGATGAGTCTCCAGAGTGTGATAACATTACCAGGTTAAATAAATACAAGTGCAGTTCTAAAATATACCAATTGTGAGGAAGTGTAATGTCTCTTATCCCAAGTACCATAGCCCCGTCAATACACTATCAGGTCTTCATTGACCTGTCAGAGAGATACAGATAGGAGAACTCCTCCTATCATCATAGAAGTAGTGCGGCTCTGCTTCACAAACATCGCCATCACCTGAAACTCAACAAATCTGGTTGGTGTGTACAACACCGTCCCGTAACGTGGGAGTGAGTGATCAACTCAGTGGAACAGTAAAGCATAGGTTAACATGTTATCAATTCAATCAAGCAGTAATGATAAAGCAGTACAAATCAAACAATTCTAACTACTCTTATTAAATGCAAGAATGAATGACATGATGCTGTATGCCCTTGCCAAACCACCCTCAAGCGACATCATCTTACGTTCGCGAATGCTTAACTCCCTCAGTGCGCCACATCTACAAAGCACATGCGGTGCGATGATGCTCATGATTACCAAGTTATTATTAGTCCATTTCACAACCAGCAGTATTGGGAAACTAAGGTACCTCCTTGTATCATTCCCAAACATGATCCATTCTAGGGTCGTCAATCCTAGTTAATCTCATACGATATTATGGTTTGAGAAGCATAGTGAAGGCATCGCAAAGGGCTCGTCACCCGTCAGCGCGGATACAGATCTCACCGTATGCGGCTCAATTGCTGGCCGTCAGCTCGAGTACAGGTCTCACCGTACTCGGCTCAATCACTAGCCGTCAGCTCGAGTACAGGTCTCACCGTACTCGGCTCAACTCATACTCTAGTTGCTGTGAAAGACTCGTCGCCAATCACAGACCCTTGGAGTATACTCAAAGATACTACGGAGGACTCGTCGCCCGTCAGCACGAGCACAGGTCTCACCGTACTCGGCTCTCGCCGTAAGTATCGACAGCTCGAATACAGTGTCCCATACCACCGTATTCGGCTCACGAGTTTAGTTGCGCAATGGTCACTACGGGGAGGCACATGGCCCCAGCGTAGGCCGATAGCTCGACCACGGTGTCCCATACCACCATGCCCGGCTCATGCATCTTAGCAGATCGAGGTACCATGGTTAAAAGGGGGTTTCACTGGTAAGTTTGGTACCCTAGGTTCAAGCAGTAGCGTCCAAACAGGGTGAACATGCATAAGGCAGATCGGGTTACTTGACGAGCTCGACTAGCACGATCGCCCGTTGAGCTGCACGACATGAAGTGCATAAACAACTTCGTGTGGCCTAGCCACTGCCGACAGGCAACGCACGACTCGAGTTCGTCGAACACATCCCACGTGGCAAATGAATCTCAGCCACGAGTTCAATCTCGTTACCGATTGCCTGGGCCATAATCATAGCCCCAAACACAATCAATTGCAGATAGACAAAGCAGTAATGGATCAAGATTCAACTCATACAGTCAAGGTCTGGTATTATCCGTTTAGGGCTGCCAGGGCTGTTGCACGCACTCGTTGCTCCGCTCCCCCATCACCCATGACGGATCATACAACGTAAATATAAATTTAAACATATGCATTACATAGTTAAAATCATAAAGCAGTTGAGCATGTTATGAATCACAACACAAGCATGAGTTTGTACATGTTCAATTCCTAATCACACAACTATCAAAGGAGATCATACACATAGTTAAAAGAGGTTGAGAATCATATCTCAACACCCTTATACTTTACAATTTGCTAACTACTACTCATTCAGACATTTCAAGAAACACTTAAACAAACATACATCAACATACACGACATATGTCGATCACATAGGCATTAGGCCAAATCCTTTCACTAGGGAGTTGCCCCAATCATAACACGCGTACACCCACGACGGATAGTCATGGCAAGCAGGAATCCAAGTTCCATATTCATTCAGTCATTTCCACAAACACTTGGGCCACACATTTTAGCATATATAGTGTATATTGGCCGTGGCGTGACTTAGGGCAAATCCTTTCGTCAAAGGGGTATCGCCAATACATCAATCATGAATCCATGACAATTAGTCATGGCGAGCACGAATGAGAATTCTATACTCATTCAGTCATTTCCACAAACACTTAGAATACACTATCACAACATACATGGTGTATGTTAGTAAAACATGTATTAGGGTTATCCTTTAGCCAAACGAGTATTTTATCCATGTATACCATAATCATACTACAAATAATCATGACATTACATTTCCAAAACTTACACATATACGGTATTTCTAGAATACACAATTTCAACATACGTAGCATTTACAAGTGAACATGTATTACGGCGATTCCTTTCGCCAAACTAGTATTTTATCCATATATAGTATAATCATACATTAAATAACATGTCAAACATTTCTCCAAAAAAATACGTATACGGTATTTCTACGTATACCTAGAGTATGTGAAATTCCATATTCTACAACGTTAATCGAAACAGGAAACGGAAAGCACTTTGTACATGTGCAATTGCATGCAGATCATGAATCTATCATTATCTGACATTGAAAGCGTTGAAAACCCTAACCTATACACCTAAAGTCCGCACCTTTTGTCGTAGAATCGTAACGGAGTTGATAGGTTTGCTAAGCTTCCGTATTCGGCAGTTTGGCAACCTAGAGAATGAAATAGGTTAGCTATTTCACAACCTACAATAGTCTAAACCCCAAAACAGATTAGGGTTAGGGTTTCTTACCTAGAAACGACGCCGGAAACGCCGAAAAAGCGTCAAGAAAGGGATGGTGCAGCCCGTGTGGTGGCAGGGAACGACGGCAGGGAGATTCTCCCACTTCTCCCTCACTTCCTCTCTCTTTTCCCTCTCTCAAAACCCAAATTCGTATGGCTGCCATGAGAGAGGGTTTAAGGTCCTTATATAGTCTCAAAACTCACCGAAATAGACTCCTGTTCAAGGTTACTGCTAATATAGGTATTTCGTCACTTTTCCATCTTAAAAGAGAGGTTCTGGTGGCCCTCCTTGAGCCAAACGTCAGACTTAAGCTCACCACACATGGATCTATGTGGGATTACGTTTTCGACTCGATCGGATTCCCAGATCGCACGTGGCGGACCACTTTCAGTTCAACGGTCAGTGGGCCACGATCCGAAATTCCAAGTACATGTAAATGTTCCTGAAATTTTTCTTATCCGAGGGTGTAATTTAGTCTGATTCTGACGGTCTGGTTGCTTAATACTGATGCGCAAGCGAATGGTGCCAGATCACTATTCCAGATATTTATTTTGGAATGGGAATAGTGTTTTTCACACTCCCTCGCTCCGGATCGAAACGAATGGCCGTGGGACATCGGCTGGATCTGATTTTTGAGATGATTGTCAAGCCCAGTGAGGCGGTCCTAGTTCCTTAGCTTCGTGTTAATCGGACTCCCGATGTGCGGTCTAGACCTAATACGAAGTTTCGTTTCATTCCTGAGAGCAGACGGGAAATGAGTTTGGTTCTAAACTTTAGGGTAACCTAGAGTCACTGATTTTGCAAGTTTTGGGTCTTGCAGATCGTATTTAAAGCGATCCCAACGGATTTCATGGCTAATCGAGTTTTGCACTTAGTTAACTTTGTTAAATTTCTAAAGGATTTAATCTTAATTGTTTTCTGGTTGAGATGGTACTTAGGCCTTTGCAGTTTGTATATAAAGTGATCCAAGTTTTACTACTTAGCTAGTTTAAGATAGTGTCTAGGGTGAAAGTGCTTTGAAAAATTGAAAGCACAAGGTAGTGAAGGGTGGGATTTGTGAAGAAAATTGTTTAAAAGGGATTTGAGGCTTTAATTGAGCGTTTGGGAAGTTAAACCTGTGTTAGGATTGACCCATCG
Source organism: Magnolia officinalis (assembly GCA_021015155.1). Classification (NCBI taxonomy): domain Eukaryota; kingdom Viridiplantae; phylum Streptophyta; class Magnoliopsida; order Magnoliales; family Magnoliaceae; genus Magnolia; species Magnolia officinalis. Next base: position 46,844,397 of record JAJHSJ010000005.1, on the reverse strand, counting down.
CCTAAGGATGTCTAATTCCAGGTTGGCAAAAATCCGGATGTTACAAGCATACGGCCTCGCTTAATCATTTATGATGCGCTTAAGTTGACAGAGGAATTTCAGCAGAACTTGGTCCAAGCATTGTCCAATCATGACGTAGAGAAACTTTGCTAGCAGAGCTGGAACGTGAAGAGCACGATGAGCGAGAAGATTGCCTACTAGTCGTTTCCTTCTTTGACGATGATTTGATCTGCGAGATAGAGCATAACAGGCCACTAATGATAGAAGGCCATATCCGTGGCAAGAAAGTTAAGCGGATTATGATAGATAATGGGTTTGCGGTGAACCTCTTACCTCTCTTGATGTTGAGTAAACTAGGTTATCGTCGTTTTGATCTATGCCCTAGTGGAATGATGATACAGGGCTTTAATTAAGATGGGCAATGTGCACTTGGTAAGATTATAGTGATGTTAGAAATAGGAGAGCTGACTACTGATGTCATGTGCCACGTTATAAACGACGTGACGACGTACAATCTCCTCCTACGAAGGTGTAACGCCCTGAAATTCGGGGGTTGAGTATGAACTCAACTCCCGAGTTCCAACGCATCACTTATGCAACATACACAATGCCGGTTAAATGTTGTCTGAGTTAGCACAATAAACATGAATGGATTAAACCAAAACAGTAATTCATACTCCAGTTCAATTGTATATAAAAGCAAGCGGAAGACTGAAATTTTATATTCAAGTATGTAAAGTAACAAAAATATCTGAACTCCAGAGTATGAGTACTAGCTGAGCACCAATATACATGTATTGTTTTTAAGTCAAAACCCAAAATACAATCCTCAAAAGAGGCCCTGAGAATCCCGCGATGCAGCCGGCCTAAGCGAAGCCGTCAGAGTACTGCATGAAGGAGAACTCCTCCTGGTCCTCATCAATGTCAGGCTCTGGCTCCTGAACCAAGGCGCCCTCTATACCTGCGACAGAGTCTGGTGGGTGTTGCAAACACCGTCCCATAACGTGGGAGTGAGTAGCTAACTCAGTGGAACAATAAAGCATAAGTTAACATGTTATCAAATCAATCAAGCAGTAATGATAAAGCAGTACAAATCAAACATTTCTAACTACTCTTGTTTAGTGCAAAAATGATATGACATGATGCTGTATGCCCTTGCCAAACCACCCTCAAGCGACATCATCTTACGTTCGCGAATGCTTACTCCCTCAGTGCACCACATCTACAAAGCACATCCGGTGCGATGATGCTTATGATTTCCAAGTTTTTATTAGTCCATTTCAACTAGTAGTATTGGGAAACTAAGGTACCTCCCTTGTATCATTCCCAACATGATCCATTCTAGGGTCGTCAATCCTAGATAATCTCATACGATATTATGGTTTGAGAAGCGTAGTGAAGGCATCGCAAAGGGCTCGTCACCCGTCAGCGCGGATACAGATCTCACCGTATACGGCTCAATTGCTGGCTGTCAGCTCGAGTACAGGTCTCACCATACTCGGCTCAATCACTAGCCGTCAGCTCGAGTACAGGTCTCACCGTACTCGGCTCAACTCACACTCTAGTTGCTGTGAAAGACTCGTAGCCAATCACAGACCCTTGGAGTGTACTCGATGATACTACGGAGGACTCGTCGCCCGTCAGCACGAGTACAGATCTCACCGTACTCGGCTCTTGCCGAAGTATCGACAGCTCGAATACAGTGTCCCATACCACCGTATTCGGCTCACGAGTTGGTTGCGCAATGGTCACTACGGGGAGGCACATGGCCCCAGCGTAGGCCGACAGCTCGACCACGGTGTCCCATACCACCATGCCCGGCTCATGCGACTTAGCGGATCTAGGTACCATGGTTAAAAGGGAATCGCCACTGGTAAGTTTGGTACCCTAGGTTCAAGCAGTAGCGACCAAACAGGGTGAACACATAAGTACATTTCGGTTTACTTGACGAGCCTGACTAGCTCGAGCGCACCACAAGTTGAGTGATATGGAGCGCAAAAGCACTCCGTGTGGCCAACCACTATCGCCAACCGAAGTACGACTCGGGTTCGCCAGACACGTCCTTTGTGGCGACATGAATCTCAGCCACAATCGCAAGTCTGGTACCGAATGTTTGGACTATATACATAGTCCCAAACTCAAACAGTTTTCATTGATAGCATGTGAAGTAAAGCATGATAAACAAGCAATACAAGCATGTTAGTAGGCATGTCATAAAGCGTGAAGTAAAACATGAAGTAAAGCATGTTGCAAAGCATGTTGTAAAGCATGTTGTAAGGCATGTGATAAAACACTATCCCCATAGGGATACAATTGTGTGCGCATTACAAGTGAGAGGTTGCGGTGAACCACCGCATGGAGGGGATCCTACATGTCTCTAAGGGAGTCGGAAATCCCATATCAGCGCCTATCTAAGGCACTAGTACATACACATGTACACATACAAGCATTTGCACAAACACTTAGAATACACTATTCCAACATACATGACGTATGTTAGCCAAGTTCGTGTTAGGGTTGTCCCTTCGCCACGAGAGTATTTTTCCCGTGTATATCGTAATCATACAGCAAATAATCATTACAATTACTTTTCCAAAATCCGCACGTATGCGGAATTTCTAGAATACGCAATTTCAACATACATGACATTTACACATGAACATGTATTTTTGCGATCCCTTTCGCCAAACTAGCATTTTATCCACACATGATATAATCAAACATTAATAAACATGTCAAACATTTTCCCAACAAAAATACGTATACGGTATTTCTACGTATATCTAGAGTATGTAAAATTCCATATTCTTTATCGCTAATCGAAACAAGAAACGGAAAGCACTTTGTACATGTGCATTTGCATGCAGATCATGAATCTATCATTATCTGACATTGAAAGCGTTGAAAACCGTAACTTATACACTTAAAGTCCTCACCTCAGCCCTTGGAATTCCAACGAATCAGCAAGGGTGTTGGAGCTTCCGTATACGGGAGTTTCCTAGCCTAAAGAGCGAACCGATTAGCCTTTGCATAACCTACCACTATCCAACCTCAAATCAGACCTAGGGTTAGGGTTTCTTACCTTCAAATGGGATGGACACCGCCGGAAAAACCCCTGGAATAAGGCGGTGTAGGCCGTGGGATGAGTGGAAGCAGCAGGAGGAAGATCGGCTTCGATCTCCAAGCCTTTCTCTCTCTTTTCTCTCTCTCTCTCTAAGGGTTTGCTCCCAAATTCATATGGCTGTGAGAGGGGCTGTTCTAAGCCCCTTATATAGCCAAAATCATGTCCAAAATAGACTCAGGTTCAAGGGTGGCTGCATATGTAGGCAGTTCGCCACTTTCCAAGCTCAAAAGGTATGTTCTGTTCTGGTGGCCTTCTTTGAGCCAAACGTCAGAATTAAGCTCACCATCTACGGATCTACGTGGGATTACGTTTTCGACTCGATCGGATTCCCAGATCGCACGTGGCGGACCACTTTCAGTTCAACGGTCAGTGGGCCACGATCAGAAATTCTGAGTACATGTAAATGTTCCTGAATTTTTCTTAATCCGAGGGTGTAATTTGGTCTGATTCCGACGGTCAGGTTGCTTAATACTGATGCGCAACCGAAAGATGCCAGATCACTATTCCAGATATTTTTAGTTGGATGGAATAGTGTTTTTTCACACTCCCTCGCTCCGGAGTGAAAAGAATGGCCGTGGGACATCGGAATCACCTGATTTTTGAGATGATTGTCAAGCCCAGTGGGGCAGTCCTGGTTCCTTAGCTTCGTGTTAATCGGACTCCCGATGTGCGATCTAGACCTCATACGAAGTTTCGTTTCAGTCCCGAGAGCAGACGGGTAATGAGTTTGGCTCTAAACTTTAGGGTAACCTAGAGTCACTAATTCTGCATGTTTTGGGTCTTGCAGATCGTATTTAAAGAGATCCCAACGGATTTCATGGCTAACCGAGTTTAGTACCTAGTTAACTTTGTTAAATTTCTAAGGGATTTAATCCTACATGATTTCTGGTCGAGGTGGTACTCGACCCAATGTACGGAAATTTACAGGTCGTTACAGAAGGCTATGGATACATCAGTATGGTATTGTACCCTCTACTCTGCATCAATGCTTCAAATACTGTAAAAATGGAATGTAGTATAAAGTAATGACCGATGCAAGACCATATACAGAGGCCGAGTCCTTCTTTGCGGACGCCGGTTATTATAAAGGGTTCACTGAAGAAGAAAGAAAGAATGATAAAAGTAAAGTCCTAAAGGACATTTAAGTAAACGTGATTAAAGAAGAAACAGAAAATGCAGAATCATCCAGGACTGTAGAAGCAAGGAAGAAATTCTATTTTGTGCTGAAACATTTGAGACAATCAGGGCAACCGCCACTAACCCTATTATCACCTGAACAGTTGCAAATTTTGTAGTCTAATTATATAGTGTCATTGTCATATGTTGAAAGGCACAAGCCATTTTCAACTGTGCCAGGAAGATTTTAGGTCAAGGCTAGCGCAAAATACCCGGAGCCAATAAAATTTTACACCTCAGTGGAAGTAAAGGCAGAAGAAGAGACCACGAATAACACGTGTCGTGGTAGGCTGACACCGGAAGACCTTAAAAAATATAGTCTGGCAAGTAAGAAGATCATGAAGAACATGGTTTTGACTACAAAGAACTTGTCAGCTTGAATCATGAGAGAGAAATTCAAATTCCTATTGTGGTCGGTCAGGAAAAGTGAAGAGATTTTAAGGATTGGGGGCAGAGTCATTGGTGAATATGGTTGCAGCTGAACAGTTATCAGAAGAAAATGTCAAAATAGTCAAGCATCCTGAAATGGCTCCGAAGCAGATGGAAGATGGAAGGTAGCTGACGATGGACAGTTTGCGAGAGATAAACCTGGGAACAGAGGAAGAGCCAAGTGGATAGAAGCAGTTGCATTACGCAATGTTAAGAAAAAAAATGTGGTCAATTTCATCCGGCACACGATAATATACCGCCATTGTATTCCTAAGAAAATTATCACAGATAATGGCACACCCTTCAAAAACAGAGGCATGGAAAAGCTATGTCAGAAATTCAATATTCATCATTCGTTTTTAACACCTTACTATCCACCGGCCAATGGACTAGCAGAGGCATTTAATAAAACGATAGTCAAGATACTGAAGAAAACAGTGACAGGGAACAAACGTGATTGGGATGAAAGGTTACAAGAAGCTTTGTGAGCATACAAAACTACTCATCGGACAACAACAAGAGCAACACCGTATTCGCTAGTCTATGGTATATAAAAGCAGTAATCCTGATTGAAATTCAAGTAGCTTCACTTAGAGTGACAGTGCGTCAGTCTATTACAGATGATGAAAATGCAAAAAATAAGGCTAAGGGAGCTGGATTTGCTTGATAAGAAACGCCTAGCGGCCCAGCAGCGATTGTAATCATATCAAGCAAGGATATCGACCGCCTTTAATAAACGAGTCAAATATCACTCTTTCAAAAAAGGGGATATGGTACTGATGTTGAAAAGACCTATCGTGGTCACCCGTCGCGCAAGGGGCAAATTCGAGCCTAAATGGGACGAGCCGTATATAATAAAGGAAGTGTGCTCCAAAGGCACATACAAAGTCGTGGATCAAGATGGCCAAGGTATTAATATACCAGTCAATGCTCGCTTCATCAAAAGATGTCGTCCCTGAAAACACTACTGATTTTGATCTAGAATATTATCAGAATAATGATTTTGTATCAAAAGGGGGCAAGAATAAACAAGACCACGACTGTGTACTATCAGATGAATGAATAAAGAAGAAATTTGCGAGCACATGTCAAGACTATGTACTATGTGCCAACAAGTGTTGCGAAAAGAAAGTGACCATCGTCATCATCAAGCGAGCTCTGCAAAGTTCTGTTGAAATTTGTATCGTCACCAAACTGATATATTATGAAAAACACAGATGGATACCATTGAAGATATTAGCAGAAGTGGTGACGTATCAATCTCAGTCAGAGATGTCTATCATTCTCGCAACAACAATGGCCACCTACTATTGTCTTTTAAGGCAGCCTAGCCAAGCCAAAAAAATGGTCAGCTACGCATAAGGCCTATTATTTTCGCCATTCAGGCAGCAGTGAAAAGCCAGTGGCCTTAAAAAGCCCAAGAAGGCCATCATATGCATACCCATGCGGGCCATTGAATAAAAGCCTAAAAGCCAAAAAGTCCTCAACGGCCAGTCACGCGTGAGACCAATGCCGTCTGTATAGCTTTCAGACAGCGTCATGGGGAATGGAAGAAAATGCCCTCCCGTGAATGGGTTTGACCTTGCAGACAAAGAAAATGCGGGCTGCAGTGTGAGCTCTTTGCCATGTCCATAGATAGGCCAACCATGCGTAAGACCCACCAGATCTTTGGCTTGATTTCAGTATTAACTCATGAGGAAGGGCTTAAACCTACTCATTGATGGACTGGCAGCCCTAGATTTGATACCCCAAAGGTCGCCTTGCGAGCCCCGTGAACTCTAGAGAGTTACTGCGGCCAACCCTATGTGTAATTCCAACCGAGTTCACGGCCCCGGTAGCTTCACTGGGCCCCTCTAATGGATCGCAGTTTGTAACTCACCAGGTTTTGAGAAGTCCAGTGCACTCCTAAGAGTTACAGAGACCATCACGTGAGACCTGACTCCACTACTCAAGAGTCAAAAAAACTGCGTGGGCTCCACTACTCAAGAGGTTAAATTGTGTGTAACTGACTAAATTGAAACTTAGCACCACCAATAAGAAAAAAATCATATAGTAAATCTTACACTAACATGCATAAAATATTGGTGTTTTATAGTTAGTTCCTCATTAAATATTATGTCAAGATTACTGTATAGATAAATATGTTTGAAATGATCAGTGATGAAGAAATGCATAGAAGAATAAATATCACAAAATATTATCATGAATTCATGTATTGAGAATCAAAAGAAATTACTTGTTCAAAAAATCATATACACAAAAGAAATTACATGCTTAAAGTTCTTCTGCAATTCCTATTATCCACATATATTTTTGCAGGTCCTCCTTTAATTGCATCCGAGCTGCGACATGTTTTGACTTTTTCTCAAGAATGATCTTTGCTTGATCAGGAATGTCAACCAGTTTATCTTCCAATGATACAATCATCTCTTCGGTCTTGAGTAGTTCGGACTTCTCAGCATTAGCAGATTGAATATTGACTTGCATCTTTTCTTCAATCTCCTTTATGGATGATTCCTTCTCTCGATCCTTCAACTCTAGCTGCGAAATCTCCTCTTTTAGAGCAGCGATGCGGTCCCGAATAGCCACTCTATCATCAGTATAAGTCATCAGCTGTTCTTGAAGAACTAATTGTTCCTGGTCAAATTCAGAGGTAGCGAAAGCAATAAGAGAAGCCTTTCCTTGGACAGAGTCAGCTGCTTCCCATATTCCAAGATCTTAGGAGCAATTGCACATTCTCCGTTGATGATAAAGAGATTATGGAATCGCGAAATCTGAGAAGAGAATCACACAGAGTGGAGATATTGATCTTCGCCATTCTTGCAGAGCTTTCTAGAATTTCAATAGCAATATTTAGGTCTGACCATTGTTCAGGGTCTTTGAAAATGTGAACTATTGCTGATAGAGAATTCTTCATCAAAAACATCTTGTGCGTCGGAATCTTCGTGAATGACAGTAGTTCAGAAGCAATGGCGACAGACTCAGTGCTTGCTGCCCCACTGCAAGGAGGAGTTCCTGTAGTATAATGAAGGAAAGAACTCAGAAATAGTGATAAAAAGTTAGAAGATGTATAGCTCTTGATAAAGCAATCAATATATATATACCCGCCGCATAAGTATGACTAATAGGAGGAAGAATTTCTTGAACCGTAGAAGGACTAACTCCTAGCATGTCAGCAAAAGAAGGCGCTCTGGCCTATGTACTTGAATCTCTAGTAGTTGGAGTGGGTAAATCAGTTGGCTTCACCGGAAAGGCAATTTCGCATGCCACCGCTCGCAGAGGTATTGAGAATCTCAGTGAGGTTGTTGGTGCAACAGAGGGTAAATCCAAAGGAGAAGTATTATCTGCCTTCGTATTGGCAGCATGATCGCCTAAAATAGAATGCGTAATACAAGAAAAGTGAAAAGAACAAAAGTAAATAACAACAGTAAGACTTTCTTACATGGCGAATAACCATATTCCCCATAGTCCAAGGGTTCTTCTTCTTCTTCCCCTGCAATTGGTGAAGTTTTTGCAGGAATGGCCTCAGAAGTTGGGAGGATATGTCCTTCATCAGCAGAAACATCCTCCACAATTATATCATCTTCACCGCTAATATTAACTTCTCCCTCTTCAAAATCATCGTCTTGATTTTCTCCCTCTGTCTCGCTTTCATCGGAAATAGTATGTCTGGACGAGGAAGTTGAACTTTCGCCATCTTAGTCTCCTTCGCTATACTCTTCAGCAACAACTTGTTTTCCTTTAGAAGGAAGAGACAGATGATTCTCTAGTTGAGTATCTGTGGTAACTAAAACTGGAGAAGCAGTAGTAGTGGTCCCTTCCTGGGGAGAAGCTTGGGCACGTGCTCGAGACCTCGTCATTGGAGAAGAAGTTGGTTGTTGTTGAGGATGAAATTTTTATTAGGTGGGGAGAGCTGTAAGACACGTATCCTAGTTTGTACTGTTCCGTCGAATCCCGCAATCCTTTCCGTCGAAGTCTGGCAATCCGCGACTGATAACCGACATTTGCTATCGACCCTAAGTCGTATCCTGTAGAATCGAGTTGGCTTAATCCGAGACTTGTACCATTACGACCGCACCATCGCCGCGGTTCCGATGCCGCGTCTTACGCACGATCCGATACCCTGACAGGAAAATGTAGGCCCACGTTCAGTTCAAGGAAAACGTCGCGTGTTGCAAAACTCAAGAGAATCTCTACAACATGTCCCATCAATCAATCAATCAATCACATCATGTCAAGTACAAAAGCAACCCATGCTTTCTTTCTCCACAAGTTAAGTAACCACCAAAGTCAACCCATCTCTCACCTCACCCATCACTCACCTCACATCACTCACCTCACATCCATCACTCACATCTCTCCTTACAACCCTCTCTCTCTCTCTCTCTCTCTCTCTCTCTCTCTCTCTCTCTCTCTCTCTCTCTCTCTCTCTCTCTCTCTCTTTCCCTTCACAATTTCCAAGCAAAAATCAAAGAAAGAGAGTGGCCGTCCATGGTTTTCCAAGAGAGGAAGTGAGATGTGTGTGACCCACTTTCCCATCCCAAATCCTTCATCCTAGCCATTCGAACCTCATCACCCTCCACCAAAGTGAGACACAAAGAGATTGGCTTTCCAATGGTGGGCGCTTTCATAGGCTAGATTTCATTATTTTGATGATGGGCCAAGTGAGGCCTACCGATTGATGGTATGGATCTCACTTGGGACCCTAAGATGTGGCCGATGGCCCACCTTGAATATCAATATGATTCCATGACGGGGCCATTCTCCATGGACCCCATCATGATGTTTATTTTCTAGCTTAAATAGAGGTCATCTAGACCGTCCATTTTAGTGGAGAAGGAATCTCCACCGTTGAATTTTGATTTAATGGGCCCACATGTATTGGGACCCACTTGTTGTATGATTGAATGCATGGAACGAAGGGCCCATAGTGTCGGGGTCTCTCCATCACACCCGTATGTCTCTCTCTCTCCCTCTTTTTTTTCATTTTCTTTTCATGTGATGGTGATGTGGTTGTGTGGCCCACTCGGTGGACCCCACCATGAAGTATGTATTTTATCCAAGTAATCTATAAGTGGGGCCCATCTTATATGTGTTGTACCCACACCATCAAATCATTTGGTGGCCCACCTAAGCAGGGCCCACCTCAAATGCATGTGTTATGCCTAACCGTCCAGCATCCCAGGGACGCTGGACGTGAACTGGAACTGGGAAAACACAAATATTAGCTTGTTTCCAAGCTTATGGGGTGGCCCACTCATATAGGCCCCACCTTGATGGATGTATTCAATCCACGCCGTCCATCCTTTTCCTCAGACCATTTTAGGCGTTGAGCTGAAAAATGGGACCAATCTGACCTTCTGGCGGACTATAGCATAGAAAATGGTGGTTTTCACCATTAAAAATCCACATGATGTGTCCACACACCAAAAGATATTGAATATTAGGCTTGTTGGGCTTGTCTTGAGATATGGGAACCAATAGGTGGGGTGGATTCTTTCGATGCGGGCTCCACACACGAAAAACCTCAGAAAATGAGATTTCAAAAAAAAAAAAAAAAAAAGAGGCAGCAGACGCTGCTGCTGCCAGAGGCGCGCAGGCAGCGCCTGCCGCGTGGAGACGGACAGACGGCTAGGCAGGGACCCACGGTCCCAACCGTGGGCCCCACCATGATGTGTATATGTCATCTAATCCGTTTATTAGGTGGGCCCCTCCCTGAAGTGGGCCCACTCCAAAAGGCAGGCCGATCTGACGCTCAGGTGGCCCACATCATTGGAAACAGTGGGATGAACGTTTGCCACTAAAACTCTTTTGTGGCCACAGAAGTTTTGGATCAGTTTGAAATTTGTTTTTCTTTTTCATCCAGGTACGTGTAACCTTGTGAATGGATTAAATGGAAGATAAACGTTATGGTGGGCCCCACGTGGGACCCACAGTGATGTATGTGTTTTGTACACGCCGTCCACGGCAGTGGACAGTGAAACCAACCCCCCCCCCCCCCAATGTGTTCTATCCACACCGTCCAGGGGACGGTGCGTGTGTGCGTGTGTGTGTGTGTGTGTGTGTAATATATATAATATTATATTATATATATATATAATATTGTATATATATATATTATATTATATATAATATAATATTGTATATATATATATATATATGATGGTGGGCCTTCATGGAACCCACCATGATGCTTGTGTTGCATCCAAACCGTTCAACCATTTGGCAAGCTTGCCTTACAAGCTTGAGACTAAGAATGAGTCAGATCCATAGTTCAAGTGGACCCCATCTTGGTTTATATAAGGCCCAAGTGTTTAGGCCCACCTTGTCATATTTATGGTCCATTGTTGAGGCTCACTTTGATGTGTACGAAGCCATTGTTGAGGCCCACTTTGATGTGAATGTAAGGCCCATGTTATGAGGCCCATTCGATGTAATTGTGGCCCATGGTTAAGGCCCGCTTTGACATATAAGGCCCATGTTACAAGGCCCATTATGATGTATTCCAAGGCTGTAACGCCCTGAAAATTGGGGGTCGAGCATAAACTCAACTCCCGAGTTTCAACGCATCACTTATGCAACAAAATGAATAATGATTGAATGTTGCCTGTATGAGTGCATTGAACATGAGTGAGATTAAGCCAAAATAGCATATCATACTCCAGATACAGTTAAATTGTAAGCGGAAGACTATGATAGATATATAAAATATAAAAACTGTGGTGAGTCTCCAGAGTGTGATAAGGTTACCAGGTTAATGAATTACAAGTACAGTTTCAAAATATACCAAGCTACGGAAATAAAATGTCTTCTATCCCAAATAGTATAGCCCCGTCAATGCAATTCCAGGTCTTCATAGACCTGTCAGAGAGTTACATGTAGGAGAACTCCTCCTTAACAGCATAGTAGTAGTCCGGCTCTGCTTCATAAGCATCACCATCACCTGAAACTCAACAAATCTGGTGGGTGTTCGAAACACCATCCCGTAACGTGGGAGTAAGTAGCTAACTCAGTGGAATAATAAAGCATAGGTTAACATGTTATCAATTCATTCAAGTAGTAATGATAAAGCAGTATAATTAAACACTCCTAACTACTCTTATTAATGCAAGTATGAATGCAGTCATGATGGATGCCCTCACCGACATACTCTCTCATGCGACACCATCTTCGTTCGCGGCATGCTTGCTTTCCTCAATGCTCCACATCTTTCAGGCACATGCAATGCATGATGAGCATGATTACCGAGTTGTTATTAGTCCATTTCAAATAGCAGGATTGGGAAACTAAGGTACCTCCCTTGTATCATTCCCAAACATGATCCATTCTAGGGTCGTCAGTCCTAGACAATCTCATACGATGGTGTGTTTCTAGGTTGCTGCAAGGGCTGTTACACGGAATCGTTGCACCACTCCCCCATCACCTTAACAATATAGGCCTAGTTTATACTCTGTTACTATGGGAAGGCTCATCGCCTCACCACAGATTCAGAGTATGCTCGAGGTCACTACAAATGGCTGTCAGGGCTGTTACATGGAATCGTTGCACCACTCCCCCATCACCTTATCAATGTAGCCGACAACACGAATATAGTGTCCCATACCACCATAATCGGCTTACGAGTCTAGTTGCTCACTGGTCACTACGGGGAGGCACGTGGTCCCAGCGTAGGCCGACAGCTCGACCACTGTGTCCCATACCACCATGCCTGGCTCATGAGTCTTAGCGGATCGAGGAACCATGGTTAAAAGGGATTTCACTGGTAAGTTTGGTACCCTAGGTTCAAGCAGTAGCGTCCAAACATGGTGAACATACATAGGATAGATCGGGTTACTTAACGAGCTCGGCTAGCTCGAGCGCACATCAAGTTAAACGATATGAAGCGCATGAGCACTTCGTGTGGCCAACCACTATCGTCAACCGAAGTACGACTCGGATTCATCGAACACATCTCATGTGGCAACTGAATCTCAGCCACGAATTCAATCCCGTTACCGATTGCCTGGACTATAGTCATAGCCCCAATCACATTCAATTGCAGATAATTAAAGCAGTAATGGATCAAGGTTCAAATCATACAATCAAAGTCTGAAATTATCCGTTTAGGGCTGCCAGGGCTGTTGCACGGAATCTTTACACCACTCCCCCATCACCCATGACGGATCATACAACGTAAACATGAATTTAAACATATGCATTACATAGATAAAATCATATAATCTGTTGAGCATGTTATGAAGCACAACACAAGCATGAGTTTGTACATATTCAATTCCTAATCACACAGATATCTAAAGAAATCATACACATAGTTAAATCAGTTGAGAATCATATCTCAACACCCTTAAACATTACAATTTACTAACTACTACTCATTCAGGCATTTCAACAAACACTTTAAGATACATACATCAACATACGCGACATATGTTGATCACATAGGCATTAGGCCAAATCCTTTCACTAGGGAGTTGCCCCAATCATAACACGTGTACACCCACGACGGATAGTCATGGAAAGTAGGAATCCAAGTTCCATATTCATTCAGTCATTTCCACAAACACTTGGGCCACCCATTTTAGCATATATAGTGTGTTTTGGCCGTGGCATGATTTAGGGCAAATCCTTTCGTCAAAGGGGTATCGCCAATACAACAATCATAAATCCATGACAATTAGTCATGACGAGCATGAATGAGAATTCTATACTCATTCGGTAATTTTCACAAACACTTAGAATACACTATTTTAACATACATAGTGTATATTAGCAAAAACATGTATTAGGCCAAGTCCTTTCGCCAAACAAGTATTTTATCCATATATAATATATTCATACAGCAAATAATCATGTCAAACACAATTTCAAAATTTATACATATACGGTAATTTCTACAAATACCTAAAGTATGTGAAATTCCATATTCTTCATCTTTAATCGAAACGGAAATCAGACAACACTTTGTACATGTGCAATTGCATGCAGATCATGAATCTATCATTATCTGACATTGAAAGTGTTGAAAACCATAACCTATACATCTAAAGTCCGCACCTTTTGTCGTAGAATCGTAACGAAGTCGATAGGTTTGATAAGCCTCTGTATTCGGCAGTTTTGTAGCCTAAAGAATGAAACCGGTTAGCTATTTCATAACCTACAACTATCAAAACTCCAAAACAGGTTAGGTTTATGGTTTCTTACCTAGAAATGACGCCGGAATCGCCGGGAAAGCGATGAGAATGGGGTGGTGCAGCTTGTGTAGTGGCAGGGAATAGCAGTTGGGAGATTCTCCCACTTCTCTCACTCTTTCTCTCTCTTTTCTCTCTTCTGTCTCTAGGGTTTCTCTCAAATTCGTATGGCTGTGAGAGAGAAGGTTTTAAGGTCCTTATATAGCCTAAAAACTCTGCGAAATAGACTCTAGGTCAAAGTATACTTAGGTTATAACCAAAGCGGGTCAATTTCAGCTCAACGGAAGACTTCTGGTGGGCCTCCTTGAGCCAAAGGTCGGACTTAAGCTCATCGACACCGGATCTATGTTTAGTTAAGTTTTCATTTCAGTCTGGATTCCAAATCGTAAATGGCGGACTAGTTTCAGTTCAACGGTCAGCGGATCTCGATCGGAGATTCTGAGTACATGGATATGTGTATGAAATTTCTGCTGATCCGAGGGTGTAATTTGGTCTGATTCTGACGGTCTGGTTGCTTAAAACTGATTCGCAAGCGAGAGGTGCCAGATTATTATTTGAGATATTTATTTGTAAAGAAAATCAAGTGTTTTCACACTCCTCGTTCCGGACACAAGCGAATTACACTGGGACACTATCTGGATTTGATTTCCGAGATGGTTATCAAGCCCAACAAGGCGGTCCTAATTCCTTAACTTGGTATTATTCAGACTTCCGATGTGCGGTCTAGACCTGATACGGAGTTTTGAGATGCTCCCGAGAGCAGCCGGGTAATGAGATTGATCCTAGATTTTAGGGTACTCTAGCGTCAATGATTCTACAAGTTTTAGGTCTTGCAGATCGTATTTAAAGTGAGTGGTGCTAATGTCACAGGTACTCTAGTTTCACACTAGCTAATCCTTGCCTAATTTCTATAGGATTTAGTCCTGAGTAATTTCTATCTGAGGTGGTACCTGGGCCTTTGTAGTTTATTTATAAAGTGATCCAAGTTATACTACTTAGCTAGTTTAAGATAGTGTCTAGGGTGAAAGTACTTAGAAAAATTTAAAGAACAAGGTGGTGAAAGGTGGGATTTGTGAAAGAAATGGGTTCACAAGCGATTTTAGATTATGGGATTGGGTTTGACAAGTTAATAAGGTGTTAGGATCGACTCATTGCCTAAGGACGTCTTATTCCAGGTTGGCAAAACTCCAGGATGTTACAATCTACCCCTCTTAAAATAAAATTTCTCCCCTAAATTGGCTAAGGGTAATAAGAAAAGATTTAATTATTTCTTTGCCTAGGTTTTATTGCGTAGGGTATATACTAGCCTTGTTCATTTTAGTCTACCCCCCTTAAAACTTATTTCTTTATCCATTTCTCATACCCTGATGGTTTGCTACAATTTATTTCTTTACCTATTTAGAGTCTTGACGACGATTCCCAACACTTTAAAGTAAGATGGTTGTTTTCAATGTTTGACCAACACAGAGAGATGGTTATAGTGGGCTTGATCCCGATACATCGATCATCTACCAGACCAGGGTAGAAAGCTCGTCGTATCCCTTCTGAATCCTGGTGGATTCTGGTCTTCTGCTCGGCCAAGCAGTGAGTCTATCGGCAGTCGCCCAGGATTGAGAATTGGGTCAAGCCGCGAATGTTCGCAGTTGTATATTTCAGTAACTCTGTAGTCCGATCACTCTAAAAACGTAGGGAATGTCCATCATTAAAAGGCTTAACTTGTCTATGTCTAAGGTTGCCCTTTAGGTCTTAGTCTATGAGAGTCCTTGTTATTATCTATGTCCAAGGAAATGGTGCATCAAATCTTACTAGATCATCCTAAAACGGTTTCTTATAGTAGAACTTGCTAGGGTTTCTATAATATTCGTATTCAACGAGCACAGTTTCGATCCTGGGCCAGTGAGGCAAGGGTCCACCATGCTTCCGCTGCGCCACTCTAATCAAAGAGGTGTAATAGGTGACCTAACTAGATTGGGCTCATAATGTTCTACCCCCCTTAAAAATTTATTTTCACCCTCAAGGCTCAAGATTTATGTCCTGCTCCGTATATCGGAACAAGGTGTAATTTAGGACCTATCCTTGACATGAAATGGGATGCAGTCTCCCACTACGTTGGTCTTCTTTTCATCGATAATGTGTATTATGGTATTGGTAATTATGGGTATCGAAAGGAGCTAAAAATGATGGGTAATGTGGTTGATTTCAGGGGCAGTTGTGAGTTTGAGGCCAGATGCCTAAGTCTACCAAAGAAGGACTATCATCACGGTCCCGACCTACCTTATGTACTCATGCCAAGCCTAACAGGCAGGCTATCTTTCTACGTTCATATGCGTAATATGTATGCCAATATGGCATGTGATTTGGGACCTAATTCCTAACTGTCTGTTGCTCACTTGGGAAATTCCTTAGGCCTAAAAGGAAAAATCTCTATTGGCTATATATTCTTACACTTCTCAAAGACGAAGTTATAAACTTTGGTTGTAAGTGGTCGAGCCAACATGGAAGGAAAGTTGTGTAGTGGGTCAGAATCGGATACATGGACCTTCTGCCTCGCGAAGACAGAAAATTGTCGTATTAGTTCTGAATCCTAGTTGATCCCGACTTTTTGCTTGATCAAAGCATAGAGTTCATTGGTCACTACCAGGATTGAGAATTCGATTCAAACCGCGAATAACTCGCTTATATGTAGTTTCTCTACTCCGTGTTCCCGATTGTACTAAGTCCTCGAGAAGTCAATCTAAGGGATGCATTGATTTGATCTAACATTAAATCCAAAGGATATATAAGTTTCCTCTAAGCGTGACTACTTTCTACGTCAAACAACTTTCCTAGGAGTTATCAAAGAAGCCTATGAGTATTAAGGGGATTCAATGAAAGAATGGGGTCTCGCTCCAACCTACTTAAGCCGACTAATTAAATTTATCTTTCAAGTACCTTAGTATAATGAATCCTTTACATTCTTTAGTGCCTAGTCGCAACGTATGAGTAGCGTAATCCCCTAGTTGTAATCCAAAGTCTATGCTTATACACTAGATGATTTTACACCATTTTTAATAAAAGAAATTGTTTGTTTGTTTGTTTGGAATTGAGTTGCCTAAACATGAATATAACTACGCTTGAGCACTTCACATATGCTCAAACCAACTAAGGGGGTTCTAGAGTTCCGTTCTTAATTTGTTGGATTTCCTATACTGTCAGGTCTATCTACCTCAGGATTGGGAATGACTGGTTTGGTAGGAGGGTGGGTGGGGATTAAAATTAACGGTATAGGCTTTGAAAAATGAGCCTTGTGTTGGAAAGCGTAAGATGTAACATAGCAATACACAAGCCCGAATAGGGCCATGGAAAGTGACGAAAAGTGATTAGAAGAGAGAGATAGGGCTGAAGATGCTGACTCTTCACGAGTTTGGGTATCAACAGGGTTTGTAGAGGCCCCACTGACAGGGAATAAAGAAGGAAAATGAGAAGATGGAGTGGGGTAGGGGGTGTGCACGAATTTGGGACGAAATGGAAGGTGTAGGGGCTGAAACGAGAGAGGATGAAGGGAAGGGAGGTAGGGATGGCTGTGCACGATGGAAAGGAATGGGTTGTGGTTGAAAATCACAGATTGGGTTGGAAGGGAGTTTTGAGAGAGAGGACAACAAGTTAAAGGAGAAAAGGGATCTTAGAGGGGTGGTTTGTGAAGGAAGTACTCGATTGGGGTGGTGAAAATGGACGGGAGGCATATCAGGGGGTTATTAAACCCCCAAAGAGGATTGGCCCGAGCCGCTAGCCCGGCCCAGCCCAGCCCAAAATTCGGCGAGGCCTCACCGACCAACGGTCTATATTTTGAGGGAGGCCCCACAGGCGAAATCCTCCTGTCCCCTAGGCCCTAAAAAAACCCTGGGTCCCACCCTGGGTACCCCTAGATTAATGTGGGTAGGCCCCCGACCCCGATTCGCTCCATTTCAGGTAGTTTCGGGGCAAATCGAACAAATCTTGCAATCCGGAATGAGTTATCTAACGTAAATATATGAATTTAGGGTAAAATGAGCTAATGAAGCCAACCAACCTCGTTATGCGGGTTGCACGGCTCAGAATTGGGAAAAAACCCTCTGATTGATGCTCGTTTCCCCGTTTCAATTTCGTTTTACTAAAAATAGTAGTTTTAGTTTGATTACTCTTCATCCGTGGGGCTTTAGGAGTTGCGCCAATCGCGAAAAGAGCTTGGAATAATTAGGAGAACGGTTTAGTGAAGCCAATTAGGACAATTACTATTTTTGGTTGAAAACCTTGCGCACTAATAGACATCACGACCTTATAGTAAGTCGCGAATTCTAGGAGTTCTAGTTGTAGTTTGTTTCTGATTTCTTTTCCATTACTTGGTATCCCAATTTAAAGGGTTGTGAACTCATTTTTCTTTTGTCATTCATTAATCAATTTTGAATTTACTAGAATTTATTTCTATTTTCTGCTTTCTTTTCTCGTAGACTCGAGAAGTCTCTGTGAGGAGTCCAAAGAAGCTCCGAGGATTCGGAGTACTTATCCTCATCATGTTTATCCCATATTCTACCAATTTTCAACAGTTGGGATGAGGTGAATTGTGATCTAGACTCATTAATAGACGGCCTAGGAATGTTTTAAGGTCGACCCGTGCGACCATGGTTGAATACAGACTTGTTTTCTGTATTCGTTTTTAGTGAACTTCACCAATTGATGAAATCGGGATACTTATGACAGTTTCTGCGTTCCGTCGCTCCCTCCTAAGTCAGAGTGTGTCAGTGTGCATCGTGTTACCATAACCCAGGCCCGGTTTAATCCAAATCATGCTTTAATACCATCTTGTAATGCCCTGAAAATCGGGGGTCGAGCATAAACTCAACTCCCGAGTTCCAACGCATCACTTATGCAACAAAATGAATGATGATTGAATGTTGTCTGTATGAGTGCATTGAACATGAGTGAGATTAAGCCAAAATAGCATATCATACTCCAGAGACAGTTAAATTGTAAGTGGAAGACTGTGATAGATATATAAAATATAAAAACTGTGGTGAGTCTCCAAAGTGTGATAAGGTTACCAGGTAATGAATTACAAGTACAGTTTCAAAATATACCAAGCTACGGAAATGAAATGTCTTCTATCCCAAATACTATAGCCCCGTTAATGCAATTCCAGGTCTTCATAGACCTGTCAGAGAGTTACATGTAGGAGAACTCCTCCTTAACAGCATAGTAGTAGTCCGGCTTTGCTTCATAAGCATCACCATCACCTGAAACTCAACAAATCTGGTGGGTGTTCGGAACACCGTCCCATAACGTGGGAGTGAGTAGCTAACTCAGTGGAACAATAAAACATAGGTTAACATGTTATCAATTCAGTCAAGCAGTAATGATAAAGCAGTATAATCAAACACTCCTACTACTCTTATTAATGCAAGTATGAATGCAGTCATGATGGATGCCCTCATCGACATACTCCCTCATGCGACACCATCTTCGTTCGCGGCATGCTTGCTTTCCTCAGTGCTCCACATCTTTCAGGCACATGCAATGCATGATGAGCATGATTACTGAGTTGTTATTAGTCCATTTCAAACAGCAGGATTGGGAAACTAAGGTACTTCCCTTGTATCATTCCCAAACATGATCCATTCTAGGGTCGTCAGTCCTAGACAATCTCATACGATGGTGTGTTTCTAGGTCGCTGCAAGGGCTGCCAGGGCTGTTACACGGATTCGTTGCACCATTCCCCCATCACCTTATCAATACAGGCCTAGTTTATACTTTGTTACTACAGGAAGGGTCATCGCCTCACTGCAGATTCAGAGTATGCTCGAGGTCACTACAAAGGGCTGTCAGGGCTATTACACAGAATCGTTACACCACTCCCCCATCACCTTATCAATGTAGGCCGACAACACGAATATAGTGTCCCACACCACCATAATAGGCTCACGAGTCTGGTTGCTCACTGGTCACTACGGGGAGGCACGTGGTCCCAGCGTAGGCCGACAGCTCGACCACGGTGTCCCATACCACCATGCCCAGCTCATAAGTCTTAGCGGATCGAGGTACCATGGTTAAAAGGGATTTCACTGGTAAGTTTGGTACCCTAGGTTCAAGCAGTAGTGTCCAAACATGGTGAACAAACATAAGACAGATCGGGTTGCTTGACGAGCTCGGCTAGCTCGAGCGCACATCAAGTTAAACGATATGAAGCGCATGAGCACTTCGTGTGGCCAACCACTATCGCCAACCGAAGTACGACTCGGGTTCGTCGAACACATCTCACGTGGCAACTGAATCTCAGCCACGAATTCAATCCCGTTACCGATTGCCTGGACTATAATCATTGCCCCAATCACATTCAATTGCAGATAATTAAAGCAGTAATGGATCAAGGTTCAAATCATACAATCAAAGTCTGATATTATCCGTTTAGGGCTGTCAGGGCTGTTGCACGGAATTGTTACACCACTCCCCCATCACCCATGACGGATCATACAACGTAAACATGAATTTAGACATATGCATTACATATATAAAATCATACAATCAGTTGAGCATGTTATGAAGCACAACACAAGCATGAGTTTGTACATATTCAATTCCTAATCACACAGATATCTAAAGAAATCATACACATAGTTAAAGAAGTTGAGAATCATATCTCAACACCTTTAAACATTAAAATTTACTAACTACTACTCATTCAGGCATTTCAACAAACACTCTAAGATACATACATCAACATACGCGACATATGTTGATCACACAGGCATTAGGCCAAATCCTTTCACTAGGGAGTTGCCCCAATCATAACACGCGTACACCCATGACGGATAGTCATGGTAAGCAGGAATCCAAGTTCCATATTCATTCAGTCATTTCCACAAACACTTGGGCCACACATTTTAGCATATATAGTGTGTTTTGGCCGTGGCATGATTTAGGGCAAATCCTTTCGTCAAAGGGGTATCGCCAATATAACAATCATAAATCCATGACAATTAGTCATGGTGAGCACGAATGAGAATTCTATACTCATTCGGTCATTTTCACAAACACTTAGAATACACTATTTTAACATACATAGTGTATATTAGCAAAAACATGTATTAGGGTGAGTCCTTTCGCCAAACAAGTATTTTATCCATATATAATATATTCATACAGCAAATAATCATGTCAAACACAATTCCAAAATTTATACGTATACGGTACTTTCTACAAATACCTAAAGTATGTGAAATTCCATATTCTTCATCTTTAATCGAAACGGAAATCAGACAACACTTTGTACATGTGCAATTGCATGCAGATCATGAATCTATCATTATCTGACATTAAAAGTGTTGAAAACTATAACCTATACATCTAAAGTCCGCACCTTTTGTCGTAGAATCGTAACGAAGTTGATAGGTTTGATAAGCCTCCGTATTCGGCAGTTTTGTAGCCTAAAGAATGAAACCGGTTAGCTATTTCATAACCTACAACTATCAAAACTCCAAAATAGGTTAGGGTTAGGGTTTCTTACCTAGAAATGACGCCGGAATCGCCGGGAAAGCGATGAGAATGGGGTGGTGCAGCTTGTGTAGTGGCAGGGAATAGCAGTTGGGAGATTCTCCTACTTCTCTCACTCTTTCTCTCTTTTCTCTCTTCTGTCTCTAGGGTTTCTCTCAAATTCGTATGGCTGTGAGAGAGAGGGTTTTAAGGTCCTTATATAGCCTAAAAACTCTCCGAAACAGACTTCAGGTCAAAGTATACTTAGGTTATATCCAAAGCGGGTCAGTTTCAGCTCAATGGAGGACTTCTGGCGGGCCTCCTTGAGCCAAAGGTCGGACTTAAGCTCACCGACACCGGATCTACGTTTAGTTAAGTTTTCATTTCAGTCGGGATTCTAGATAGGAAATGGCGGACCAGTTTCAGTTCAACGGTCAGCGGATCTCGATCGGAGATTCCGAGTACATGGATATGTGTATGAAATTTCTCCTGATCCGAGGGTGTAATTTGGTCTGATTCTGACGGTCTGGTTGCTTAAAACTGATCCGCAAGCGAGAGGTGCCAGATTACTATTTGAGATATTTATTTGTAAAGAAAATCAAGTGTTTACACAGTCCTCGCTCCGCACACAAGAGAATTACACTGGGACACTATCTGGATTTGATTTCCGAGATGGTTGTCAAGCCCAGCAAGGCGGTCCTAATTCCTTAACTTGGTATTATTCAGACTTTCGACGTACGGTCTAGACCTAATACGGAGTTTTGAGATGCTCCCGAGAGCAGCCGGGTAATGAGATTGATCCTAGATTTTAGGGTACCCTAGCGTCAATGATTCTACAAGTTTTGGGTCTTACAGATCGTATTTAAAGTGAGTGGTGCTAATTTCACAGGTACTCTAGTTTAACACTGGCTAATCCTCGCCTAATTTCTAAAGGATTTAGTCCTGAGTAATTTCTATCTGAGGTGGTACCTGGGCCTTTGTAGTTTGTATATAAAGTGATCCAAGTTATACTACTTAGCTAGTTTAAGATAGTGTCTAGGGTGAAAGTACTTAGAAAAATTTAAAGAACAAGGTGGTGAAAGGTGGGTTTTGTGAAAGAAATGGGTTCACAAGCGATTTAGATTATGGGATTGGGTTCTGACAAGTTAATAAGGTGTTAGGATCGACCCATTGCCTAAGGACGTCTTATTCTAGGTTAGCAACAATTCGGGATGTTACAAAGGCCCATGGATATGGCCCATTGCAATGTACATAAGGCCCCTTTGATGCAGCCCACTTGACTTATAAAGGCCCATATAGTGCGGCCCATTTGATGTATCTAAGGCCCATAGGTCGAGGCGCAACGGGTTGTCCTTAGGGTCCATTGCAATGTATGATTTCTCCATGGTTTGTGGTGGGCCATGCCTTAGGAACAATGTTGGTTTGACGTCCACATTGTAAGAATAATGTTGGTTTAATGTCCACATTATAAATCTCCCTAGGCCCATTAATAAGCCCATACTTCTTGTGCATAGGCCATCTAGGCCCACCTTCGTGGTGAGGATAGTTCATCACCTTATAACATGCTTAGTGTAACTTCATGATTCATGCTCATACGCATCATGTGTATGCTTGATATGAGGAATGTTTGATCATAGCATAAGCCGTTGGGCTGAGACATTACTGGACTCTTTATAAGACGGAGTGCCGCCACATAAGAGCGTGGTACACGCAGAATTGTTGCATGACTGTACAGTGTGACTCATGCATCTCGCATATGTGTGACTTGATCACTGCACGCCCTAGCAACATCAGGGCCGTGGCTCTACAGGCATATCGTGGATGGTTGTGTCGAATATCGAAAATACTTTGTTCTAGCACTGTGGGCACTTAGGATGTCCTTGGGTGAAGTCCCATAACCTTTTTGGTACCAAGAGTTGCTCCAACGTCTAGACCGAGTAGATACACGAGCGCCTGAGTGCCGAATACCAGTAGGCTGTGGTCGGTCGGTTGAAGGGGGTGTGGCCTTATCCGCCTGAGTGAGGGGGCTATAAGCTGGTTGAATTTGACCAGCTCGCAAATGTGTCCGCTATCGATGAGCCGGGTAGGTATTGGCAGACTATTGCTCTGGTGGATAGTGTGGTGTCTTCCACTTGCTTACTGTGTAGCTAGGGAGGAGGCAGTCAGTGTGAGGTGTATTAGACCCCGGTGTTATTCAGAGAGGAACTGTACTGATATGTGTACTTGATGAGTACTGACATGCTTGTATTGCATCTCGTATATGACATTTGCCTACATAGGCCTGGCATCGCATGGCCTTGGTATGACCAATAGCATTCATGCCTTGCATCACATAACTTTGGTACAGTTGATAGCATTCATGGACTTACCGCATATTTTTGCATTACTCTGATATTGTACACTTGACACTCGCCTCGCGCACACACTTACACCACCCTCTAAGCTTTTGTAAGCTTATGCACGACCGTTGCATGCAGGCAGTGTTGGACAGCAATAGCGCTGAGGCAGGAGCGCATCTGATCATTTTGGTGCTTTTTGATCACCCTGTATTTCCCTTTCCGCATTGTATTTAAAAGTTTTTGATATAGTATATATGTGGTGATGTTGTTTTGTGACTTGGTTATGCTTGTGGTTATGCTCCATTACAAAAAAAAATTCATACTGAAAATCCTCCTTGTAGAATCCCAGGATCGGAATCTGGCGTATGGGAGCTGGGAGCCGAGAATGGGGTAATGCGGAGGCTGTCGGCACCGGATTCGGCGATCGGGAATTTTGTGAGCCCGTTTCTCGAGTTTGGGCGTGAAGATAGGAGAAGAAGTTGGCTGCTGTTGAGGTTGAACCGTCCTAAAAATGGGAGAAGAAGTCGGCTATTGCTAAGGATAGGTAGAAGAAGATGGCCGATCTTAAGGATTGGTGATATTCTCCGGTAGAGGGGGAGCGTCTTCTGTAACCTCTTCTCTTCATGGATGATGGAGAGGAATTTGTTCAAATTCCTGAATACCACCATATGTTATCCATCCTTTGAGAGTGTTATGAAGCTTCACCTCACGAATAGGTTCATCCATAGATATCTTGACGCAGTTATGATCAACAGAAGGGGCATGACTGGTTTCTGCAATGAAACCGACTCCCGCTTTAATGGTGTGACCTTTGAGCCCGGGAGGTGGAAGTCATAGGGGCCTAGTCACTGGCAGACCTTTTCTAACCAAGTATGATTGGTGTACCCACCATCTCATATGGTTGTATGACACCCTAGGAGTACAATCGCAGCCTGGAATAATGAAGGAAGAATTGGCTTGGCCTAATAATTCTTCCAAACCATTATCCAATTAAAGGGGCCAGTGCCGTAGCTCCGCATTCTTCGAGTAACCAGCCCGTAATCTTCTGCCACTGTCTGATCGAAGCCGAATTGATGGGTAAAATGGCTAGGATAATACAGTTCTCACCAGAACTCGGTTCTTTCCCTCAGCGGGAGACTGCATGATCTAATTGACAAAAAAAATCCCCTTTCTGCTGAAATAAGCGATCCCTTGTCTGATTTCTCTGTATTTACAATGTAACGAGGTAGGCTGAAATGGAAGTAGTTTATCTTGGTATCAGAGGAAATGGTATCTTTTGCCCAGTCGTAAGATCTTTTTGCCATGGGTCTCTTTTGAAAAAAGTAGAGAGGGACTTGGGAAGGGTGGACATAAGCCTTTCCCAGTACTTCGAAAGTCCATGGGAAGTAGACGCCAAGCCAACCAAGAAAGTAATGCCACATCATATAAGTTGAAGCGGAATCGACAAAAGGGCTTTTTACGTGGCACGCAATTTCTCTAAAGCCTTTGTAGATCGAGCAAAGAATGAGAGGAGCAAGAGAATACTTGACTCCCTCAGCCATAGAACCCGCTACGACAAACAGTGAAGGGCGAATGGCATCTGCTGACTTAAAACTAGGGAAGACCACTACACTTAGCCAATAAGCAATGAATGTTGTGAGCTCCCCATAAACGGAATGCTCAAGACGATCTTTTATACCCTTCTAAAGATCTTCAAGTTCTCCCGAATGATTGCCATTAAATCTGGAAGAAAATGGAGATAAGCGAATGAAATCAAGATTATATATCAAGGTATAATAAAGGAGATTAATTAAAGAGGAAGAAAATTACTTAAGAGCCCTGCTGAAGTGAGCTAGCCATTGCATAGGTTGAATCTTGTGGATGTTCGAAAATTTAGACATTTCCTTAAAATGTTTTGTGGTTGATTCCGAGATAGAGGGGATGCGGTCAGGCGAAGAGACTAAGGCGAGTTCTTCATTAGTGGGGACAAATTCATCAAAGAATTTTCCAGTTATCGGCAAACCGGTGATCCTGTGAATGTCCCAAAGCGTGATACTCATTTCACCTTTAGGAAGATGGAAAGAATTGGTAGAAGGACACCAGTAGTTGAGGAAAGCCTTCAAAATGGAAGATTCCTTGTAAAAGGGATATGATGTCGCTTCAATTGCGGTGAAAATATTAATCTTCGACAAAGTCCCTGCATGTTTTGCGAGAACTGCAGTGGCCCCATTCGGAATAGTAGTTGCGAGGAGTTAGAAAGCCTCTTGTTCTAAATTCCCCTGGACTCCAGATGAGGCGGCGATAGCTGAAATGTTGCCGAAGCGTTTCATAAAAGCAAGTTGGATACAGACTGTGAAGGTCATAAGAGGGGATAAGGAAAATCATGGAATGAATGCTGCCAATTTGTTGTCTTGGTTTTGGCGGCTGCAGGATACCTTCTAATAGTCTTGGTTCCCTGAACGACCAAGACTCTGTATAGGCCAATCTTTCTACGGTCAAATGATCCTTGGGCTCGCAAATCAGCATGGAGTGATGGCAGTGGATACTGACTAGAATTACTACGAAGCCCTGTTTGTAGGGGTTGTCAGATTTTATGACACCCTGAATAGCATGGATCGATTCCCATGAATTTTGGAGTTTCTTCCTATTGTGTTCTTTAATCTTCTCTTGAAACTCCTGGGCCTTATTTGGACGATGCTTCTTTAGTCTAGATGGGGGAGGGGTATCTTCTCTGGCAGGTAGCTTCTGGCTGATCGTCTGATGATGCGTCGTCATCTTCAGCCATTCGTCTCAGTCGTATTCGCGACCGTGCTTTGGAGGCCTTTCGAGATCGCCCATGGCGATGGCCCTGTGGATGGGAGATGGTAGTGTCTCAATACGTTGGGTGAAGTTAAAAGTGGGAAGTACTGGCTCTTTTCTGTAAGCAGGGTGCGTAGCGGTTGTTTTGAAATGCTTGCGTGAGGGTTGAGCTAGAGATGACTTGGATTCTGTTGCTTGGGATGCCGCGGCTTGGAAGGATTCAGGATTTGGCAATTCCTGGTGGGAAGGTTGATTAGAGGGAGAATTGACAAGAACATAAGTTCTTTTTGTGCAGGCCATGTTGTAGTGGAGAAAATTGGAAATTTGGCTAAGTCTGGGAAGTTGGCCAAAGTGACGGTTGCGCGGGTCGCGTAACGGGTTTTAGGTTACGCGAATAGCGCAACGGTTAAAAATCCTTGTGCGAAAGAAAATTCGTTGAGCAGGTCGTGCAATGGGTACTGGTTACGGGGGGTGAAAATAGGGAGATAGAGTTTTGCCACTGCAGAGTGAAGAAGTGAAGAAATGAGAAATGCCCGACTATTTATCAAAAATGGGGTTGAGTACGGTACTCGGGCACCCGTTGCGCGAGTCGCGCAACGAGTTCAGAAAATTCAGAAATTTATGAAGATTGATCCTGATTCTTTGATTCAAGGGAACAAAGAACGGATCAAGGGGGCATCTGTTAGAGCATAAAAAAAATCATCAAGAAAGACTGAAGATCAGAAATCAAACATTGAGTGAAGAAAGGAGAAAGAATTAAGTGCTTTGTTTAGCAGTTACGCGGGTCATGCAACAAGAGTGGTTGAGTGGACAACGCAATCAATTGAAG
Organism: Magnolia officinalis; assembly: GCA_021015155.1. NCBI lineage: Eukaryota > Viridiplantae > Streptophyta > Magnoliopsida > Magnoliales > Magnoliaceae > Magnolia > Magnolia officinalis. Next base: position 46,817,052 of record JAJHSJ010000005.1, on the reverse strand, counting down.
TAGTTACTCGGATGATGCAGACAACCTAAAATGTAAGCAGCAGATTTCATCTTTACGCAGACCGCCCAACTGATTGCACGTTGTGCGGATTGTGCAACTAACTTTTCTGTTGCGCGGGTAGCACAATCAAGAGCAGAGAATGATCATGATAAATGGTTAAATATGATGCAAGGTGGGCCCCATGGCACAAAGATCAAGGGTCAGAACGTGTGGAGGCCTATAAATACCCCCTCCCCCTCTCATTTGGGAGAGAGAAGAATTCTGGAAGAGGAGCAGGCTCTGAAAGAAGATTGAAGGTGAGGAACAAAGAAGAGGATGAGTTGCGCGAGCTGCGCAACCCACTAATTGGTTGCGTGGACCGTACAATGGACGAATTGGTTGCGCGGGTCGTGCGACCAGGCCACTATGTGGCTAGCTCTAAAAAGAGTCGGGATGCTGCCGAAATCGTCATGTGCGACCTTCATAGCTCTAAGCTCTCCTTTGCATAAAGGACAAGCTCAAAAGAGGAGGAAGGAGTTAATCAACACGACATTCCCCCTAAGGAGATGACCGAAACAACTGTCGAAATGTTGTCGAATTTGAGATTCAATATAATTTCAATTTATGTATTGCAAATGATCTATCTTAGAATCAGGGGACACCAGAGGAATGTAAATGACCTCAGTATTAATAATACAATGATTATTCTATATATTCTCTTTGTTATATTTGAATAAAATGATTTCCCCCAACTCTAATGCATTTGTTTCTTGTTCGAAACAGCACTTAAGGTGCACTGGACCAAGAAATCGGGTCAGCGAGCACTGACCCGATCTGTTTCACACCCAGAAACAGCAGACGGACGCTGTCCATCCGTTTTTACGTAGTGGGCCCCACCTATTGGCCATATGCACAATCCAAACCGTCTATGAGATTCACGAGGACCCCTATAACTAGGCCAAGGTGGCAAAAATTCAAAAGGCATTGGAGATCCATTTTTTATCGTCCAAAAGCAAGAAGGAGGGTGAGAAGATCTGGTACAATGGGCCACGTCAAACTTAAAACAAATCCACCTTTCTTGCCTGGTTTTTCGCTAGGAATCAAATGGACGGCGTGGATTTCTCATTAGAACCTGATCGAGGACCCCACCAAGCACCAGTGCAAGAAGAGTTACACACGTCGACGCGTCCGGAAATCGCCCGAATTTTTTGACCTGTTACAAGACCGTGGTGATGATCGAATGACCGATCTGGACCCTCCATCAAGTAAACCATCTCGAAATGTCCCAGGAGATGTTGTCTCTTTGGAAAGAAAGCAATGGAAGAGGGGAATGTGGTGCTGTCGAGTTACGCAACTGCATAATTTTTTATGAAGTCGGAAATTCCTTCAGGAATCGAAAACTCCTTCTGTTGCGTAAACCTACCCACGAAACCGACTCTGGCCACCAACGCATCTCCATCGCCTTCCCTGCACTGCCTATAAGAGAGAGAGAGAGAGAGAAAGAGAGAGAGAGAAAGAGAGAGAGAGAGAGAGAGAACGTGAGAAAATCTTCCAATCTTTGGACGAGCAGCCGTGGAGGTCGTGCACACGTGAAGAAGAGTTTTTCTTTCCTGTTTTTGTTTATTTTCTTTTCTTTTGAGAATTAGTTAATAAGATCCATGGTTAGCTAAACCTCTTAGATAGGGCTAAGAGGTGAAGCTTGTGGCATGATTAGGATGGTTGTTTTGCTTTGATTCATGTTTATTGAACTTTTCTAGATTCTAGTTTGATTATGAAGGAATATTTTTAGTTTTTAATGGTTTATTGTGACTCAAATTACAATGGATCTGCGATTGCTTGAATATCTTCTTCTTGAATTAAGATTGTGAAATTAGGCAGTCCCGTTGTTCCACCATCATCCCATGGGCATGGTAGGGTGACAGAATCCTTCCTAACTTTCATAATTCTCTTATGATTAGCTGTGAGATTGGTAAATTGCTGTTGTTTGTCATTGTCTCCTGGGCATGGTTAGGTTACAGAATCATTTCCAAATCTGCATCAATCATATTTGTTGATGATTAGATCTACGAGAAGTTCAGAGATCTGACAAATCTCTTCTTACCAATTGGATAGGATAAGACTCTGATTCCAGTTGTATCCTTGAATTATACAAGGTACCTTCCCAATTTCTACAAGTGGATCCTTGGCACCCTAGTTTCCTTCCTCTGAATTCTCTAAGTTTTAGATAAATATTTCATCTTTATTCCCTCAATTACATTTGATTTAGATTTCATCTTAGTCTCGTTCTAGTTCTATTTAGTTTCAGATTACGTACAGGTTCCAATCCCTTGGGATTCGACCTCGGTCTCACCGAGTTTATTACTACATCATAACCTTATACTTGGGGAGTGAACAAGTTTTTGGCGCCGTTGCCGGGGAATTGACAGTTACGATTTTCTGAAATTAATTGGTTTTAGAATTAGTTTAAGATTTTTACTAACTTTAGTTTTAGGTTTTTCGTTCTATTTGATTTTTAGAAACTAACCTGCTTTCCTTCTTTGTAGGATTTTGATAGATCTTCTAAAGTGGTAACTTCGTCCTAATTTCTTTACTTTCTCTATTCTTTAGATTAGGTCCTATTTTTTAGAAACTATCTTCTTTTGTTTTCTTTTGCAGGATCTTACCTTTCATATTGCTATATGAGTTTTCTTTTATTCTAACTTCTCCTCTGCTTACCTTTCATATTGCTATAGGAGTTTTCTTTTATTCTAGGATTAGACTCAGAGTTAAGGTTCTACCATGGAAGCTTGGGTACGTGTCTATGCTAAGGTGGATAAGCAGTTTTGGGGAATGCCTGAGGGTTTTGGAATTCAACGTATACCTCAAGATTTTTCTCCATCGAGAACCGACATTGAGAACTAACTAGAAAGTTATGTTCCATCGGTTAATAGGTCCATATACGATCATAATTATGGGAATGAAGATTATTATCAACCATCATATTCTCTCATGTATGATCAGTATGTAGAAACATCAAAACTGGGAAGATGAACCAACAACAAGTTGTAATGATTATTCTCTTGAATCCCCTACCTTTGAGATCCAACCAGAAACAATTCAAGAGAATTCAATTCAAAATTCCTTCCAAACTCTAGAGCTCAGCCAACAAAATAAACTCCAAAGACTACAAGAACTTATAAAAGATATTCAACAGGGGAGTTCACATGATGTGATTGTAGAGAACTCTGGAATTTGGAATGAGGAGTTGGATTCCATTAACGAGCACACGGTTCAATTTCCCGATGAGTCGATCTTGATGATTGTTCAAAAGAATGGTGAAGAGACATGGGTGTCGTTCAAATATAATGAGGATGACACACTTCACTCACAGGATACACTAGATTTCATTGATGAGGAAGAGGTTGGTTTATGTGAACCTCAACCCAATCTGGGAATAGAATGTGAGGAAAGTGATCCCATCCAAAATGTGCACTGCACTGAACTAGAATATGATGAGTATTGGGATAATGATCATGAATGTGTAGCCCCAGTTCCCTTGGAATTAATCTCAAGTTTGGCTCATATTAATGATCAAGAGGTTCAGGAGGTTGTCGACCAAAGTGACCTACTCCACTTATCTGACATGACCAATTTAAATGTGGAGGATGAGCCCTTTACGACCGACCCTTATAACTCTTGTGAGACATGTCTAGATCCCTCCCCTAACTTGAACGATGATATAATTCAGGAGATGGACAATTTGCTTGATATGACTCTGGAATTTGAAACCACCTAGTTGAGGCCACCATCTGAGCTATATACGTTTGACGATTCAATGCCTCAACTGAGTAGTTTCAATGAACAGAGTATTCACATCACTGATTTGCCTATTGATTTTCAATCTGTCTGTGCAGGGTAAGAACAAGAGAGCATGTGTCCATCCACTTTTAGAGACAATGGAATCATTGGGCAGATCATCACAAACTTTGATGCGAAAAATGAGTCACTCTCAGATGAATTTCCCAACTCTTTGGACGATTGGTTGGCACACTTTCTAAATTCAAATGATCCTATAGTAGATGCCTCTAATAAGAATATCTTAGTAGTTGTTACTAATCGAGAGAACCCTTACTCTGAAGTCCCTCCTTCCCAGATCTTAAATGTTTAACATTGAAGGAGGAGCTGATAATGGAATCAAAATCTGAAACTTCAGAATGTGTTGAGACTACATCACTTCCTGAATTTTTATTTTTTTTTGAATTTTATTTACTTGTAGTCTTTGATTCACCATGGAGTACTAACAGTGAAACTTTTTCTTTCATAGGTGAATCATATATACTTTGGATACCTCAGACGAATCAATGAAAATTTTTTGATGAGGTACATAAGTTTCTCTGGAAAGTCATGCTCCAGGGCGTCCAAGCCTAGTGCAAAAAGGGCTTTTGGATGATCCTGTTGAGGAACTTACTGAGAAACTTATCAACATATTGGCCGGAAGAGGAACATTGCGACATGACTGAGTAGTTTTTCACTGCTTTCATAGGACTAGGGTAGTTTGCTTTATGTTATTCTAGGATAGATGGTTGTATGCCATTAGATTAGTTTGCTTCCTGCATTATTTTAGGCTAGTTTGCTTTCGTGTCTTCACTCTCGTGTTGACTGGCTTTCATGCTGTGATAATTGTGGAAACGTCTTTCCCGATTCCTTCTTCCAGGTATTATCTTCTCATCACTTCTCATTTACTTTCATTGTCCCATGTGTATTGCATGCTCATATATCTTTTACATTGAGGACAATCTAGATTTTAGGTTGGGGGTGGGAGATTAAGTTTCCTAATCAGTGTTTTCTCAGGCTTGAGCAAAAATTTGTGAAAATTTTTTCTGAAAATTTTTGTGAATTCGATGTGATTTTGACAACTATCTTTAATTTAAAAGTGTAAGATACGTAATGTTGGTAATTTAGGACTCTTGGATTCAGTTATCTGTTAGATTTCATAGTTAAGTTTGAATTGTTAATCCATGATTAGAAATTGTAAACATTGATTGAGTCATGATTTCACAGGACACATCTCACTTACACATTAAGATTTCAGTTCGATATTGAATTGTAACTTGGTGATCATTAAGCATGGAAGGAACCAACTTGGAGAATTTGTCCATCATGTTCAATAAGAAGAATATAGAAAAAGAAAAAGAAGTTTTGAAAAAATTAAAAAAAATTAAAAAAAAAAAGGAAGAAGAAGAAAAAGAATACCCAACTAAAAATAGTTGTCATCAGGAAAAGGTTGGGCGAATGATCTTCACCATAGGTTTGCTCCCTATAGGTGAGGACTCGATTCCCTTCCCATTGATGGAAAAATCAAAAGCTAGAAGAATGAAAAAGAAGAACTGTAAGGCAAGTTCTGGTTTAGGTTTTGGTTGTCTTGAATGCTCTATTGATTGTCATTGTTATCATGGAAAATGACGATTGGATCCTTAATGGTGATGAGTCGAGGTTGCACTATACATCCATGGAACTTAATGTTTATAAATTTTTCTAATAGATGGATTAATACTTTGAACTCGATTATGAAGTTTACCGTGCGCTTGAGTCCAGGAGAAAATAATGCCCACCATTCATGAATCTTAGAATTCTAGGATCTGGATTGTTTCTCAAAAATCATTCGAGTTTATCAAAATCGACCTTTAATTCTCAATGTATTTTTCGTATACTTTGCTCAGGGCTAGTAAGATGTTGGTTGGGGGCTGTGTTGAGGGTCGAATATTACATATTATACCCCAGTTATTACCTGCTTTTACGAACATGATACTGTTTAATGCCATAATTTAATCGTGTTTATGATGCAAGGTGTATTTACGAGCTTAGACTGAAATAGGGTGCTTAAAGCATTGATTTAATGCTCAAAATTCACCAGGGCAATGGAAGGGACCCTAGGGGACCAAGATAAATGGATTTACATACCAGAGATCCAAGAAAACTGAGAAACTAAAGCTCAAGTAGCTCGAAAATCAGCCAGAATGCAAGATCACAGGGTTCCCACCATCTACTCGGCTCGAAATTTAATACATGGCCTGAGGACCATAAATGAACCGTACATGTCGAATTCCAGCTCCTGAATCCCTGTAAAAGTGGCTAAACTGACAGATCAACCATAAAATCTTGATTTGGGGCCCGCTTGGTATTAGGAAATGTTTCAAGTTTGGTCTCAACCCCTTAAAGGGGGTGGCAAAACAGATAAATGGAATGGATCTCTCATACATATCTCAAGTGGCCCCCACTGGCCGTGCCTGTGCATAGTGAACAGGTGCACTCAAAGTACACTGGACCAAGAAATCGGGTCAACAGGCGCTAACCCGATCCGTTTCACACCTCGAAACAGCGGACGGATGTTGTCCGTCCTTTTTTGCATAGTGGGCCCCACCCATTGTCCATATGGACAATCCAAACCGTCCATGAGATTCACTAGGACCCTATAACTGAGGCCTAGGTGGTGAAATTTCAAAAGGCATTGGAGATTTATTTTTAATCGTCCAAAAGCAAGACGGACGGTGAGAAGTTCTTGTACAATGGGCCACGTCAAACTTGAAACAAACCCACCTTTCCTGCCTGGTTTTTCGATGGGAATCAAATGGACGGCGTGGATTTCCCATTAGAACCTGATCGAGGACCTCACCAAGCACCAGCGCAAGAAGAGTTACGCACGTCCGCACGTCCGAAAATCGCCCGGATTTTCCGAGCTGTTACACGACTGTGGTGATGATCGAATGACCAATCTGGACTGTCCATCAAGTAGACCATCCCAAAACGTGCCAGGAGACGTTGTCTCTTTGGAAAGAAAGCAAGGGAAGAGGGGAATGTTGCACTGTTGAGTTGCGCAATTGCATAATTTTTTACAAAATCAGAAACTCCTTCTGCTGCGTAAACCTACACACGAAACTGACTCTGGCCACCGACGCATCTCCACCGCCTTCCCTGCACTGCCTATAAGAAAGAGAAAGAGAACATGAGAAAATCATCCAATCTTTGGACGAGCAGCCATGGAGACCATGTACACGTGAAGAAGAGTTTTTCTTTCCTATTTTTGTATATTTTCTTTTCTTTTGAGAATTAGTTAATCAGATCCATGGTTAGTTAAAACTCTTAGCTAGGGCTAAGAGGTGAAGCTTGTGGCATAATTAGGATGGTTGTTTTGCTTCGATTCATGTTTATTGAACTTTTCTGGATTCTAGTTTGATTATCAAGGAATATTTTTAGTTTTTAATGGTTTGTTGTGACCCAAATTACAATGGATCTGCGATTGCTTGAATATCTTCTTCCTGAATTGAGATTGTGAAATTAGGCAGTCCTGTTGTTCACCATCATCCCATGGGCATGGTAGGGTGACGGAATCATTCATAACTTTCACAATTCTCTTATGATTGGCTGTGAGATTGGTAAATTGTTGTTGTTTGCTATCGTCTCTTGGGCATGGTTAGGTGATGGAATGTAACATCCCGGATTTTTGCCAACCTGGGATTAGACATCCTTAGGCATTGGGTCAATCTTAACACCTGATTAACTTTTCAAACGCTCAATTCAAAGCCTTAAATCCCGTCTTAAACCATTTTCTTCACAAATCCCACCCTTCACTACCTTGTGCTTTCAATTTTTCAAAGCACTTTCGCCCTAGACACTATCTTAAACTAGCCAAGTAGTAAAACTTGGATCACTTTATATACAAACTACAAAGGCCTAAGTACCATCTCAACCAGAAAACAATTAGGATTAAATCCTTTAGAAATTTAACAAAGTTAACTAAGTGCAAAACTCGATTAGCCATGAAATCCGTTGGGATCGCTTTAAATACGATCTGCAAGACCCAAAACTTGCAGAATTAGTGACTCTAGGTTACCCTAAAGTCTAGAGCCAAACTCATTACCCGTCTGCTCTCGGGACTGAAACGAAACTTCGTATGAGGTCTAGATCGCACATCGGGAGTCCGATTAACACGAAGCTAAGGAACCAAGACCGCCCCACTGGGCTTGACAATCATCTCAAAAATCAGGCAATTCCGATGTCCCACGGCCATTTATTTCGATCCGGAGCGAGGGAGTGTGAAAAACACTATTTCCATCCTAATAAAAATATCAGGAATAGTGATCTGGCACCATTCGCTTGCGCATCAGTATTAAGCAACCTGACCGTCAGAATCAGACCAAATTACACCCTCGGATTAAGAAAAATTTCAGGAACATTTACATGTACTTGGAATTTCGGATCGTGGCCCACTGACCGTTGAACTGAAAGTGGCCCGCCACGTGCGATCTGGGAATCCGATCGAGTCAAAAACGTAATCCCTCATAGATCCATGTGTGGTGAGCTTAAGTCTGACGTTTGGCTCAAGGAGGGCCACCAGAACCTCTCTTTTGAGCTGGAAAAGTGACGAAATACCTATATTAGCAGTAACCTTTGAACAGGAGTCTATTTCGGTGAGTTTTGAGACTATATAAGGACCTTAAACCCTCTCTCATGGCAGCCATACGAATTTGGATTTGAGAGAGGGAAAAGAGAGAGAAAGTGTGGGAGATGTGGGAGAATCTCCCTGCCGTCCTTCCCTGCTGCTATCCATGCTCCACCGCATCCTTCTTGACGCTTTTCCGGCGTTTCCGGCGTCGTTTCTAGGTAAGAAACCCTAACCCTAATCTGTTTTGGGGTTTAGACTGTTGTAGGTTGTGAAGTAGCTAACCTATTTCGTTCTATAGGTCGCCTAGTTGCCGTATACGGAAGCTTAGCAAACCTATCAACTCCGTTACGATTCTACGACAAAAGGTGCGGACTTTAGGTGTATAGGTTACGTTTTTCAACGCTTTCAATGTCAGATAATGATAGATTCATGATCTGCATGCAATTGCACATGTACAAAGTGCTTTCCGTTTCCTGTTTCGATTAACATTGTAGAATATGGAATTTCACATACTCTAGATATACGTAGAAATACCGTATACGTATTTTTTTTGGAGAAGTGTTTGACATGTTTATTTAATGTATGATTATACTATATATGGATAAAATACTAGTTTGGCGAAAGGAATCGCCGTAATACATGTTCACTTGTAAATGCTATTTATGTTGAAATTGTGTATTCTAGAAATATGTATACGTATAAATTTTGGAGATGTATGTATCATGATTATTTGCTGTAGTAATATATTATACATGGATAAAATACTAGCTTGGCTAAAGGATAACCCTAATACATGTTTTACTAACATACACCATGTATGTTGTAATAGTGTATTCTAAGTGTTTGTGGAAATGGCTGAATGAGTATGGAATTCTCATTCATGCTCGCCATGACTAATTGTCATGGATTCATGATTGTTATATTGGCGATACCCCCTTTGACGAAAGGATTTTCCCTAAGTCACGCTACGGCCAATATACACTATATATGTTAAAATGTGTGGCCCAAGTGTTTGTGGAAATGACTGAATGGATATGGAACTTGGATCCCTGCTTGCCATGACTATCCGTCGTGGGTGTACGCGTGTTATGATTGGGGCAACTCCCCAGTGAAAGGATTTGGCCTAATGCCTATGTGATCGACATATGTCGTGTATGTTGATGTATGTTTGTTTAAGTGTTTCTTGAAATGTCTGAATGAGTAGTAGTTAGCAAATTGTAAAGTATAAGGGTGTTGAGATATGATTCTCAACCTTTTTTTCACTATGTGTATGATCTCCTCTGATAGTTGTGTGATTAGGATTTGAACATGTACAAACTCATGCTTGTGTTGTGATTCATAACATGCTCAACTGTTTTATGATTTTAACTATGTAATGCATATGTTTAAATTTATATTTATGTTGTATGATCCGTCATGGGTGATGGGGGAGCGGAGCAACGAGTGCGTGCAACAGCCCTGGCAGCCCTAAACGGATAATACCAGACTGATTGTATGATTTGAATCCTGATCCATTACTGCTTTATATCTCTGTAATTGATTGTGTTTGGGGCTATGATTATAGTCCAGGCAATCGGTAACGAGATTGAACTCGTGGCTGAGATTCATTTGCCACGTGGGATGTGTTCGACGAACTCGAGTCGTGCGTTGCCTGTCGGCAGTGGCTAGGCCACACGAAGTTATTTATGCACTTCATGTCGTGCAGCTCAACGGGCGATCGTGCTAGTCGAGCTCGTCAAGTAACCCGATCTGTCTTATGCATGTTCACCCTGTTTGGACGCTACTGCTTGAACCTAGGGTACCAAACTTACCAGTGAAACCCCTTTTAACCATGGTACCTCGATCCGCTAAGATGCATGAGCCGGGCATGGTGGTATGGGACACCGTGGTCGAGCTGTCGGCCTACGCTGGGGCCATGTGCCTCCCCGTAGTGACCATTGCGCAACCAAACTCGTGAGCCGAATACGGTGGTATGGGACACTGTATTCGAGTTGTCAATACCTCGGCGAGAGCCGAGTACGGTGAGATCTGTGCTCGTGCTGACGGGCGACGAGTCCTCCGTAGTATCATCGAGTACACTCCAAGGGTCTGTGATTGGCGACGAGTCTTTCACAACAACTAGAGTGTGAGTTGAGCCGAGTACGGTGAGACCTGTACTCGAGCTGACGGCTAGTGATTGAGCCGAGTACGGTGAGACCTGTACTCGAGCTGACGGCCAGCAATTGAGCGGCATACGGTGAGATCTGTATCCGCGCTGACGGGTGATGAGCCCTTTGCGATGCCTTCACTACGCTTCTCAAACCATAACATCGTATGAGAATAGCTAGGATTGACGACCCTAGAATGGATCATGTTTAGGAATGATACAAGGGAGGTACCTTAGTTTCCCAATACTGCTGTTTGAAATGGACTAATAAAAACTTGGTAATCATGAGCATCATCGCACCGCATGTGCTTTGTAGATGTGGCGCACTGAGGGAGTAAGCATTCGCGAACGTAAGATGATGTCGCTTGAGGGTGGTTTGGCAAGGGCATACAGCATCATGTCATTTCATTCTTGCATTTAATAAGAGTAGTTAGAATTGTTTGATTTGTAATGCTTTATCATTACTGCTTGATTGAATTGATAACATGTTAACCTATGCTTTACTGTTCCACTGAGTTGATCACTCACTCCCACGTTACGGGACGGTGTTGTACACACCAACCAGATTTGTTGAGTTTCAGGTGGTGGCGATGCTTGTGAAGCAGAGCCGGACTACTTCTATGATGATAGGAGGAATTCTCCTATCTGTATCTCTCTGGCAGGTCAATGAAGACCTGATATTGTATTGACGGGGCTATGGTACATGGGATAGGAGGCATTACACTTCCTCACATTTGGTACATTTTAGAACTGCACTTGTAATTATTTAACCTGGTAATGTTATCACACTCTGGAGACTCATCATAAGTTATATATTTTATCTATCTATCACAGTCTTCCGCTTGCAAACTTAACTGTCTCTGGAGTATGATATGCTGTTTTGGCTTAATCTCACTCATGTTCAATGCACGAATACAGTCAACATTCAATCATCATTCATTTTATTGCATAAGTGATGTTCTGGAACTCGGGAGCTGAGTTTATGCTCGACCCCCGATTTTCAGGGTGTTACATGGAATCACTTCCAAATCTGCACCAATCGTATCTATTGATGATTAGATCCATGAGAAGTTTAGAGATTTGACAAATCTCTTCTTACCAATTTGATGGGATAGGACTCTCATTCCAGTTGTGTCCTTGAATTATGCAAGGTACCTTCCCAATTGCTACAAGTGGATCCTTGGCACCCTAATTTCCTTCCTCTGAAGTCTCTAAGTTTTAGATAAATATTTCATCTTTATTCCCTCAATTACATTCAATTTATATTTCATCTTAGTCTAGTTCTAGTTATATTTAGTTTCAGATTACGTACAGGTTCCAGTCCCTTGGGATTCGACCTTGGTCTCATCGAGTTTATTACTACATCACAACCCTATACTTGGGGAGTGAACAGCTGGCTATTATAGTTGCTTTTGTAACTTCATCCTCGTGGAGAACTCCCCAGTCATTACCCTCTCTTAAATTCAATTCATGCTTAGAGAAGTCCTATTAGATCTCCTTAACACCCTTCTCTCAACAAGCAAAGAAAAAGTTCAGATACTCAGCAAATAAAAGATAATTAAAAACTTGTGTGCATGTTAAAATTATTAGAATCTCTTATTGGTAACTACTTGAAGCTCTTATTGCTTTTTATTAAACCATTCAGCTTCAGGGAGCATACACGATTTGTTTTTATATTTACCAAACTAAAGAAAAGATGAGCAATTCTAATTTTCCATCCCCAAATCAAACAAATCGAGTTATGTGAAGCCAAATATGAGAAACTGCCCTTAGTACACATAAGCAATGAATCAGACTTGCAGGAATTTTGCGACTGTGTGGGGATACGTCAGTCACTGATTTTAACATCCTCAATCATCCCCGTATTTGTTAACCCCACTATCAAATTAGACAAAAATCTCATTTCTAATACTTTTAGCTAACTTACAATGAGGTCTTTCTTTTTTCCATAAGGTGGTTGGATTAAGGTAGCCCATTTGCACACTGCATTTGCCAAAATAAATATGGATATAAGATCCAAGCCATTTATCCAGTGGCTCCTACAATGCAGATGCCCATCTGCACACTGCATTTGCACAATCAACTTTTCATGATACAGAGGGCCTCATTAAAGTGTTTGGCGCAAATGAAGCACAAGTTTTTTTTTTTTTGAAATGTCCGTAAAGCAATTGATTTCACCAAACGAGGTGATACACAGATTAATTACAGGAAACAAAAGCATCCAGAATCATGAAATGAAAACACATTCAATCTGGTAAAATAGAAATAAACAGAAGAGCTTGGATTGGATTTGTTTTATTTTCGATTCTTACCCAAAATTGAGGGGGAAACATATGGATGGCAAATATAAAACGTATATATCAAGTTGGGTCCCACAATGCACAATAAATCAACACACCACTGCTGCACGTGTGTTGGTAATGCCACTTAGTCAGCGTTTGGGCGCGGATTCATCTATTTTTGTAGATAAACCCAAAACCCTAAATCGACATTGAGATTGAGAGAGATTGAGAGAGAGAGAGAGAGAGAGATACCTCAATGGTCATGGAGTTTTATAGCCTTTAACCACAGATTCAGAGAGAGTTAGAGGGCGTGCGTGGGTAGGGCGGTCGGCAACAAAATCTTAGGTGGGGATAGAGAGAGAGTGGGAAGAGAGATCGAGCAAGGAAGAGAGGGAGAGAGAGGAGGAAGAGAGATCGACAGGTAGAGAGAGAAGAGGGAGAGATTTGTAGGAAGAGAGAGAGAGAGGAGAGAGGGGAGCATATGAGCGAGAGAGAGAGAGGAAAGAGGGGAGCGTATGAGAGAGAGAGAGAGTGGTTAGGGCCGGCGCTGACCCTAACCTTATTTGAGTGGGATTGCATCCTACCCCCGCCTAAATAATAATCTGTCTGGGTAGGGCTCTGTGGGGCCCACCATGATGTAACTGTTTTATCCACTCTGTTCATCACTTTTCTCAAATCGTTTTAAGGTATGATCTTAAAAACGAAGCAGGTTCACAGCTCCTGTGGACCACACCAAAGGAAGCTGCGATGATAATGACACCCACCAACCTTTCCAAGAGCCACCGTGATGTTTTTTTACCATCCAACCTATTCATAATGTCATGTAGACGTGGATGAAGTGAAAACACAAATATCAGCTTGATCCGAAACTTCTCCAACTCCCAATAAGTTTTTAATGGTGAACGTTCAATCCCCACTTTGTGCTCCACTTAAGCCTTAGACCTGTCTCATTCATAATCATATATTGGGCCCACCTAGATGTGATTCACATATCTAGCCCATTCATTATGTGTGTCCCACTTGGATGAGGGGTCAAACCAAGTTTCAACTGCATCTAAAACTCATGTGGGCCCCACCAAGTGTTTTTATATATTTTAGTGTCTTCGTATAGTTTTAGATGGTATGGCCCACTTGAGTTTCGTATATGGATGATTTTTTAGATATCTCATAACCTAAAGGGGACACACAAATGCACGGTGTTGATGTTCAACACACATCATGATGGGCCCCACAAAACTTACTAACATTAATTCTTAGGTTCTCACGAGGTCAATAAGTTGGGTCACAATTTTGACCAGAATATTTGGCCCATTTTACATGTCTGGTCCATTCACTCTATTTTATTGATCAATACCCTCAATTTGACTAGTTACTCGCCCCGATCATGCTACATATGAGAAAGATATTGGGCATACAAGATTGATCAACAATTTGAGTGAAATTTGATTTAAACATCGAAAGTTATTTATTCTTCAATCTGGACTGATTAGATTGTCCAAAAATGGTTAAATGTTGTTCATAATATCAAAAAGATATGAATGAAGAGAAAACACAAACATCAACTTGATCTAAAACTTTTATGACCTCCCAGAATTTTTCAATGGTAGAGGTTCAATCACACTATTTCCTATGGTATGGTCCACTTGAGTTTTGGATATGCTTTCTTTTTGTTCTTTAGACCTCAAATTATCTGTTAACATGGATGAACTGAGTGGATAAAATAAATAAATAATGGTGGAACCCACAAAGTTTACTCAGTATGCTAAGGGTAATGAGTAACTCACCTAAATGTAGTGGAGAGGGGTTTCCTTACAACATTCATAATCATATATTGTACTTGCCTAAATGTGATTCACATATCTAACCCACTCATTATGTGAGTCCTACTTGGATGAGGGGTCAGACCAAGTTTTAGCCGCATCCAAAACTCATGTGGGCCCCACTAAGTGCTTTTATATTTTTCGAGATGTCTTCACATAGTTTTAGATGGTATGGCCCAATTGAATTTCCAATACGAATGATTTTTGACATATCTCATAACCTAAAGGGACACATCAAATGCACAATGTTGATGTTCAACACACATCATGATGGAGCACACAAAACTTACTAACATCAATTCTTAGGTTCTCACGAGGTCAATAAGTTGGGTCACAATTTTGACTAGAATATTTGGCCCATTTATATGTCTGGTCCATTCGTTCTATTTTACTGATAAATACCCTCAATTTGACTAGTTACTTGCCCCGATTAGGCATATGAAAAGGTATTGGGCATACAAGCTTGATAAACAATTTGAGTGAAATTTGATTTAAACATCTGAAGTTATGAACTTTTCAATCTGGGCTGATTTGTAAGACCCGTATCCTAGCCCATATCGTTCCGTAGGCTTCCGCGGTCCTCACGGTTGGATTCTGGCAACCCGCGACCTGTAATCGGCATTTGCACGCAACCCTAACTCATATCCCATATTCCAGAGTCGACTTGACCCGAGACTTGTACCCTAGCGACTGCGCCATCGCCGCAGTTCCGACGTCGCGTCTCGCACGCCAATGCGACACCCATGCCAGGAGATGTGGGCTCATGTTCAATTCAAGGAAAAACGCTGCACACTTGCAAAATCCAAGAGAACATCACATCAATCCCATCAATCAAATTAATCAAGTACAAGCAACCCCACCCATCTCTCTCTTACACAACCTTACCCTGTCAACTCTCTCTCTCTCTCCACCCATCAAGTACACTCACCATCCCTCTCTCTCTCCCATCACCTCTCTCTCTCTCTCTCATTTCTCTCTCCATTTTCAAGCAAAAACACCATGAGAGGCCATCCAAGCAAGAGAGCTTCCATGAGAGGAAGCTACTGTGGCCCACCTTCCTACCTCCCATCTCCACCATCCAAAGTCCATCTTGACTGTTGAATCGCACCCCTTAGAGCTCTAGATCGCATTGGTGGAAGAAGGAAGAGAATATTAAAGGTGGTGATTTTTTTTTTTTTTTTTAGGATTTTGGTGATTAGAGGGTCCACATATGGTGGGACCCATCTTGATATGTGCATGTGTGTAATATTGAGAGGGGCCCATAGTGGTGGGGCCCCTCCTATAACCGCTCTCTCTCTCTCTCTCCTCTTTGTGATGTGGTGTGGCCCACCTGATCCATCTACCCATGGGGCCCACCTTGCTAACTTCCAGCAGACCTGAATGAGGAGAAAGCACAAATTCTAACTTACTCCAGGTTGGTGGGTCCCACACGTGTGGACCCACCTTCATGTTTGAATCTGGGCCGACCATTTGCTGGACACCCATCAGCTTTGCCTGCTGCATTAGCGTCAGCAAGCTCTGCTGGCCTAGTCATGAAGTATATGTTATATCCTACCGTCCATCTAGTCGTGGAACCAGCTAGCCATGAGGTATGTGATATATCCATACCACCCAACCATTGGCAGAGGTATGGGGCACACCCCACATGTGATGTTATATCCTACCGTCCATCTAGACGTGGGACCAGCTAGCCATGAGGTATGTGATATATCCATACCACTCAACCATTAGCAAAGGTGTGGGGCCCACCCCACATGTGTTGTACGTGTGGGATGGGACCCACCTTAATGTTTGTATTCTACACACTATCCTTCTAATTGGCGAGCCCTGTATGGGCCTTATCCACACCGTCCATTGACGGTGGGACCCATCTCTATGTATCCTGAATCCAGGCCGCTCATCCAGGGCCTAGATGCTATATGCTTTAAATAATAATAATTATTATAATAATAATATTATTATATTGTAATATTATGTGGTGGCCCCACATGGGATCCACACGTGATGCATGTGGTGTCCGCACCGTCCAACAAAGGACGGTGGGACCCACCTGATGTATGCGTCTAATCCTGGCCGTCTAGTCCATCTAAGGACGCGGACCCCACCCACCTTGATCCACCGTCCGTCTATCTGCCCCAGGACGGTGGGGCACCTCCCACTCTGACACATGTGCTATATACACGCCGTCCATCTGTTAGATGTATGGACCCACACGTGATGAATGGGTTGATCCCCACCATCCGTGCAGTGGACCCCATCATAATTTATGCATTTCATTCACATCGTCCAATGGTCTAGACGGTGGAAACCCACCGTGATTTTTGTATTTTATTCAGTGATGTGTTTGTTATATCTACACTGTCCGTCCATTTTGCTAATGGTGGGGCCCACCTTGATGGTGTTTTGTATTTGTAAGTACACCGTTCATCACAAACGGCCCAAATCTAGCAGTTTTATGGGCCGCACCATAGCAGCAGCAAGGGCTTTGCCTGTCTGTTCAGTGGCAGCAGGCCCACCCAGATGTATGTTCTTACCACCATTCTTACCACCTGCTCCAACCTTACGGTGGGTGCTCGGTTCGGCCCACTTCCCAATGACCCACATGCAAGTGAGGCCCACCAGAAGCATGTTTCCCATCCATACAGCCCATGGGACACAGCCATATTCCAGGCTTGCTAGACGGTCCAGTAGGGTTGGACGCTGGTGGGCCAATCATCCTGTAAATGGCCCACCGTTTTATTTGTTTGTACATCCACATTGTGCATTCATAGCGGAAGTGTGTGGGATGCCCCATGAGGCCTACCATGATGTATGTGTTTGACCATTTTTCTTGGGTGATGGGCTGCCCCATGAGGCCCATGAGGTGCAGCCCACTGTGATGTATATGAGACCATGGAAGTGGCCCATTGCTATGTATTTGACGCCCATTTGAAATGTGCAGGGCCCACCTTATTGTGATGCATATATGGCCTTTTAATGAGGCCCATTGTGATGTATTTAAAGCCCCCGATGGTGAGACCCATTATGATGTATATCAGGTTCATGTGATGATGCGGCACAATGTCATGTATTTAAGGCCCTTATGTTGAGGCCCATGTGATGTATATATGGCCCATACGATGAGACCCTTATGATGTATGAGAGGCCCTTTGTGAGGCCCATTATTTTGTATGTGAGGTCATGGGCCCCCATATATGTTTGGCCCTATGTGGGCCTCTCCTTGGGAGCAATATTGGTTAAATGGACACATTGATGGGCAATGATGGTTTAATGTCCACATTGTGACCTCCCTTAGGCCATGTTCGGTCGATTGTCGAGGTTGATTCTAATTGTCGAGGCCGATTTCGATTATCGAGACTGATTCCGATTGTTGAGGCCGATTCTGATTGACGAGGCCGATTGTCGAGGCCGATTCCGATTGTCGAAGCCGATTCCGATTATCGAGTCTGATTCCGATTGTCAAGGCCGATTGTTGAGGCCGATTGTCCGAGGCCAGTTATCAATACCCATTAATGAGTATGTGATAGTATAGCATCATGATACACCGCCCATACACATCATCTGCATGTTTGTTTATGAGATGTGGTTTACCATTGCATATGTCATTAGGCAGTTGTTATGAGACTCCCTGATAGGCGGAGATTGCCTCACATGAGCACACAGGTATGTGCAGGATTGATGCATGACTGGATTGTATGACTCATGCCTCTTGCATGTATTTTTGTGATTACTGTACGCCTTAGCGACATCAGGGTCGTAGCCTCCACAGGCATATTATGTATAGCCAGATGGGACACTAAAAAATCCGTTACTAGCATTGGGCCGCTATAGATGGCCCTGGGTAAAATCCCTAAACCCTTTTGGTACCAGAGGGCGCCCCAACATTTAGACCGAGTAGATATATATGAGCGCACGAGGGCCGTATACCAGTAGGTCGCGTCTCCCACTGTGTCGTAGTTGGTTGGGAGGGGTGTGACCTTACCCGCTTGAGTGAGGGGCAATATCTAGGTTGAGTTTGACCAGCTTGAGGAATGAGTTCGTTATCGATGAACCTGGCTCGATATTGGCAGGTGGATAGTGAGGTCTCTTCCCATTTACCCAGTTGTGCACTCAGACAGGGGCAACAAGCTGGCGTAGAGTGTAATAGACCCCGATGATGATCCCAAATTTGTACAACGTACTGATATGTGGACTTATTGAGTAGGCATTGCATACTCATTCATTCATTCATTCACTATCCACTCGGGTTGGTGGTGCGCAACTATTTGTTACGTGTGCCCTTCGCAATGGCTGGGATTTCGGTTGGGGCGCGCCTAACTTGAGATCAGGAGTTCACCACATTAAGTCTGACTATCCAAACTTAGGTATGGGACTGGTTTTGGATAGAGTCCCTTGTGGTGGACCCCATAGCCTGCGATACTACGTACTATTATCTCGACTGCAACACTCCAGCTTCGTCATTTCATTCACATCGCATATTGCATTACATCCACAGGCATATGACATTTTAGGTTGCTATGTTCTGCACTCACTATAAGAAAGGGGGTTTTTAGCGACGAAACTTTTTTCCGTCGCTAAAAATGACTTTTACTTTTAATGACGAAAATTTTCGTCGCCAAAAGTGTTGTAAAATTTAACTTGGAAAATTTGCCTTGACTTTTAGCGATGAACCAAAACTGTCGCCAATAATATTTTTAGCAACAAAAATGTTCGTTGCCCAAAGGGTTGTGAATTTTAACTAAGTAATTTTCGCCCAGACTTTCAGCGACGAACTAAAACCGTCGCTAATAATATTTTTTGCGACGAACATTGTCGTCGCTAAAAGTGTTGTCAATCTTAACTTCCAAATTTTCGTCCTGACTTTTAGCGACGAACTCCCACACGTGTGGACCCACCTTCATGTTTGAATCTGGGCCGACCATTTGCTGGACACCCTCACTTTGCCTGCTGCATTAGCGTCAGCAGCTCTGCTGCCCTAGTCATGAAGTATATGTTATTCCTCCTACCGTCCATCTAGTCGTGGAACCAGCTAGCCATGAGGTATGTATATATCCATACCACCCAACCATTGGCAGAGGTATGGGGCACACCCCACATGTGATGTTATATCCTACTGTCCATCTAGACGTGGACCAGCTAGCCATGAGGTATGTGATATATCCATACCACTCAACCATTAGCAAAGGTGGGGGGCCCACCCCACATGTGTTGTACGTGTTGGATGGGACCCACTTAATGTTTGTATTCTACACACTATCCTTCTAATTGGCGAGCCCTGTATGGGCCTTATCCACACCGTCCATTGACGGTGGACCCATCTCTATGTATCCTGAATCCAGGCCGCTCATCCAGGCCTAGATGTTATATGCTTTAAATAATAATAATTATTATAATAATAATATTATTATTATATTATATTATGTGGTGCCCACATGAGACCCACACGTGATGCATGTGGTGTCCACATCGTCCAGCAAAGGACGATGGGACCCACCTGATGTATGCGTCTGATCCTAGCCGTCCAGTCCATCTAAGGACGTGGACCCCACCCACCTTGATATAAGTATTCTAAATCCACCGTCCGTCCATCTGCCTCAGGACGGTGGGACCACCTCCCACTCTGATGCATGTGTTATATACACACCATCCTCTACTAGATGTGTGGACCCCACACGTGATGAATGGGTTGATCCCCACCATCCTTGCAGTGACCCATCATAATTTATGCATTTCATTCACATCGTCCAATGTTCTAGACGGTGGAAACCCACCGTGATTTTTGTATTTTATTCAGTGATGTGTTGTTATATCTACACTGTCCGTCCATTTTGCTAATGGTGGGCCCCACCTTGATGGTGTTTGTATTTGTACCGTTCATCTACAAACGGCCCAATCTAGCAGCAGTTTATGGGCCGCACCATAGCAGCAGCAGCAGCAGGGCTTGCCTGTCTGTTCAGTGGCAGCAGGCCCACCCAGATGTATGTGTTTTCTTACCACCAGGCCCAACAGATTAGGGTGGGTGCTCGGGTTCGGCCCACTTCCCAAATGACCCACATGCAAGTGAGGCCCACCATGAAGCATGTTTCCCATCCATACAGCCCATGGGACAGCCCATATTCCAGCTTGCTAGACGGTCCAGTAGGGTTGGACGCTGGTGGGCCAATCATCCTGTAAATGGCCACCGTTTTAATATGTTGTACATCCACATTGTGCATTCATAGCGGAAGTGTGTGGGATGCCCCATGAGGCCTACCATGATGTATGTGTTTGACCATTTTTCTGGGTGATGGGCTGCCCCATGAGGCCCATGAGGTGCAGCCCACTGTGATGTATATGAGACCCATTGAAGTGGCCCATTGCTATGTATTTGACGCCCATTTGAAATGTGCAGGGCCCACCTTATTGTGATGCATATATGGCCTTTTAATGAGGCCCATTGTGATGTATTTAAAGCCCCGATGGTGAGACCCATTATGATGTATATCAGGTTCATGTGATGCGGCACAATGTCATGTATTTAAGGCCCTTATGTTGAGGCCCAATGTGATGTATATATGGCCCATACGATGAGACCCATTATGATGTATGAGAGGCCTTTGTGTGAGGCCCATTATGTTGTATGTGAGGTCATGGGCCCCACTATATGTTTGGCCCTATGTGGGCCTCTCCTTGGGAGCAATATTGGTTAAATGGCCACATTGATGGGCAATGATGGTTTTTGTCCACATTGTGACCTCCCTTAGGCCATGTTCGGTCGATTGTCGAGGTTGATTCTGATTGTCGAGGCCGATTTCATTATCGAGACCGATTCCGATTGTTGAGGCCGATTCTGATTGACGAGGCTGATTATCGAGGCCGATTCCGATTGTCGAAGCCGATTCCGATTATCGAGTCTGATTCCGATTGTCAAGGCCGATTGTTGAGGCCGATTGTCGAGGCCAGTTATCGATACCCATTATGAGTATGATAGTATATAGCATCATGATACACGCCCATACACATCATCTGCATGTTTGTTATGAGATGTGGTTTACCATTGCATATGTCATTAGGCAGTTGTTATGAGACTCCCTGATAAGCGGAGATTGCCTCACATGAGCACACAGTATGTGCAAGATTGATGCATGACTGGATTGTATGACTCATGCATCTTGCATTGTATTTTGTGATTACTGTACGCCTTAGTGACATCAGGGTCGTAGCCTCCACAGGCATATTATGTATAGCCAGATGAGACACTAAAAATCCGTTACTAGCATTGGGCCGCCATAGATGGCCCTGGGTAAAAATCCCTAAACCCTTTTGGTACCAGAGGGCGCCCCAACATTTAGACCGAGTAGATATATATGAGCGCACGAGGGCCGTATACCAGTAGGTCGCGTCTCCCACTGTGTCGTAGTTGGTTGGGAGGGGTGTGACCTTACCCCTGCTTGAGTGAGGGGCAATATCTAGGTTGAGTTTGACCAGCTTGAGGAATGAGTTCGTTATCGACGAACCTGGCTCGATATTGGCAGGTGGATGTGAGTGTCTCTTCCATTTACCCAGTTGTGCGCTCAGACAGGGGCAACAAGCTGGCGTAGAGTGTAATAGACCCCGATGATGATCCCAGATTTGTACAGTACTGATATGTGGACTTATTGAGTAGGCATTGTATACTCATTCATTCATTCATTCACTATCCACTCAGGTTGGTGGTGCGCAACTATTTGTTACGTGTGCCTTTTCAATGGCTGGGATTTCGGTTGGGGCGCGCGACTAACTTGAGATCAGGAGTTCACCACATTAAGTCTGACTATCCAAACTTAGGTATGGGACTGGTTTGGATAGAAGTCCCTTGTGGTGGACCCCATAGCCTGCGATACTACGTACTATTATCTCGACTGCACACTCCAGCTTCGTCATTTCATTCACATCGCATATTGCATTACATCCACAGGCATATGACATTTTAGGTTGCTATGCTTCTGCACTCACTATAAGAAAGGGGGTTTTTAGCGACGAAACTTTTTTCCGTCGCTAAAAATGACTTTTAGCGACGAAAATAATGTTCATAGCTAAAAGTCTACTTTTAGCGACGAAAATAATTTTCATCGCTAAAAGTCTACTTTTTATGACGAAAATTTTCATCGCCAAAAGTGTTGTAAAATTTAACTTGGAAAATTTGCCTTGACTTTTAGCGACGAACCAAAACTGTCGCCAATAATATTTTTAGCAACAAAAATGTTCGTTGCCCAAAGGGTTGTGAATTTTAACTAAGTAATTTTCGCCCAGACTTTCAGCGACGAACTAAAACCGTCGCTAATAATATTTTTTGCGACGAACATTGTCGTCGCTAAAAGTGTTGTCAATCTTAACTTCCAAATTTTCGTCCGACTTTTAGCGACGAACTAAAACCGTCGCCAATAATATTTTTAGCGACGCAAAATTTCGTCACCAAAAGGTTATAACTTTTTATTTGAAAATTTTCGCCCCGACTTTTGGCGACAAACCAAAACCGTCGCAATTAATATTTTTAGCGACGAAAATAGTCATCGCCAAAAGTTGTAAATTTATATTCCACCGACTTTTAGCGACGAACCAAGACCGTTGCCAATAATATTTGTAGCGACGAAAATGTTCGTTGCTAAAAGTGTTGAGAATTCTAAGTTATTAATATTTTTAGCGACGAAATCGTTCATCGCCAAAAGGATTCTCTTTTAATCTATTTCGCACTGACTTTTAGCGACGAACCAAAACCGTCGCCAATAATATTTTTAGCGACGAAACTTTTCGTCGCCAAAGTGTTGTAAATTTGAAATTGTAAAATTTCGCCTTGACTTTTAGCGACGAAAGTTATCGTTGCCAAAAGTGTTTTGCCCTGACTTTTAGCAACGAAAATAGTCGTCGCTAAACGCTGTTTTGAATTTTCACAAAAAAAATGGCGCTGTGTTGCAAATGTTGGCGGTAAGACTTAGCAGTGAAAATTGTTGTCGCTAAAGTATTTTTCTAAAATATTTTTCAATGATGTAAAATGTTTTACTTTTTAAAGGGTGTTTTGAATAATGTAAAAATGTTATACTTTTTAAAATTTTAATCGGTAAATATATAATATATATCTATATATATATATATATATATATATATATATATATATATATATATATATATATATATATATATATACACATACTTAAAAGGTAATATTTAAATGATTTGTAATATCACATAAAAATAATATTGAGAAGTTTAGATATTTTAACAATGTTTGAGAAAAATTTTGAGAACAAAATGATGCTTTTGAAGAAAATATTGGCAATTTGAAATTTTTGAAAATTTAAAATATAAAAAAATTATTGTAATTTTGTGAATAAAAATCAGAATTTGTATTTTAACTATTTTTTGAAATAATTTTTAATAAAATGATATTTTGTAAAAAGAGAAAAATTATACATTTTGAAAAAAATATCGTTGTTTTAAAGGAATTGAAATTTATCTGTCAAAATAAAATTACTAAATTATTGGGCACATCCACTAATTGACCTTTAACTGTTTTTTGACAATCTGATCAGTCTAGATTGAAGAGTAAATAACTTCATATGTTTAAATCAAAATTCACTCAAATTGTTGATCAATTTTGTTTATCCAATATCTTTCTCATGTGTAGCATGATCGGGGCGAGTAACTAGTCAAAATTCACATATCCACCGTGATGCATGTCGCTTATCCACATTGTTCATCCATTATGCCAGATGAATTTATGGCATGAGCCAAAAAATGAGGCATATCCAAAGCTCTAGTGGACCACGCCACAAAGAAAAAGTGAATCAAGTACTTGTCGTTAAAAACTTCTTAGGGCCATTGTTTCTTTTTGTGTGGGCCACTTGAGTGTTGGATCTACATAATTTTTCAGCTCATGTCTCAAAATATTGTGGTAAAACAGATGGACGGAACAGATATGTCATATATGTCACAATGAGGTCCAAAAATTCCAACTAGCACTTTTGAATGATTTCCAAGGCAGGAAATTCCAAACGGGTGAAAGGTTTTTTTTTTTTGGGTTTATTCATTTTTGCATTTTGGTGCTTTTTATGGGACTTCTAAATTAGTTTTGTGGGACTTGAATGGGATCCCAATTAAAAATTTATGGGATTAAGGTATGTTGGGTGTTTATGCTCTTGGTGGTGGATGGGGTGTGCCCTGTAGAAATTGATACTGGTTTAAGAATGGGTTAGTCCCTTTCTCATCTCACGGCCCACAAATTTTTTCTTTTCTTTTTAAATTATAAACATGATAAGTGTGTGTTCGTGTATTGCCCATGTGCGTGAGTGTGAAATAAGGGAAAACAAAGAAGAAAAGATGCAAAGAAAAAAAAAAAAAGAAAAAAAAAAAAGGGAGACTGCAAAGAGGGTGACTCTAAAGCAGTAACCCATGACAATTTCCAGATTAGCACAACTCTTAGAGCAGTTACCCATGACAATTTCTAGATTGGTATTCTAAGTGTGATTGTGTATGCTTGCTTGCGAGGAATTTCAAGTTTAATTTGTAATAATTGTCTACATCTCATTTTATCATTTGCAATCCTGTTCCACTGATTTGGTATTGAAGCAGATAGCAACAACCATTTCAATGGACATGCATCTATTCCTCAGAATTTTAGAACTCCACTATTGTTACAAGTGGTTGCATCCTATTCCTTAGAATTTTAGAAAGAAACAAAACAATGTATAGAATTTGCATCTCATGTATGGTTTATGAACTTTCAACATGCCTAATTTCTTTTGAAGGTCAAGTGGTGGACATGGGACTAACAACTACATCCTTACTGAATTCAGAGAAGTTTCCTGTCATAGTCCAAAATTCATTATTTTCCAGTCAGGTATGTACTTTATTTCTTCCAAATTTGTATTCTTTGGCCCTTTCTGTAACCACTAGATAGATGATAATCTATGAAGAATAGTATGTTAGGCACTGACACTCTTAACAATTACATACTGCTACACTTTTCACACTGCATGGAGATGGATTGATGGCAAATACATTTGTTCAAAGATGGCACATGTGGGCCATGTCTTGTGGCTGCCAAGTAGTATTCCTCTGTTATGTAACTTTTGTGTAACAGTAACATGTATTGGTAACTAACAACCAACTCCACCTAGCTAGTTGCTTGTCTAGTTGCCTACAAACAGAGAGTGTAGCATGTGTGAGTGATCCAGGTTTACTAGTGTACCAAAAAAAGGAAAGCTATAGAAGCTTCACACATTCATATTGGGTCTATGCTCTTGAAAATGAGAGAACAACATTAACTATAGATTATGAAGAGCTTTTGTAACATCCCGAATTTTTGCCAATCTGGGATTAGAAGTCCTTAGGCGATGGGTTGCTCCTAACACCTTATTATTTCGTCAGAACTGAACCCTACAGTCTAAAATCGCTTCTGAACCCGTTTCCTTCACAAATCCCACCCCTTTACTACCTTGTGCTTTCAATTTTTTCAAAGCACTTTCGCCCTAGACACTAACTTAAACTAGCTAAGTAGTAAAACTTGGATCACTTTATATACAAACTACAAAGGCCTAAGTACCATCTCAACCAGAAAATAATTAGGATTAAATCCTTTAGAAATTTAACAAAGTTAACTAAGTGCAAACTCGATTAGCCATGAAATCCGTTGGGATCGCTTTAAATACGATCTGCAAGACCCAAAACTTGTAAAACATGTGACTCTAGGTTACCCTAAAGTTTAGAACCGAACTCATTTCCCGTCTGCTCTCGGGAATGAAACGAAACTTCGTATTAGGTTTAGATCGTACATCGGGAGTCCGATTAACTTGAAGCTAAGGAACTAGGACCGCCCCACTGGGCTTGACAATCATCTCAAAAATCAGGCAATTCCGATGTCCCACGGCCATTTATTTCGATCCGGAGCGAGGGAGTGTGAAAAACACTATTCCCTTTGAAATTAAAATATCTGGAATAGTGATCTGGCACCTTTCGCTTGCGCATCAGTATTAAGCAACCAGACCGTCAGAATCAGACTAAATTACACCCTCGGATCAGGAAAAATTTCAGGAACATTTACATGTACTTGGAATTTTGGATCATGGCCCACTGACCGTTGAACTGAAACTGGTCCGCCACGCGTGATCTGGAAATCCCACTGAAATGAAAACTTAATAGAACGTAGATCCATAGATGGTGAGCTTAAGTCTGACGTTTGGCTTAAGGAGGGCCACCAGAACCTCTCTTTTGAGCTGGAAAAGTGACGAATTACCTATATTAGCAGTAACCTTCGAACAGGAGTCTATTTCGGTGAGTTTTGAGGCTATATAAGGACCTTAAACCCTCTCTCATGGCAGCCATACGAATTTGGAATTTGAGAGAGGGAAAAGAGAGAGAAAGTGTGGGAGATGTGGGAGAATCTCCCTGCCGTCCTTCCCTGCTGCTATCCATGCTCCACCGCATCCTTCTTGACGCTTTTCCGGCGTTTCCGGCGTCGTTTCTAGGTAAGAAACCCTAACCCTAATCTGTTTTGGGGTTTAGACTATTGTAGGTTGTGAAGTAGCTAACCTATTTCGTTCTATAGGTCGCCTAGTTGCCGTATACGGAAGCTTAGCAAACCTATCAACTCCGTTACGATTCTACGACAAAAGGTGCGGACTTTAGGTGTATAGGTTACGTTTTTCAACGCTTTCAATGTCAGATAATGATAGATTCATGATCTGCATGCAATTGCACATGTACAAAGTGCTTTCCGTTTCCTGTTCCGATTAACATTGTAGAATATGGAATTTCACATACTCTAGATATACGTAGAAATACCGTATACGTATTTTTTTTGGAGAAGTGTTTGACATGTTTATTTAATGTATGATTATACTATATATGGATAAAATACTAGTTTGGCGAAAGGAATCGCCGTAATACATGTTCACTTGTAAATGCTACGTATGTTGAAATTGTGTATTCTAGAAATACTGTATACGTATAAATTTTGGAGATGTATGTATCATGATTATTTGCTGTAGTAATATATTATACATGGATAAAATACTAGCTTGGCTAAAGGATAACCCTAATACATGTTTTACTAACATACACCATGTATGTTGTAATAGTGTATTCTAAGTGTTTGTGGAAATGGCTGAATGAGTATGGAATTCTCATTCATGCTCGCCATGACTAATTGTCATGGATTCATGATTGATATATTGGCGATACCCCCTTTGACGAAAGGATTTGCCCTAAATCACGCCACGGCCATTATACCCTATATATGCTAAAATGTGTGGCCCAAGTGTTTGTGGAAATGACTGAATGGATATGGAACTTGGATTCCTACTTGCCATGACTATCCGTCGTGGGTGTACGCGTATTATGATTGGGGCAACTCCCCAGTGAAAGGATTTGGCCTAATGCCTATGTGATCGACATATGTCATGTATGTGATGTATGTAAGTTCAAGTATAACTTGAAATGTCTGAGTGAGTAGTAGTTAGCAAACTGTAATGTATAAGGGTGTTGAGACATGATTCTCAACCTCTATAAACTATGCGTATGATCTCCTTTGATAGTTGTGTGATTAGGAATTGAACATGTACAAACTCATGCTTGTGTTGTGATTCATAACATGCTCAACTGTTTTATGATTTTAACTATGTAATGCATATGTTTAAATTTATATTTATGTTGTATGATCCGTCATGGGTGATGGGGGAGCGGAGCAACGAGTGCGTGCAACAGCCCTGGCAGCCCTAAACGGATAATACCAGACTGATTGTATGATTTGAATCCTGATCCAATATTGCTTTATATCTCTGTAATTGATTGTGTTTGGGGCTATGATATAGTCCAGGCAATCGGTAACGAGATTGAACTCGTGGCTGAGATTCATTTGCCACGTGGGATGTGTTCGACGAACTCGAGTCGTGCGTTGCCTGTCGGCAGTGGCTAGGCCACACGAAGTTGTTTATGCACTTCATGTCGTGCAGCTCAACGGGCGATCGTGCTAGTCGAGCTCGTCAAGTAACCCGATCTGCCTTATGCATGTTCACCCTGTTTGGACGCTACTGCTTGAACCTAGGGTACCAAACTTACCAGTGAAACCCCTTGTTAACCATGGTACCTCGATCCGCTAAGACGCATGAGCCGGACATGGTGGTATGGGACACCGTGGTCGAGCTGTCGGCCTACGCTGGGGCCATGTGCCTCCCCGTAGTGACCATTGAGCAACCAAACTCGTGAGCCGAATACGGTGGTATGGGACACTGTATTCGAGCTGTCGATACCTCGGCGAGAGCCGAGTACGGTGAGATCTGTGCTCGTGCTGACGGGCGACGAGTCCTCCGTGGTATCATCGAGTACACTCCAAGGGTCTGTGATTGGCCACGAGTCTTTCACAGCAACTAGAGTGTGAGTTGAGCCGAGTACGGTGAGACCTGTACTTGAGCTGACGGCTAGTGATTGAGCCGAGTACGGTGAGACCTGTACTCGAGCTGACGGCCAGCAATTGAGCCGCATACGGTGAGATCTGTATCCGCGCTGACGGGTGATGAACCCTTTGCGATGCCTTCACTACGCTTCTCAAACCATAACATCGTATGAGAATAACTAGGATTGACGACCCTAGAATGGATCATGTTTGGGAATGATACAAGGGAGGTACCTTAGTTTCCCAATACTGCTGTTTGAAATGGACTAATAAAAACTTGGTAATCATGAGCATCATCGCACCGCATGTGCTTTGTAGATGTGGCGCACTGAGGGAGTAAGCATTCGCGAACGTAAGATGATGTCGCTTGAGGGTGGTTTGGCAAGGGCATACAGCATCATGTCATTTCATTCTTGCATTTAATAAGAGTAGTTAGAATTGTTTGATTTGTAATGCTTTATCATTACTGCTTGATTGAATTGATAACATGTTAACCTATGCTTTACTGTTCCACTGAGTTGATCACTCACTCCCACGTTACGGGACGGTGTTGTACACACCAACCAGATTTGTTGAGTTTCAGGTGGTGGCGATGCTTGTGAAGCAGAGCCGGACTACTTCTATGATGATAGGAGGAATTCTCCTATCTGTATCTCTCTGGCAGGTCAATGAAGACCTGATATTGTATTGACGGGGCTATGGTACATGGGATAGGAGGCATTACACTTCCTCACATTTGGTACATTTTAGAACTGCACTTGTATTTATTTAACCTGGTAATGTTATCACACTCTGGAGACTCATCATAAGTTATATATTTTATCTATCTATCACAGTCTTCCGCTTGCAAACTTAACTGTCTCTGGAGTATGATATGTTGTTTTGGCTTAATCTTACTCATGTTCAATGCACGAATACAGTCAACATTCAATCATCATTCATTTTGTTGCATAAGTGATGTTCTGGAACTCGGGAGCTGAGTTTATGCTCGACCCCCGATTTTCAGGGCGTTACAGCTTTTGATTTTCTATCTGATAATATTGCAAGAATTTTTTACATACACACGTCTTTGCATATATAGCTATTTTCACCTTTTCAGGTTACCAACTCTATAAAACCCAACATTTCTATGCATTTCTATTTCCTTTACCAAGCTATTAACTATTTTTTCAAGGATCCAAATGGTATAAAATTCAAACCTTCTCTAAATCCCAACTTTCCTAATACCATTTTTTCAAGACCAGATCCTCTCTTTGTAACTCAAAGAATCCCAACTCTAGACACTTTCCATAGGTTGTTGCACCATGACTTGTCATGTAGGTCACTCATTCCTACCAACATGCTGTAAATGAGTAATCCTCATCTTGAAAATCAGTCTGATCCACTCAGTAGTGGACCACAACTGATGCTTACATGAGATGACCGTCGAAAGCTTTATTCGAGTTTAGTTCATTGTAAGCTTTTCAAGTGACCTTTCTCCTACATTTTTTCACTTGGAATTACTCAACTAAGTTCCTGCTATAGCTGATAGATGGTGTGTTCATGGCTGTAGCTAATAGATGGTGTGTTTGTGCCTCGTAGGTATCCATTTGGTCATGAGGAACTTGTGGACTCCAGATTTTGCCTTTCGTAGAAATTGTGGGTTTGGATGCAAATTACATTTATCAAATGCAAATGGTAGCAGAAGAGTGCATTTTTCATGTATTTGGGACTGTTTTTTAGGTTGAATGCTTGTTATTTTTGGTATTTTCTCTAGTTCAATAATTTGTTCCAAGTCTGGGAGTTGTTCAAACTCCAATTCAATAATCTATTCCAGCATTTGGTGAGTTCCAGCATGAACCCTATCTGAATGAAAGAATCTGTTTGGCTTTGCAGCAGCGAAGAATCTGTTTGGCTTTGCATGAACCCTATATGTGAGCCACTGCATGCAAAACAAATGGGCAGTTGAAAAAGAATGGCCAATAGTCCAACATTCGATGCTAATGTTTGGCCCTCCTGACGAGTCTACCGCTCTGATTCATACTGAGTTTCAGATCAGTCACAAATAGCCAAATCCTAGTTGAAAGATAAGTTTATGTTTTGGTAGCATTTGAGTGTCTAATTGCTTGCCTTCTTTTCTTTTCTTTTTTTCTTTCTTTCTTTTAATTGTAATTCTCTTTGACTATTTTAGATCAATAAGGGACGTCCTCATATTCAAGGTTTACTGCATAAGCATGGACATTTTGGTTCACTATTTGCTTCCCATTTCATATACTGTGCAATAGTTGACTGCAAGTCATTAGATTTTCCTAGATTTTGGGGGTTCCCGCACAGTGGCATTTTGGTAATTTTGGAGTCCTTCTTGGTTAGGGTTTGGGCTGAAAGTACGAGTATTGGAGCTGACGCTTTCGGAGTTCGAACTCATTCTTTTGAAAAATAGAAAAATGGGAATATTAGTAAATATGGATTTTCTTATTAAAAAGAAAATGGAAGATGGATTGAAAAAACATAAAAGAGTTTTTTTTTCATCTTCTCCTTTTTTGCTTCAAGAGAGAGAGAGAGAGAGAGAGAGAGAGAGAGAGACGGATAGGTGAGAGTGGGGAAATCGAGGGAGATAGTGGGGGAATGAAGTGGCCGCGTGAGATTAGAAAATAACGAGTGTAGTTTGGTTTGAAAATGATGTTTCACATGCGTGACGTGCATTTCTTTTAAGATAGTAATTTGATTTTACTGAAGACAATTGAATTACATAGGCAAGTGTTTAATGCAGGGAACTTCTCTGAAAATGTTATTCCAATAACTAACCTGATGAGAGTAATTGGTGGTTCAATTCTTGGACCAATTTCTCTATCATATTCAAAGAAATCCACATTTTTCTTTGTGTTTCTTACATGGTTCTCTGTTCCATTTTTGTTTGACTTGAAAGTAAAGGTGATGCATCTTCTTATTTATTCAATCATGGAATGCAGGATGTTGCCGTTAAGGTTCTTACAGATAAGGACTTTCATGAGGATCAACTGAAGGACTTTCTAAGGGAGGTATGCATTTGAAACATTGCTAATAATGTTCTTTGAAACTGTACCCATTTATGTATCCAAATGTGCGTCGGAGCTATCCAGATGTTGAACGGAGGTCCCTGGAAGGTGGGAACCGCTGTTATGACCATTGAAGGGGCCTGACCATTTGGACAGGTTGTGTTTCTGCATTTGCTCGAAATTAATGGAGCATACCCGGATATGCGTCGGAGCTATTCGGATGAGTGGGGGTCCCTGGAAGGTGGGAACTGCTGTTATGACCATGATGAAGCTGTCCATTTCCTATGGACAGCATGGGAGGGGCCTGACCATTTGGACAGGTCATGTTTATGTATTTGCTCAAAATTAATGGAGCAGACCCGAATGTGCGTCGGAGCTATCCGGATGAGTGGGGGTTCCTAGACGGTGGGAACTGTTGTTATGACTATGATGAAGCTGTCCATTTCCTATAGACAACATTGGAGGGGCCTGACCATTAGGACAGACCGTGTTTATGTATTTCCTTAAAATTAATGGAGCAGACTCGGATGTACGTCAGAGCTATCCGGATGTTGAGCGGGGGTCCCTGGAAGGTAGGAACCACTGTTATGACTATGATGAAGTTATCCATTTCTTATAGACAACATTAGAAGGGCCTGACCAATTGGAGCAGGCCGTGTTTATATCTGTATTTACAGGGACTACACCCTTAACCTATAACCTAAACCTATTCTCAAATCCCAAAACCTATAACTACAACATAAACCTTAACCTAAACCTATAACCTATAACCTAAACTCAATTCCCTAAACTTTAACCTACAACCTAACCTAAACCTATAGTTATAACTTAAACCTATTCTCAAATCCCAAAACCTATAACCTAAACCTTAACCTAAACCTATAACCTATAACCTATAACCTGAACCTATAACGTAAACTCAATTCCCTAAACCTTAACCTATAACCTAACCTAAACATATACTTATAACCTAAACCTATTCTCAAATCTCAAAACCTATAACTATAACCTAAACCTTAACCAAAAGCCTATAACCTAACCTAAACCTAAACCTATAACCTTAACCTAAACCTAAACCTATAACCTTAACCTTGACCTATGACCTTAACCTAAACCTATTCTCAATTCCCTAAACCTATAACCTAAACCTAAACTTGAAAACCCAAACCTAAACCCGATCCCGATCCCGAACCCCGAACCCGAATTCTAAACCTAAACCTTAACCTATTCCCAATTCCCTAAACCTATAGCTTATAACCTAAACTTAAACCTTAACCTAAACCTAAACCTAAACCTATACCTTAACCTAAACCAAAACCTATGACCTAAAACCTTAACCTATAAACTATAACCTAAACTTATAACCTATAACCTAACCTAAACCTTAACATATAACCTAAACCTAAACCTAAAACCTAAATGTATTCTCAAATCCCTACACCTAGACCTACATCTAATCCTAATCTCAACTCCCTAACCTAAACCTAAACCTAAACTTGAAAACCCAAACCTAAACCCGAACCCGATTTCCTAAACCTAAACCTTAACCTATTCTCAATTCCCTAAACCTATAGCTTATAACCTAAACCTTAACCTAAACCTAAACCTAAACCTTAACCTAAATCTATAACCTTAACCTAAACCTAAACCTATGACCTATAACCTATAACCTAACCTTAACCTAAACCTAAAACCTAAACCTTAACCTATAACCTATAACCTAAACCTAAAACCTAAATGTTTTCTCAAATCCCATAACCTAAACCTACACCTAATCCTAATTTCAACTCCCTAACCTAAACCTAAACCTAAACTTGAAAACCCAAACCTAAACCCGATCTCGAACCCGATTTCCTAAACCTAAACTTATAACCTTAACCTAAGCCTATTCTGAAATCCTAAAACCTACAACCTAAACCTATACCTAAACCTTAACCTATAACCTAAACTCAATTTCCTAAACCTTAACCTATAACCTAACCTAAACCTAAACCTATAACCCGAACCCGATTTCCTAAACCTAAACCTTAACGTATTCTCAAATCCTTAAACCTAAACCTACACCTAATCCTAATCTCAACTCCCTAACCTAAACCAAAACCTAAACTTGAAAACCCAAACCTAAACCCGATCCCGAACATGAACCCAATTTCCTAAACCTAAACCTTAACCTATTCTCAATTCCCTAAACCTATAGCTTATAACCTAAACCTAAACCTAAACTTAGACCTATAACCTAAAACCTAAACCTAAACCTAAAACCTAAATGTATTCTCAAATCCCTAAACCTAAACCTACACCTAATCCTAATCTCAACTCCCTAACCTAAACCTAAACTTGAAAACCGAAACCTAAACCCGACCCCGAACCCGAACCCGATTTACTAAACCTAAACCTTAACCTATTCTCAACTCCCCAAACCTATAGCTTATAAACCTAAACCTAAACCTTAACCTAAACCTATAACTTTAACCTAAACCAAAACCTATGACCTAAAACCTTAACCTATAACTTATAACCTAAACTTATACTAACCTTAACCTAAACCTAAAAACTAAACCTTAACCTAAAACCTAAATGTATTCTCAAATCCCATAACCTAAACCTACACCTAATCCTAATCTCAACTCCCTAACCTAAACCTAAACCTAAACTTGAAAACCCAAACTTAAACCCAATCCCGAACCCGATTTCCTAAACCTAAACTTATAACCTTAACCTAAGCCTATTATGAAATCCCAAAACCTACAACCTATAACCTAAACCTATAACCTAAACTCAATTTCCTAAACCTTAACCTATAACCTAACCTAAACCTAAACCTATAACCCGAACCCGATTTCCTAAACCTAAACCTTAACGTATTCTCAAATCCCTAAACCTAAACCTACACCTAATCCTAATCTCAACTCCCTAACATAAACCTAAACCTAAACTTGAAACCCCAAACCTAAACCCAATCCCGAACCCGAACCCGTTTTCCTAAACCTAAACTTATAACCTTGACCTAAACCTATTCTCAAATCTCAAAACCTATAACCTAAACCTAAACCTATATAACCTTAACCTAAACCTAAAACTTAACCTATAACCTAAACCTTAACATATAACTTTAACTTATAACCTAAATACAATTTCCTAAACCTTAACCTATAACCTAACCTAAACCTAAACCTACAACCCGAACCCGATTTCCTAAACCTAAACCTTAACATATTCTCAAATCCCCAAACCTAAACCTACACCTAATCCTAATCTCAACTCCCTAACCTAAACCTAAACCTAAACTTGAAAACCCAAACCTAAACTCGATCCCGAACCAGAACCCGATTTCCTAAACCTAAACTTATAACCTTAACCCAAACCTATTCTCATGAATGTAGTTTATGTTTGGATGGATTTACTAGTTTGGGTTTAGATGGATGTGAATGTGAATATGATGAAATATATTATATAACAGTTGTATATCAGGATGAATATGATGAAATATATTGTAACAGGTGTATATCAGGAATTTTGTGTTGCAATACTTTTTTAAAAAAAGAGACTTTTCAGTTTTGGAATTATTTTTAGCGACGAAAATTTTCGTAGCTAAAAGTTCTGCAAATATTTTTTAGTGACGAAAATTTTCATCGCTAAAAGTTGTGCAAAATATTTTTAGAGACGAAAATTTTCGTAGCTAAAAGTTTTGGAATTATTTTTAGCGACGAAAATTTTCGTAGGTAAAAGTTGTGCAAATATTTTTTAGCGACGACAATTTTCGTCGCTAAAAGTTGTGCAAATATTTTTTAGCGACGAAAATTATTGTAGCTAAAAGTTTTGCAAAATAATTTTATTGACGAAAAGTTTCGTCGCTAAAAGTTTTTTAATTATTTTTAGCGATGAAACTTTTCGTTGTTAAAAGTTCAAAATTTATTTTTTAGTATTCGTTGCTAAAAAGTTTTGCAAATATTTTTTGGCGACGAAAATTTTCGTCACTAAAAGTTACTTTTGGCGTCGAAAATTTTCGTCGCTAAAAAGCTTGCCTTTGGCGACGAATGAAAGTTTTCATCGGTAATAACCTGTTGCCGCGGTGTATTGGCGACGAATTTAGCGACGAAAATTTTCGTCGCTAAAACCTTTTAGCTACAAAAATTTGACTTTTAGCGACGAAAATTTTCGTCGCTAAAGGTGGGATTTCTTGTAATGACTTATATGGCCTAAACGGACTTAGCAGGGTTTACATATTGCATTGTACCCTTGGCATATGATATTTAGCTCTCTTTGACTCCTCATTTGCATAGCTGATTTGTATTATGCAGTCTAATATTGTATGACTCATGGACTTGTCAGTATTTCTGCTTACTCTAATATTGTATGGTTCGTGGACTTATCAGTTATCTCCGTTTACTTTGATATTACATTTTGAGCATGCATATATTGCTCACACACTTACACCACCCTCTAAGCTTTCTATAAGCTTATATATGATAAATGCGTGCAAGTGACATTATGATGCAGCCGAGCTGAGGTAGGAGCGTGTGGTTGAGCTTCTGGAGTTTTCTTTGATATTTCTATATTGTATTTCCCTTTCAGTATTGTACTCGAATGATTATATTAGTGGAAAAATATATTTTTTTCACAGATAAATCTCAATTTCCATTTAAAAATCACATTTTTTTTTCAAAATGTATATTTTTTTACTCTTAATTTTTCTTTGAAAACTTTTAACAAAATATCATTTTTATTATCAAATATTTCAAATTTTTTTTCTCAAAAATTTCAAATTGCCAATTTTTTTCTTCAAAAGCATCATTTGTTTTCAACTTTTCAATTTTCTTTTTTAAAATGATATATATTTTTCAAAATCTCAGTGTTTTTATATATAACATTTTCTTTTAATTTCAAATTTTAAACATTTTTAATTATTTTTCAATATCACAAATTTTTTCAACTTCTTTATTTTTCGTTTCAAAATGTCTGTTTTTTGTTAAAGTATAGATTTTTTAAATATATTTTTATCTTAAACTTTTCAACTCTTTCGAACTTCTCCATTTTTTTTTTCAAACTTGTCAATTTTTATCAAATTTCACAATTTTATTTTATTTTTCAAAATACAAACTCTCATTTTCTTCTTCAAAATATTTTCATTTTTCAACGTTGTCAAAATTTTCACATTTTTAAAAATATTTTTAATTTTCTTTTGCAGGATATTTTTTTTTTTTTCTCAAAATCAAATTCTTTTATTTAAAATTATCAACTTTATTCAATATTCTTTTTTTCCCGCACAAAATTTTTTTTATTAAATCATGATATTTTTTTTTTTTCAAAATCTCAATTTTTCTCAAACATTGTTAAATTTTCTAAACTTCTCAATATTCTTTTTCATGTGATCTTACAAATCATTTAAATATTAGTTTTAAATTAAAAAATTACTAATAATTTCCACTTATTTGATATAAAAAGAAAATAAAAAATTCTTTGCATTCAATCAATTGTTAAAAAATAATCTTAGATACAAATATGTACAATTAAACCACTGAAATTCTATTAAAAAACAATTCTTAGACTACAAAAAAAAAAAAAAAAAAAAAAAACATAATTTTCCACCATATTCTAAAAAAATGAAAAAAAAAATAAATGTTTAAGGCAAAAGTCCTTTTACAATAGACCATAATCTGTCACAAAAGCAACTAAAAACCGTCGCGAAGTGCTATTTTAGGCGGTAATTTGCAACTAATCATATTCCGTCGCAAAATCAAAATATGCAATGGATTTAATCGGACGCAAATTTACGATGGACCACAATTCGTCATAAATCAGATTTTAGCGATGGATTTTAGTCCATCGCAAAATTCCGCAACTTTTGAACCGAATTTTCGAGAAAAATGGGATTGGCTCGAGTAACATCACAAAATTCGTTGCAAATTCGCGATTTTCGCGTAGTGAGAACAGGTTGTCCCAAGTAAGTGTATCGAACCCTTTGGGATTGTCAACCTTCTAGGGCTGAATGGATGGTATAATATTGTCAATTTGGGTGGCGAATTTCAATATGATCTTATCCATCAGTTTCTAAACTCGATTCAAAATGTTATGAATAATCCCCCATCCATTACTGTCACCTTCATGAACTAGACCGAACGCATCACCCCTGTGTTGATCGGTCGTCTGGTAGGTACAGAAGTTACCCACATCCCGGTAACTGAACAAAATATGAACGCACTTGGAGTATGGGGAGATGTTACTCGAGCTTTATGTAATGGACAAACAATATCTAGAAAGCATCTCGATCCTACATATAAACTTCTTCACAACATTTTTTGCACAAATGTCTATCACAGTGAAGTTTCTGGCAACAACCTCTCTCCCTACATTCTTAACGTCCTATATGATGTTCACCAAGGGATTCAAGTGTGTCTACCCACTCTTCTCCTACAACAGTTAATTCATGTTGTTATAGGGGAACATCTTACCACACTTCCTTTCCCGTGTCTTATCTCCAAGCTCTCCAAATTTGTTGGATTGCCACCAACAAGTGATTCCCCTTATCCTTGCACCTGGTTCAATTATGAAACCATCTGCAGTCTGAATATAACTGAAAACGTCTTTCGTGGCCGTCCGCCTGGTTAGATCTCAGGCGAGGAAATTCCGGTGCACAACCCCGACTCTGTCAATCGAACAAGATGTTTCGAGAAAATGATATCGCGCGACATCTCCTTAACGGGCAATCAGACATGACGGATTGTCTTGGCAATTGTGAAGCCCGGCTCTTTGAAATAGAACAGATGCTGACGGCCCTGTAGCATACGGCGGAGCAAATCCTGGATTCACTACCCTATCGCCATACAAACGCAAGCTTCCATGCTCCATAACAGATCTCTTTACATCATCACGTACACCTACCTATTGATACTTACGGCCTAAATATCTTTTTGGGTGCCCGAAGGATATGCGTGTATGTGATGACTCGCTAAATATTTTGGATATTTCTTTCTGGTTATTTGGTTATGCCCATGGTTGGGCTGAATATTTGGTTTTAGGAGGAGGTTATTATTATTATTGGATATTCTCTTTAAATGCTTAATGATGGATGACTGCCAAGCTTGGGTTGTATGATATTGGTTCAATGATACTAAATCTCTCTGTTGCACATATGTTTGCCTGATATCCTTGCTTGAAATTTCAATTATATTTTGTACAATACGATTTGGATGCCCTCTTATTACATTGGTTCTCCTAGGCTTTTCAAGTTCAACTTCAGTCAATCTATTTGATATTGGTATACACTAAGACTTTGCTAACGACTGACAAAAAGGGGGAGAACATATCCTACCATGAGGACACGTGGGTGTTTGGTTTATATGCTTAGTGATACAGGTGATAGGGGGAGCAACTGCAAGAAGATAGGGGGAGTAGCTACAATGAAGATTCAATGTTGTGTGACTCCTTAATAGACTATTTGTAAAATTGTGTAAAGTTGATGTACACACAATTTAGGGGGTTGTTTTAGGTGTTGTCCTAGGTTTTTTGTCACGTAATTGACAAAGGGGGAGATTGAAAGTGTTTCAAAAATAAAACAAATGTATTTGATTTGGGGGATTTATTCAATGATAACAAAGAAAGAATGAGAGAACATTGATCACATTTATTCTGAGTTCATTTACATCCTCGGATTCCCTTGATTCTAAAAACAAAGTACAATCAATCAACTAATAGTCTTCCGTATAGAAATTTTGGTAGTATTCCGGCGCCATTTCATTCATCTCCTAGATACTTAGGAGGAATTGTTGAATTGATCAGCTAGTCTCTGAGGAGATAGGAATTTCGGCAGCATTCCAACAACTTCTTTGGTCATCTCCCAACACTTAGGAGGAATTGCTGAATTGATCAGCTAGTCTCCCTTTGTAAAGAAGAAGGCTTGAAGATCCAACACTATTGACTAGTCGTCCAACCCGCGCAACCAACAACCTGGTTGCGCGGTCCGCAGAACGGATATCTTGGTTGCGCGATCCGCGCAACCAATGTTCTTGTTGCGCGGTCCGTGCAACTGATACTCTTGTTGCGTGGTCAGCGCAACTGATCATCGCCTCTACTCTCTACCTTCAGTTGCTCCGCTCCAATTTTCTGAAATCTCTAACCCTCCAACTGAGAGGGGGAGCAGGGTATTTATAGGCCCCACACACGTGTCAATCCTCGATTCTTGTGTCTTGATTGTGCGATCCACGCAACGGACTTCTTGGTTGCGCAACTCGCGCAACGGAGAACTTGCATCCGCGCCCCGCGGAACGGAGGAACTTGCTTCCGCGACCCGCGCAACGGAGAACTTGCCTCCGTAGCCCGCGCAACGGAGGACTTGACTTCCGTGACCCGCACAATGGGGAACTTTGTTGCGCGACCCATGTAACGGGGAACTTTGTTCCCCGGTCTGCGCAACTACTCTTCTTCTGCTTCAATTCTTTCATCATTCTCCATACCTCAACAGGCACCCCTAGTGCTGGATTTTTACCAAAATACCTAGACTACCCCTTGAGTTGGAACTTTACCAAAACACCTAGACTACCCCTTGAGCTGAAACTTTACCAAAACACTTAAACTACCCCTTGAGCTGGAACTTTACTAAAACACCTAGACTACCTCTTAAGCTGGAACTTTACTAAAACACCTAGACTACCCCTTAAGCTGGAACTTTACTAAAACACGTAGACTACCCCTTGAGCTGGAACTTTACCAAAACACCTAGACTACCCCTTGAGAAGACCAGCACCGGGATTCTCTGACCAATGTAATGAGATATTTTTTGTGCCTCAACAGATGCCCCCTCGATCCTTCTTTGATTGATCCTTGAAATCAAATGGAGGATCGACCTTCTTCTGACTTGCAATTGAAGGATGACTGGATGATCATACTTGCGTGGAAGATTGGATGCTTGCGTTTGACCAAAAGACTAAGATACTCATCTCTGACCCGGAGACTGGAATGCTCATGTCTGACCAGGAGACTGGAATGCTCATATCTGACCAGGAGACTGGAATGCCCATGGTCGCACGAAAAACTTGAATGACTGCGATCAATTGACAAATTGGAATGATCATGCTTGAACGGAAGACTTGATTGATTGCACTCGAACAGAAGATTTGAATGACTGCGCTCGAACAGAAGACTTTATTGATTATACTCAAACGGAAGATTTAAAATGATTGCGCTCGAACGGAAGACTTTATTGATTACGCTCGAACAGAAGATTTGAAATGATTGCGCTCGAACAGAAGATTTTAAATGATTGCGCTCGAACGGAAGACTGGAATGCCCCCAGCCAGTAGTGTCGAGCAGATGCTTCACTAGAGAAGATAAAGCTCTCTTTTCATCGAAACTCATCTCTTCAACAGCTGTGACGACTTTATCTTTAAGCAGCTTGATTATAGAACTATCTTTCAACATTGCTACTGCTGCAACGGTCTCTTTGATCAACTCCAATGACACTTTCTTTAATTTTGCAACGGTCCTTTTGATCAACTCCAGCGACTTTTTTCTTTAATTCGCAACAACCTTTTTTGCTTGTTCCCTTTATTCATGATTTTCATAATTCAAGCTTTTTGAATGATAATCTTTCCTGCCAAATTAATCAGAATTAGTATCTCAAGACATTATAAATTTGAAATAGTTGAGAGTTTCTTCTCTTTTTAGATTGATTGTGATATTCATAATATGATAATGGTTTAATCATTTCATCTTTGCGTTATCATCGTGCTTTTGTATTCTTTACATTGAGCTCCTAGAGATGTCATTTCCACCTCCAAAGATTCAACCGCTGAGTCTTTTTTGCTGAGTCATTTCTAGCTTGTGCTCCTTAACATTTCTTCATAGACTTTTCCTTTGATCTTTGTTGATTCTGAAAAATTGAAAAATAGACAAGACTTCTTTTCAATTTTCATTTAATAACTGTCCAAAGGATATAAAAGTTACTGATGATGATTCCACTTGTTCCTTATCTCCATCTGATCTGGTATTTGGAGACTTGCAATATTTTTTTTAGAACAATGAAGAGTTACAGCATCGGACTATATACTCGGGCTTTTATATAGAAGCAACTTTTGAAC
Source organism: Magnolia officinalis (assembly GCA_021015155.1). NCBI lineage: Eukaryota > Viridiplantae > Streptophyta > Magnoliopsida > Magnoliales > Magnoliaceae > Magnolia > Magnolia officinalis. Next base: position 46,774,906 of record JAJHSJ010000005.1, on the reverse strand, counting down.
GTTTCCACTGAATCATGCTTCATAATTCTTGGTATATGAATTCTTCCACTGTGCATAAGAGATTATCAGAAAGACCATGGCATATATTACTTTTGAAGACCAAGGCATAGATTACTTTGAAGACCAAGGTATAGATTCTGCTCCCCTTCCCGGTCAAACTTCATATAAAGATTTCTTTAGAAGATAATATTTCTGAAGTGAAGCTTGCAAATATTTCTGAAGGATGAATAATTTAGCTACTCAACTCAAAGAATATAATTGAATCTTTAGATTGTCCGGGAGAGATCAATATATTAGTTGGCCTTGAAGAATTGAACTTTTGAGTGGATAATTGCCAATATATTGAAGGCATTTACTGTTGCTGTAAATTGAACCTGATTCAAGGGAAATGCATTTTTGCATATTTTCCTCACACGATATTTAAAGATTTTCATTAGGCAATTGCATATTCAAGTATATCTAAATTGAAATATGCATCTGTAGCATTTTGAATGCTACACATAGTTGATGCTTTTGAGCATATTTGATACTTTATGCTTTTGAGCAATGGTGCTAGTGCACTTTTAACTATCCATACTTTGACTTGGGCAGGATTGACCTTGACCTGACTTGACTTGACCAAAATTGACTAGTCTAGATTGAACTAGACTGAACTGGACTAGACTGGACTGACACCTACACACACAGTTTAGGCTCTTAAGTAGTGGAGCACACACAGTTTAAGCTGTTAAGTAGTTGGAGCAATCACTAGTGAAACACACAGTTTAAGCTCTTGAGTAGTGGAGCAATTATGACCATGAACTTAATGGGTTTTACGTACAGGAATGGCCACAGTAACTCTCTAGAGTTTGCGGGGCTTTACTAGGCTACCTTTGACTAAACCCCAGGCCGCCAGTCCATCAAATGAGAGGTCATCTTGCTTCAGAGACTTTCTCATGAGTTACTACTAGAAACAAGCCCGGGATTTGGATTTTCAATAGGTACCAAATCCAAGGTCGTCAGTCCATCAATGAGAGGTCATCTTGCTTCAAAGACTTTTCTCATGAGTTACTACTGAAATCAAACCAGGGATCTGGGGAGTCATCCTGCTTCAGAGACTCACTTTTTCTTCGCGTGCAAGGTCGGACCCATTCACGGGAGGGAATTTTTTCCATTCCCCATGACGCTGTCGGAAACTATACAGACGGCATGGGTCTTATGTGACTGCTTCGTCAACTGCCTTAAATGATCATAGAGATAGGCCTTATGTGACTGCTTCATCAACTGCCTTAAATGATCATAGAGATAGGCCTTATATGACTGCTTCATCAACTGCCTTAAATGATCATAGGTCTTGTGCGTAGCTGTCTGTATAGACTTGGCTAGGCTGCCTTAAATGTTAAGCTACCATCGCTATCGTCAACTTTATATATGATTGGCTATATAGTTTATTCCATTGCCAAAAAATGGTGAATCAATAATTGATATTTCGTCGCCGTTGATAATGTTCTGGGAACATTTTATTATGTTTGAAATGGTGTATCAGCTTGGCGATGATAGCAATTTTGATAAGCGATTGATGACGACAACGATGGTTGCTAATTTTCTGATAATCATTGGTACTTACTGGTGGAAATTTTTTCGGCGTCGGCGATAATTGTCAATGCTTAGCAGCAATCTTCAACGTTTGGTAGCGATCATCAACGCTTAATAGCGATCATTAACGCTTGGTAGCGATCATCAATGCTTGATAGTGATCTTTGACGCTTAATTTGGCAATGACCTGTCATACTTTGGCGATGGTTTGATATGCTTGAAAACTTGAAAATCTGCATTTTATTCAAAAGAAAGAAGTACATTCTGTGGTGAGAAACACATTTCATTAGATCTTACTTACTTCTTTACTCACCTGTCTTGCCCCCTTTTGATTAGGAAGCATTGCTCTGGGAATCTTCGTAATCAAAATCATGATGTTGCAACCTTTAACAAATATACTGACGCTGCGTTACTTCATACTGTTTATTTCAAATTGGCATTGCCCCCAGTCTTAAGTTGATCAGGCCCGTGTACTTCTTTTATTTCATACACTTTCCTGATAGAGATTTCACCTTTATCAATCATCTTTTGTAACTTGTTCTTCAAACTGAAACAGTTCTCCGTTCGATGTCCGAGGTAACGATGATAGTGACAATAATCGCCTTCTTCTATTTTCTTCATTTCCCTTTGAAAAGGCCAAGCTATATGTCCTAGAGGGGGGGGGGTGAATAGGACTATGCCAAATTAAATTAAAATCAGCGGAAATAAAACAAACCAATAGCCTTACAATTATAAATCAATTCACAATGCTGAAATCAAATCACCTTGACAAATAAGTATTAAGAGATTGATACAAATTCAGTTCTAAGGACAACCTTACAACATAATAAACAAGGGCTTATGGTAGGACAACCTTATTTTTAGAACATCTTTTGGATCAAGGACTCAATTTTAATAGAAATAAATGAATAACAAGGAATTGAACTTAAATGCAGAAATATAGATCTAAATTATTACAACAATCCCCACACTTGCTTGAAATGTAAATAGTTACAACATTCACATCCACTTGTACATTCCACACAATTGAATGATAAAAGATATGAAAATTAAGCAAGCATTCAATCCACAAGACAAAGAGTTATAGTGGTTCGCCTGTGTGTACACCGTATTTCAACAGCCACACAGAAAGCTACTCCACTCCTAATATCCTCACACAGGGGATATTAGCGTTCACTATCAAATAGGTTTTCACAGGTTCACCAAAAACCTTTACAATTGTGTCTTTTTCACTCGGGCTTACACAATTCAAAAAACCCCTCTTTTCTGAGTTTTCTGGCTCTCCTCAGATAACCAATACAATGAGATTTTTCTGGTTTAACCTCAAACAAAACCAATACAATGAGATTTTTCTGGCTTAACCTCAAACAAAACCAAAAGTAAAGAAATTTTACAGAATTGTAAAATACCTGGATTTCTCCTTTTCGTAGCAGCCCGGTAGAACCAATCGGAGTAGATGTTTGAATGTCAAAGTTCAATTTCCAATACTCACTATAATATGGTTCTAAATTCTAATAGATTTTAGATTTTAACTAATTGGGCATAGCTATATTTGATTTTGATTCCACGAAGAAGGAATAAGGTAATTCCTCTTTTCAAATAAGATTGGAATACAGAAACAAAATCAAATTAAATAAGCTAGCAAAAAGGAATATTAAATAAGCACAATGTAGCTTAAAATAAACACAGACTTATCTCAGAGTGATCACTTGAAATTTCTTGAATTGAATCGAGTTGAATTATCAAAACTCTGAATTTCGTGTTCAATTTATAGAAGCAAAAATCGCTCCTACGACTGGTCTTAGAAACCTTCGACTGGTCGTAGCTCTAACGGATATTTGAAATATTGAGCGCGATCTTTGAAAGTCGTTCCACGACTGGTCGTGGGAAACCTACGACTGGTCGTGGGTCACCTACGACTGGTCGTAGGACCATAGATTTGGTTGCTGGACTTTGAGTTGTAGCTCTACGACTGGTCGAGAACGAGTCGAAGACACTCCTACGACCGGTTGAAGGACCTCCAGGACTGGTCGTGGGTGTACTAAAAAATTTCGAGAAAACTTCAACAACTTAGGACTGGTCGAGGAATTTCTTGGACTAGTCGAACCAATGCTAGGACTGGTCGAACAGGAGCTAGGACTGGTCGTAGAATAGACCAAACTTATGTAAAATAAACATTTGATTTATGTATCCAAAGTGACCTACTTATAAGGTCAACCTAAGGTCAGTCAAACCTGAAACATGTCGTATGGACATTGAACTTCAACCATTCAACGAATGTAGATATTTGAACCATATCAGGCTTGAGATCTTGAACTTGTTGTAGCTTTAATCTTGAGATCTTCATTAGTGTGAAAACTACTTCATGCATTGCTTGAAGTCATTTCTTGAGTTGTTTCTTTAAGACTTGAACTTCAACATTGTAGCTTCTTGAGCTTCAACATTGTAGCTTCTTGAACTTCAACATTGTAGCTTCTTGAACTCCAATGTCATTTTATGCAGTGTCTTGAATACATATAAATCACCATACAAGCACAAGGCACAGATAGATGGTTTGACACAATAAAATTTGACAACCAAAGGAGCATGAGACCATAGCACTTACAATCTCCCCCTTTGTCAAATTTGTGACAAAACACCCAAAAAATAATACTTCCAATAGAAATAAAAGAAGTACAGGCACACCAGGTTCTAACAAGTTCAAATAGAGAATCATGCACCAGTTATATAGACATCATAAGCAATATCTAGCATAACTCCCCCTGAGAAGTTTAACTCCCCCTGAGTAATAGCAGTACATCCATATTTAAATAGACAGGAATAAGAACCTTATCATAATCATTAAATCCAACCAAAGTCAAAGCCACCCAAAACTTCTCCCCCTTTTTGACACAAAATGACAAAGGAAGAAGGGCAGCAAGGATAAGGAAAATATAGATGCAAGAGAACAAAGTGCATAAAACAACAAAAAGTCAGTAAGCATGCAAAGTTCAGACCAAAAGTAAAGAAAAATATTAGTTATTACAGACCCAGTAAAAATTCAGTCAGAACCAGAAGAGGGAGCAGGATTAGATGGATCAATTTTGTGTAAACCCTTAGCAACCCGCCTCATATATTTGCGTAAATAAGAAAATTGAGTGTCTTGGGTAACACGAATTTGAGCCACCTGTTCTTGAAGAGAATTCAACCTCTCATCAAAATCAGAAGGCTGAAAGTCAGGATCATCAGCCGAGTCTGACTCAAGTTCTTCAAATAAATCATCCATATTCACGTCTTCAGGAAGATCACCAGCTAGATCTGCATTTCCTGCTTCAGCACCACTGCTACTAGCATCCACTTGGCCAGGAATCAATTCTAAATTCATCTTGTTAAGATTGGAATTATTAAAAGGGAGATGATGGATGTGTTTTTCTCTAACAGGCATAGCCACAAGCATATGATTGGCGAGCATAGTCATCAAATAACTAAAGGGAATATCACTATGACCTGGATGGTGACGAGACAAAATAACGGAGTGACAAATTAAAGAAGGTAGACAGATTTTTGCACCAGAGATGACAGAGTGCAAAACACGAACCATGAAAGCAGTGAGTTCGGTTTTGTTACCAGAACGCAGATATAGATTTGAGATGAAAATCCTGTGAAGCACTCTGTGTCTGGGTAACAAGTACCTTAAGGGAAGTGCATGACCTTTATGAGTCCAGTGAACATCCAAATTACACAAATCTCTAGTAAGCATTTTTCGTTCAGATTCTGAGAGTTTGTCATGTAAAATATGAATTGGAATGCCCTCATCATTGACAGGTATTTCCATAATGTGAGCAATCAAATGTCGATCCACTGAAAATAATCCTTCTTGAGTATCAATTTTTAAAGGTTAAATTCTCAAGAGAAGAATCACAAATACATGCAAACATGGATTGGGCAATGGACTGGTATGCAGCTCCACCCCAATGTAAGATGTTATCCCATCCCACAGATTCCAACAGAGGAAGGATACCAAATGAAGCAATGTGATTAACATTAACAGGACGCTCAACAATAATATTGCGCATACGCAAATCTCGAGCATCTGAAGGATCATTTTCGGGAGAGCGAAGATGACGTTGTGCAATAGATGCTGATCTAGATGAAGAGGGACCACGTGTAGTTTTCTTTTTACCCCTAGCATCCATTTTCAAAGGAGGACTCAAGGAAACTATAAGATGCAAGAAAGAAGAAGTGGGGTTTTGATAGAACAGATTTTTCAAGAGAAAACCCCAAACTTGCAAAGAAATAGCAAATAGATTCCACAAGAATGAAATTTGAAACACCAATAACAAGAATCTAACAGAAAATTGCAAAAGAACCACTAATCTTGAAGTATCATGAAGGTGGGTTCGACCGGTCGAGGCTAGGCTTGTTGGAGAAACAAAAGGAAATGAAGAAGAAGAGCCAAATCCCCAAAATAAAGTGAATTTACGAGTTTCACGACCGATCGTGGATGTGTTCGACCGGTCGTATTACGACCGGTCGAGTACACTCACGACTGGTCGAGTACCGAGTAAAATTTACAATTTTTCAAATAATTTTCAAATTTAAGCAAATAAAACATCAAACATATGTACATTATGATACACCAAAGCATCCAAATTCAATTTAAATTGCACATACCGAGATCAAACTTTAATTTATTAAACCTGCTTTTGTCGAGCGGTTTAGTGAAAATGTCCGCAAGTTGAGTCTCGGTTGGAATGTAATCCAAATATATTAATTTTTCTTCCACTAATTCACGAATGTAATGAAATCTAATGTCAATATGCTTAGTACGTGAATGCTGAACTGGATTTTTTGAGATATTTATTGCACTTGAATTATCACAAAACAAAATCATAGAATCCTGTGTAATTTCATAATCGCTTAACATACGTTTCATCCAAACAAGCTGAGTACATGCATTTCCAGCAGCAATGTATTCAGCCTCAGCTGTTGATAGCGATATAGAACTTTGCTTCTTGCTAAACCAAGAAACAAGACAATTTCCAATGTAGAAACAACCACCACTGGTTGATTTCCCATCATCAATGTTTCCAGCCCAGTCAGCATCTGAGTACCCGGCTAATTGAACACTAGTCTCATGTGGATACTAGAGACCCAGTTTAGCAGAACTTGCGACATATCGCATAATCCGCTTAACAACAATTAAGTGAGATTCTTTAGGATTTGACTGATAACGAGCACAAATACCAACACTTAAAGCAATATCTGGTCTACTTGCAGTCAAATAAAGCAAACTACCAATCAAACTACGATACAATTTAGGATCCACATCATTACCTGTAGAGTCTTTTGAGAGTCTCAAAGTTGTACTCATAGGAGTATCAAAATTTTTACCATTCTCAAATCCAAATTTCTTAATTAAGTTCAGAGCATATTTGGTTTGAGAGATAAAAATTCCATCAGGTTGTTGTTTTACTTGTAACCCTAAGAAATAATTTAATTCTCCAACCAAGCTCATTTCGAATTTAGACTTCATTAAATCTGCAAACTCAACAGTCATGTTAGTACAGGTTGATCCATAAATAATATCGTCAACATATATTTGAACCATTAGAATATCATCATTATGTTTCTTAACAAAGAGCGTCTTATCAACACATCCCATCTGAAAATTATGACTCAGTAAAAACTTAGTCAGTTTTTCGTACCATGCTCTGGGAGCTTGTTTCAGACCATAGAGAGCCTTCTTAAGACGATACACATGATCAGTAAATTTAGGATCTTCAAATCTTGTAGGTTGTTCAACATATACCTCTTCATGTAAATCACCATTCAAAAAGGCACTCTTTACATCCATTTGGTAAATTTTAATCTTCCTAAAACAAGCAATGGAGATAAAAAGTCTGATTGATTCAAGACGAGCTACAGGGGCAAATGTTTCATTATAGTCAATACCTTCAATTTGTGTATACCCCTGTACAACTAGCCTTGCTTTGTTTCGAATAATATTTCCAAGTTCATCAGATTTGTTTTTGAAAATTCATTTTGTTCCAATAATATGTTTATCTTTAGGTCTAGGAACAAGGTACCAGACATCATTTCTGACAAACTGATTAAGTTCTTCCTGCATCGCAACTATCCAGTTTTCATCCGAAAGTGCTTCTTTTACGTTAACCGATTCTATCTGGGATGTAAAGCATACGTAGTTACATATGTCCTCTAATTGTATACGAGTGTGCACACCAGTGAGAGGATTTCCAAGTATTTGAGAAGTTGGATGATCTTTAACAGTCCTTAATTCAGAATTAGTTTCACTTGATGAAGTTTCTTGTTTTTCAAGTATAAGAACTTCATCATTATCTGAACTAGGGACAGGTGAATTCAAAATATCGTCAATCACAACATTTATTGACTCTTGAATCACACCGGTCCTGTTGTTCAGAACACGATATGCACGACTGTTTAAAGAATATCCTAAAAAGATCCCTTCATCACTTTTAGTGTCGAACTTTACCAAATTTTCACGGTCACGCAAAATATAGCACTTGCTGCCAAAAACTCGAAAGTATTTGACAGAAGGCTTTTTCTCAAACCACATTTCATAAGCCGTTTTATTATTAGATTTGCAAATATAAACACGGTTAATAATGTAGCAGGCTGTATTCACTGCTTCAGCCCAGAGATTCCTAGGGAGCTTCATGCTATTTAACATAACATTTCCCATTTCTTGAAGCACTCTATTTTTCCTCTCGACAATTCCATTTTGTTGAGGAGTCTTAGGTGCAGAAATTCATGCGATATTCCCTGATCGCTACAGAATTTCTCAAAACCGCTATTTTCAAATTCGGATCCATGATCACTACGGATCTTGTTAACTTGAGAACATTTTTCAGTTTGAATCCGTTTTATAATCTTTTTCACTTCATCAAGGGTTTCTGATTTGTCCCTCAAGAATGAAACCCAAGTGTATCTTGTATAATCATCTACAATAACTAAGATGTATTTTTTGCCACCTCGACTTTCCATTCTTGTTGGTCCTATAAGATCCATGTGGAGAAGCTCGAGTAGTCTTGTGGTGGTATTGGAGTTCAACTTTTTGTGAGAGCTCCTAGTTTGTTTACCATACTGGCATTCACCACAAATCTTGTCTACTTTTTGCAACTTAGGTAGACCTTTAATTAGTTCTCCTTTGCTCAATCTGTATAAATTTCGGTAGTGTACATATCCGAGGCGTTTATGCCATAATTCTATCTCATCGGTATGGACCATGTAGCATGTTTGTTTAGATGAGCTACCATCGCTTACTATATAGCAGTTTAGATGAGCTACCAGCTTACTATATAGCAGTTCAGAAGTTTGCGACCAGTTAATATTACAGAACCCTTTTCGTTTATTATTTCACAACCTTGATTAGAAAATTTAACATTATGGTTGGTATCGCATATTTGAGATATGCTCAACAGGTTGTGTTTTAAACCCTCAACATATAAAACATTTTTAAATAAGGGAAGGTTATAGAGTTGGACCGTACCTTTGCCAATTATCTTGCAGTTGCTACCATCACCAAATGTGACTGACCCATCAGTCATATCTTTAAGATCGGTGAATAGCGCCTTGTCGCCTGTCATATGTTTGGAGCATCCACTATCTAGGTACCATTTTGAATGGCTTGTAGCTTTGAAAGAGTGTGAGCAACCAAACAGGCAACCTTAGGAACCCATTTCAGAACTGTTTTGGGTTTAGGAGAATAGTTGGTTTTCTTTTGTTTACAGTTGTAAGTGTGACCTACTGAGTTAGATTTTAATAGCTCCTTAAGTAAATCAACTATTTTTTCAGCTAGTGGGTTTCGAATCTGATTTTTGAAATTTATATAGCTGCTTTTGGGTTTTTGAAAAGTTTTTGTATTTTTAAAAAAAACTTGACTAGTACATTTTCCTTTTGAGTTAGAAGACTCTCCTTTCACAAAATTGGAAGGAGTATTCTTCTGTTTAGGAGACATTTTTTTATCATAGCCCAACCCGGATCGATCACCACATTTTCTTAATCCGGATAATAATTTTTCTAATTTTGGATCACCTTGGGCATATCTCCATGTGTCCTTCAGACTCAGAAGAGAAGATACTTCATTTTTAAGTTTCTCATTTTTAGATTTCAAATTTTCAATCAGGGAGGTTTTGAATTCCAGATCACACTTTGATTTTTCAAAACAATCTGAAATTTGGGATTTTTCTAAAACAAGGGTTTCAAAACATTCTTTGAGTTTAAAAAACTTTTCTTTTTGAAGTTTAAGTTTGACAGGAATTTTACAACTTTCCTTATATAAGGCATTGTAAGCATCTTGAAGATCTTCATCATTTTCATGATCACTATCCAAATTTTCTTCACTTGTTGAATCATCGTGATCTGAAAAAGTAAACTTTGTAGAGTCATAAGGGCCTTAATTTCACTGCCCGACTCAGTTTCTGAATTTTCTGATTTAGAAGAGGCTTCAGAATCAGACGATTCATCCCAAGTAGCCAACATACCCTTCCTTTAGGATCTGTCCTTTTTAGGACATTTGTTTGCTAAATGCCCATATTCCTGACAGTTGTAACATTGACTATCTTTCAAAGACTTCCAAGTTTTAGATTTAGGATTAGAACATTTCTTTTCATTTGCCTTTTGAAAGTTGACTCTTTTCTTACTTTTGAAAATCTTATAAAACTTTTTCGCCAAAAGGGCCATATCATCTTCAGAATTTTCTGAATCTGAATTTTCTTGAGTAATATTTTTAGATGACTTCAAAGCAATAGATTTACCTTTAGGAGCTTTAAAACTTAATTCATAGGTTTGTAAAGAACCAACTAATTCTTCTACCCTCATATTATCCGTATCACGAAGTTCCTAGATTGCGGTTACCTTAGAATTGAACCGTTCAGGAAGAAAGCGTAGTATTTTTGCACACACTTTACTTTCTGGGATCTTATCGCCAAGACCCCACATTGAGTTTACAATGTCATTCAATCTAGTGTAAAAGTCCATAAACATTTCATTTTCCTCCATATGAATTTCTTCAAATTTAGTTGTGAGGAGTTGGACTTTAGATTTCTTGACAATTGATGTACCTTCGTGTGTCATTTCTAAAATATCCCAGGCTTGTTTTGCAGTATCACAGGATATGATTCTTTTGAACTCATCCGGTGATAGTGCGCAAGTGATTGCATTTAGTGCTTTAGCATTAGCACTACTCTCATTTTTCTGAAGTGTGGTCCATTGGAAATACGGTGTAATTTTCATAGAATTTGAACCATCAACACCAGTTACTTCCATGATAGGAGGATTCCATTCAGTCACTGTGGCTTGCCACACACTTTCATCCATTGATTTGAGGAAGATCATCATTCTGGCTTTCCAATAGGCATAGTTGGAGCCATCAAAGGGTGGAGGCCTAGTAACTGAAAGGCTATCAAAATTTGACATCTTTTTATATAGCTTAGATCGTTAGCTCAGGAAATAAATCCAAATAAAAAGCAACAAAGATGAGCTATTAGGCTTTGATACCACTTGAAAAGGCCAAGCTATATGTCCTAGAGGGGGGGTGAATAGGACTATGCCAAATTAAATTAAAATCAGTGGAAATAAAACAAACCAATAGCCTTACAATTATAAATCAATTCACAATGCTGAAATCAAATCACCTTGACAAAAAAGTATTGAGAGATTGATACAAATTCAGTTCTAAGGACAACCTTACACCATAATAAACAAGGGCTTATGGTAGGACAACCTTATTTCTAGAACATCTTTTGGATCAAGGACTCAATTTTAATAGAAATAAATGAATAGCAAGGAATTGAACTTAAATGCAGAAATATAGATCTAAATTATTACAACAATCCCCACACTTGCTTGAAATGTAAATAGTTACAACATTCACATCCACTTGTACATTCCACACAATTGAATGATAAAAGATATGAAAATTAAGCAAGCATTCAATCCACAAGACAAAGAGTTATAGTGGTTCGCCTGTGTGTACACCAACTGTCTTTCAACAGCCACACAGAAAGCTACTCCACTCCTAATATCCTCACACAGGGGATATTAGCGTTCACTATCAAATAGGTTTTCACAGGTTCACCAAAAACCTTTACAATTGTGTCTTTTTCACTCGGGCTTACACAATTCAAAAAACCCCTCTTTACTGAGTTTTCTGGCTCTCCTCAGATAACCAATACAATGAGATTTTTCTGGTTTAACCTCAAACAAAACCAATACAATGAGATTTTTCTGGCTTATCCTCAAACAAAACCAAAAGTAAAGAAATTTTACAGAATTGTAAAATACCTAGATTTCTCCTTTTCGTAGCAGCCCGGTAGAACCAATCGGAGTAGATGTTTGAATGTCAAAGTTCAATTTCTAATACTCACTATAATATGGTTATAAATTCTAATAGATTTTAGATTTTAACTAATTGGGTATAGCTATATTTGATTTTGATTCCACGAAGAAGGAATAAGGTAATTCCTCTTTTCAAATAAGATTGGAATACAGAAACAAAATCAAATTAAATAAGCTAGCAAAAAGGAATATTAAATAAGCACAATGTAGCTTAAAATAAACACAGACTTATCTCAGAGTGATCACTTAAAATTTCTTGAATTGAATCGAGTTGAATTATCAAAACTCTGAATTGCGTGTTCAATTTATAGAAGCAAAAATCGCTCCTACGACTGGTCTTAGAAACCTTCGACTGGTCGTAGCTCTAACGGATATTTGAAATATTGAGCGCGATCTTTGAAAGTCGTTCCACGACTGGTCGTGGGTCACCTACGACTGGTCGTAGCTCTCTACGACTGGTCGTAGGACCATAGATTTGGTTGCTGGACTTTGAGTCGTAGCTCTACGACTGGTCAAGAACGAGTCGAAGACATTCCTACGACCGGTCGAAGGACCTCCAGGACTGGTCGTGGGTGTACCAAAAAATTCCGAGAAAACTTCAACAACTTAGGACTGGTCGAGGAATTTCTTGGACTAGTCGAACTAATGCTAGGACTGGTCGAACAGGAGCTAGGACTGGTCGTAGAATAGACCAAACTTATGTAAAATAAACATTTGATTTATGTATCCAAAGTGACCTACTTATAAGGTCAACCTAAGGTCAGTCAAACCTGAAACATGTCGTATGGACATTGAACTTCAACCATTCAACGAATGTAGATATTTGAACCATATCAGGCTTGAGATCTTGAACTTGTTGTAGCTTTAATCTTGAGATCTTCATTAGTGTGAAAACTACTTCATGCGTTGCTTGAAGTCATTTCTTGAGTTGTTTCTTTAAGACTTGAACTTCGCTTCTTGAACTTCAACATTGTAGCTTCTTGAACTTCAACATTGTAGCTTCTTGAACTCCAATGTCATTTTATGCAGTGTCTTGAATACATATAAATCACCATACAAGCACAAGACATAGATAGATGGTTTGACACAACAAAATTTGACAACTAAAGGAGCATGAGACCATAACACTTACACCCTTGGACGTTTCAGCCGTGGCAATCTAATCTTTTCAGCTACTAACAATTTGTTCAACATAGGGAGTATATCATCTTTTTCAAATGAATACTTCTTACAATCCCTAGGCTGTGCAAATTCTTCCTTTAATTTCTTAGTCATATGCTCAATCACATTTCTTGTATCTGAACTTCCTGGCTCATTCTTCACTTTTATTTCTTCCTGAGTCATATCAATTGAATTTCTTCCAAGGTTTGGAACCAACTGGCTCATATAAAAGTCGGACACTTTTGCATTAATCCTTTCTAAATTGCAAACCTCTTCCATCAAATCTTGAAATGTCTGTATGTTCGAATTCGCGAGCCTTAACGCAATACTTAGTTTCATGCATTTTATGCATAACTTAGCTCGTTCTTTTTCCTCTTTTACCAATCGCAAGCGTGATGCCCCCTGAATCCTCCATCGATTAATGAATTCTCTGACTAGTTCATCCTCTCTTTAGCGAATGGAAGCTAATCCATAACTGACTTCTTTAGAGGATAATTCATCAAATTGTGAATTATAACGAGAGTTTCTGAGTGAATTTATTGTTGTCGGCCATTATCTTTTTGCAATTCCCTTTATCTTTCCAGTTCTTTGTTGGATCTCTTGCAGATGTCATGTTCACAGCGGCTTTCTTGTCCTGACCTTCATTCTTGTTCGTCACTATCTCACCTTGTTTTATCAACCGCTTTAGTATATTTTTTAATGTAAAACAATCTTCTGTACAATGCCTTAAACAATGATGGTAATGACAATACTTTTCTTCTTTAGTCATTTCGACTTCTTTTGGATATTTCGGAGAAGGTAAGCTGATAGTTCCAGCGGCATGCAATTGTTCCATCATTGGTAACATATCTTCTTTATTGAATACATATTCCTTGTAGGAGTCGTATAGTCGCGGCCGCTTACCATTAACTTGATCTGAATCCTCTCTCTTCTTTGTTTCTCATTTATTGTAAAAAATATTCTTTTTCTTTTCTTGATTAACAATATTTATCATTAATCTATTCAGTTCTCTTCTTTGTCTTGATCCGAAAGACTGACATCTTTGTAGCCATCACTTCCAATGCATGTGCTTTTGTTGCAAGATCTCGGAAAGTTTTTATATCAGCACTCATGAGCCCGAAAGCAATTCTTGATTCCATAGAATTCAAGCACATGTTCACTTGTTCTTTCTCTTCTGGTAACTGTCTGCATGAAGCCCCCAAGGTCTTCCATCTATCAATAAATTTCTCCATAGGTTCATTTTCTCTTTGTCTAACATAGGCCAATTCTGCAATACTGACGTCGCGTTCTGACGAGAAGAAATTAGATATAAACGCGTCTTGCATTTGTTCCCACGTTCTTATTGACTTAGGCATCAAACCAGAATACCATCGAAATGCTTTGCCTGTTAAAGAAGATCCAAATAAACACAAACAATATTGAGGTGTCGTAGAGAAATTTCCCATGCTGGTGATGAAGTGCAAGAGATGCTCTTCTGGAGATCCATTTCCTTTAAATTTTTGAAAATCTGGCTATTTGAAGTTGGTTGGGAATGGAACATATTCTATTTCTCTTGGATATGGCGTCCGGTACCTGAAGTGGCCAGTATTTGCGCGCTCTTTTTCTAATCTGACGGCTTTTTCGACAACTTGTCTTACATCGTCCTGCATTACGGTCCTTGCGACTGGAATAGATCTTCTTGATTTGCCCCCTGTGGATGAGAGTGTTCAAGACAGCTTTCATGTCCGTTTACTACACCCGTTGCTGGTGGAGCCGCAATTTGGGCCACATTATGTGCAAGGGTTGCTAGTCCTTCCCTGAGATTTCTACATTCATCTATTAGTGTTCTTTGCGCTTCAACCATCTCATTAATATGATCTTCAGTGGATGGCAAGTTTTCCTGATTCATTTCGGCCATACGCACCGTGGCTCCTTTACTTTTTGATGAAGCCGTAGTTGGAGTAGAGCGATAGGGTGGAGTATTGTCTGACTCCTGCGTATTCCCTACGCTACCGATTGATTGGGGCGATATGAGCATCAACGAATTTTTCTGAGGCGACACTAACATTGGCGAATCCATCACTATTGCTTTACCCTTTTGTTCTTTCGTCCACTTGACCCTTGAGGCGATTAGAGTCGGGAAGTCACACGTTGTTAATTGTGAGACTGCTTGCTCGGGATAAATCACAGGAGGAGCGATTTCAGAATTCTTCTTCACTACATTACGCATTATCGGCCTTCTGAATCTTGGTGAAAACGGGTATACTCTAGAGCTTCTTACATTCTGTGCTCTTGTTTTACGAGACATTACGGCAGTCCAGCCTTTATTTCCTTCCAACGGTTGAGGTAAAGCAGATACAACATCAGATGTTGTTCGAGTCAGGTTGTTTTTGCACGTAGAAAGTTAAGTCATGCACTCTTGAGGTTGATTCGGTGCATATTCTATCATGAACCCAGTCGGAGTGAAACGGAAGCCCACCTTTTAAAAATTGTCATTGGTCGTAACTTGTAGTTGGATTCAGAAACTTTCTTCAGTGAAACATACGTGAAGTTAGTATGTGAAAGATTAAGTAAATTATCTTAGAGACGAAGGGGAGGATATTCTGGCATTATTTGTCTTTGATCAAAACTGACTTGATCATTATTCGACTTGATTATTTCTGTCATTCAGAACAGAACGTTAGTTAATTTATTAAATAAATCGTATTTTATTTTCAGAGATGAAGGGGAGGATGTTCCCGCTGAGAATCGCCATTTTGGCGTCTTTACAAACGCCAAAAAGTGATAAATATTCTCTTGAATATTTTCTAAGTTACCATCGAATAACAAGTCCCCAGTGGAGTCGCCATTTTGTTTCGATAATAAAACAAATGTATTTGATTTGGGGGATTTATTCAATGATAACAAAGAAAGAATGAGAGAACATTGATCACATTTATTCTGAGTTCATTTACATCCTCAGATTCTCTTGATTCTGAAAACAAAGCACAATCAATCAACTAATAGTCTTCTGTATAGAAATTTTGGCAGTATTCCGACGCCATTTCATTCATCTCCTAGATATTAGCAGGAATTGTTGAATTGATCAGCTAGTCTCTGAGGAGATAGGAATTTCGGTAGCATTCCAACAGCTTCTTTGGTCATCTCCCAACACTTAGGAAGAATTGCTGAATTGATCAGCTAGTCTCCCTTTGCAAAGAAGAAGACTTGAAGATCCAACACTATTGACTAGTCATCCAACCCGCGCAACCAACAACCTGGTTGCGCGGTCCACAGAACGGATATCTTGGTTGCGCTATCCGCGCAACCAATGTTCTTGTTGCACGGTCCGCGCAACTGATACTCTTGTTGTGTGGTCCATGCAACTAATCATCGCCTCTGCTCTCTACCTTCAGTTGCTCCGCTCCAGTTTTCTGAAATCTCTAACCCCCCAACTGAGAGGGGGAGCGGGGTATTTATAGGCCCCACACACGTGCCAATCCTCTATTCTTGTGTCTTGATTGCGCGATCCGCGCAACGGACTTCTTGGTTGCGCAACTCGCACAACGGAGAACTTACCTCCGCGCCCCGCGCAACGGAGGAACTCGCTTCCGCGACACGCGCAATGGAGAACTTGCCTCTGCGCCCCGTGCAACGGAGGACTTGACTTCCGCGACCCACGCAATGGGGAACTTTGTTGCGCGACCCGCGCAATGGGGAACTTTGTTGCGTGGTCCGCGCAACTGCTCTTCTTCTGCTTCAGTTCTTTTATCATTCTCCATACCTCAACAGGCACCCCTGGTGCTAGATTTTTACCAAAATACCTAGACTACCCCTTGAGTTGGAACTTTACCAAAACACCTAGACTACTCCTTGAGCTGGAACTTTACCAAAACATCTAAACTACCCCTTAAGCTGGAACTTTACTAAAACACCTAGACTACCCCTTAAGCTGGAACTTTACTAAAACACCTAGACTACCCCTTGAGCTGAAACTTTACCAAAACACCTAGACTACCCTTGAGAAGACCAGCACCGGGATTCTCTGACCAATGTAATGAGATATTTTTTGTGCCTCAACAGAAAGTGCCATGATTTGTCAATTAGCGTGAGGGTTGAGTCGGTAAGTCAAGTGAGCCCCATATGAAGATCGTACAACCTATTGCCCCGACCAGATGTGTGTTTTAAGATCGTTAAAGGTAAATCAAGCTTCACATCCCATGTCCCAAAACACCTAGGTAAATAAATCATTAAAAATCTTAGAACAACATAGGTATTAAAAAATCTGAAAAACGTGTTTTTAAAAGGAAAATTTTCTAAGTTTTCTATTTAGGTCGATGACATCGAGCTTGAGTCTGAAAGTGCCCTGGTTTGTCAAGTTACGTGAATGGTGGGTCAGACTGTCTACAAAGCTCTATAGGAAGATCAATTCAAATGTCTGCCTCAACTGGATGTGTGCAAGCTCGTCACAGGTAAATCAAAAGCCTCATATCCCATGACCCAAAACACCAGGTGATTAAAACTCTTAAAATAAGGTAGACATCTTGGGTTTTTAAGGTGAGAAAACTTTTTCTAAATAGGAAAATCTCTAAGTTTTTCTCACCTTGTCGATCTTATCGAAACACCCTCGATATGATCGACCTGCTCTATCGATGTCCTCGATACCTTAACGATATTATCAATGAGAGGACCAAAAGTGTCCAGCAACTAAATATCCATCTGGACGGATTTATCGATGTATCGATACACATATCGATATCATCGATATAAGCACTAAATATGTCTAGCAACTTCATAACATATCTGGACGAATTATCGATGTATCGATACACCTATCGAAATCATCGATATTCAAATCTCGAGTCCATCGAGAGTAGCTCGATAAGATCCACAGACAGATTTCTGGAGCCCCTGTTTTTTAATGAAAAATCTCAAATTCCTTCGATATATCGATGACTGTCCGATATTATCTGAATTCAAATATCGATAAGATCGGAGGTCCATCGATGATATCGATAGTGGGCACGCATTTCTTACAGCAGATATTTCAGGTTGTTTTTAACTATGATCGGGGGCCCTTTGATAAAATCGATATTCAAATATCGATGATATCGACACCAGTTCGATTGCATCGAACAAGGACATAATCTGTCCAGCAAGCTTAAAGACAAATCCGCTGGATTTATCGATACATCGACTCTAATCTCGATATCATCTACATTCAAATTCTGATGATCTCGACTGTTCCCCGATCATTCATGAAAACCTGAAATATTTCAAAGTCATGTCTCTCTCATTTTTTATGTGTCGATGGATCGAACCTGTCATCGATGGAATCAGAGTTCAAAATCCGATGACATCGACAATAGTTTCGATTCATCGACCAATTGGCAAAGAGTTTCAAAAGAGTATGACATTGAGTCCGAGTCATCGAGCAGACCATCGATGCTATCGAGAGTATACGCTCGATGATATCGAACTCTATCATAAATGTGACCGTTTTATATCCGTTGGAACTTTTTGCCTATATATAGAGGACTTGTCTTTTGTTGCTGTGAGAGAAAGCAGAGAGAGCTTTCGAGTGTTTCATCGTATATCATATATCTAAAGCCCTTTGTCTCAAGGGATTTAATCTTCCAATACACCCTCACCATTGACATTCAATAGAGTAGATTGGGGAATGAACTTCCGCATTTAAGGATCCTCCAGCTACTACCTTAATGGAAAATCATTAAGCTAGGATGCCTTGAATGCATAAAATTGAAATCGTTCTACATTCCTGATAGGAAAATATTTTGAGAGTAGGATTCCATCTTCACCTTGACCCAACCCGAAGCCAAGTAATGTACATCTTTTGTGTTGTGGATCAAGGGAGCCGAAGACTCTTCAACAACAAAGAGGAGATCTTCGTCATTGCGTTGAATGAGACTCATCAACTTATCTGTAAGTATCATACTTGTGATCATTCCTTTCTAGGATTGGGTCTTAAGTGGTTCTCACCCTTTGAAGTCCTCAAGAAGGCCTCCAGCGGGATTGTACGTGGGAGGTGCGTTGTGTGGACCCTTGCTTTGTGTAGAGCATAAACATTCGGGTGCGTTGTGTGGACCCTTGCTCTATAGAGAGCATAAACATCTGGTTAGGAGTGAACCACTAAAACTCCAGGGTTAGAGGTGAACCGAGTAGAAACCTCTGTGTAAAGGTTGAAGGTGAACCTGATTTAAAACCTTAGGTTTGAGGTGAACCCTGGGAAACATCCTTAGTGAAATCTGGTACACTCAAGGGTTGAGTGCGGCAGCCGAGAGTGGAGTAGACTTATTGTCGAACCACTATAAAATGACAGTGTTTGAGAATGTTATTTTTATGATTGTGTGATTAGCTTTAATACTTCCTCATCTGAATATCTGATCACACCACACCCACCTACACAGTCATATCCATCATAAGCTAACTTGTATACTGCTTACTTTTGAAGTAGTTTGTGATTGGATCCTCTACCGGGCTTGGAAGCCAGTAGAGTTACATCTGAGTAATCCTGATAATTGCATGATCATAGGATTAATGAAGTAGGATTTTTAAATAAGTCATAAAAACTTTAAAAAGTCCTATTCACCCCCTCTAGGACATATTGGCATATTCCTTCTTCAACTAGTGCGGTCTTTACCACCATTTCAGGGTCGATGACATCGAACACTCATTTTTGATGACATCGAACAGGCTTTGATGACATCGAAAATTGACCTTTTATGTCCGGCAACCACATAAGTATTTGGACAGAATATTCGATGAATCGAATGTACCTTCGATGATATCGAATACATGTAGTCGATGACATCGAGGATGATTCGATGACATCAAAGAACTTAGAGCTTTGTCCAGCAAAACTTCTTGAAAAATATTTTGGTATTGCTTAACGAGCTCGATGTCATCGAGATTCAAACTCCGATGACTTCGAGCTAGGTTCGATGACATCGAATATGGACAAGTCTGTGTCCAGCAAGCTTTAAAGGAAAATCAACTGAAATGTTTGAGGAATCGAGCTAGCCTCGATATCATCAAAATTCAAACTTCAATGACATCGAAGAAAGTCTTGATGAAATCGAAAATGGACAAGTCTGTGTCTAGCAAGATTGAAAGGAAAATCAAACTGAAATGTTCGAGGATTCGAGCTAGCCTTGATGACATCGAAATTCAAACGTCGACGACATCAAAACTAGTTTGATGACATTGAAATTGGACAAGGAAGTGTCCATTGAGCCTTCAAGGAATATCTTCTAAAAAAATTGATAATCGAACTCTGATTCGATGACATCGAAATTTGAAATTCGATGACATCGAATAAGGCTCGAATACATCGAAGAATGACTTAGAACTGTCCAGCAAGCTCTGGTGAAATGTCATGTAGAGTGTCGAGGAATCGAATTGTAATTCGATGACATCGGAATTCAAATCTCGATGACATCGAATCAAGTTTGATGACATCGTTTACTAGTCAAAAAGTTCCAGCAATGTTTTTCAGTAGAGTTCTTGTCATCGTACTGACATTCGATGTCATCGAAAGTATACATTCGATTACATTGAATCAGGTTAGATGACATCAAACTCAGTTAGACACTGACTATTTTATTACCGTTGGAGCTTTTTGCCTTTATAAGGAGAGCTTGTTCTTGGTTGTTGTATTGCGAAAAAGAGAGAGCTTTGAGAGAGTTATTGCTTATCACCAACCCTAAACCCTTTTTCTCATGGGAGTTCATCCTTCAATCCACCCTCATCATTGATATTCAATGGAGTGGATTGGTGAATGAACTTCCTCATTCAAGGATCATCCAGCTACCTCCTTAATGTCAAATCATTGAGCCGGGATCCCTTAAATGCTTAAAGACCTTGGAGCCACTCTGTCTCTTCAATGAGTAACATTCATTAGAGTTGATTCTAACATAACCTTGACCCAACCCTGTCACCTTACATTGGAGCATCATCAGTGTTGCGAAAAAGGGAGCTAAAGAATCTTTGCCATTAAGGGAGAGCATCTTCATCAACGCGCAGAACGGGGCTCATTTACTTACTATAAGTCATTAGATTCCAGAGACCCTGTTGATCATTCCTTGTGTATGATTGGGTCATAGGTGTATCTCGAACCCTTCAAGCCCTCAGTGGAGGCCTCTAACGGGAGAGTAAATTTAGGTGCATAGTGTAGGACCTTTGCTCTTGTGTAGGGCATAAATTTAAGTCCTTGTGTAGATCCTTAGCCTGTGTGGCCTAAACCAGGTTCCTTGTGTGGATCCTTAGCCTGTATGGCCTAAAACCAAGGTTCGTTGTGGCCTAAAACCCAGGTTCCTTGTGTGGATCCTTGTCCTGTGTAGCCTAAAACTTAGGTGCTTTGTGTAGGACCTTTGGTCTTGTGTAGGGCATAAACTATCGTGTCCTTGTGTAGGACTCTTGCCTTGTGTAGGCATGCTTAGGTACCTTATGTAAGTCCTAGAGTCAACCTTAAGTAGGTTGTAAAGGTTTGAGGTGAACCTGATTTGAAACCTCCGTTAGTGAAATCTGGTACACTCAAGGGTTGAGTGCGTCCGCCGGGAGTGGAGTAGGCACATAGCTGAACCACTATACATGACTATGTTTAAGATTGTTACTTGCATATTCCTTTGATTCTGTTTATCTTGAATGTTCATATAAAGCATGATTATTTGAATATCTAGAACTAATAAGAAGCACATCCCATACACACTTATACACATCATCCATTATATACTAATTGTTAACTCTACTTAATATTTAGTAGTCTTGTGCTTGGATCCTCTACTTGGCTTGGAAGCCATTAGACTTAACATGAGTATATCTTAATTGTTGCATAATAGATCAAGATTAGGATAATCGGATTTTAAATTGACATAAAATTTTATAATGTCGTATTCACCCCCCTCCCCCCCCTCTAGGACACTTTAACCTATTCCTACTTCTATTATAACAGTCTATACAGCAATTTCATTGCTGAGCTGCAAAATGGACCCCATCTCCTTCTGAAAGCTCCTGACGTGAACCTCAGATCTCGGTCAGAAATGATCGAAACTAGAACATCGTGCAGTCTTATAATCTCATCAATAGATAATCTAACAAGACGGTCAAAAGGCCAAGTCGTACGAATCGCAAGAAAGTGCGCCGACTTTGTTAGACGAACGATGACAACCCAGATGACGTCATACCGCATTGAGTCCTCGGCAAACCCATGATAAAATTTGTGGATTCGTGTTCCCACTTCCATAACGGGACGTTCAATGGTTGCAAAGGACCTGGAGGTCTCTGATGATCGGCCTTGACACGCTGGCATGTATCACACTCAGCCACAAAACTGGTAATCTGGCACTTCATCCCTACCTTAAAATATTGCTTCCTCATGTCGCGATACATCTTTGTGGAGACAGGGTGGATAATAAACCTCGATCAATGTGCGTCAGTCATCAGATCTCTGCACAACTCTGGAACATCTGGGACACATAATCGATGTCTTAAACGAAGTCCACCATCGGACCCAACCTACCAATCCGACTGCTCCTCAGATGCGGCCTCTGCTCGGTAATCCTGCAACGACTGATCTCTGTGTTGAGCCTTGATTAACCTTGTGATAAGAGAGGGTTGAATCGACAAGCTCGATAACTAAATGATGACAGATTGCGGACCAAACTTGAAGTCATACTCAGTTACATCCTCAAGCATCCTCCACTCCTAGACCATCATATGCACCACCAGGCCCCGTGGTTGACTGCTAAGGGCATCCGCCACCACATTCGCCTTGCCAGGGTGGTACTGAAGATTGAAATTGTAGTCCTGCAGGAGCTCCATCCAGCGTCTCTACCTCATGTTCTGCAAGAA
The DNA here is from genome assembly GCA_021015155.1 of Magnolia officinalis. Lineage (NCBI taxonomy): Eukaryota > Viridiplantae > Streptophyta > Magnoliopsida > Magnoliales > Magnoliaceae > Magnolia > Magnolia officinalis. The sequence goes on along the minus strand of JAJHSJ010000005.1, from coordinate 46,751,983 downwards.
GAGATACTTCATGCTCTTATGGTCAGAGAAGAGCTCGAACCTAACCTGTCACACCCTAAACTCAGAAAACTGGCTCACAGAATTCTCGATCACCGAATCCACTGCCGACAGCCTCTATAGTGCCCCATTCTCGGCTCCCATCGTCCATACACCAAGTTCCAATCTTGGGATCCTATAAGCAGGATTTTCAGTGTGATTTTTTTTTGTAAATAAAGGAGCATAACCACAAGTGTACCCAAATCACAAAGGCAACGTCATCATCACATATCCACTAATATCAAAATCTTGAGTACAATACATGAAGGGGAAATACAAGATAAATGCTAAAAGCTCCAGAAGCTCTACCGCACGCTCTTGTCTCAGCCCGATTGCGTCCTATCGTCACTTGCATGCATCTATCATGCATAAGCTTATCGAAAGCTTATAGGGTGGTGTATGTGTGTGCATAAGATAAGTGTCAAGCACACAAATTTCAGCATAAGCGGAATACTGGCAAGGCTATAAATCATTTAGTATCAGAGTATGCAATGCAAATCGGCTATGCAATGTGGAGTCATAATGAGCTAAATATCATATACCGAAGATGCAATACAATATACAGTTCTGAATAGACACGCATTTCATTAGCCTCATCTAGGCCACATAAATGCAAAAACGTAGAAACCCAAATGCCAAATACCATGGATATAATGCAATATGTAGATCCTAGCGAGCTCATAATACCATCAACCTTATTTAGGCTATGTAATACAGAAGCATAGTAAACCAAATGTTATGTGTTAAGGATGCAATGTAATATGCAGTGTGAAAGAAATGACCAAACTGGAGTGTGAAGTCGGGATGATAGTACGTAGCATCGTAAGCTGTGGGGTCCATCACAAGGGACTTAAATTTTAATTAGTCCCAAAGCTAAATTTAGATAGCTAGACTCAATGTGGTAAACTCCTGATCTCAGGTTAGTTGCGCACCAGACCGAAATCCTGGCCATTGCGAAGGTACATATAACAAATTAGTTACGCACCACCAGCCCGAGTGGATAGTGAATGAATGAATGAATGAGTATGCAACTCTTGCTCAGTAAGTCCACATATCAGTACCGTACATCTCTGGGATCATCACCAAGGTCTAGTACACTCTATGCCAGCTTGCCGCCCCATCAAGCGCACAACTGGGTAAGTGGAAGAGACCTCACTATCCGTTTACTAATATTGGCACGACTCGTTGATAGCGAACCCATTTATGAGCTAGTCAGACTCAGCCTAACATTTCTTACTCCCTTAGGCGGGTAAGGCCACACCCCCACCCAACCGACCATGACACAGTGGGAGATGCGGCCTACTAGTATACGACCCTCATGCGCTCATATCTATCCACTTGGTGTAGACGTTGTGGCGTCCCCTAACCTCAGGGGTTTAGGGATTTTCACCCAGGGACATCTATCGCACTCGTATGCTAGAACTAAACATTTTCAGTATCCCATCTGCCATCCATGACATGCCTGTGGAGGCCACGACCTTGATGTCGCTAGGGCGTACGGTGGTTATATCACAAAAAGTGAGATGCATGAATCATACCATCCAGTCATGCATCAAACCTGTGTGTACCGCGTGCCCATGTGAGGAAACTCCGTCTCTCAGGGAGTCCCATAAACAATCAGTCTAATGGCACATGTTATGCTCAATCACTCCTCATAATAAGCATGCAAATGATGTGTATGGGCATGTATCATGAAGTATACTAACCATGCTTATAATCACATATATTATAGTAGGCCAGCCATGGCCCGTATAGGTGAATGGGTGGTGTGCAATAATCACCTACACATGGTGGTCTCACACATACAATGGTCCTCACACATATGATGGGCCTCTTTCATCACAATTTGGCCTCATACAATCGTAATGAGCCTTATACAATCACAACGGACCTCGTACCATCACAATGGATCTCATACAATCATAATGAGTCTTATACAATCACAATAGACCTCATACAATCGCAATGGGCCTCATGCGATCACAATGGGCCTCGCATGTTCACGATGGGCCTTATATAACAATTAACCTTGCAATGACCTTATACAATCATAATGTTATACTAACACATACTCAGTGCATACATTAACACAGTTGTAATTAATAATTGGCCTATATATGGCGGGGTCCATAGAAGGACAGTAGATCTAATCCATAACATGAGGATCGGTCCTCAACAGCGGATACACCAAATCTAATACCACAGATTCTTCTACCTATGGGCAGAGGTGATGATGCATCCCCTCATAACAAGGATGAGTTTAGATGGCCTACTCATGGGCCTAAGAGTGGGCTTCCAGGTTTGGGTACTTCTACTAGCATCAATGGGGACCCAAAGAATTGGGATAGCCCAATAAGGCGAGATGGATCATACTAATAATAATAGGGGCCCATTAATTTGGGTTAGCCCACTAAGAGGAAATGAGAATGAGCCTAATACAATCATAATGGGCCTCATACCCTCTCAATGGCTTGTATCATGATGTTATACTATCATGTACTCGTAGTCGGCATCAATAATCGGCCTATACGCAAGGCAAGGTCCATAGATGGACAATAAATCCATAACATGAGGGTCAATCCTCAACTGTGGATATACCAAATCTGATAGCATGGATCCTTCTGTCTACGGTGATGATGAACTCTCCTCATATCAAGGTTGGGCATAGGTGACCTACCTATAATCTAAGGATCCGGAATGGGCTTCCTTCACCATACTATCATATGGCCCTCTAGATGCCCCTGGGGGCCCAAATAAGTCCTAGACGGACTCCAAGATAAACAACCCTACTAGCAACCAATGGGGGGCCTAACATTTTGAGTTAGCCCCAATAAGAATAGATGGATCATGCAAATGGGGCCAAATGATTAGGGTCAACCCACTTAGAAATAATGAGAATGGGCCTAACAAGGCCTAAGGGAAGGTCACAACGAGGACATTTAACCATCATTGCCCATCAATGTAGACATTTAACCTACATTGCTCCCAAGGAGTGCCCCACATAGAGCCAAACATATAGTGGGCCCATGGCCTCTTACAAGGGCCTAATATACATCATAATGGGCCTCACTCAAGGGCCCACATATACATCACATCAGGCCTTGCCATATGGGCCTTATATACATCACATCGGGCCTCATTATATGGGCCTCACATATCACAATGAGCCACATCACATAAGCCTTATATACATCAAGTGGGCCACATCTCATGGGCCTCATATACATCATATTAGGACTCATTACATGGGCTACAAATACATCACAATGGGCCCTATCCTATGGCCCTCACATACATCACAATGGGCCGCATTACATGGATGACATGAATATATAACGCATACATCATGGTAGGCTGCTTGCTAGACGGACAACTCACTAAAGTCCAGGCCCAGTTGGGCGTCTAGCCAGCGGAGGGCCCAAATAAAACATATATGCATGGTGGGCCCCACTGGTTGTGGGCCACCCAGGTAGTGGGCTAGGTCGTGGGCCTCCTATGAACGGCCCAGTGGCCTGAGAAGCTTTCAACGGTGGATGCTAGTCCCCACTATCCAGCAGTGTCTGGCCTGTTGCTGGACAGTGTGGATTTCACACACAGCATGATGGGGAGTCACACCTTCCAGTGGACGGTGCAGATATCACAGATGCATCAAGGTGGGACCCACACAGATGGACGGTTAGGTATACCACGTACCTCATGATCAGACCCACAGAACTTTGTTGTCGTCAATACAGGAAGGTTCCACCGTCCATCTGTGGACGGTGGATAAAATACATATCAGGGTGGGTCCCACGTACACGTGGTGGGTCCCACTCAAAATTTACATCTAACTCATTCTCTTTGTGATGTCATAGAACGATCTCCACAAATGGTTTGACGGTATGGATACAACTCATGCATCATGTGGGCCACGCTATCCATGTGTGGACAGCGTGGACAAATCATACATTCGTGGGCTCCACCGTCCATTGCTTGACGATGGACAGTGTGGATGAAGCACATACATTAGGTGGGTCACACCGTCCATGTTGGACGATGTAGATAGGATGGGTGCATCCAAAATCCCACGTCCAGATTTGTTGGACGGTGTTGATTTCTCACACACATCAGGTGGGTTCACGTACACGTGGCCCACTGATTGAATCAAGCTGGTATTTGTTTCCTCTTCGGTCCAGGCCGGTCCAAACGGTCAACAAGTGGGCCCCGGACATGACAGCGAGGTGGGCCCCGCTTGGACAGCGGTGTGGTCCACCAATTGTATGACGTGAATAAAATACTTGCATCATGGTGGGCCGTAAACAGGGGAGAGAGAGAGAGAGAGAGAGAGAGAGAGAGAGAGAGTGAGTGAGAGGGAGCTCCGCCACTATGAGCTCCCCTCCATGCATTACAACACATACATCAAATGGGTCTCACCACATGTGGGCCTACAAACATGAAATCAAGATGGGGATACCATCTCCACCACAAATCTAAGGTCTAGATGACATCTACATGTTGAGCATCAAATAAACATCATGGTGGAGTCTATGGAGTATGGCCCCATCATGGATTTAACATATGAATCATGCTAGGCCATTGGCCACACCTTGGGTCCAAAATGAGATCCATACCATCAAACGGTAGGCCCCATGTAACAGCCCGAATTTTTCCCAACCTGGGATTAGACGTCCTTAGGCAATGGGTCGCTCCTAACACCTTATTAACTTGTCAGAACTGAATCCCACAGTCTAGAATCGCTTCTGAACCCATTTCCTTCACAAATCCCACCCTTCACCACCTTGTTCTTTAAATTTTCTAAGTACTTTCACCCTAGACACTATTTTAAACTAGCTAACTAGTATAACTTTGATCACTTTATATACAAACTATAAAGGCCCAGGTACCACCTCAGATAGAAATTACTCAGCACTAAATCCTTTAGAAATTAGGCGAGAATTAGCCAGTGTTAAACTAGAGTACCTGTGAAATTAGCACCAATCACTTTAAATATGATCTGCAAGACCTAAAACTTATAGAATCATTGACGCTAGGTTACCCTAAAATATAGGATCAATCTCATTACCTGGCTGCTCTCGGGAGCCTCTCCAAACTCCGTATAGATCTGGACCGTACGTTGAAAGTCCGATTAACACGAAGTTAAGGAATTAGGACTGCCTTGCTGGGCTTGACAACCATCTCGAAAATCAAATCCAGATAGTGTCCCAGCGCTATTCGCTTGAGCTCGGAGTGAAGAGTGTGAGAAATGTGAAATTAATTCAAAATAAAATATCTCAAATAGTAATCTGGCACCTCTCGCTTGCGGATCAGTTTTAAGCAACCAGACTATCAGAATCAGACCAAATTACACCCCGGATCAGGAGAAATTTCATAAACATATCCATGTACTCGGAATCTCCGATCGAGATCCACTGACCGTTGAACTAAAACTGGTCCGCCATTTGCGATCTGGAATCCCGACCGAAACAAAAACTTAACTAAATGTAGATCCGGTGTTGGTGAGCTTAAGTCCGACCTTTGGCTCAAGGAGGCCCGCCAAAAGTCCTCTGTTGAGCTGAAACCAGCTCACTTTGGTTATAACCTAAGTATACTTTAACCTAGAGTCTATTTCGGTTAGTTTTTAGGCTATATAAGGACGTTAAACCCTCTCTCATTGAAGCCATACGAATTTGAGAGAAACCCTGGAGAGAGAAGAGAGAAAAGAGAGAGAAATTGAGAGAAGTGGGGGAATCTCCCTGCCACTTTACCCTGCCGCTATACAAGCTACACCGCTCCGTTCTAATCACTTTCCCGGCGATTCCGGCGTCGTTTCTAGGTAAGAAACCCTAACCCTAATCTGATTTGGGGTTTTGATAGTTGTAGGTTATGAAATAACTAACCTATTTCGTTCTATAGGTTACCAAACTACCACATGTGGAAGCTTAGCAAACCTATTGAATTCCTTACGATTCTACAAAAAAAGGTGCGGACTTTAGGTGTATAGGTTATGGTTTTCAACGCTTTCAATGTCAGATAATGATAGATTCATGATCTGCATGCAATTGCACATGTACAAAGTGCTGTCTGTTTTTTGTTCCGATTAAAGATGGAAAATATGGAATTCTACATACTCTAGGTATTTGTCGAAAGTACCGTATACGTATAAATTTTGGAAATATGTTTGACATGATTATTTGTTATATGAATATATTATACATGGATAAAATACTTGTTTGGCGAAAGGACTCTACCTAATACATGTTTTGCTAATATACACTATGTAGAAATAGTGTATTCTAGAAAGTACTGTATACGTATAAATTTTAGGAATGTGTCTGTCATGATTATTTGCTGTATGAATATATTATACATGGATAAAATACTTGCTTGGCGAAGGGATAGCCCTAATACATGTTTTGTTAACATACACTATGTATGTTGTAATGGTGTATTCTAAGTGTTTGTGAATATGACTGAATGAGTATAGAATTCTCATTCGTGCTCACCATGACTAATTGTCATGGATATATGATTGTTGTATTGGCGATACCCCTTTGACGAAAGGATTTGCCCTGAATCACACCACAGCCACTATACGCTATATATGTTGAAATGTGTAGCCCAAGTGTTTGTGAAAATGTTCAAATGAATATGAAACTTGGATTCCTACTCTCCATGACTATCCGTCATGGGTGTACGCGTGTTATGATTGGGGCAACTCCCTAGTAAAAGGATTTGGCCTAATGCCTATGTGATCAACATATGTCAAGTATGTTGATCTATGTATTCTAAAGTGTTTGTTGAAATGTATGAATGAGTAGTAGTTAGTAAATTGTAATGTATAAGGGTGTTGAGATATGATTCTCAACTCCTTTAACTATGTGCATGATTTCCTTAGATAGCTGTGTGATTAGTAATTGAATATGTACAAACTCATGCTTGTGTTGTGCTTCATAACATGCTCAATCGATTATATGATTTTATCTATGTGATGCATATGTTTAAATTCATGTTACATTGTATGATCCGTCATGGGTGATGGGGGAGTGGAGTAACGAGTGCGTGCAACAGCCCTGGTAGCCCTAAACGGATAATACTAGACCTTGATTATATGAGTTGAATCTTGATCCACTACTGCTTTATCTATCTGCAATTGATTGTGTTTGGGGCTATGATTATAGTCCAGACAATCGGTACCAGAATTGAATTTGTGGCTGTGATTCATTTGCCACGTGAGATGTGTTCGACGAACTCGAGTCGTACTTCAGTTGGCGATAGTGGTTGGCCACGCGAAGTGCTTATGCACTTCATGTCGTTCAACTTGTTGTGCGCTAGAGCTAGCGGAGCTCGTCAAGTAACCCGATCTGTCTAATGTATGTTCACCATGTTTGGACGCTACTGCTTGAACCTAGGGTACCAAACTTACCAGTGAATCCCTTTTAACCATGGTACCTCGATCCGCTAAGACTCATGAGCCAGGCATGGTGGTATGGGACACTGTGGTCGAGCTGTCGGCCTACGCTGGGGCCACATGCCTCCCCGTAGTGACCAGCGAGCAACCAGACTCGTGAGCCGATTATGGTGGTATGGGACACTATATTCGTGCTGTCAGCCTACATTGATAAGGTGATGGGGGAGCGGTGTAACCTTTGTGCGTAACAGCCCTGGCAGCCCTTTGTAGTGACCTCGAGCATACTCTGAAATTGCGGTGAGCCTTAGAGTTTTACCGCGGTGTATAGAGTATGAACTAGGCCTGTTTCTGTATAGTGATGACTCGTTAAAGAGGTGATGGGGGAGTGGTGTAACTTTGTGCGTAATAGCCCTGACAGCCTTTGTAGTGACCTAGAAAACACACCATCTTTTGAGATTAGCTAGGACTGACAACCCTAGAATGGATCATGTTTGGGAATGATACAAGGGAGGTAACTTAGTTACCCAATCCTGCTGTTTGAAATGGACTAATAATAACTCGGTAATCATGCTCATCATGCATTGCATGTGCCTGGAAGATGTGGAGCACTGAGGGATGAAAGCATGCCGCGAACGTGAGATGGTGTCGCATGAGGGAGGGTGTGGTGAGGGCATACATCATGACTGCATTCATACTTGCATTAATAAGAGTAGTTAGAAGTGTTTGATTGTACTGCTTTATCATTACTGCTTGACTGAATTGATAAGATGTTAACCTATGCTTTACTGTTCCACTGAGTTGATCACTCACTCCCACGTTACGGGAAGGTGTTGTACACACCAACCAGATTTGTTGAGTTTCAGGTGATGGCGATGCTTATGAAGCAGAGCCGGACTACTACTATGATGTTGAGGAGGAGTTCTCCTACATGTAACTCTCTGTCAGGTCTATGAAGACCTGGTATTGTATTGACGGGACTATGGTACTTGGGATAGAAGACATTACACTTCCTCACATGTGGTATATTTTAGAACTGTAGTTGTAATTATTTAACCTGGTGATATTCTCACACTCTAGAGACCCACCATTGTTTTTATATTGTATATATATCTATCACAGTCTTCCGCTTGCAATTTAACTGTCTCTGGAGTATGATATGCCGTTTTGGCTTAATCTCACTCATGTTCAATGCACTAATATCGACAACATTTAATCATCATTATCTATATTGCATAAGTGATGTTCTGGAACTCGAGAGTTGAGTTACTACTCGACCCTCGATTTTTCGGGATGTTACAGTTGGTTTCAGAGCATGATTTGGATTAAACCGGACCTGGGTTATGGTCACACGACGTACACTGACGCACTCTGACTTAGGTGGGAGCGACGGAACGTAGAAACAGTCTTAGGCATCTCTGTTCCGTCAACGGCTAGTTCACTGAAAACGAACGCCGAAATCGAGTCTGTATTCAACCATGGTCGCACGAGTCGACCTTAAAACATTCCTATGCCGTCTATTAATGAGTCTAGATTACAAACCACCTCACCCCAACCGTTGACAATCGATAGAATACGGGATAAGCGTGATGATGATAACTACTCCGAATCCTCGGAGCTTCTCTGGACTCCTCACAGAGACTTCTCGAATCCACGAGGAAAGAAAAGCAGAAAGTAGAAATAAATTCTAATAAATTCGAAATTGATTAATGAATGACAAAAGAAAAATGAGTTCACAACCCTTTAAATAGGGATACCAATTAATGGGAAAGAAATCAGAAACAAACTACAACTAAAACTCCTAGATTTTACGACTTACTATAAGGTCGTGATGTCTACTAGTGCGCAAGGTTTTTGGCCAAAAATAGTAAGTGTCCTATTTGGCTTCACCAAACCGTTCTCCTAATTATTCCAAGCTCTTTTCGCAATGAGCGTAACTCCTAAAGCCCAACGGATAAAGAGAAATCAAACTAAAACTACTATTTTTAGTAAAACGAAATTGAAACAGGGAAACGACCGTCAATCGGAGGGTTTTTTTACAATTTCGGGCTCGCAACCTAGCATATCTAGGTTGGTTGGCTTCATTAGCTCGTTCTACCCCAAATTCATATATTTTATGTCAGATAACTCATTCCGGATTGCAAGATACGTCCAATTATCCCGAAACTGCCCGAAATAGAGCGAATCGGGGTCGGGGGCCTACCCACGCTAATCCAGGGGTACCCAAGGTGGGACCCAATGTTTTTTGGGGCTTAGGGGACTGAAGGAACACGTCCATGGGGCCCCCCTTTGAAAACCCCAAAATTTTTCGGCGAGGCCTCGCCACTTTTTGGGGTGGGCCGGGCCTGCGGCTCAGGCCGATCGAGTTTGGGGGTCTTAGGACCCCCCTGATATGTGGGTCGTCCACTAAAAACCTCCCAAAGCACTACTTCCTTCACAAACCCCCCCTCCAAGCCGTTTTCTCTCTCCAACCTTGCTGTTTCTCTTCAAAATCACCCTTCTGATTGTCCTATCTGCTGATTTCGACCACAACCCATCCACGTCCTTCGTTCACAGCAGTACCCACCTCCCTACCCTCTCCGTTTCCCTCATTTGGACTCCCACACCCCCCATTTGAAGCTTAAAATCAGGCAAGCCCTCTAACCCATCCATTTTCTTCATTTTCCTTTCTTTACTCCTTGTCAGTTGGGCCTCTACAACCCCTGATGAGAACCAAATCTGTGGAGAACCAAAACTCCAGCCCCTTTTCTCCCTTTAGGGCCGATTCGGCCAAACTGCATTAGGTGAGTTAAGTGGATGGAATTGTAAAAGTAATAATACATGTATGTGTAAGGTATGGCCCCTAGATTGGTTGTATCCCATGTTTGTCAATGCCATGTTTGGAATGTATGCAATGAAAAGTATATCTCGGGTTTCCTTTCAAATTACACTTAGAAATTCATTACCCTGGGATTTGGAAATCCCATCTCACACTTTCCAACACTAGGCTCATTTTTCAAAGCCTATACTAATAATTTTAATCCCCACCCACCTTCCTACCAAACATGTCATTCCCAATCCTGAAGTAGGATTAGCAATACAGTCCCATTTAATACAACTTAAGACCACTGGCCAAATTGGCCCTTAGAGTTTTGGACTTAGAGCGGTGTTGCGACAGACCTGACAGTATAGGAAGTCCGACAAATTAAGAACGTGAACTCTAGAACCCCCTTAGTTGGTTTGAGCATATGTGAAGTGCTCGAGCGCAGCTACATTCATGTTCGGGCAACTCAATTCCAAACAAATAAACAAACAATTTCCTTAAAATCATCTAGTGTATAAGCATAGACTTTAGATTACAACTAGGGGATTACGCTACTCATACATTGCGACTAGGCACTAAAGAATGTAAAAGATTCATTATGCTAAGATAATAATAAAAATAAATAAATAAATAAATTTTGTTAGTTAGCTTGATTAGGTTGGAGCGAGACCCCGTCCCTTGTTGAATCCCCTCGGTACTCATAGACTTCTTTAATAACTCTTAGGAAGGTTGTTTTGATTAGAAACTAATCACGCAGAGGGAGAACTTATATATCCCTTGGATTTAATGTTAGGTCAAATTAATACACCCCTTAGAAACGCCTTCTCAAGGACTCAGTACAATTGGGAACACGGAGTAGAGAAACTACATATAAGCGAGGTATTCGCGGTCTGAATCGAATTCTCAATCCTAGTAGTGACCAATGAACTCTATGTTCTGATTAAGCAGAAGGTCGGGATCAACTAGGATTAAGAACTGATAATACAATTTTCTGTCCTAGCTAGGCAGAAGATCCATGTATCCGGCTCAGACCTACTGCATAACTTTCTTCCGTGTTGGCCCAAACACTTGCAACCAAAAGTTTATAACTTCGCCTTTGAAAAGTATTAGGAGTATATAGCCGATAGAGACTTTGTCTTTTAGGCCCAAGGAATTGCCCAAATGGGCAACAGATAGTTAGGAATTAGGTCCCAAATTACATGCCATGTTGGCATCCATATTGTGCATATGGACTTAGAAAGATAGCCTGCCTGTTAAGCCAGACATGGTTAAATAGATAAGTCTGGACCGTGACAAAATTCCTTGGTAGAATTAGGCATCTTGCCATAAACTCACACCTGACCTCGAATCAACCACAATACCCATCATCTTTAGTTCCTTTTATGCCATAGTTCACATCGTCGATGAAAGGCAGACCAATGTATTTCCCATTTCATGTCAAGGATAGGTCCTAAATGACACCTTGTTTCGACATACGGATCAGGACATAGCTCTTGAGCCTTGAGGGTGAAAATAAATTTTTAAGGGAGGTAGAACATTATGAGGCCAATCTAGTTAGGTCAGCTAATACACCTCTTTGATCTGGGTAGCGCATCGAAAGCGTGGTGGACCCTACCCCACTGGCCCAGGATCGAAAGGGTGCTCGTTGAATACGAACATTATAGAAGCCCTAGCCTGTCCTACTATGAGAAACCATTTTAGGATGATCTAGTAAGATTTAATTCACCATTTCCTTGGACATAGATAATAACGAGGACTCTCTTGGACTAAGACCTAAAGGGCAACCTTAGAAATAGACAATTTGAACCTTTCAATGATGGACATTCCCTACGTTTTTAGAGTGATCGGACTACAGAGTTACTGACATCTACAACTGCGAAGTTTTCACGGCTTGACCCAATTCTCAATCCTGAGTGACTACCGATGGACTCTCTGCTGACGAGCAGACGACCAGGATCCACCAGGATTCAAAAGGGATACGATGAGCTTTCTACCCTGGCCCGGTAGATGATCGAAGTATCGGGATTAAGCCCACTATAACCGTCTCTCCGTGTTTGTCAAACATTGAAAACAACTATCTTACTCTAAATAATTGGGGATTGTCGTCAAGACTCCAAATAGGTAAAGGAATAAATTGTAGCAAACTATCAGGGTATGAGAAATGGATAAAGAAATAAGTTTTAAGGGGGGTAGACTAAAATGAACCAGACTAGTATATACCCTACCATGCGTAGAAACTTGAAATCAATAAAACTTAGGCAAAAGAAATAATTAAATCTTTCCTTATTACCCTTAGCCAATTTCGGGGACGAAATTTTATTTTAAGGGGGGTAGATTGTTACAGCCCGATTTTTCCCAACCTAGGATTAGACGACCTTAGGCAATGGGTCGCTCCTAACACCTTATTAACTTGTCAGAACTGAATCCCACAGTCTAGAATCGCTTCTGAACCCATTTCCTTCACAAATCCCACCCTTCACCACCTTGTTCTTTAAATTTCCTAAGTACTTTCACCCTAGACACTATTTTAAACTAGCTAAGTAGTATAACTTGGATCACTTTATATACAAATTATAAAGGCCCAGGTACCACCTCAGATAAAAATTACTCAGGACTAAATCCTTTAGAAATTAGCCGAGAATTAGCCAGTGTTAAACTAGAGTACCTGTGAAATTAGTACCAATCACTTTAAATACAATCTGCAAGACCCAAAACTTGTAGAATCATTGACGCTAGGTTACCCTAAAATCTAGGATCAATCTCATTAACCGGCTGCTCTCGAGAGCCTCTCCAAACTCCGTATCAGATCTGGACCGCACGTCGGAAGTCCGATTAACACGAAGTTAAGGAATTAGGACCGCCTTGCTGGGCTTGACAACCATCTCGGAAATCAAATCCAGATAGTGTCCCAGCGCTATTCGCTTGAGCTCGGAGTGAAGAGTGTGAGAAATGTGAAATTAATTCAAAATAAAATATCTCAAATAGTAATCTAGCACCTCTCGCTTGCGGATCAGTTTTAAGCAACCAGACCGTCAGAATCAGACCAAATTACACCCTCGGATCAGGAGAAATTTCATAAACATATTCATGTACTCGGAATCTCCGATCAAGAGCCACTGACCGTTGAACTAAAATTGGTCCGCCATTTGCGATCTGGAATCCCGACCGAAATGAAAACTTAACTAAATGTAGATCCGGTGTTAGTGAGCTTAAGTCCGACCTTTGGCTCAAGGAGGCCCGCTAGAAGTCCTCCGTTGAGCTGAAACCAGCTCACTTTGGTTATAACCTAAGTATACTTTAACCTGGAGTCTATTTCGGTTAGTTTTTAGGCTATATAAGGACCTAAAACCCTCTCTCATTGCAGCCATACGAATTTGAGAGAAACCCTAGAGAGAGAAGAGAGAAAAGAGAGAGAAAGTGAGAGAGAAGTGGGGGAATCTCCCTGCCACTTTACCCTGCCGCTACACAAGCTATACCGCTCTGTTCTAATCGCTTTCCCTTCGATTCTAGCATCGTTTCTAGGTAAGAAACCCTAACCCTAATCTGATTTGGAGTTTTGATAGTTGTAGGTTATGAAATAGCTAACCTATTTTGTTCTATAGGTTACCAAACTACTGTATGTGGAGGCTTAGCAAACCTATTGAATTCGTTACGATTCTACGATAAAAGGTGCGTACTTTAGGTGTATAGGTTATGGTTTTCAATGCTTTCAATGTCAGATAATGATAGATTCATGATCTGCATGCAATTGCACATGTACAAAGTGCTGTCTGTTTTTCGTTCCGATTAAAGATGGAAAATATGGAATTCTACATACTCTAGGTATTTGTCGAAAGTACCGTATACGTATAAATTTTGGAAATATGTTTGACATGATTATTTGTTGTATGAATATATTATACATGGATAAAATACTTGTTTGGCGAAAGGACTCGCCCTAATACATGTTTTGCTAATATACACTATGTAGTAGAAATAGTGTATTCTAGAAAGTATTGTATACGTATAAATTTTAGGAATGTGTTTGTCATGATTATTTGCTGTATGAATATATTATACATGGATAAAATAATTGCTTGGCGAAGGGATAGCCCTAATACATGTTTTGCTAACATACACTATGTATGTTGTAATGGTGTATTCTAAGTGTTTGTGAATATGACTGAATGAGTATAGAATTCTCATTCGTGCTCGCCATGACTAATTGTCATGGATATATGATTGTTGTATTGGCGATACCCCTTTGACGAAAAAATTTGCCCTGAATCACGCCACGGCCACTATACGCTATATATGTTGAAATGTGTAGCCCAAGTGTTTGTGAAAATGTTCAAATGAATATGGAACTTGGATTCCTACTCTCCATGACTATCCGTCATGGGTGTACGCGTGTTATGATTGGGGCAACTCCCTAGTGAAAGGTTTGGCCAAATGCCTATGTGATCAACATATGTCAAGTATGTTGATCTATGTATTCTAAAATGTTTGTTGAAATGTATGAATGAGTAGTAGTTAGTAAATTGTAATGTATAAGGATGTTGAGATATGATTCTCAACTCCTTTAACTATGTGTATGATTTCCTTGGATAGCTGTGTGATTAGGAATTGAATATGTACAAACTCATGCTTGTGTTGTGCTTCATAACATGCTCAATCGATTGTATGATTTTATCTATGTGATGCATATGTTTAAATTCATGTTACATTGTATGATCCGTCATGGGTGATGGGGGAGTGGATCAACGAGTGCGTGCAACAGCCCTGTCAGCCCTAAACGGATAATACCAGACCTTGATTGTATGAGTTGAATCTTGATCCACTACTGCTTTATCTATCTGCAATTGATTGTGTTTGGGGCTATGATCATAGTCCAGACAATCGGTACTAGAATTGAATTCGTGGCTGTGATTCATTTGCCACGTGAGATGTGTTCGACGAACTCGAGTCGTACTTCGGTTGGCGATAGTGGTTGGCCACACGAAGTGCTTATGCACTTCATGTCGTTCAACTTGTTGTGCGCTCGAGCTAGCCGAGATCGTCAAGTAACCCGATCTGTCTAATGTATGTTCACCATGTTTGGACACTACTGCTTGAACCTAAGGTACCAAACTTACCAGTGAAATCCCTTTTAACCATGGTACATCGATCCGCTAAGACTCATGAGCCGGGCATGGTGGTATGGGACACCGTGGTCAAGCTGTCGGCCTACAATGGGGCCACGTTCCTCCCCGTAGTGACCAGTGAGCAACCAGACTCGTGAACCGATTATGGTGGTATGGGACACTATATTTGTGCTGTCACGCTACATTGATAAGGTGATGAGGGAACGGTGTAACCTTTGTGCGTAACAGCCCTGTCAACCCTTTGTAGTGACCTCGAGCTTACTCTGAAATTGCGGTGAGCCTTAGAGTTTTGCCGTGGTGTATAGAGTATGAACTAGGCTTGTTTCTGTATAGTGATGAATCGTTAAAGAGGTGATGGGGGAGTGGTGTAACCTTCGTGCGTAACAGCCCTGATAGCCTTTGCAGTGACCTAGAAACACACCATCGTCTGAGATGAACTAGGACTAACGACCCTAGAATGGATCGTGTTTGGGAATGATACAAGGGAGGTACCTTAGTTTCCCAATCCTGCTGTTTGAAATGGATTAATAATAACTCGGTAATCATGCTCATCATGCATTGCATGTGCCTGGAAGATGTGGAGCACTGAGGGATGAAAGCATGCCGCGAACGTGAGTGGTGTCGCACGAGGGAGGGTGTGGTGAGGGCATACATCATGACTGCATTCATACTTGCATTAAAAAGAGTAGTTAGGAGTATTTGATTGTACTGCTTTATCATTACTGCTTAACTGAATTGATAACATGTTAACCTATGCTTTACTGTTCCACTGAATTGATCACTCACTCCCACGTTACGGGACGGTGTTCTACACACCAACCAGATTTGTTGAGTTTCAGGTGATGGCGATGCTTATGAAGCAGAGCCGGACTACTACTATGATGTTGAGGAGGAGTTCTCCTACATGTAACTCTCTGTCAGGTCTATGAAGACCTGATATTGTATTGACGGGGCTATGGTACTTGGGATAGAAGACATTACACTTCCTCACATGTGGTATATTTTAGAACTGTACTTGTAATTATTTAACCTGGTAATATTATCACACTCTGGAGACTCACCACTGTTTTTATATTGTATATATATCTATCACTGTCTTCCGCTTGCAATTTTACTGTCTCTGGAGTATGATATGTTGTTTTGGCTTAATCTCACTCATGTTCAATGCACTAATATCGACAACATTTAATCATCATTATCTATATTGCATAAGTGATGTTCTGGAACTCGAGAGTTGAGTTACTACTCGACCCTCGATTTTTTGGGATGTTACACCCCACTTGGCCCATCACTAAAATCACAAATCTAGTCCTATAAACACCCACCGATTGCTAATCTTTTAGGCTCCTTGGAATGCTAAGCTCCTCGGCTTCGATTTTAATGGAGGATGATGAAGATTGAAGGGCTAGGATGAAAGATTGGGGGTAGGAAGTGGGCCATACACTTAACTCTCCTTGGAGCTTCTCTTTGGTTGCTTTGAAAAAATGATGGAGAAAATGAGAGAGAGAGGAGATGTAAGGAGAGAGGGATGGGTGTGTGTAAGGAAGGGATGGGTGAGAGTTGACTTTTGGGTGAGAGAGGGATGGGTTCCATGCTTTGTTAGTAAGAGAGGGATGGGCTAGGTATGGGTTGTGATGGAATATACTTGACGTGTGATTGATTGATTGATGTAATGGGTTGTAGAGATTCTCTCGGGATTTATAATGCTCGGCGTTTCTTCGAAATGTACGTGGGCCCACAACTCCTAGCCTGGATATCGCATCGGTGCGTAAGACGCGGCGTTGGAATCGCAGCGACAACGTAGTCGCTAGGGTATAAGTTTCGAGTCGAGTCGACTCAGATATATGGGATGTGATTTAGGGTTGCGCGTAAATGCCAACTATAGGTCGCAGGTCGCTAAAATTTGACGGAGAGGATAGCGAGAGTTTAAGGAATGGTACGGACTAGGATATATGCCTTAAATAACCCAATGAAGATAATGCCTCTAACCTTCAGTGCGAAGACAACTACAAACAACTCTAGATCATGTGTGGGGTAGTTTTGCTCATGGACCTTGAGCTGGCGAGACGGGAAGGCCATGGGCTTCCCGTGCCGCATCAGGACAACACCCAAGCTAATATTCGAAGCATCAGTAAAAACCACGAATCCTTCACTCCCAAAGGGAAGAGTAAGGACTGGTGCAGACATAAGACGGTCCTTAAGCTCTGGGAATGCTCGCTCATATGCGTCACTCCAAACGAACTCATCGCCCTTCCAGGTCAACCTGGTCAACAGGGCTGCAATACGGAAGAATCCCTAATGAAATGTAGGTAATAGCCCACTAAACCAAGGAAACTGTGGATCTCGGACGCGTTCGCAGGCTGGCCCCACTGATGCACCACTTCAATCTTCGAAGGGTCCATTGCGACGTCGTACCTCATCATCATGTGATTGAGGAACTTCACCTCCTCCTGCCAGAACTCACACTTCTCCAACTTCGCATAAAGCTGATGTTCACGGAGGGTCTACAAGGTAATCTCCAAATGCTGCTCATGATCCTTACGGGTCCTCGAATATATCAGGATGTCATCGAGGAATACCACAACAAACTAATCAAGATACGGATGGAAGATCTGGTTCATCAACTGCATAAATATTGGGGGCGCATTGGTTAGTCCGAAGGACATGACCTGAAACTCAAAATGACCATACCGTGTCCTGAATGTTGTCTTCGGGATATCTTCCTCTCGGAGACAAACGTGATGATAAAAAGACCGCAGGTCTATCTTCGAAAAGAACTGCGCCTCATGCAGCTGAACAAATAAATCATCAATGCTCGGAAGCGGGTACTTGTTCTTAATCGTGACCTTGTTGAGCTCGCGATAATCCACGCAAAGCCTCAACGAGCCATCCTTCTTCTTCATGAAGACTATCGACACTCCCCACGGTGAACTACTAGGACAGATAAAGCTCAACTCGCCCAACTCATCCAACTGCTTCTGCAGTTCCCGCGACTCCAACGGCGCCATAAAATACGGGGCATTTGAAATAGGCGCAGTATCGGGAAAATCTAAAACTTGGTGTGTCGGCGAGGTGGTAACCTCAGAATCTCCTGAAACACGTCGAGAAAATCACAGACTACCGACAGCTGGCCGATACACAAGGCAAATGACTCCTTAACGGGGCATGACATAAGGTAATAAAGCTGCTCTCCTTTGGGCTCAGCCACAAACTGGAACCACTAGCACACCGGGTATACAAAACATGACTGTCCTCGTGAAGAAGTCCAATATGCCGTGGTACACGATGAGCCAATCCATGGCCAAGATGACATCAAACTCGGACATCGGCAAAGCAAATAGATTAGAAGGCAAAAAGGTCTCTCCTACCAAAACGGGGCAAGACGAGCAAAACTGGCCTAATACTGCGATCTTCCCTAAGGGCGTCGATACTAATAAACCCTTACGAGCAGACTAACAGTAAACCGGTCGATCAGCAGAAATCATCGGACACAAAGGAATGTGATGCACCAGAGTCAAACAATACACGAGTTGTGCATGACGAAATGAGGAGTGTACCCTCGATGACCCCTCCTGATGACTGAGGGTCCTACTGGGCTACTATGTAAAATCTGCCCTGAGCCTGCTGGGGAGGTGTATGTCCCCTCTGAGGTCGCTGCTGCTGTTGCTGCCGCTGTGGAGGCATATGCTACTGCCTCGGCTGCTAATGGGGCCTCGGTGACGGGTGTAGCTGTTGTTGCTACTACTGGGGCCTCGATGGCTGGTACTGCGGTCGCTTCTGCTGCTGTGGAGGTTGTTGCGGCGCTCTCGGCTACTGCTGCTATTTAGGGTGGGGACACTCCTACCTACGGTGCCCTGTCCCACCGCATCCAAAGTATGTACCTGTAAACTGACGCAGAGGTGGTGCTACTGGTGCTTGGAAGCCTAGGCGGTCCGTGCACCACTGATGTGGTCGATGCTGGTGCTGCTAGGAGCTGCCGGAGGGGGCATTCCTCTTCCGGTCTCCTCTCTGCTCAGAGACCCTCTGCAAATCGACCCTTTCAACCTCATATATCTGGGCCCGCTACACAACCTGCTCAAATGTCGGGAGCATGTGTCCAACGACACGGCTCCGGAAGCCAAAACTTAAGTTGTTCTCAAAACGTCGGGCCTTCCACCGCCCCTCATCATCAACAAGGTATGTCACAAATCTCGACAGAACGAAGAAACATGTCTTATACTAGGACACCCGACATGTCCCCCTGCACAAGAGTCTCAAACTCAAGTGTGCGCTGCTGACGGATGTGGTCTGGGAAGAACTTCTGGTCGAACCAGTCTAAAAAATCCTCCCAAGTCCACTCGAACTTGGCCCCTGCCGCATGGGCGATAGATGCCACTAGTGCTCGGCCTCGCCTTGAAAAAGGAATACAACTAACGGAACTCACTGCTGGGTTGTGCACCTCATGGTATCAAAAATCTTCTCCACCTCGGATCTCCAACTCTCCGCCACCGCCGGGTCGGGCTCTCCCTGAAAACATGGGGGATCATGCTGAGTAAAGTCATGTAGAAGGGACCTCGCGAGCTCTTGCTCAGTTTAGGCTGGTGTATCCATGGGTCGCCTACCCTGCCCCTGAAGAATAGTGGTCATCGCCTACAGTATCTGCTGAAGCTGGTCCGCGCTCATAGATATGGTCGGAGCCGCACTCGACTCAGATGGGGGAGCAGGAGTCGCTCGGGTTGCTCTCTTAGGTGCCATGTCCTACAGGAAGGAACAAGAGACCTATTAGCCTTGAGTACTCCCGAATGCACACACGTTAGGGGACTTTATCATAAAATTATGAACTCAGGGACCTAATCATCCTAAGTTCATAGCAGTTATGTGATGTTATCCTCAAGTATTCCCAAGTTATGCTCTGATACCAACTTCTGTCACGCCCTAAACTTGAAAACCGGGCTCACAAAATCCTGATTGTCGAATTGGGCGCCGGCAGCCTCCATAGTACCCCATTCTTAGCTCCCAACACCCATATGCCAGGTTCTGATCTTGGGATCCTACAAAGAGGGTTTTGTATATGAATTTTTGTAAAGGAGCATAACCACAAGCATAACCAAGTCATAAAACAACATCACGACATATCCACTATAACAAATCATTTGAGTACAATGTGGAAAGGGAAATACATAAATAAGAAAATCTCCAAAATGATCTGCCGCAAACTCCTGCCTCAACATTGCTGCAACGTAGTGTCACCTGCACACAACGGTCATTAGTAAGCTCACAATGAATCTTAGAGGGTGTGTGCGTGTGTGCGTAATGCATGTACCAAGCATACAATATCAGAGTAAGAGAAAATACTGGCAAGTCCATGAATGCTATCAGCCATACCAAGGCTATGCGATGCAAGGCATACATAACCGAATGTCATATATAAGATGCAACACATGCATGCCAGTCCTCATCAAGTCCACATGTTGATACAGGTCATCTTTGGAATATCACCTGGGTCTAGTACACTCTACACCAGATTGCCACCCAAACTAGACGCGCAACCATGCAAGAGGAAAAGACCTCACTACCCGCCTGGCCAGTAGTCTACCAATATCTAACGGCTCATCGATAGTGGACCCATTTACGAGCTAGTCAGACTCAGCCTAGCTTTGCCCCCCACCCTCAGGAAAATAAGGCCACACCCCCTTCCAACCGACCACGACACAGTGGGAGATGCGACCTACTGGTATTCGCCACTCGGGTGCTCATGTATCCAGTCAGTCTCGACATTGGAGCAACCTCTTGGTACCATAAGGGTTTAGGGGCTTTCAACCACGGACATCCAAAGTGCCCATATGCTGAGTCCTAAATATTTTCAGTATCCAATCTGGCCATCCACGATATGCCTGTCGAGGCCACGACCCTGATGTCGTTAAGGCACCAAGTGATCATGTCACACAAAATGCGAGATGCATGAGTCATACCATCCAGTCATGCATCAGACCTGCGTGTACCGCAAGATTTGTGGGGCAACTCCATCTCACAGGGAGTCCCATAAATATCTCAGCCCAATGGCATATGCTATGAATTATCACTCCTCATAACATGCATATAAAATAATGCGTATGGGCATGTATCATGATGTTATACTAAGCATGTTCTCAGTGTGTCCTACTAGACTAAGTACACTAGCATGATTATCAGATATAGCAAGCAATGATCGGCCATAACCGGTATGTCACTTACAAGAGTAGGAGCTGAACGATATGCCCCACCAGACATATAGAAGTCTATATGGAATGGTCAATGTTAGACTATCATGATCTACTCAAGGTACTATCATATCATATATCCTAAGGCGGGGTCCCCTGCAAGGATGGTGGATTTAACCCATGAATCACCCTAGGCTTCAACAGTGGATATACCAAATCTGGTACCACATATTTGTCCATCTACGACAACGGGTGATGATGTACTCTCCTATAGATAGTGGATGGCCTAGATGATATACTTACATAAAGAATGGGCCTCATGAGTGAGTCAAATGGGCATATAACAAGGTGGGCTCCAAGGTTTGGGTAATCCTACGAGGTATGGTAGAAAGCATCATCATTAATGGGGGCCCAACGGTTTAAGTTAGCCCAACAAGGGTAGGGTGGAAATGGGCTTAACAACGGGCCCTAGTTTCCAACAGTGGGCATTTAACCACCCCTACTCCTAAGGTGCGGCCCATTTGGGGCTAGGAATTAACCCATAATGGGGGGCCCCATGGCCCTTATACTATCTAGAAAATAAATGGATAGTTTGTGTATAACACGCACATCATGGTGGGCCTCTCAAGGCAGCCCCTTATTGGGCGTATAACTCATACATCTTGGTGGGCCTGAATAAGGCGGTCCGTATAAATGAATGGATAGTGTGCATACAACACACACATCATGGTGGGCCTCACACATCACAATGGGCCTTATATATACAGCAAGTGGGTCACATGCATCACAGTGGGCCTCTACATACAACAAGTGGGCCACATGCATCACAGTGGCCCTCATTCATACAACAAGAGGGCTACATGCATCACCGTGGGCCTCATTCATACAACAAGTGAGCCATATGCATCACAGAGGGCCTCATACCTTACAATGGCCCTACATACATTACAATGGGCCTGCATACATTACAATGGGCCTGTATACATTACAATGGGCTGTCTGGTGAACGGCTAGCCCAGCAGCGGCTAGGCCTACTGGGCAGCGCACTGATGGATGGCCTGGATAAAACACACACGTGGTGGATCCCACAGGGGCGTGGACCACCCAGAAAGATGGGCTGGCTGCTGGGCCTTCCACAATCATCACAGTGGGCCCATAAGGCTTCAACAGTGGGCGTCAGCCCACTGCTATCCAGCAATGTGGGCCTGGCCCAACTCGACGGTGTGAATAAAACATCATGGTGGGTCCCACCGTCCCACGTGCTGGACGGTGTGGATATAACATACATCAGGTGGGTCCCACCGTCCCATGTGTTGGATGGTGTGGATATGACCTACATCAGGTGGGTCCCACCGTCCCACATGCTGGACGGTGTGGATACAACACATCATCAAAGTGGGGTCCATGTGAGTGGGCCACCCCACCCAAATCAAACTGATATTTGTGTTTTCCCTTTGTCTAGGCCTGCCCAAAAATGGGCAGTAGGGTGGGCCGCTGGATGGTCAGTCCAGCAACATGCTGGGCCCTGCCTACTGTACGGACGACGTGGATGAGATACACGACATGGTGCGGTCAATGGATGGGGCCCACCAGATGGGGATCAAGCTGATATTAGTGTTTTCCCTTCATTTGGGCCTGTGTGACCGACCGATCATGCAGGCCACAAACTAGGCAACAAGGTGGGTCCATTGTGGACAGCGGTTTGGTTCACTAAATGGACAGCGTGGATAAAATTCATGCATCATGATGGTGGCCATCAACAGCGAAAGAGAGAGATAGAGGGAGAGAGATGAGTGGTGAAAGGGAACACTGCCACTATGAGCTCCCTTGAGCTATATTACATACATCAAGGTGGGTCCCAAAACATGTGGACCCTCAAAACAACAAATCAAGGTGGGGATACCATCCCCACCATAAAATTAAGGTCTAGACGACCCTCCACATATTGATTATCAAATAAACATCATGGTGGGGTCCATGGAGAATGGCCCCCTAACTGGAACCTTCCTTTTGAACTTATGTGCGATGCGTCTGACTTGCTCTTGGGGCGGTTTTAGGCCAGAAAAAAGACAAGAAGCCCTATGTTATTCATTATGCAAGTAGAGCTCTAAATCCTACCCAAGTGAACTACTATGAAAAAGGAACTCTTAGCCGTAGTGTTCGCTCTGGACAAATTTAGGTCCTACTTGATTGGATCGGATCTAAGATCGTCATTTACACAGATCATGCAACGCTCAAGTATCTTCTTTCAAAGAATGATATTAAGCCCCCCCTGATAAAATGGATCCTCCTACTCTAAGAATTTGATTTGAAAATAAAATATAAAAAGGGTGTAGAGAACGTAGTGGCTGACCATCTTTCCCGCCTAGATATCTTTGATTCCCTTGAGACAACACATATAAATGACATGTTCCCTAACGAACAATTGTTCAAAGTCTTCCATTCACCTTGGTTTGTTGATATTGCTAATTATCTTGCCACAGGTTTCACGCCAACAAATTGGACTGCGTAAGATAAGAAAAAAATTCTTCGCCGAGGTTCGTAAGTTTTTCTGGGATGATCCAAATTTGTTTAAATATTGCTCAGACCAAATCTTAAGGAGATGTTTGCCAGACAATGAACACCAAAGTGTCATTTCCTTCTATCACTCTCAGGCCTGTGGTGGTCACTTTTCTACTAAAAAGACCACGGCCAAGATTCTTCAGTGTGGCTTTTACTAGCCCACTATGTTCAGGGACACTCATGAGTTTTGTAAAGCTTGTGAACATTGTTAGAAGTTGGGAGCATTGTCCCGTCGAAATATGATGCCTCTTAGCCCCATTCTGATCATTGAAGCATTTGATTGCTGGGGCATTGATTTCATGAGACCATTCCCTCAATCTTTTGGAAATTTATGTATTTTGCTCACCGTAGACTATGTCACTAAATGGGTTGAAGCGATTCTGTATTGGAACAATGACCATCAAACGGTCATTAAATTCTTAAAAGAGAACATCCTTTACCGATTCGGAATGCCTAGAGCCATCATTAGTGATGGGGGCTCACATTTTTGTAATAGGCCATTTGTGAACTTAATGAAGAAATATGGCATCTCTCATAAAGTGAGCACTCTATACCACCCACAAACAAGTGGGCAAGCTGAGATTTCCAATAAGGAAATTAAGCACATCATGGAAAAGACAGTTAACCCTAACCGTAAGGATTGGTCAATCCGATTGACTGATGCCTTATGGGCTTACCGTAATGCATTTAAGACCCCTACTAGATTGTCTCCCTTTAGACTTGTATATGGGAAGGCTTGCCACTTGCATGTAGAGTTGAAACATAGAGCCTATTGGGCGATCAAAAATTTAAATTTCAATCTGGACAACGCTAGCTCGCTATGCAAACTTCAATTTAATGAACTCGAAGAAATCCGGAATGATGCGTATGAGAAATTGAGAATTTACAAGGACAAGATGAAGGTGTTTCATGACCAACACATTCTTTGGAAATCATTAAGACTAGGTCAAAAGGTCCTCTTGTATAATTCATGGTTACATCTCTTTCCGGGTAAACTCCAATCTTATTGGACCGGCCCTTATCCGATTTTTTTTTTAGTAAAATCCTATATTGGTCAAGAAAAACCCTGGATTGATCAAGCCAGTGCCTGGACTAGTCAAACAATGACTAGGTGTCATGCCCCAAACTCGGAGACCGGGCTCACAAAATTCTCAATCGCCGAATTCGGTGCCGATAGCCTTAGTAGTACCCCATTCTCGGCTCTCAGCACCCATACGCCAGATTTCGATCCTGGGATCCTACAAGGAGGATTTTCTAACGTACATTTATCTCGTAAGAAGCATAACCACAAGTTTACCCAAATCACAAAGGCAACAACATCATCACATATCCACTAATATAAACAATTGATTACAGTGCAGAAGGGGAAATACATATATTGATAATCGAAACTCCAGAAAGACAGCTCACGCTCCAAGCTCAATGCTGCTGCGACCTAACGCCACCTGCACACATCTATCGTGCATAAGCTTATAGAAAACTTAGAGGGTGGTATAAGTGTGTGCACAAGATAAGTGCCAAGCACACAATATCAGCATAAGCGGAATACTGGCAAGGTTAACAGTCATTGAATATCAGAGTATGCAATGCAAATTGGCTATGCAATGCAGAGTCATAGTGAGCCAAATATCAGATATAAAGGAGACAATACAATATGCAATTCTGAAGAGTCACGAATACCATCAGCCTCATCTAGGTCATATACATGCAGAAACATAGCAACCCAAATGCCATATGCTGCGGATGTAATGCAATATGCAGATCCTGGCGACTCCATAATACCATCAACCTTATTTAGGTTATGCAAAATAGAAGCATAGTAAACCAAATATTATGTCATGAGGATCCAATGCAATATACGGTGTGAATGAAATGACCAAGCTGGAGTGTAAAGTCGGGATGATAATACATAGTATAGCAGGCTATGAGATCCATCACAAGGGACTCTATCCAAAACAGTCTCATACCTAAATTTCGATAGCTAGACTCAATGTAGTAAACTCCTGATCTCAGGTTAGTCGCGCACCCCAACCGAAATCCTGGTCATTGTGAAGGTACACATAACAAATTAGTTGCACACCACTAGCTCGAGTGGATAGTGAATGAATGAATGAATGGGTAAAATGCTGAGTATGCAACTCCTGCTCAATAAGTCCATTATCGGTACCGTACATCTCTAGGATCATCACCCGGGTCTAGTACACTCTATGCCACCTTTGTCGCCCCTATCCGAGCGCACAACTGGGTAAGTGGAAGAGACCTCACTATCTACCTGCCAATATCGGGTCTGGCTCGTCGATAGTGGACCCATTCCTCAAGCTAGTCAAACGCAACCTAGATATTGCCCCCTCACTCAAGCAGGTGAGGTCACACCCCCTTCCAACTGACCACGACACAGTGGGAGACGCGGCCTACTGGTATGTGGCCCTCATAAGCCCATGTATATCCACTCAGTCTAGACATTGGAGCATCCCCTAGCCTCAAGGCTTTATGAATTTTCACATAGGGACATCTATCGCACCCATATGCTAGAACCAAACATTTCTGATGTCTCATCTGTCTATCCAGGACATGCTTGTGAAGGTCACGGCCCTGATATCGCTAGGGCGTATGGTGGTCATATCACAAGATACGAGATGCATGAATCATACCATCCAGTCATGCAGCAATCCTTCGCGTACCGCACGCTCATGTGGGCAACTCCTCCTATCAGGGAGTCCCATAATAATCTTCCCAATGGCATGTGTTATGATCAATCACTCATATCAAGCATAATTATGATGCGGGTGGATATGGATCATGAAGCTATACTAAGCATGTTATATGATGATGATGTACTGTCCTCATATCAAGGATGGGCCTAGACGGCCTACTCATATCAAGAATGGGCCTAACGATCATGGGGACCCAGCGGCTTGGGTTAGCCCATTAAGGGGAGGTGAAAATGGGCCTAACAATGGGCCCTAGGGAGAGTTACAATGTGGACATTTAACCATCATTGCTCTTACAATGTGGACATCAAACCATCATTGCTCCCAAGGTATGGCCCTTCATAAACATCATTACATACATCATGGTGGAATCACACACATCACATCGGTCCTCATGTACATCGCTTTGGGCCTCACACAAGGGCCTCACATACATTGCATTGGGCCTCACTCATGGGCCTCACATGCATCACATTGGGCCTCATATAAGAGCCTCATATACATCGCATTAGGACACATCCCATGGGTCTCAAATATATCATAATGGGCCACGTCTCATGGGTCTCGAATACATCATAATGGGCCACATCCATGGGCTTCTCATACATCACATCGGGCCTCATCGTATGGGCCAATATACATCATATCGAGCCTCATACAATCACAATGGGCCACATACAATTATGATGGGCCTCATACAATCACACAATGGGCCTCATGCAATCACACAATGAGCCTTATACGATTATGATGGGCCTCATATAATCACAATGGCCTCATACAATCCTAATGGGCCTCAAACAATCACACAATCAGCCTTATACAATTACGATGGGCCTCATATAATTACATAATGGGCCTCATATAATCACACAATGGCCTCATACAATCCCAATGGGCCTCAAGTACATTAGGTCGGCCCTGCATGAGCAGGTGGGCCTGCACCTCCCAAATGGGCCCCACCTGATGAACATGGACAACATGGATGTACAACGCACAGATCATGGTGGACGGTGAGTATACAACACATATATAACGGTGGCCCCACATCCCACGTGGCCGGATGGAGTGGATACAACACGAACATCATGTGAGGCCCACATCCCAAGTGGACGGTGCCAGTACAACACATGCATCATGGTGGAGTCCACGTCCAGTGGACTGGACTGGATGGTGTGCATGTAGAATACATTCATCAAAGGTGGGCCCTAAATAGCACTGTCCGGGGATGGACAGTGCGAATATACAACACATCATCAAGGTGGGCCCCACCCTTACACGTGTGCATGTGTGGGGTGGGTCCATGCCCAACAAAACAGATGGATGACATGGCTATACGATACATGCAACTAAGGTGGGTCCCACTGTCCTGCAATGGACGGTGGACACGCAAAACAAATGGACGACTTGGCTGGAGAAACACATTCATCATGGAGTCCCACGTGGGACCCAGGGTCCGGACGGACGACCTGGATATACAATACATATCTCGAGGTGGGTCCACATGTCCAACCTGATGGACGGCCAGATATATAATATATACATCAAAGGGGCCCACCGTCCCTGAAAGATGGACAGTGTGGATACAATAATACATCAAGGTGGGTTTTCAACATCCAGCAAGCTGGACGGTGCAGATAAAACAATATATCATGGTGTGGATCCCATCATCCATTGTTGGACGGTGGTGATAAAACACTTACATTAGGATGGTCCCCTGTCCCTGGACTGCGTGGATGAAACAGTTACAGTAGGTGGGACCCACGTCCATGAGCTGGACGATGTGGGTAAACCACATCAGATGGGTCCCACATGGTGTGCTCCACCTGAGATTTGAATCTGCCTCATTCTCCAGGCCTGGGAGGCCTGGATGGACGGTGGATATCACACTTGCATCACAGCAGGCCCACTGTCTCGGATGACAGGGATAAAACAGATACATCGTGTGGGGCCCTTGGACGGCAAGGATAAAACACATATATCACATAGGCCCCTTGGATGGATGGTGTAGATACAACACACACATCATGGTAGGCCCCACATCATCTGGACGGTATGGATCAGACACGCCGGCAGTGGGTTTCCACCGTCTAAACAGTGGACGGTGTGGATGTCAAATACATACGCCTGATGGGCCCCACCCCCACACATGCAACATATGTGGGGTGGGTCTCACCCCAGGAAAAATGGATGGACAGATTGGATGGAAAATACATCACGGTTGGCCCCTCATGGCACCGTCCCTAGATGGACGGTGTGAATATAGAATACGTATAACAAGGTGGGTCTCATCCCACACATGCAGCACGTGTGGGGTGGGCCCCACGCAAAGCCAAATAGATGGGCGGTTTAGATATAACAAAGGTCTCATGATGGGGCCATAGAACTTGCTGGCGTGATGCAGCAGGGGCTACTGGGACCCACCATCACTTGGATGGTCTGGATACAACACCACATCATGGTGGGCCCCACCCACTGTCAGGTGGACAGATGGTCTGAATATAACATATACCTCACAGTGAGCCACAGAACTCGCTGCCATTAACGCAGCAACAGTTGCATGCTACATGGGACCCACCATCCTTGCTTGGACACTGTGGATCCAGCACATCATCAAGGTGGGTCCACAAGTCTGGTCGGCATAAATAAAATACGTACATCATGGTGGGCCGCAAACAGGGGAGAGAGAGAGAGAGAAACACGTGAAGGGGAGGGACCCCGCCACTATGGGCCCTCCCTTTACTTAATACAATGCATATATCAAGCGGATCCCACCACAAGCGGGCACTCAAGTAGAAATCAACGGTGGAAATCCTAAGATCACCCACCGATTTCACTCCTTCTTGGCTCCTTGGAATGTTAAGCACCTTGGCTTTAACTTTGATGGAAGATGATGGAGATTGAAGGGCTAGGATGAGAGATGAGAGGGGTAGGAAGTGGGCCACACTTGGCTCTCTCATGGAAAGCTTAGATGTCCACATTCTTAGTTGCTTGAGAGTGAAGAGAGAAATGAGAGAGGAGAGGATATGATGGGATGAAAGGGATGGTGTGAGTGATGGGTGAGTGATGGGTGAGAGTAAGAAAGGGATGGGTGGAGAGAGAGAATTGACTTTTGGATGAGAGAGGGATGGGTAGGGTATGGGTTGGTACTTGACTTATGATGGGACGTGTACTTGATTGATTAATGGATTGATATGATGGATGGTAGAGATTCTCTTAGAATCCACAATGCGCGACTTTTTCCTCGAAATGAACGCGGGCCCACAATTCCTGGCCTGGGTATCGCATCGGCGCGCGAGACGCAGCATTGGAACCACGACGACAAGCGCGGTCGCTAGGGTACATGTTTTGAGTCGAGCCAACTTAGATATACGGGATACGACTTAGGGTCACGCAAATGCCAGTTACAGGTCACGGGTTGCCTAAATTTGATGTAGAGGATCGTGGGAGTCTAAGGAACGGTACGGACTAGGATATGGGCCTTACAGTAGGACTATTCGAAGCAAATCCTAAAATAAGTACTATGACCCAAATTAAATATGCAATGTTAATGACCTAATCCTAAGTTCTTTCTAGGGTCATGTATACCTTAAATGTGAGTATTAAAATTGAAACATCGGTCGCTTCGATAGATAGGTTACTTTGAAGCACATGAAGCTTGACCTCGTATACTTGAACTTGTGTCTTGAACTTGTGTCTTGAACATGTGTCTTGAGACTTAAGCTTGAGCAAGTGTACTTGAGCTTGAACTTGAACTTAAGCTTCAACTTGAGCTTGAGCTTGAGCTAGTGCACTTGCACTTAGACTTAAGTACTTAGACTTGGTGAACTTGAACTTGTTCTCATAGTTGAACATGCACGCTTGAAGTAATTGTAGCATACTTAATGTCAATGTAGATAACACAAAGCAAATCTTCGAATGAAGGTGAACTTTCCATCTATTTGAATTTGAAGGTGAACATTGCATTTAAAGCCTTAGCATTTGCTCTGCTCTCATTTTTCTGAAGAGTAGTCCACGTGTAAAAGGGTGTTTCCTTTATGGACTTGGTTCCATCACTGCTTAGAACCTTAGACATTGGTGGTTTCCATTTAGTCACCGTGGCTTGTCACACACTTTCATCAATGGATTTCAAAACTATCCTCATCCTGGCTTTCCAATAAGCATAGTTGGAGCCATCAAACGGTGGTGGCCTAGTAATAGATAGGCTTGAAATTGCAGTGAAGATCGCTTTAGTTGAAGTCGGGATATGCCAATATGTCCTAGAGGGGGGTGAATAGGACTTTTAAAAGTTTTTATGATTTATTTAAAATCCTATTACACTAATCCTAATAATAGGCACATATTAGGATTACTCAAAAATAACTCTACTAGCCTCTAAGCCCGGTAGAGGATCCAATCACAAACTATTTAAGAAGTAAACACTATGCAAACTAGTTTATGGTGGATATGATTGTGGAAGTGTGTGAGGTGTGATCTCAGATATTCAGATATGCAAATATTAAAGTAAATCACACAATAAGAAGAATAACAATCTCACAGTCATTTTTATAGTGGTTCGATGACTTGTCTACTCCACTCCCAGTAATGGCACTCAACCCTTGAGTGTATCGGATTTCACTAAAGAGGTTTCACAGCGGTTCACCTCAAACCTAAGGTTTTAAATCAGGTTCACCTTCAACCTTTACAACCTACACTGAGGCTAACTATTTATGCTCTCACGAGCAAGGGTCAACACAACGCACCCACTTTTAGGCAAACTGGCTAAGGATCTTCCATAAGACTCTACGGAGGTTTTACACAGTTCACCTCATACCCGAGGTTGCACTGTGGTTGACCTCAAACCTAAGGTTTTATTGGTTCACCTTCAACCAGATGTTTGTGCTCTCCACAGAGCAAGGGTCCACACAACGCACCTACCACGTACACTCCCGCCGGAGGCCTCCTACGACGGCTTCAAGGGTGAGAAACTGTAACACCCTGCATTTTTCCCAACCTGGAGTTAGATGTCCTTAGGCGATGGGTCGATCCTAACACCTGATTAACTTCTCAAACACTCAATTCAAAAGTCTCAAATCCCTTTTCAAACTATCTTCTTCAAAACCTCACATTTCCTTCAAAAATCTCAGCTTTCACTACCTTATCCTTCAAAATTTCCTAAGTGCTTTCATATTAGACACAACTCTTAAAGTTTAGGTGATGTTGATCAATACTTAACCTAAAAATTACTATGAACAGTAAATAAATAAATAAAATGGGTTTTTAACCATTAACCTTTTGTAATCTCACAAAATAAGCAGGCTACATGGATAAATCAACTTCTCCTACCCTAAAAACATATATTGCACGTCAAATAACTCATCCCGGTTTGTAAAATACACCCATTTTACATATCAGACGGCAGAATCACCCAAAACAGGTCAGTGACCAGTGAGGGCATCACCGAGTTGGCGAGGCCTCGCCAAAATGCGTGCCAGGGCGGGTCGCAGTTCATTGGCTGGCCCGTTTTTTGCCACATTTTCTGCAATTTTGGTCCGACTTCAAAAAGTCATATCTACCTCGTTATAACTCCGAATTAGGTGATTCAAAAACCAGATTGAAGCTTAATAAGTCTAGTTTCATATAAATCTAGGATCAATCTCATTACCTGGCTGCTCTTGGGAGCATCACGAAACTCCGTATCAGATCTGGACTGCACATCGAAAGTCTGATTAACGCGAAGTTAAACGGTTAGGACTGTCTTGCTGGGCTTGACAACCATCTCGAAAATCAAATCCAGATAGTGTCCCAGTGCTATTCACTTGAGCCCAGAGCGAGGAGTGTGAGAAAACGTGGTTTTATTTAGAAATTAAATCTAATTTAAGAAATCTAAGACTTGTCGCTTGCGGGCCAAATATAAGCAATCAGACCGTCGGAATTTGACCCAAATACACCATCAAATCAGGAGAAATTTCATGCACATGGCAGTGTACTTGTGGCCCTGATCGAGTCTCAGTGACTGTTAAATTGAAACTGGTACGCCACGGGCGATCTGTAAATCCGATCGGACCGAAAACGTAACTCGACCTAGATCCAATGTCTGTGAGCTTAAGTCTGACCTTTAGCTCAAGGGGGGCTTCTAGAAGTGCTCCGTTGAGACGGAACTATCCGTATTTGGACATAACATAAGTATACCTTGGCCCTGGGTCTAATTTGGAGAGTTTTGGGCCTATATAAGGACCTTAAACCCTCACTCTCTCATCCCATAAGAATTTGAGAAAAACCTAGGAGAGAGAAGAGAGAAAAGAGAGAGAAAGTGTGAGAGAAGTGGGAGCATCTTCTTGATACTCCATCCCCCTGCTATACATGTTTAACCATCGCTATCTAATCGCTTTTCCGCCGATTCCGGCTTCGTTCATAGGTAAGAAAACCTAACCCTAAGCTATTTTAGGGTTTCCATGAGTGTAGGTAATGAAATAACTGACCTGTTTCATGATTCGGGTTGTCGTTGTGCCGTAGACAAAGGCGTTGGGTTCAAACTGGTTTCGGTCCAAGTTTATCGACAAAAGGTGTAGACTTTAGATGTATAGGTTATGGTTTTCAACGCTTTCAATGTTAGATAATGATAGATCCATGATTTGGATGCTATTGCACATGTACAAAGTGCTGTCTGTTTCGTTTTTCGGTTATACGATAACTATGTTGAATATACTGTATTCCTCGTATTTGTAGAAAACACCGTATACGTATGAAATATGGATTTGTGCTTGCCATGATTAATTGTTGTCTAGGTATGCTAGATACATGTGTATCAACTTGTGGGTGAATGGATTAGCCTAACACCTGCTATATTAACATACGTCGTGTATGTACTAGTTGTAGCCTAAGTGTTTGCAGAAATGTTCAAATGAATATGGAACTATGATTTATGCTTGCCATGACTATGGGTCATGTATGCATGATCGTGGTTCATGTGGAAATCCTTTGTGAAAGGATTCACTACGACTTGTGTTTTAATTAGTATATTATAGGTATATTGGAATGTGTAGTCTAAGTGTTTGTGAAAATGCTTATATAGGTATGTACTTAATCTAGTAGTGCCTTGTGTAGGTGTTGAGATAGGATTCTCAACTACTTTAGTGATGTGTATGATTTCCTTCATATAAGTTGTTTAGTTTAATCACTAACTGGTTTATAAAATGAATGTGTTTGAATTTCCTGTTTGCATTGTGTTTTATAACATACTTGTTAATATGTTTGAATTACTTATTTATTTAACTCTGCTCTGACTACTTCACATGTTTAAGTTGTATTCCATAAAAGCCTGTGAAGGGTGATGGGGGAGTGGTGTAACGATTCTGTGTAACAGCCCTGGCAGCCCTAAGCAGACAATATCGGACTTTTGATTGTATGATTTGAAATCTTTATTCATTACTGCTTTAACTGTCTTTTAGGATACTTTGTTGCAATTGAATGAGATTGGGGCTATTGTATAGTCCAGAAAATCGGTAACGGGAGTGAATTCGTGGCTGAGATTCCTTCGTCACGTGAGATGTGTTTGACGAACCCGAGTCATACTTCGGTTGGCGATAGTGGTTAGCCACGCGAAGGGCTTATGCACTTCATGTCGCCCAACTTGTTGTGCACTCGAGCTAGCCGAGCTCGTCAAGCAACCCGATTTGTCTAATGTATGTTCACCATGTTTGGACGCCACTGCTTGAACCTAAAGTACCAAACTTACCAGTGCAACCCCGTTAACCTTGGTACCTCTATCCGCTAAGACTCATGAGCCGGGTATGGTGGTATGGGACACCGTGGTCGAGCTGTCGACCTACGCTAGGGCGATGTGCCTCCCCGTAGTGACCAGTGAGCAACCCAGACTCGTGAGCCAAATATGGTGGTATGGGACACTATATTCGAGCTGTCGGCCTACACTGCTTTGATGGATGATGGGGGAGTGGTGTAAAGATTCCGTGTAACAGCCCTGGCAGTCCTGACCATACCCGGTGTAGTGACATCGAGCACACTCTGAACTGCGGAGAGGTGACGAGCCTTCCCATAGTAAACAGAATATAAACTAGGCATGTATTGATAAGGTGATGGGGGAGTGATGCAACGATTCGGTGTAACAGCCCTGACAGCCCTTGCAGCGACCTAGAACCGCATCATCGTATGAGATTATCTAGGATTGACGACCCTAGAATGGATCATTGTTTGGGAATGATATAAGGGAGGTACCTTATTTTCCTAAAACTGATGTATGAAAATGACTAATAACAACTCGGTAATCATGCTCATCATCGTACTGCATGTGCCTGGAAGATGTGGAGCACTGAGGGATGAAAGCATGTCGCGGACATAAGATGGTGTCGCATGAGGGAGTATGTTGGTGAGGGCATGCATCATGACTGCATTTTTATATTTACATTAATAAGAGTATTTAGGAGTATTTGACTATACTGCTTTATCATTACTTCTTGACTGAATTGATAAGATGTTAACATATGCTTTATTGTTCCACTGAGTTGATCACTCACTCCAACGTTACGGGACGGTGTTCCGGACACCCACCAGACTTTGTCTGATTGCAGTTGGCGACATTACTCCTAAGGCGGAGCCGGACTTTTGTTATGACGAGGATGCTTTCTCGTATATGCTGTTTTCTTGCGGCTTCAGGTGAGCCGTGTCTTGATCGATGGGGTTACAGGGATGTCGACTATATGACCTTACAGAATTTGGTATATTTTGATATTATACTTGTAATTCATTAACCTGGTAATGTTATCACACTCTGGAGACTCACCACAGTTTATATATTTTATATTTCATATATCTATCACAGTCTTCCGCTTGCAATTTAACTATCTCTGGAATATGATATGATGTTTTGGTATAATCCCATTCATGTTTCAATGCTCTCATCATGATCATTATTATCTATGTTGCATAAGTGATGCGTTGGAACTCGGGCGCTGAGCTTTGCTCGACCCCCAATTTTCAGGGCATTACAAGATGGTATCAGAGCATGATTTGGATTAAACCGGACCTGGGTTATGGTCACA
Organism: Magnolia officinalis; assembly: GCA_021015155.1. NCBI lineage: Eukaryota > Viridiplantae > Streptophyta > Magnoliopsida > Magnoliales > Magnoliaceae > Magnolia > Magnolia officinalis. Next base: position 46,716,147 of record JAJHSJ010000005.1, on the reverse strand, counting down.
CGACGCACTCTGACGCACTCTGACGCACTCTGACTTATTAGGGAGAGATGGAACGTAGAAACCGACTTAGGATTTTCCAAATTCGCCGAACGGCGAAACCGACCGAAATCGACCGCTGAGATTGGGCCCGTACACACCCATGATCTCGCGAAACGATCCTGAATCACTTCTAGACCGTCAAACGACGGGTTTAGATCACAACTCACCCCTTTCCAGCCGTTGAAAATCGGTAAACACCATTATGTATCAGAAAATACCCGAAATGACCCGAAACCGTTCAAAACGAATTCGTGGGCCTACCCACGCTTATCCAGAGGGACCCAGGGTGGGACCCAGACCTTTTTGGGGCCTGGGGGCACGAGGACCTCGCCCCTTGGGCGAACCCTCGCCGATTAGTCCAGGGAGTGGCATGGGCCTCGGCGGTCAGTGGGCTTAGCCGGGCGGGCCGGTTGGGCCGATGATGTTTGGGGGGTTGGGGAAGCCCCTGGTGTGTGAGCCGTCGATTAAAACCCCCTATGACACCTCTCCTTCACAAAGTGACCCTCCAAGCTCTCCCTTTCCTTTAAAACTTCTATTTTCTCTCTCAAATCTCCCCTCCAATCACCCATTCCTTCATTTTCGGTCACAACCTATTCACTTCCAACATTTACAGCTGTACCTACTCCCCTACCCTCTCCATTCTCTTTCATTTGAGCTCCTACACCCCCCATTTGAAGCTCAAATTCGTGTAAACTCTCAACCCATCCCCATCTCTTCATTTTCTTTCTTCAAACCCTATCATTTGGGCCTTTACAACCTTTGTTGAGGCTCACATCCGAGGAGAACCAGGAACTCCAGCCTTTTCTCTCCCTTTTCTTCACTTTTCCATGGTTCTATCCGAGCTTAGTACGGCCATTTTCTCGGATGTCTAGTCATCCATATTGTTGTCTTGTAGTTTGCATGGGTTACCGTCTTAGGGTGTTTATGTTTTCATGATTGATGGGTGTAGTAGTTAGTAGCATGTTTTAAGTGTTTGAAGCCCTGGTTGTATTAGCTCACATGTATCTTCAATTGTCCCATAACCTTCACAACCTCCAAATGTTAGGACGTTTAGGGCTCGTTCGGCCAATTGCATTAGGTGAGTTTACGGTGGATAGAATTGTAAAGGTAACAATAAATTACGTGTAAGGTATGGTCCCTAGATTGGGTGTATCCCATGTTTTCCAATGCCATGTTTGGAATGTATGCAATGAGAAGTATATCCCGGGTTTTTCTTTCAAATTACACTTAGAAATTCCTCATCATGGGATATGGAAATCCCATCTCACACTTTCCAACACAAGGCTCATTTTCCAAAGCCTATACCATTAATTTTAATCCCCTCCCACCCTCCTACCAAACATGTCATTCCCAATCCCGAGGAGGGATTAGCAATGCAAGCCCATTTAATACAACTTAAGACCATTGGCCAAATAGGCCCTTGGAGTTTTGGACCTAGAGCGGTGCTCCTAGATTTTGATAAACTTGACCGTATAGGAAATCCAACAAATTAATAATGTGAACCTTAGGACCCTCTTAGCTGGTATGAGCATGTGTGTAGTGCTCGAGCGTAGTTAAATTTAAGTTCGAGCAACTCAGTTCTAATCAGGCAACTTTGACCCTAAGCAATAAAACAATGTCCTGTATTAGAAATGGTACGAAATAGTACGAAATCATCTAACCCATAAGCTATTGGATTACCGTTACTCCTAAAATTAAGACTAGGCTACTAGTTACACTAAGGAATGTAAGAGACCGATTATGCTAAGATAATTGAGTAATAGACTTAGTTGGTCGACTTGATTAGGTTGGAGTGAAAGTTCATTCTTTCGTTAAATCCCCTTGATACTTATAGGCTTCTTTAGTGACTCTTAGGAAGCTTGTTTGACGTAAAAACTATTTACGTTTAGAGAAAACTTATATGTCCCTTGGATTTAATGCTAGGTCAAATCAATACACCCCTTCGAAATTGCCTTCCCAAAGACTTATTACAAGTGGGAACACGGAATAGAGAACTATATATAAGCGAGGTATTCGCGGTTTGAATTGAACCCTCAATCCTAGTAGTTCCCAATGAACTCTATGCTCTGATCAAGCAGAAGCTCGGGATCGACTAGGATTAAGGACTGATACGACACATTTTCTGTCCTCGCGAGGCAGAAAGTCTATGTATCCGACTCAGACCTACTACACAACTTTCCTTCCGTGTTAGCCCTACCACTTACAACTAAAAGTTTCTTATTTCGTCTTTGAGAAGTGTTAGTAATATATAGCCAATAGAGATTTTCTTTTTAGGCCCAAGGAATTTCCCAAATGGGCAACCGACAGTTAAGAATTAGGTCCCAAATCACATGCCATGTTGGCATACATATTGTGTATATGAACTTCCAAAGATATCCTGCCTGTTAAGCTAGACATGATTAAATAGGGTAAGTCTAGACCATGACAAAACTCCTTAGTAGAATTAGGCATCTTGCCACAAACTCACACCTGTCCCTGAATCAACCACAATACCCATCATCTTTAGCTCCTTTCTATGACCATAGGTATCAATGTCATAGTACACATCATCGATGAAAGGCAGACCAATGTATTTCCCATTTCATGTCAAGGATAGGTCCTAAATTACACCTTGCTCCGACATACGGATCAGGACATAGATCTTGAGCCTTAAGGATGAAAATAAATTTTTAAGGGGGGTAGAACATTATGAGCCCAATCTAGTTAGGTCAGCTAATACACCTCTTGATCTGGGTGGCGCAGTGGAAGCGTGGTGGACCCTTGCCCCACTGTCCCCGGATCGAATGGAATTGATCCAGACTATACGTAAGGATAGGTCACTAAATAGGATCTGAACCTTCCTTAGAATGTAAAGCAATTAGGGTTCAAGTATTAAACAATTTCATATTATAGAATAGGCCTAATAATGAGTACGAGTTCAACTACTACCATAGACATGAATTAAGATGAGGACTCTCCTAGACTAAGACCTAAAGGGTAACCTTAGAAATAAAAAATTTGAGCCTTTCAATGATGGGCATTCCCTAAGTTTTTAGAGTGATTGGACTATGGAATTACTGAAATATACAACTGCCAAACATTCGCAGCTTGACCCAATTCTCAATCCTGGGAGACTACCGATGGACTCACTGCTTGACCGAGCAGAAGACCAGGATATACCAGGACTAGGAAGGAATACAATGAGCCTTCTACCCTGGTCAGGTAGATGATCGATGTATCGGGATCAAGCCCACTATAACTGTCTCTCCATGTTGGTCAAACATTGAAAACAACTATCTTGCTCTCAACAGATGGGAATCGTCGTCAAGACTCTAAATAGGGAAAGAAATCCATTGTAGCAAACCATTGGGGTATAAACATGAGACAAAGAAATAAGTTTTTAAGGGGGGTAGACTAAAATGAACCAGAATAATATGGACAATATACACCCTACCACGCTTCTAACCTTGAAATAAATAAAACTTAAGCAAATGAAATAATCAAATCGTTATTTATTCCTCTTAGGCAATTTCGGGGACGAAATTATTTTTAAGGGGGGTAGATTGTAATACCCCGGATTTTTCCCAACCTGGAGTTAGACGTCCTTTGGCGATGGGTCGATCCTAACACCTGATTAACTTCTCAAATACTCAATTCAAAAGTCTCAAATCCCTTTTCAAACCATTTTCTTCGAAACCTCACATTTCCTTCAAAAATCTCACCTTCCACTACCTTATCCTTCAAAATTTTCCTAAGTGCTTTCATATTAGACACAACTCTTAAAGTTTAGGTGATGTTGATCAATACTTAACCTAAAAATTACTATGAATAGTAAATAAATAAATAAAATGGGTTTTTAACCATTAGCTTTTTGGAATCTCATGAAATAAGTAGGCTACATGGATAGATCAGCTTCTCCTACCCCAAAAACATATATTGCACGTCGAATAACTCATCTCGATTTGTAAAATACATTCATTTTACATATCAGATGGCAAAATCACCCCAAACAGGTCAGTGACCAGCGAGGGCATCGCCGAGTTGGCGAGGCCTCGCCAAAATGAGGCTAGGGTGGGCCGCAGTTCATCGGCTAGCCCGTTTTCAGCCACATTTTCTTCAATTTTGGTCTGACTTGAAAAAGTTATATCTCCCTCGTTATAACTCTGAATTAGGTGATTCAAAAACTAAATTGAAGCTTAATAAGTCTAGTTTCATATAAAAATAATAGAAAATTATAATAAAAATTTTAATATAGTTAAATATGGGTCATTGTGATAACTATCTGGAAATCATTAGTTTGGACAGTTGCCGCTTCTAGAATTTCTAGAATTTTTCTACAACATGAAACCTAATGAAATTTGGTAGAGATGAAGTAGACTTGATGATGAATTACTAAAAAAATAATTAAAATGATATACTACCTAAAATCGCCAGAAAGGGGCGTAGAACTGCCTTAGGATCATATTCTATCATAATAGGGTGAAATTTGGTTAAGTACTGAACTAAACGATCAATAGAATTAGTTTGAACCACTTTAAATACGATCTACAAGACCCAAAACTTATGGAACCGTTGACGCTACATTACCCAAAAATCTATGATCAATCTCATTACCCGACTGCTCTCGGGCGCATCACGAAACTCCGTATCAGATCTGGACTACACATCGAAAGTCCGATTAACGTGAAGTTAAATGGTTAGGACCGCCTTGCTGTGCTTGACAACCATCTCGAAAATCAAATCTAGATAGTGTCCCAGTGCTATTCGCTTGAGCCTGGAGCGAGGAGTGTGAGAAAACGTGGTTTTCTTTAGAAATTAAATCTAATTTAAGAAATCTGAGAGTTGTCACTTGCAGGCCAAATATAAGTAATCAGACCATCGGAATTTGACACAAATACACCCTCAGATCAGGAGAAATTTCATACACATGGCAGTGTACTTGTGGCCCTGATTAAGTCTCAGTGACCGTTGAACTGAAACTGGTACGCCACGGGCGATCTGTAAATCTGATTGGACTGAAAACGTAACTCGACCTAGATCCAATGTCTGTGAGCTTAAGTCCAACCTTTGGCTCAAGGGGGGCTTCCAGAAGTGCTCCGTTGAGATGGAACTGTCTGTATTTGGACATAACCTAAGTATACCTTGGCCCTGGGATTCCGTGTAATAGCCCCGTCAGCCGTAAGTGGACAATATCGGACTTTTGATTGTATGATTTGAAATCTTGATTCATTATTGCTTTAACTATCTTTTAGGATATTTTGTTGCAATTGAATGAGATTGGGTCTATTGTATAGTCCAGACAATCGGTAACGGGAGTGAATTCGTGGCTGAGATCCTTCGCTACGTGAGATGTGTTCGACGAACCCGAGTCATACTTCGGTTGGCGATAGAGGTTGGCCACGCGAAGGGCTTATGCACTTCATGTTGCACAACTTGTCGTGCGCTCGAGCTAGCCGAGATCGTCAAGCAACCCGATCTATTTAATGTATGTTCACCATGTTTGGACATCACTGCTTGAACCTAAGGTACCAAACTTACCAGTGCAACCCCGTTAACCTTGGTACCTCGATCCGCTAAGACTCATGAGCCGGGCATGGTGGTATGGGACACCGTGGTCAAGCTGTCGGCCTACGCTGGCGCGATGTGCCTCCCTGTAGTGACCAGTGAGCAACCCAGACTCGTGAGCCGAATATGGTGGTATGGGACACTGTATTCGAGCTGTCGGCTGACACTGCTTTAATGGGTGATGGGGGAGTGGTGTAACGATTCCGTGTAACAGTCGTGGCAGCCCTGATCGTACCCGGTGGACCTCAAGCACACTCTGAATTGCGGAGAGGCGACGAGCTTTCCCGTAGTAAACAGAGTATAAACTAGGCCTATATTGATAATATGATGGGGGAGTGGTGCAACGATTCTGTGTAACAGCCCTTGCCGCGATCTAGAACCGCATCATCATATGAGATTATCTAGGATTGACGACCCTAGAATGGATCATTGTTTGGGAATGATATAAGGGAGGTACCTTAGTTTCCCAATACTACTATATGAAAAGGACTAATAACAACTCGGTAATCATGCTCATCATCGCACTGCATGTGCCTGGAAGATGTGGAGCACTAAGGGATGAATGCATGCTGCGGACGTAAGATAGTGTCGCATGAGGGAGTATGTTGGTGAGGGCATGCATCATGACTGCATTTTCATACTTACATTACTAAGAGTATTTAGGAGTGTTTGACTTTACTGCTTTATCATTACTGATTCACTGAATTGATAACATGTTAACCTATGCTTTATTGTTCCACTTAGTTGATCACTCACTCCCACGTTACGGGACGGTGTTCCGGACACCCACCAGACTTTGTCTGATTGCAGTTGGTGACGCTACTCCTGAGGCGGAGCCAAACTTTTGTGACGACGAGGATGCTTTCTCGTATATGTTGTTTTCTTGCGGCTTCAGGTAAGTCGTGTCTTGATCGATAGGGTTACAGGGATGTCAACTAGATGACCTTACACAATTTGGTATATTTTGATATTATACTTGTAATTCATTAACCTGGTAATGTTATCACACTCTGGAGACTCACCACAGTTTATATATTTTATATTTCATATATCTATCACAGTCTTCCTCTTGCAATTTAACTATCTCTGGACTATGATATGCTATTTTGGTATAATCCCATTCATGTTTCAATGCTCTCATCATGATCATCATTATCTATGTTGCATAAGTGATGTGTTGGAACTCGGGCACTGAGCTTTGCTCGACCCCCGATTTTCAGGGCGTTACAGAAACACTTAAGACCCAATCCTAAAAAGCAATGATCACAAGTGTTCTCTGGACTTTAGATACTTACAGATAAGCTAATGGGTCTCATTAAGCACGTTTGATGAAGATCTCCTCCTTTGTTGACGAAGACTCTTCGATCTCCTTGATCCGCAATTCAAAAGCTATACCAATGCAAGGAAGATAGAGCGATTTCAATCACCTAAGCATTCAAGGCATCCCAGCTTAGTGATTTACCATTAAGATGGTAGCTGGAGGATCCTTAAATGCGGAAGTTCATTCCCAATCCACTCTATTGAATATCAATGGTGAGGGTGGATTGGAGGATGAACTCCCTTGAGAGAAAGGGCTTTGGGTATAAGATCTAAAGTTAAACACTAAAAAGCTCTCTCTTCTTCCTCTCACAACAACAATAGACAAGTCCTCTATATATAGGCAAAAGGTTCCAACGGATATAAAACAGTCACATTTATGATAGAGTTCGATATCATCGAGCAGGTTCAATATCATCGAGCGTATACTCTCGATAGCATCAATGGTCCGCTCGATGACTCGAACTCAATGTCATACGCTTTCGAAACCTTTTGCCAGATGGTCGATGAATCGAAACAATTGTTGATGACATCGGATTTTGAACTCCGATTCCATCGATGAGAGGTTCGATCCATCGACACTTTGAAAAATGAGAGAGACTTGACTAGAAATATTTCAAGTTTTTATGAATGATCGGGGAACCATCGAGATCATCGGAATTTGAATGTCAATGATATTGATATCAGAGTCGAGGCATCGATAAATCCTGCGGAATTTTCATTAAGCTTGCTGGACAGTTTATGTCCTTGTTCGATGCAATCGACCTGGTATCGATGTCATCGATATTTGAATATTGATTCTATCGAGGGGCCCCCGATCATAGTTAAACCACCCTGAAATATTTTGATGGAGAACTTGGCGCCCAAGATCGATATCATTGAAGGCCTACCGATATCATCGAGGTTTGAATTTCGATGGTATCGAGAAGGCTTCGATATATCCATGCTTATATGATATTCTTTAAGGAAAACAGGGGCACCAGAAATCTGTCTGTCGATAGTAACGAGTCGACTTCAATAGACTCGAGATTTGAATATCGATGATATCGATAGGTGTATTGATATATGGATAATTCGTCTAGATAAGTGTAACATCCCGGATTTTTGCCAACCTGGGATTAGACGTCCTTAGACAATGGGTCGACCCTAACACCTTATCAACTTGTCAAAACTCAGTCCCAAAGGCTAAAATCGCTTGTGAACCATTTTCTTCACAAATTTCACCCTTCACCACCTTGATTTTTTAATTTTTCAAAGTACTTTCACCCTAGACACTAACTTAAACTAGCTAAGTAGTATAACTCGGATCACTTTATATACAAACTACAAAGGCCCAGGTACCACCTCAGACAGAAATCTTACAGGACTAAACCCTTTAGAAATTAAGTGAGATTTAGCTAGTGTTAAACTAGACTGCCTGTGAAATTAGCACCAATCGCTTTAAATACGATCTGCAAGACCCAAAACTTGTAGAATCATTGATGCTAGGTTACCCTAAAACTTAGGATCAATCTCATTACCCGGCTGCTCACGGGAGCATCTCGAAACTCCGTATCGGATCTGGACCGCACGTCGGAAGTCCGATTAACACGAAGTTAAGGAACTAGGACCGCCTCGCTGGGCTTGACAACCATCTCGGAAATCAAATCCAGATAGTGTCCCAGCACTATTCGCTTGAGCTCGGAGTGAAGAGTGTGAGAAATGTGAAATTAATTCAAAATAAAATATCTTGAATAGTAATCTGTCACCACTCGCTTGCGGATCAGTATTAAGCAACCAGACCGTCAGAATCAGACCAAATTACACCCTTGGATCAGGAGAAATTTCATACACATTTACATGTACTCGGAATCTCCGATCGAGATCCCCTGACCGTTGAACTGAAACTGGTCCGCCACGCGTGATCTGGAATCCCGACCGAAACAAAAACTTAATAGAACGTAGATCCAGCGTTAGTGAGTTTAAGTCCGACCTTTGGCTCAAGGAGGGCCGCCAGAAACCCTCTTTTGAGCTGAAACAATGCCGATTTGATTATAATGTAAGTATACCTTGAACATAAGTCTATTTCGGTTAGTTTTTAGGCTATATAAGGACCTTAACCCCTCTCTCATGGCAGCCATACGAATTTGAGGTTGAGAGAGAGAAAAGAGAAAGTGTGGGAGCAGTTGGAGAATCTCCCTGCCACTCTTCCCTGCCACTAATCGGGCTCCACCGCTTGATTCTCATCGCTTTCCCGGCGTTTCCGGCGTCATTTCTAGGTAAGAAACCCTAACCCTAATCTGTTTTGGGGTTTAGATAGTTATAGGTTGTGAAATAGCTAACCTATTTCGTTCTATTGGTTGACAAACTGCCGAATACGGAAGCTTAGCAAACCTATCGACTTCGTTACGATTCTACGACAAAAGGTGCGGACTTTAGGTGTATAGGTTATGGTTTTCAACGCTTTCAATGTCAGATAATGATAGATTCATGATCCACATGCAATTGCACATGTACAAAGTGCTGTCTGTTTTCCGTTTCAATTAAAGATGGAAAATATGGAATTCTACATACTCTAGGTATTTGTAGAAAGTACGGTATACGTATATTTTTTGGAAATGTGTTTGACATGTTTATTTATTATATGGATATACGATATATGGATAAAATACTTATTTGGCAAAAGGATTCGCCTAAATACATGTTTTACTTATATACACTATATATGTTGAAATTGCGTATTCTAGAAAATACTGTATACGTATAAATTTTGGAGATGTATTTATCATGATTATTTGTTGTAGTAATATATTATACATGAATAAAATACTCGCTTGGCTAAAGGATAGCCCTAATACATGTTTTGCTAACATACACCATGTATGTTGTAATAGTGTATTCTAAGTGTTTGTGAAAATGACTGAATGAGTATAGAATTCTCATTCGTGCTCGCCATGACTAATTGTCATGGATTCATGATTGTTGTATTGGCGATACCCCTTTGACGAAAGGATTTGCCCTAAATCACGTCACGGCCAATATACACTATATATGCTAAAATGTGTGGCCCAAGTGTTTGTGAAAATGACTGAATGAATATGGAACTTGGATTCCTGCTTGCCATGACTATCTGTAACGCCCTGAAAATCGGGTGTCGAGCATAAACTCAACTCCCGAGTTCCAGAACATCACTTATGCAACAAAATGAATGATGATTGAATGTTGACTGTATTCGTGCATTGAACATGAGTGAGATTAAGCCAAAACAGCATATCATACTCCAGAGACAGTTAAGTTTGCAAGCGGAAGACTGTGATAGATAGATAAATTATATAACTTATGATGAGTCTCCAGAGTGTGATAACATTACCAGGTTAAATAAATACAAGTGCAGTTCTAAAATTTACCAAATGTGATGAAGTGTAATGCCTTCTATCCCAAGAACCATAACCCCGTCAATACAATACCAGGTCTTCATTGGCCTGTCAGAAAGTTACATGTAGGAGAACTCCTCCTCCACATCATAGAAGTCCGGCTCTGCTTCATAAGCATCGCCATCACCTGAAACTCAACAAATCTGGTGGGTGTTCGGAACACCGTCCCGTAACGTGGGAGTGAGTGATCAACTCAGTGGAACAGTAAAGCATAGGTTAACATGTTATCAATTCAATCAAGCAGTAATGATAAAGCAGTACAAATCAACCATTTCTAACTACTCTTGTTAAGTGCGAAAATGAAATGACATGATGCTGTATGCCCTTGCCAAACCACCCTCAAGCGACATCATCTTACGTTCGTGAATGCTTACTCCCCTCAGTGCGCCACATCTACAAAGCACATGCGGTGCGATGATGCTCATGATTACCAAGTTTTTATTAGTCCATTTCAAACAGCAGTATTGGGAAACTAAGGTACCTCCCTTGTATCATTCCCAAACATGATCCATTCTAGGGTCGTCAATCCTAGTTATTCTCATACGATATTATGGTTTGAGAAGCGTAGTGAAGACATCGCAAAGGGCTCGTCACCCGTCAGCGCGGATACAGATCTCACCGTATGTGGCTCAATTGCTGGCCGTCAGCTCGAGTACAGGTCTCACCGTACTCGGCTCAATCACTAGCCGTCAGCTCGAGTACAGGTCTCACCGTACTCGGCTCAACTCACACTCTAGTTGCTGTGAAAGACTCGTGGCCAATCACAGGCCCTTGGAGTATACTCGATGATACTACGGAGGACTCGTCGCCCGTCAGCACGAGCACAGATCTCACCGTACTCGGCTCTCGCCGAAGTATCGACAGCTCGAATACAGTGTCCCATACCACCGTATTCGGCTCACGAGTTGGTTGCGCAATGGTCACTACGGGGAGGCACATGGCCCCAGCGTAGGCCGACAGCTCGACCACGGTGTCCCATACCACCATGCCTGGCTCATGCGTCTTAGCGGATCGAGGTACCATGGTTAAAAAGGGGGTTTCACTGGTAAGTTTGGTACCCTAGGTTCAAGCAGTAGCGTCCAAACAGGGTGAACATGCATAAGGCAGATCGGGTTACTTGACGAGCTCGACTAGCACGATCGCCCGTTGAGCTGCACGACATGAAGTGCATAAACAACTTCGTGTGGCCTAGCCACTGCCGACAGGCAACGCACGACTCGAGTTCGTCGAACACATCCCACGTGGCAAATGAATCTCAGCCACGAATTCAATCTCGTTACCGATTGCCTGGACTATAATCATAGCCCCAAACACAATCAATTACAGAGATATAAAGCAATATTGGATCAAGATTCAAATCATACAATCAGTCTGGTATTATCCGTTTAGGGCTGCCAGGGCTGTTGCACGCACTCGTTGCTCCGCTCCCCCATCACCCATGACGGATCATACAACATAAATATAAATTTAAACATATGCATTACATAGTTAAAATCATAAAACAGTTGAGCATGTTATGAATCACAACACAAGCATGAGTTTGTACATGTTCAAATCCTAATCACACAACTATCAAAGGAGATCATACACATAGTGAAAAGAGGTTGAGAATCATATCTCAACACCCTTATATATTACAATTTGCTAACTACTACACATTCAGACATTTCAAGAAACACTTAAACAACCATACATCAACATACATGACATATGTCGATCACATAGGCATTAGGCCAAATCCTTTCACTAGGGAGTTGCCCCAATCATAACATGCGTACACCCACGACGGATAGTCATGGCAAGCAGGAATCCAAGTTCCATATCCATTCAGTCATTTCCACAAACACTTGGGCCACACATTTTAGCATATATGGTGTATAATGGTCGTGGCGTGATTTAGGGCAAATCCTTTCGTCAAAGGGATATCGCCAATATAACAATCATGAATCCATGACAATTAGTCATGGCGAGCATGAATGAGAATTCCATACTCATTCAGCCATTTCCACAAACACTTAGAATACACTATTACAACATACATGGTGTATGTTAGTAAAACATGTATTAGGGTTATCCTTTAGCCAAGCTAGTATTTTATCCATGTATAATATATTACTACAGCAAATAATCATGATACATACATCTCCAAAATTTATACGTATACAGTATTTCTAGAATACACAATTTCAACATACGTAGCATTTACAAGTGAACATGTATTACGGCGATTCCTTTCGCCAAACTAGTATTTTATCCATATATAGTATAATCATACATTAAATAAACATGTCAAACACTTCTCCAAAAAAATACGTATACGGTATTTCTACGTATACCTAGAGTATGTGAAATTCCATATTCTACAACGTTAATCGAAACAGGAAACGGAAAGCACTTTGTACATGTGCAATTGCATGCAGATCATGAATCTATCATTATCTGACATTGAAAGCGTTGAAAACCCTAACCTATATACCTAAAGTCCGCACCTTTTGTCGTAGAATCGTAACGGAGTTGATAGGTTCGCTAAGCTTCCGTATACGGGAGTTTGGCAACCTAGAGAACGAAATAGGTTAGCTATCTCATAACCTACAACCACCCAAGCCCCAAATCAGATTAGGGTTAGGGTTTCTTACCTAGAAACGGGGCTGGAATCGCCGGGAAAGCGATGAGAAAGGGATGGTGCAGCCCGTGTGGTGGCAGGGAACGACGGCAGGGAGATTCTCCCACTTCTCCCTCACTTTCTCTCTCTTTTCCCTCTCTCAAATCCAAATTCGTATGGCTGCCATGAGAGAGGGTTTAAGGTCCTTATATAGTCTCAAAACTCACCGAAATAGACTCCTGTTCAAAGGTTACTGCTAATATAGGTATTTCGTTACTTTTCCAGCTCAAAAGAGAGGTTCTGGTGGCCCTCCTTGAGCCAAACGTCAGACTTAAGCTCACCACACATGGATCTATGAGGGATTACGTTTTCGACTCGATCGGATTCCCAGATCGCACGTGGCGGGCCACTTTCAGTTCAACGGTCAGTGGGCCACGATCCGAAATTCCAAGTACATGTAAATGTTCCTGAAATTTTTCTTATCCGAGGGTGTAATTTGGTCTGATTCTGACGGTCTGGTTGCTTAATACTGATGCGCAAGTGAAAGGTGCCAGATCACTATTCCAGATATTTTAATTTCAAAGGGAATAGTGTTTTTCACACTCCCTCGCTCCGGATCGAAACGAATGGCCGTGGGACATCGGCTGGATCTGATTTTTGAGATGATTGTCAAGCCCAGTGAGGCGGTCCTAGTTCCTTAGCTTCGTGTTAATCGGACTCCCGATGTGCGGTTAGACCTAATACGAAGTTTCGTTTAATTCCCGAGAGCAGACGGGAAATGAGTTTGGTTCTAAACTTTAGGGAAACCTAGAGTCACTGATTTTGCAAGTTTTGGGTCTTGCAGATCGTATTTAAAGCGATCCCAACGGATTTCATGGCTAATCGAGGTTTGCACTTAGTTAACTTTGTTAAATTTCTAAAGGATTTAATCCTAATTGTTTTCTGGTTGAGATGGTACTTAGGCCTTTGCAGTTTGTAGATAAAGTGATCCAAGTTTTACTACTTAGCTAGTTTAAGATAGTGTCTAGGGCGAAAGTGCTTTGAAAAATTGAAAGCACAAGGTAGTGAAGGGTGGGATTTGTGAAGAAATGGGTTAAGGAGCGATTTTTGACTGTGGGATTTAGTTTTGACAAGTTGGTAAGGTCTTAGGATCGACCCAATGCCTAAGGACGTCTAATCCCAGGTTGGCAAAAATTCGGGATGTTACAATCTACCCCCCTTAAAACAAAATTTCGTCCCCGAAATTGGCTAAGGGTAATAAGGGAAGATTTCTATTATTCCATTCGCCTAAGACTTATTGATTCCAAGTTTCTACGCGTGGTAGGGTATATACCAGTTGGGTCATTTTAGTCTACCCCCCTTAAAACTTAATTCTTTTACCCATTTCTCTTACCCTGATGGTTTGCTACCATTTATTTATTTACTTATTTGGAGTCTCGACGACAAATCCCAATTATCTAGAGTAAGATAGCTGTTCTCATTGTTTGACCAACACGGAGAGACGTTTATGGTGGGCTTAATCCTGATACATCGATCATCTACCGGGCCAGGGTCGAAAGCTCAGCGTACCGCTTCCGAATCCTGGTGGATCCTGGTCTTCTGCTCGGCCAAGCAGTGAGTCCATTGGTAGTCGCCCAGGATTGAGAATTGGGTCAAGCCGCGAAAACTTCGCAGTTGTATATTTCAGTAACTCCGTAGTCTGATCACTCTCTAAGAGTAGGGAATGTCCATCATTGAAAGGCTCAAATTGTTTATTCTAAGGCTGCCCTTTAAGTCTTAGTCTAAGAGAGTCCTCATTATCATCTATGTCCAAGGAAATGGTAAATCAAATCTTACTAGATCATCCTAAAACGGTTTCTCATAGTAGGGCAGGCTAGGGTTTCTATAATGTTCGTATTCAACGAGCACCGTTTCGATCCTGGGCCAGTGGGGTAGGGTCCACCGCGTTTCCGCTGCGCCACCCAGATCAAAGAGGTGTATTAGGTGACTTAACTAGATTGGGTTCATAATGTTCTACCCCCCTTAAAATTTATTGGGTATCGAGAGGAGCTAAAAAAATGATGGGCAATATGGTTGATGTTAGGGGCAGGTGTGAGTTTGAGGCAAGATGCCCAATCCTACTAAGGGGTTTTATCCCGGCCCAGACTTATCCTATTTATTCATGCCTAGCTTAACAGGCAGGTTATCTTTCTTCATTCATATGGATAAAATGTATGCCGACATGGCATGTAATTTGGGACCTAATTCCTAACTATTTGTCGCCCATTTGGGTAATTCCTTGGGCCTAAAAGTCAAAGTCACTATTGGCTATATACTCCTAATACCTTTCAAAGACGAAGTTATAAACTTTTGGTTGCAAGTGGTTCGGCCAACACAGAAGGAATGTTGTGTAGTTGGTCTGAGTCGGATACATGGACCTCCTGCCTAGCCAGAACAGAAAGTTGCTATATCAATTCTTAATCTTAGTCGATTCCGACCTTCTGCTTGATCAGAGCGTAGGGTTCATTGGTCACTACCAGAATTGAGAATTCGATTCAGACCGCGAATACCTCGCTTATGGATAGTTTCTCTACTCCGTGTTCCCGATTGTACTAAGTCCTTGAAAAGGCAATTCTAAGGGTCGTATTGATTTGACCTAACATTAATTCTCTAATCGTGAATAGTTTCTACGTCAAACAAGCTCCCTAAGAGTTACTAAGGAAGCCTAAAGTATTAAGGGGATTCAACAACTGAACGGGGTCTCGCTCCAACCTAATCAAGCCCAC
Organism: Magnolia officinalis; assembly: GCA_021015155.1. NCBI lineage: Eukaryota > Viridiplantae > Streptophyta > Magnoliopsida > Magnoliales > Magnoliaceae > Magnolia > Magnolia officinalis. The sequence goes on along the minus strand of JAJHSJ010000005.1, from coordinate 46,700,467 downwards.
AAACGAAATTTATTTATTTATTTATTATTATTATTTTTTTTTTTTTTCAATTATCTTAGCATAATGAATCTTTTACATTCTTTAGTGCCTAGTCGCAACGTATGAGTAGCATAATCCCCTAGTTGTAATCCAAAGCCTATGCTTCTACACTAGATGATTTCATACCATTTTAAATAAAGGAAAATTGTTTGTTTGTTTGTTTGGAATTTGAGTTGCCTGAACATGAATGTAGCTACGCTCGAGCACTTCACATATGCTCAAACCAACTAAGGGGGTTCTAGAGTTCACGTTCTTAATTGGTTGGATTGCCTATACCGTCAGGTCTGTCAAAGCACTGCTCTAGGTCCAAACTCTATGGCCATATTTGTCAAACAACCATTTACTCTAAAGCTTAAGCTATCAGAGTGTGGTGGGTTAATGTATATCAAGGGACTTTATCACTTCAACACCCTTTGCCCAGTGGTCTTAAGTTGTATTAAAATGGGACTGTATTGCTAATCCTACCTCGGGATTGGGAGTGACATGGTTGGTAGGAGGGTGGGTGGGGATCAAAATTATTGGTAGAGGCTTTGGAAAATGAGCCTCAAATGGGGGGTGTAGGAGCTCAATTGAGAGAGAATGAAGAGGGAGGAGGTAGGTATTACTGTAAACATTGTGGAATGATGGATGGTGGTCGAAAAAGGTGGAATGTAGGATTGAGAGGGAGATTGGAGAGAGAAACAACAAGTTGGGGGGCTTGGAAGGGTGGTGTGAGAGAGAGGGGAGCTCCAGACCTAAAAATCCCAAACCCCAGCCAAAACCGCACGTGCCAGGGGGTAGGGGAGGTCGGGCCGACCAAGACCAGCCCCGTCCCGACCCGTACGGCCAAGTTTGGCGGAGGTCCACCTCCATGATGGAGGTTCCACCCCAGCCCAAAGTGGCCGGTGGGCTGCCGCCGTGGGTGGGGTGTGTTCTCCTTGGTCCCAAGGTGCCAAATGCACCCGGGTTCGACCCTGGATCTTAGTACATTTAAGTGGGGAGGCCCCCGACTCCAGTTGAGGCATTTTCGGGGCCAATTACAAACTAGAATGATTTTATATATCGTGTGACATATGATTTTGGGGTAGGAGGAGCTAATCTATCCAACTAACCCATTTACTTGGTTAGATTCCAAAGTATGAATGGTCAAAAGTCCAATTTATACATATATTTACTACTTATAGTAAATTTTTGTTTAGGTGTTATTCTTCGTCATTTATACGTTAGAATTTATATCTGGTATGATAGGATTTAGAAAAAATTAAAGAATGAAGTGGTGCAAGGAGAGATTTTGAAGAAATTGGGTAAAAAGGGGTTTTAGGCTTTGGTGTTGTGGTTGACCCACAATCTAAGGACATTCGTCTCTAAGGAATGACTCACACCCGTCGACTGATGGCCTAGAAGTGATTCGGGATTGTTTCGCTTGATCATGGGTGTGTACGGCCCAATCTCAACGGTCGATTTCGGTTGTTTTCGCCGTTCGGCGAATTTGGAAAATCCGAAGTCAGTTTCTATGTTTCGTCGCTCCCTCCTAAGTCAGAGTGTGTCAGAGTGCGTAGTGTGACCATAACCCAGGTCCAGTTTAATCAAAATCATGCTCTGATACCATCTTGTAACGCCCTGAAAATCGGGGGTCGAGCATAAACTCAACTCCCGAGTTCCAGAACATCACTTATGCAACAAAATGAATGATGATTGAATGTTGACTGTATTCGTGCATTGAACATGAGTGAGATTAAGCCAAAACAGCATATCATACTCCAGAGACAGTTAAGTTTACAAGCGGAAGACTGTGATAGATAGATAAATTATATAACTTATGATGAGTCTCCAGAGTGTAATAACATTACCAGGTTAAATAAATAAAAGTGCAGTTCTAAAATTTACCAAATGTGAGGAAGTGTAATGCCTTCTATCCCAAGAACCATAACCCCGTCAATACAATACCAGGTCTTCATTGGCCTGTCAGAAAGTTACATGTAGGAGAACTCCTCCTCCACATCATAGAAGTCCGGCTCTGCTTCATAAGCATCGCCATCACCTGAAACTCAACAAATCTGGTGGGTGTTCGGAACACCGTCCCGTAACGTGGGAGTGAGTGATCAACTCAGTGGAACAGTAAAGCATAGGTTAACATGTTATCAATTCAATCAAGCAGTAATGATAAAGCAGTACAAATCAACCATTTCTAACTACTCTTGTTAAGTGCGAAAATGAAATGACATGATGCTGTATGCCCTTGCCAAACCACCCTCAAGCGACATCATCTTACGTTCGCGAATGCTTACTCCCTCAGTGCGTCACATCTACGAAGCACATGCGGTGCGATGATGCTCATGATTACCAAGTTTTTATTAGTCCATTTCAAACAGCAGTATTGGGAAACTAAGGTACCTCCCTTGTATCATTCCCAAACATGATCCATTCTAGGGTTGTCAATCCTAGTTATTCTCATACGATATTATGGTTTGAGAAGCGTAGTGAAGGCATCGCAAAGGGCTCGTCACCCGTCAGCGCGGATACAGATCTCACCGTATGCGGCTCAATTGCTGGCCGTCAGCTCGAGTACAGGTCTCACCATACTCGGCTCAATCACTAGCCGTCAGCTCGAGTACAGGTCTCACCATACTCGGCTCAACTCACACTCTAGTTGCTGTGAAAGACTCGTGGCCAATCACAGGCCCTTGGAGTGTACTCGATGATACTACGGAGGACTCGTCGCCCGTCAGCACGAGCACAGATCTCACCGTACTCGGCTCTCGCCGAAGTATCGACAGCTCGAATACAGTGTCCCATACCACCGTATTCGGCTCACGAGTTGGTTGCGCAATGGTCACTACGGGGAGGCACATGGCCCCAGCGTAGGCCGACAGCTCGACCACGGTGTCCCATACCACCATGCCTGGCTCATGCGTCTTAGCGGATCGAGGTACCATGGTTAAAAAGGGGGTTTCACACTGGTAAGTTTGGTACCCTAGGTTCAAGCAGTAGCGTCCAAACAGGGTGAACATGCATAAGGCAGATCGGGTTACTTGACGAGCTCGACTAGCACGATCGCCCGTTGAGCTGCACGACATGAAGTGCATAAACAACTTCGTGTGGCCTAGCCACTGCCGACAGGCAACGCACGACTCGAGTTCGTCGAACACATCCCACGTGGCAAATGAATCTCAGCCACGAGTTCAATCTCGTTACCGATTGCCTGGACTATAATCATAGCCCCAAACACAATCAATTACAGAGATATAAAGCAATATTGGATCAGGATTCAAATCATACAATCAGTCTGGTATTATCCGTTTAGGGCTGCCAGGGCTGTTGAACGCACTCGTTGCTCCGCTCCCCCATCACCCATGACGGATCATACAACATAAATATAAATTTAAACATATGCATTACATAGTTAAAATCATAAAACAGTTGAGCATGTTATGAATCACAACACAAGCATGAGTTTGTACATGTTCAAATCCTAATCACACAACTATCAAAGGAGATCATACACATAGTGAAAAGAGGTTGAGAATCATATCTCAACACCCTTATATATTACAATTTGCTAACTACTACACATTCAGACATTTCAAGAAACACTTAAACAACCATACATCAACATACATGACATATGTCGATCACATAGGCATTAGGCCAAATCCTTTCACTAGGGAGTTGCCCCAATCATAACACGCGTACACCCACGACGGATAGTCATGGCAAGCAGGAATCCAAGTTCCATATCCATTCAGTCATTTCCACAAACACTTGGGCCACACATTTTAGCATATATAGTGTATAATGGTCGTGGCGTGATTTAGGGCAAATCCTTTCGTCAAAGGGATATCGCCAATATAACAATCATGAATCCATGACAATTAGTCATGGCGAGCATGAATGAGAATTCCATACTCATTCAGCCATTTCCACAAACACTTAGAATACACTATTACAACATACATGGTGTATGTTAGTAAAACATGTATTAGGGTTATCCTTTAGCCAAGCTAGTATTTTATCCATGTATAATATATTACTACAGCAAATAATCATGATACATACATCTCCAAAATTTATACGTATACAGTATTTCTAGAATACACAATTTCAACATACGTAGCATTTACAAGTGAACATGTATTACGGCGATTCCTTTCGCCAAACTAGTATTTTATCCATATATAGTATAATCATACATTAAATAAACATGTCAAACACTTCTCCAAAAAAAATACGTATACGGTATTTCTACGTATACCTAGAGTATGTGAAATTCCATATTCTACAACGTTAATCGAAACAGGAAACGGAAACACTTTGTACATGTGCAATTGCATGCAGATCATGAATCTATCATTATCTGACATTGAAAGCGTTGAAAACCCTAACCTATACACCTAAAGTCCGCACCTTTTGTCGTAGAATCGTAACGGAGTTGATAGGTTCGCTAAGCTTCCGTATACGGGAGTTTGGCAACCTAGAGAACGAATAGGTTAGCTATCTCATAACCTACAACCACCCAAGCCCCAAATCAGATTAGCGTTAGGGTTTCTTACCTAGAAACGGGGCTGGAATCGCCGGGAAAGCGATGAGAAAGGGATGGTGCAGCCCGTGTGGTGGCAGGGAACGACGGCAGGGAGATTCTCCCACTTCTCCCTCACTTTCTCTCTCTTTTCCCTCTCTCAAATCCAAATTCGTATGGCTGCCATGAGAGAGGGTTTAAGGTCCTTATATAGTCTCAAAACTCACCGAAATAGACTCCTGTTCAAAGGTTACTGCTAATATAGGTATTTCGTTACTTTTCCAGCTCAAAAGAGAGGTTCTGGTGGCCCTCCTTGAGCCAAACGTCAGACTTAAGCTCACCACACATGGATCTATGAGGGATTACGTTTTCGACTCGATCGGATTCCCAGATCGCACGTGGCGGGCCACTTTCAGTTCAACGGTCAGTGGGCCACGATCCGAAATTCCAAGTACATGTAAATGTTCCTGAAATTTTTCTTAATCCGAGGGTGTAATTTGGTCTGATTCTGACGGTCTGGTTGCTTAATACTGATGCGCAAGTGAAAGGTGCCAGATCACTATTCCAGATATTTTAATTTCAAAGGGAATAGTGTTTTTCACACTCCCTCGCTCCGGATCGAAACGAATGGCCGTGGGACATCGGCTGGATCTGATTTTTGAGATGATTGTCAAGCCCAGTGAGGCGGTCCTAGTTCCTTAGCTTCGTGTTAATCGGACTCCCGATGTGCGGTTTAGACCTAATACGAAGTTTCGTTTAATTCCCGAGAGCAGACGAGAAATGAGTTTGGTTCTAAACTTTAGGGAAACCTAGAGTCACTGATTTTGCAAGTTTTGAGTCTTGCAGATCGTATTTAAAGCGATCCCAACGGATTTCATGGCTAATCGAGGTTTGCACTTAGTTAACTTTGTTAAATTTCTAAAGGATTTAATCCTAATTGTTTTCTGGTTGAGATGGTACTTAGGCCTTTGCAGTTTGTAGATAAAGTGATCCAAGTTTTACTACTTAGCTAGTTTAAGATAGTGTCTAGGGCGAAAGTGCTTTGAAAAATTGAAAGCACAAGGTAGTGAAGGGTGGGATTTGTGAAGGAAATGGGTTAAGGAGCGATTTTTGACTGTGGGATTTAGTTTTGACAAGTTGGTAAGGTCTTAGGATCGACCCAATGCCTAAGGACGTCTAATCCCAGGTTGGCAAAAATCCGGGATGTTACACTATCCGTCGTGGGTGTACACGTGTTATGATTGGGGCAACTCCCTAGTGAAAGGATTTGGCCTAATGCCTATGTGATCGACATATGTCATGTATGTTGATGTATGTTTGTTTAAGTGTTTCTTGAAATGTCTGAATGAGTAGTAGTTAGCAAATTGTAATGTATAAGGGTGTTGAGATATGATTCTCAACCTCTTTTAACTATGTGTATGATCTCCTTGGATGGTTGTGTGATTAGGAATTGAACATGTACAAACTCATGGTTGTGTTGTGATTCATAACATGCTCAACTGCTTTATGATTTTAACTATGTAATGCATATGTTTAAATTTATATTTACGTTGTATGATCCGTCATGGGTGATGGGGGAGCGGAGCAACGAGTGCGTGCAACAGCCCTGGCAGCCCTAAACGGATAATACCAGACCTTGATTGTATGAGTTGAATCTTGATCCACTACTGCTTTATCTATCTGCACTTGATTGTGTTTGGGGCTATGATTATAGTCCAGACAATCGGTACCAGAATTGCATTCGTGGCTGTGATTCATTTGCCACGTGAGATGTGTTCGACGAACCCGAGTTGTACTTCGGTTGACGATAGTGGTTGGCCACATGAAGTACTTATGCGCTTCATATCGTCCAACTTGTTGTGCGCTCGAGCTAGCCGAGCTTGTCAAGTAACCCGATCTGTCTAATGTATGTTCACCATGTTTGGACGCTACTACTTGAACCTAGGGTACCAAACTTACCAGTGAAATCCCTTTTAACCATGGTACCTCGATCCGCTAAGACTCATGATCCGGGCATGGTGGTATGGGACACCGTGGTCGAGCTGTCGGCCTACGCTGGGGCCACATGCCTCCCCGTAGTGACCATTGAGCAACCAAACTCGTGAACCGAATACGGTGGTATGGGACACTGTATTCGAGCTGTCGATACTTAGGGCGAGAGCCGAGTACGGTGAGACCTATACTCATGCTGATGGGCGACGAGTCCTCTGTAGTATCTTCGAGTATACTCCGAGGTCTGTGATTGGCGACGAGCCCTTCACAGCAACTAGAGTATGAGTTGAGCCGAGTACGGTGAGACCTGTATTCGAGCTGACGGCCAGCGATTGAGCCGAGTACCGTTAGACCTGTATTCGAGCTGACGGCCAGCAATTGAGCCGCATACGGTGAGATCTGTATCCTTGCTGACGGGTGACGAGCCCTTTGTGATGCCTTCGCTATGCCTCTCAAACCATAATATCGTATGAGATAAACTAGGACTGACGACCCTAGAATGGATCATGTTTGGGAATGATACAAGGGAGGTACCTTAGTTTTCCAATACAACTGTTTGAAATGGACTAATAATAACTCGGTAATCATGCTCATCATCGCACCGCATGTGCCTAGTAGATGTGAAGCACTAAGGGAGGTATGCATTCGAGAACGTAAGATGATGTCGCGTGAGGGTGGTTTGGCAAGGGCATACATCATCATGTCATTTCATACTTGCATTTAATAAGAGTAGTTAAACTTGTTTAATTGTACTGCTTTATCATTACTGCTTGATTGAATTAATAACATGTTAACCTATGCTTTATTGTTCCACTGAGTTGATCACTCACTCCCACGTTACGGGACGGTGTTTGCAACACCAACCAGATTTGTCGAGTTTCAGGTGTTGGCGATGCTTATGAAGCAGAGCCGAACTACTACTATGATGTTGAGAAGTTCTCCTACATGTAATCTCTGACAGGTCTATGAAGACCTGGTATTGTGTTGACGGGGCTACGGTACTTGGGATAGGAGACATTACACTTCCTCACATTTGGTATATTTTAGAACTATACTTGTAATTATTTAACCTGGTAATGTTATCACACTCTGTAGATTCATCATAGTTTATATATTTTATCTATCTATCATAGTCTTCCGCTTGCAAATCTAACTGTCTCTGGAGTATGATATGCTGTTTTGGCTTAATCTCAGTCATGTTCAATGCACGAATACAGTCAACATTCAATCATCATTCATTTTGTTGCATAAGTGATGTTTTGGAACTCGGGAGTTGAGTTTATGCTCGACCCCCGATTTTCAGGGCGTTACAATAAGTTATGAGGTTACTGGACATATTTGGTCTTCTTATCGATGGTATCGATGGAGCATCTCGGACTTGACAGCGCAGGTCGATCATATCGAGATGTGTATAGATAAAATCGACAGGGCAAGAAAACTTAGAGAATTTTCCTATTTTGAAAACGTTTTCTTACCCAAAAACCTGAGATGTTCTAGTTTGATTTTAAGGGTTTTAGCTTACCTGGTGATTTAGGACAAATACAATAGTATTAAGAGGTTGATACAAACGTTGTTCTAAGGACAACCTTACACCAAAAACCAAGGTTTATGGTAGGACAGCCTGATTTCTTGAACGTGGTAAGGATCAAAAACTCAAACCAATGCAAGGAGCAATATAAACAAATCTAACTATTACAACATTCACCACAAATACATGAAATAAATACAAGCATTCACCACATACAAACCACATACATCATCACCATCCAAATTCCAAGAATTATAGTGGTTCGGTGTGTACACCAACTATTCTAAAACAGCCACACCTAATCCACTCCCAATAATAACAACCCACGTGATATTGGCTTTCACTATGAAAGAAGGTTTTTTAAGGTTCACCTTAAAACCTTTATAATTGCATTTTCAATGGGCTACCATAATTAAAAACCCCACGCTGAGATTTTCTGGCTATCTCAGTCAAAACCACAATAGAGATTTTCTGACAATCTCAAAAACCAAAAGCTGTAATTGAAAATACTTATCTATAGAGTCTCTTTGAATGTAGCTCGAAAGAACCGCTTCTTGATGATAAACATGTCTAATGTTCAATCACTCAAATGGAAGGGTTCTAGGTCTAAATGATTTTTAAATTAAATCAACCTTGGGCTACTTTGATTCAATTTCTTGGATCTCAAAAAGGGTAGAACAAAATTTCCTTTTATCAAATCAGAATGAAGTAGCAAGAGATCAAGAAATTAAAAATAAAAAACCTATAAAAAGAATCTTAAATTACAGTATAATATCTTAACAATCACGGGGACTTATCTCTCAGAGTGGTGGCTTGAATTGGCTTGGAATGAATGAAAAAGCCGAGAAAGGTCCTCTATTTATAGCTGAAAAACGGTTCCCTCGACTGGTCTAAGGTCAGCCTCGACTGGTCCTGGGAGCAACCAAATTTCAAAAATTCTGGCACTATTGGATAAAACTGACCCTCAATTGGTTGAATGAGGCTTAAAATAGTTGTTGGAGTTCGAGTCAAGTCAGTCTTGACGACCGGTCGAGCAGGATGCTCAACTGGTTGAGGACTAATTAGAAATTTCTACAAATTTGAATTTAAACCTGGACTAGTCGATAAAAACCCTGGACTAGTCGAGCCAGTGCTTGGACTAGTCGAACATTGACTAGGACTAGTCGAAGTAAAACCTATAGAAAGCACAATGACCCATTTGAAATATGCAATATGAATGACCTAATCCTAAGGTCTTTCTAGAGTCATTTATACCTCAAATGTTGAACATTGAACTTGTCACTTTGGTAGATCTGGTAGATCTTCTTCTTGAAGTACTTGAAGCTTGATCTTGTATACTCGAAACTTGAACATTTTCTTGACCATGAAGTGTACTTGAACTTGAAGTACCACTCAAACTTGGTCTTGAACTTGATCATGTACTTGAGCTTGGTCTTTAAACTTGAATATGAACTTTAACTTGACTTTTGAGCTTGATGAAGCACTTGAAGTTGATGTAGGACTTACAGGTGAACTTTCCATCACTTGAAGAAGTCCATCATACCTAAGTGGTTTATCACTACAAAATTTGATAATACAGGGTGCTAGACATACAACATAGCAATTACATGGTCCAACTGAACCCAAGCTCGGTACAACAGAAATCGGGCAACCGTTGAAACAGAATCCTATCACAACTCAAACTCGACTTTGGTCCGACTGATACAGCTACGTAAATGTGAGGCAGTTTCAAGGCCAGTTTGTGAAAATTCTAAGACAGTGCATAAGATGGTGCTTCACAAATATAAATAGGAGTCCTCTCAAGAGTTTTTCTTCTTCCTTAGTTTGTTTTCATGTTTTCTTTAAGATTTTTTAGTTCGATCATGTCTATGGTTAACTAAACCTCTTAGCTAGGGCTAAGAGGTGAAGCTTGTAGTGTGTTGAGATGTTTATCTTACTTTGATTCTTGTTTATACTGAACTTCATTGAATTCTAATTTGATTTTAAAGAATATTTTCAGTTTTCTATGATTTATTGTGACTCAAATTATAATAAATGCTGCGATAGCTTTGTATATCTTCTTGTCTTGTATTGAGATTGTGAGATTGGTAAAACGTATTGTTCACCATTGTCTCTTGGGCATGGTAGAGTGATGGAATCCCCTCCAATCATCACAATACTCCTTCATTGAGGAATAGATCAATGAAAAGTTCAAAATTTTGATTATCTCATCTTCCAATTGGATAAGATAGGACTCTGATTCCAATTATATTTCCTGAATCAAGTAAGGTAACATCTCGATAGCTACAAGTGGATCCTTGGCACCCTAGTTCCCTCCTTTAAATTCGTAAGTTTTAATCAACATTATTCGCACTCACTATCAATTATTTCATAGTTCAGATTTAGATCTTCTTCTAGTTCTAGTTCTAGTTATTTTCAGAATACGTACAAGTTTAGTCCCTATGGATTCGACTTCGATCTTACCGAGTTATTACTACATCGCGACCCTGTACTTGGGGTTGTGAACAAGTTTTTAGCGTCATTACCAGGGACTACTGTTCACAACCCAAAGTGTAGGGTCGCGATGCAGTAATAATCTCTGTGAGACCAAGGTCGAATTCACAGGGTCTAATCTTGTGTGTAGTCTGAAAGTAACTAGAAGTAGAAATAAAAGAAGATTTGAGTTTAAATTTGAATTAATTGAGAGAGTAATTGTGATTAAAGTGATTAAAACTAACAAATTTAAAGGTGGTAACTAGGGTTTCTAAGGATCCACTTGTAGAGATCAGGAAGCTCGCTTACTTTATTCAAGTCACACGATTGGAATTGGAGTCCTATCCTATCCAATTGAAAGATATGCAATTAAGATCAATCTGAACTTTCCTTGACCTAATTCTCAATATAAGAGAATTATGATAATTGGAAGAGATTCCATCACCAAACCATGCCCACGAGATGATGCCTAACAACAGGATTTACCAATCCCATAATCTCAAAATCAGGAAAAGAAGATACTCAAAGCTATTACAGATCTACTGTAATTTGAGTCACAATAAACCATTAAGAACTAAAAGTATTCCTTTAAAATCAAACTAAAATCAAAGAAGGTTAAAAATAAACATGAATTAAAGTTAAAAAAAAAAAAAAAAAACATCCCATCACGCTACAAACTTCACCTCTTAGCCATAGCTAAGAGGTTTAGCCAACCATAGATATGAGTGAACTAAAATCTCTTAAGAAAAGTATAAAAACAACTAAGGAAAAGGAAGGAAAAACTCTTAGCGGCGACTTCTCCATGCTTTTACTCCACTCCTCAAACCCTAGAAGATGCCTAGGAACATCCTAGGGACTCTTATTTATAGTTGTACAACTCCAACTTTCACACCGAGTTGGAAAAATTCGAAAACCGCCTCAAATTTTTGCAGTCCGTGCAAAGTCTGTGTAACCCTCGACTAGTCGAGGGTTACCTTCGACTGGTTGAGGGTTACCTTCAATTAGTCGAGAACCACCTTCGACTGGTCAAGGACCCCCCTCGATTGGTCGAAGATCGAGCGAATTTCGAATCTGATGTTGTTGGAGTTCAAGTCGAAGTTTCCTCGACTAGTTGAGCAAGAGCTTAGACTCGTTGAAGCAGGGCTTAGACTAGTCGAAGCAGACAAATTTTTAGGGTTCCTTTTCTTCACTTCAAGTCTTCAATTCTCTTCATTCCTCACTTAGTTTCCTTGGATCTTTAGCATGTGAATTCTTCATTTTTGGTCTTCTAAGATCCAACCTTTGGCTTGGTGATTATTGAGCATTAAATCATGCTTTTAACACCCTTTTCAATCTAAGCTCTCAAATTCACCTTTCAACACAAACATGTATAAAATGTAACATTAAGCAGTATCATGTTCGTAAAACCAAGATATAAATGGTGTCCAATATATAATATTTGACCCTCAACACAATTCCCAACCAACATTTTGTTAGTCCCGAGCAAAGTATGCAAAAAATAAATCTCAATGTTTAATGTCAGAAAGCTTTTTCAGAAAATAATCTTTTATGCACTCAAGGATGAACGGGTAGAATTAAGATAAAAAAGTGAGATTTCAAAAACCTAGAACCCAATCACATAAGCAACTAATCAAATAAGTTCTTTATCCACTAGATCGAAGCATAATTTGTATATCAATTTTTTCAATGTGCTCAGTGAAAGTCAATTTACTTCCCATACGAATACTATCAATTCATCATGTTAGCTATGCTCATCACTTCAAGATTAGTTTGAAACTCAAGTACTGATTCCGAACTTATTCCATTTTCCTTCTTTTTCCAGTTTTTTATTTTATATCGACGGTCAGTTTTTATTCATTCTTTTTATTTTTGCATTCTTTTCCAGTCTTTTCATCCTTTTCATTCTTTTTCATGACCTCTTTGTCGATCTCCTATTTTTTAAGTGGTTCTTTTCTTCTTTTAAGGTGGATAAAATTCTCCAGACTCGATTCTCACCATCTTTCAATGATTTACATACCAATAATTAGAAATTCTAATACATCTTATAGAAGATAAATTGAATGTGTTTTGTGATTTAACATGATATTTAAACTTCCTCTTAATCAATTGAGTGCAAGTACTTAGGTGATAAATTACTTACATGACTAGACTTCAGTAATTCAAAATTCAATCTCTATCTTATCATACTCAAAGCATACTTAAGTACATAATTCATCGCTTCCCAAACAGATTTCAACTTGAAACTTTGAAAATTTTAAATTTTTTTGCTCAAAACTAGGAAAACCTGAGAAAACACTGATTAGGTTACCTAATCCCCCATTCCCAACCGAAAAATTTGCATTGTCCTTAATCTAAAAGAAATAAGCATGATTTGCAAAAGAGGCAATGAAAAGAAAAAGGAAAGTGATGGAAAGATAATACCTGAAGAAGAAATTTTAAGGCTTTTCCAATGATCTCAGTATGAAGATGGGTTAGAACAAAAGACTCAAACAGATGATAAGCATACTATCCTAAAACAACGAAAAGCAAACTATCCTAAAATGGCGAAAAACAAACTATCCTAAACAGCGAAAAACAGTAAACCTAACTACACCTCCATCAGACTAGGAGGTCAATCTTGGTAAACAAAATCATTCAGAGGTATGGACATGTCCTCTGAATCAAATTTTTCAACAAATGGCTTTAAACGATGTCCATTTACTTTAAAAGCATTGCAATTATTTGGATTCTTTATCTCAACGGCCCCATGAGGATAGACATTAGTAACGGTGAGAGGGCCGGTCCAACGGGATCGGAGTTTTCTGGGAAAGAGATGTAACCGAGAATTGTACAAAAGGACCTTTTGACCTAGTGTGAATGATTTTCTGAGAATGTGTGGGCTCACTCCCATGATTTAGAAGATGATATGATTAGGGAGATGGGAACCATGCTGGATACCATGGTTGTGTTGGTCATGAAACATCTTCATTCTGTCTTTATAAATTCTCTAATTCTCATATGCGTCATTCCGGATTTCTTCAAGTTCATTCAACTGGAGTTTGCGTAACGAGCCAACATTGTCTAAATTGAAGTTCAGATTTTTAATCGCCCAGTAGGCCCCATGTTCCAACTCCACAGGTAAGTGGCAAGCCTTCCCATTGATAAGTCTAAAGGAAGACATTCCAATATGGGTTTTAAAAATGCAGTACAGTAAGCCCATAAAGCATCAGTCAATCAGATTAACCAATCCTTGCGGTCAGGGTTAACTGTCTTTTCCAAAATGTGTTTAATTTTTCTATTGAAAATCTTGTCTTTCCCACTTGTTTGTGGGTGGTATGGAGTGCTCACCTTGTGAGAGATGTCATGTTTCTTCATTAAGTTCGCGAATGGCCTATTTCAAAAATGTGAGCCCCATCACTAATGATGTCTCGAGGCATTTCGAACCGGGAAAGAATGTTCTCTATTAAGAATTTAATGACCATTTGATGGTCATTGTTCCGGCACGGAATCACTTCGACCCATTTAGTGACATAATCTATGACGAGTAAAATATATAAATTTCTTAAAGATTGGGAGAATGGTCCCATGAAATCGATGCCCCAACAATCAAATGCTTTAATGGTCAAAATGGGGTTTAAAGGCATCATGTTTCGACGGGACAATGCTTCCAATTTCTGACAACGCTCACAAGCTTTATAAAATTCATGAGTGTCCTTGAACATAGTGGGCCAGTAAAAGTCGTACTGCAGAATTTTAGCCATAGTCTTTTTGGCAGAAAAGTGACCACCACAGGCCTGAGAATGACAGAAGGAGATGACACTTTGGTATTCATTGTCTGACACACATCTCCTTAAGATTTGGTCTGGGCAATTTTTAAACAAATATGAATCATCCCAAAAGAATTTGCGTACTTCGGTGAAGAATTCTTTCTTATCTTGCGCAACCCAATGTGTCAGCGTGAAACCTGTAGTAAGATAATTAGCGATATCCGCAAACCAATGTGAATGGGAGACTTTGAACAATTGTTCATCATGGAACATGTCATTTATGTGTCGTCTTAAGGGAATCATAGCGATCAAGGTGGGATAGATGGTCAACCGCTATGTTCTTTACTCCCTTTTTATCTTTAATTTTCAAATCAAATTCTTGGAGTAGGAGGATCCATCTTATCTGGCAGGGCTTAGCATCATGCTTAGAAAGAAGATACTTGAGCGCTGCATGATCTGTGTAAATGATGATCTTGGATCCGATCAAGTAGGACCTAAATTTGTCTAAAGCGAACACTATGATTAAGAGTTCCTTTTCCTTAGTAGAGTAGTTCACTTGGGTAGGATTTAAAGTTCTACTTGCGTAATGAATAACGTAGGGTTTCTTTTCTTTTCTCTGGCCTAAAACTGCCCAAGTGCATAATTAGACGTGTCACACATAAGTTCAAAAGGAAGGCTTCAGTCAGGTGGCTGCATGATAGGTGTAGTGGTTAACATGCCCTTGAGCTTAGTAAAAGCATCTTAGCGGTGCTTAATCCACTCGTACGGTGCATCCTTTTGAAGTAGATTGCATAAAGGACGAGAGACGTGACTAAGGTCCTTTATGAATCTCCTGTAAAAATCGACATGTCCTAAGAAGGATCGCACATCTTGTATGTTCTTGGGTGAAGGTAAGTTAGAGATAAAATCAATCTTAGCCTTATCTACCTCAATTCCCTTAGACGATATGATGTGTCCAAGGACAATTCCCTTACGAACCATGAAATGGCACTTCTCCCAATTCAATACCAAATTCTTTCTCTCACATCACTTGTCACGTCCCAAATCCAGGGACGGACAGCTTCCATAATGCCCCGAATCCGGCACTCGACTTCCATACACCAAGTCCAAAGTTCGGTGCACCACAAGAAAGATTTTTAACTATTTTTTAAATAATAATACTTGAGCATTATGATCCGTAATCACAATACTAAGCAACAATCTCCATTATAAATCCTAATGGTTACAAGTACAATGCTTTTTCAAAAGGTACAATGTCAATATTGCCAAATCACAAAATAGATACAATGCATTGAGAAAGCTATCCTCCAAGTTACTCCTGTCTTGAAAAAAATGGGAAATAGGAAGCATAGGCAAAAAGCCTAGTGAGTACACTCGTGTGTGCTTAGTGTACAAGCATACAATAACAATTAAATATCAGAGTACATGAACTGAAACATAGTGATATGTAATGCTATAAAACCAAGTGGATAGGATGCAATGTAAATGATGATATACAAAGGCATGCTGCATATATGTAGGCATGCAGGTCCTCCTCTAAAAATCCACATCACAATATAGTTATCATCATTGGGAATCACTGGGGCCTGGTATCCAGGGCAAGTCCGAAACTTATTGAATAGAGGCCTCGCATACCCACCTTGTCAGTGGGGGGCCTATAGCCATGCTAATACCCACCCGACACGCCGGTAGCAGACCCATTTCAGGGGCTGGTCAAACCCAACCACACTCGCTCCAACTCTTCAACTAGGCGTGGCCGAACCTCTTCTCACCCGACCACGTTGACAGGAGTTAGACCTACTATGGTTGTAACGCCCTAAATATCGGGGGGTCGAGCAAAGCTCTACTCCCGAGATCCAGAACATCACTTATGCAACATGGATAATGATATTTAGATGTCATCCATATCAATGCATTAAACATGAGTGAGATTATACTAAAATGGCATATCATACTCCAAAGATAAGGTAATTAAGCAACGGAAGTCTGAAGCACAAGTATCTAAATATGAAAGTATTTCAAAGAACTCCGGAGTATGAGTATGTAACCGAGCTGATTATATATACCTGTATTGTTTCAAAATATACAAAGTGTCAAAATGTAAAGTGTTTGACTAAATCATATATCCCTGTAATCTCATCGAATCAGCATGTGGTCTACATAGACCCGTCTGAGAGCTGAACGTAGGAGAATCCTTCCTCCTCGCCTACGAAGTCCAACTCCGCTATATAAACTTCACCATCACCTGCATCTAAACCAGAGTCTGGGTGGTGTTTTAAAACAACATCCCAGGGTGGGAATGAGGTAATGATAAAGCAGTACAACAAGCAATTCCTAACTACTCTTATTAATGCAAGGATAATATGCAGTAATGATGCATGCCCTCGCCTGCACTCCCTCAGTGACATCATCTCACGATCGTGCATGCACCACTCCGGACATGTGCACTTCCTCGCCAAAGTACATGCAATGTGGTGCATGGTCGTCTTAGCCAAGTAATTAATTAGATTTATTCATACAGCAGATTCGGGAAGATAAGGTACCTCCCTTTATATCATTTACCCAAATGATGATCCATCTAGGGTCGTCAATCCTAGTTAACACATACGATAGGCAAGTTATAGGGCAACATCACCCCTGATTTGAAAAGCAGTGGATAGGCAAGTTCACATCGCTACGAAGAGGCTCGTCCCCTCAGCGTAGGCCTATTTTATACTCGAGGTCACTCCACCAACGCCCTACCAACTGGAGCGCTATTTTTGAAGGGGGTCTGGATCAGACGGTACAGCCCAACCCACGCTGGGACCATAGCCAGGCTGCGCTGATGTAGGCCGACAACTCGAATACAGTGTCCCATACCACCATATTCGGCTCACGAGTTTGAGTTGCTCACTAGTCATTATGGGGAGGCTCGTCACCCCAGCGTAGACCGACAGCTCGACCACGGTGTCCCATACCACCACGCCCGGCTCATGAGTCTTAGTGGATCATGGTACCAAGGTTGAAACGGGTTTTACATTGGTAAGTGGTACCTTAGATTCAAACAATAGCATCCATACATGGTAAACACACAATAGGTCAATCGGTTTGTTAGACAAGTTCGACTAGTACGAGCGTACGTTGAATTAATCGACATGGAGCGCATAAACACTCCACGTGGCCTAACCACTATCAACAATCATCGTATGACTCGGATTCACCGAACGCTTCAAATGTGGCGAGACTAATTCGGCCATTCAACAGGAATTGTTACCGATTGCCTGGACTACGTAGTAGTCCCAATCATACTCAAATGCAGCATATGGAGACCTGTGATAATCATATAGGCATTTAACAAACAATCTAAGTACAACGCTCATTTGAGCATTTTATCAAAACTCATAGAACATGTTATCATACATAGGCATGCTATACATGAATCATATAGTGATGATTTACAATATATGAAGATAACTTATTCATATGACTAAGGAAACTAAGGATCCCATCTTAATGCACTTAATAAGTACAATCCATCAACAAAATTTCATTCGAGCATTTTTACAAAC
Source organism: Magnolia officinalis (assembly GCA_021015155.1). Taxonomy (NCBI): domain Eukaryota; kingdom Viridiplantae; phylum Streptophyta; class Magnoliopsida; order Magnoliales; family Magnoliaceae; genus Magnolia; species Magnolia officinalis. Next base: position 46,682,647 of record JAJHSJ010000005.1, on the reverse strand, counting down.
ACGTAGACTACAGATTTCAAGTATATGAATTGGACTTATTACGACATGAATTATAACAATTTATTTCACAACAATTGTTATAAAGTATATAACATGCAAGTATCTAAGATTAGAAATAATATAAAATACAAACCAGAATTTTACATTCATTCAAACATGTCAACAAACACTTAGGCTACACATTACTACATACATAGACTAAATTAATTATGACATATATTGTGGCAAATCCTTTCACAAGGAGATTGTCATACACGCAATAAACATGAATTCTAGGTTAATAGTCAGGGCAAGCACAAATCATGATTTCATATTCATTTGAACATTTCAATAAACACATGGAATGCATTATATATTCACATAGTTTACACACATGTATAAATTATCAAATACATCGTAACTAAGATCATATGGTAGCAATCAAGTCAGACATAAATCATTAGCTGACATTGAAAGCCTTGAAAACCATAACCTCAACGTTTATAGTCCGCACCTTTCGTCAGTTTGCTCATTTCGAACTCGGTTCATAACCTACACTTCCGTTTACAGAATAACGACTACCTAAATCACAAAATGGGTTAGCTATAATGTCGATTACTCTATTTGGATTCCTAAAACAAAATTAGGGTTAGGATTTCTCACCCAAATCGGAATCGAAACAGGTTGAGTAGCGTAACAGAGAGGTGAATCGGCGTGAGGAGTTGTGGGAAAAGATCTGAGCAACTATCTCCAAGAATCCTTCTTCCTTCCTCTCACTTTTCTCTCCTTCTCTCTCTCTCTCCTCTCTCCTAGGGTTTTAAGAAATTCGTATGAGGGAGAGAAGAGGTGGTTTAAGGGCCCGATATAGGCCCGGAACTAATGTCAATGGCCCAGGGCCATGGTATACTTAGGTTACAGCCAAAAGGCGTCTGTTTCGAGCAAACGGGACCCCTAGGAAGGTCCATTTCTCACATACGTCATAGGGCAAGTTCCCTGATGATGGATCTACGCCAGTATTATGTTTATGGTGCGATCTGACAAACGGATCGGCCGTGAAGGACCCGTATCAGATCAATGGTCATCATTAGAGCTGTACACGAGTAGAGTATACTCGATTACTCGCTCGACTCGACTCAGAATTACTCGACTCGACTCGACTCGGCTCGTCATGAGTTTGAGCAGAGTACGAGTATGAATTTGATACTCGTTTAGATTACGAGTAGAGTACGAACTGGGCGATACTCGACTCGTACTCGACTCGTGTTCACGTGTGTACAGAGACTGTGTTCACATGTATGGATGGTCATAGTCTACAGGAGTGTCAGTGTTTTTCCTCGTCGAATCAAAGAAGAGTTATTTCATACTCTTGCGGAGAGCAGTGGTTGATACGCATGCACTCAGAAACTGTACACATGTCATGCGCTTAACTCAAACAAAATGGTTGAAATCATATTACCTTCTATAGATAGGTAATAAACCTGAAATCAGAATGATTGGAGAATCCGTGCCTTTGTTTAATGGACATTATTTTTCTTTTGAAATACAACCGTTGACTATGTTCACTGATCTTCCAGTTCATTGTGCTCATCTCAGGTGGGCCCACTATCTGGATGGTGTACTTGAGCTATGATATCTCTATTATACAGCTTCCCTCCAACATGCCACTTGTGTGGAGCATCAGTGACATGGAAATGGTAGTAACCACCGCGAAGATCACCTGGAAGAAAATCAATCCATGCTGCTCATCAGGTGAGCTAGAAAGTTGGAATCACTGGGCAACCGACGGCCTGGATTAACAAATAGGTGTGGCCCACCTAGTGAGAGGAATAGCCTGATTTTGTAGAAGGGAGATCTTCAGGGTAGGGCCGACAGTTTTCACCGTATTGATCCCTACACATGTGGCATATTGGCGGGGAAAGGTGATCCGCGCCTTATGATGGGAGGTGCGCATTGAGCATGACTTCAACGCATCGGGATTACTGAGATTTGCTACAAGGCGGGAAAGCTCGGACCCTACTCGATTTTTACTCGTACTCGGACGAGTAGAGTACGAGCAGGGAATCATGCTCATCACCCGAGTAGAGCCGAGTACGAGCAGGAGTCAGCCAAGGCGAGTAGAGTATTAGCAGGGCGATACTCGGCTCGACTCGACTCGTGTATAGCTCTAGTCATCATTGCTCGATCAAGGCCACATGTATACCAATTGGTGCAGGGAAATTTCCATGATCCATGGGTGAAGTTTGATTTGAATTTGACGGTCCGAAGTCTTCAATTTCACTTTCTAAAGATATTCATGTTTCTCACACACTTCACTGCAGGCTCAAGTTTTGCGTTTCTGGATACTATTTGGGCTCGATTCCCGCGATGGTTGTCTAGCCTAATAAGTCAGTCATGACCTTATAGTTTCGTGGTAGTTGTATTTTCGACGCGCGGTCCAGGTCCAATACGAAGTTTCAATGCACTCCCAGAGCAACAGAGTTTTGAGACTGATCCTAGGTTTTTAGGAAATGTTAAGTTAGTGATTCTTATAGTTTTAGGTCTTGTAGTTCGTATAGAAAGTGGTTCGAGCTAATTCGCCGATTAATTTAGCTTAGTACTTAACTAAATTCTGCCCTAATTACGACCGAATAAGGTCCTAGGGTAGTTCTATGATCCTTTTTGGCTTTTTTAGTTAGTATATTATTTTAATTATTTTTTAATAGTTCATAATTAAGTCTACTCCATCTCTACCAAATTTCATTAGATTTCGTATTGTAGAAAATTTCTAAAAATTCTAGAAGTAACAGCTGTCCGGACCAATATTTTTTGGATAGTTGTCACATCAACCTAGATTTAACCATATTAAAAATTTTTAATATATTTTAAATTATTTTTATATGGAGCTACACTTATCAAGATTCAATCTGGCTTTTGAATCACCTAAATCAGAGTTATAACGAGGGAGATATGACTTTTTGAAGTTGGTCGAAAACTGCAGTGAGGGTGCACCAAATTTTTGGTGCACCGGCGATGCCTCGCGATCGGCACGATGGCATCGCGCCTTCCTGGTGGTGGTCTTGCCACGTGGATTTTTGAAATGGACATATCTTTCAATCCGGAATGAGTTACGTGATGTGTCATATATGAATTTGGGGTAGGAGAAGCTGCTTTATGCAAATAACCTATTTATTTATGATATTTCAAAAGTTTAATGGTCAAAAATCAATTTTATTTATGTATTCACTAGTTATAGTAAATTTTAGTTTAAGTATTGTTCTTTATCATCTAAACTTTAGGATTAGTGTTTAATATGAAAGCACTTAGAAAAGTTTGAAGATTAGGTGGTAAAAGGTGAGATTTTGAAGGAAATAGGTTGAGAAGGGGAGTTGTGACTTTGGGATTGGGTTCTGAGAAGTCAGTAAGGTGTTATGATTGACCCATTGCCTAAGTAAGTCCATCGCCAAGTTGGCAAAAATCTAGGATATTACAATGGTCTTTGGCACCAGATGACCCATGGCATCTGCCCGATCTTGACGATGAGGCTGGAGGGTACCACTCGAGGTTTAGGGAATTTCACCCAGGGGTTTGGGACCCAGTATAAGAAACCTAAATTTTTGGTGTCCACAAATACCAACTATGATGCCATTGTGGTGGTCTCATCAATATAACCACGATGTTGTTGTGGTGTTCAATCCATCTCATGAGGATGCTATGAAAAATGCAATGATAATCCACAAGCACGCTATGCAGTATAATTGCACTCAAGCAATGCTATGCATGTAAGCCAGATATGCATACGAGGAAACCCTAATACTAATCGGGCTCCTCTACCAACCACATGTGATCTGTAATCCATGCTCATCGTGGAAAGGATATACATGTAATATCAGCATCGGCATAAACATAAATTACAATGTAGCATCAAGTGAGCTTTAGGGACTTCAACCCATAGAGTATGCCTAATATATTCTCTTAGGGACTTCAACCCAGGGACCAAGCCCGTGATCTCTTGGACCAGATAACTTCTGCACATACTCCATCATGTGCAGCCTGCACCAAAATCCTCTACTACAAGCATATGAGCTCCACATGATCAAACCATGCACACCATGCACTCCTCATCCATGATGCATGTACATATATACGTGCGTGCAAATGCAATATGCACAAATATCTTGAGACTAGTCGAAAATGATCATGATGCTAACCAGGGAAAACAATGGTCTGATGTGCACTCTCCCTCATGATCGTGGCGTTATGCAGGTGTCCAAACCTTCCATGCCACAAGTGTGCACCAACCACACAATAGCACAACTAGGATCAATCCATCACTTGGCACCAACCGCATGGCCAAATCTCATACAGTGTGACCACAACAGACTATATATCTAACACGTACAAGGAATAAACACATACCCTCACATGTATCAAATCCACATATAAAGATCCAAGCATTTGAACATAAGCTAGCATTATAACATACAATCATTGCATCAAACTACATGTATCACATCACACAATCACCGCACATATGTCATCACCACATTCATAATTCGATTTCAATCCAACACCTCAACAAGTCTAGCTATCCTCTTAAGTGGACTAAGGCCCAGTTCATTGTCACACTTGAATGGGCTGGTTAGTGAGTTGCTACATCCCATTCTTCTGGCTTGTTGGGTGGTCCATTTGATTACCACAAACGGTTCATTCGAGGACTCAATCATAACTCGTTCACAAGGCCCAAATGGAACTTGGCATACATACATCACAAGGAGTCTCATGCACTTACCAAGTAGCCCAAACATATGCCTAATATGCACTTCTCATGCAGTCTTACGTTCTTAGTCAAAGGAAGTAGCCTATGGGCCCGATAGGTTTATCGTTAATGGGCCACAAGGCGTCCACTCAAGGTGGGCTTTAAGGCTAATAGGTCCACCACTCTAATGTCATTGTGAACATATTAGTGGAGTCAACAAATCAAGCCCAATACTATTAATAAGATGGGTCCAACAATCAATTTGACACATATCCTAAGTTCACATACCCAAGAGGTTACACCATCAGCATAGTTCACAAGTCTGAGTAACCACACAATTCTCATATGCCCACATGGTCTTATGGCCACTCTATTATCAGTAGTCCATATGGTTGAGAGGCCACACAAATGTCACTCTACTTGTCATAATAAAGGACTTAAGGTTAGATGGTTACGTACTTTCATTACATCATAGCTCACATAATGGGGCAACCACTTTACTAAACTTTCACATGGTCAGGCGGTAAGTACCACAATTTCACATAGTTTAGTAGGTAAATGATTACTATCATGATCTAGTATCCATGCATATTTCAAAATATCCAAACATGGTTGAACAATCACAATCGTACCCGCCATTAATGGCTACACTATGTTACACTTAAGTCTTATACTACAATCACTTCACACATCACATAGTTAATGACTCATATTTGATCTCACATGGTTAAGGGTTAAGGGCTACATTTCATCATACCATTTACGGTTTAGAGATCACATAGCATAAAATCCAGGATCTTGATAGCATTAGCTTGGGTAACGTAACCCTACATCACACTTGGTCTAATGTACAACTTGGTCATACATGATTCAAGTGGCGGTGTCTATGTCGATAAGCACAAACCCACGTTGTTGAATGGCCCAATGCCACTTGATTTTATACAGTTAGGTGGCATTGTGCGTATTTCACAATCGTACGATTAGGTGACTACATATACACCACCTTTGTATATGATTAGGTGACCATACTTACGCTACATGACCTCATGATCAAGGGGTCAGCCCCAACTCACTACATCGCATTGTTTATACCCAACCACTCCATCAAACCCTCTGTAACATCCCGAATTTTTGCTAACCTGGAATTAGACGTCCTTAGGCAATGGGTCGATCCTAACACCTTATTAACTTGTCAGAACTGAATCCCACAGTCTAAAATCGCTCCTTAACCCATTTACTTCACAAATCTCACCTTTCACCACCTTGTTCTTTAAATTTTCTAAGTACTTTCACATTAGACACTATCTTAAAGTTTAGGTGATGAAGAACAATACTTAAACTAAACATTGCTACAAAGGACTAAGTACCACCTCAGACCGAAATCACCCAGGACTAAATCCTTTAGAAATTAGGCGAGAATTAGCTAGTGTTAAACTAAAGTGCCTGTGAAATTAGCACCAACCACTTTAAATACGATCTGCATGACCCAAAACTTGTAAAATCATTGATGCTAGGTTACCCTAAAATCTAGGATCGATCTCATTACCCCGGCTGCTCTCGGGAGCCTCTCGAAACTCCGTATCAGATCTGGACCACACGTAGGAAGTCCAATTAACACGAAGTTAAGGAATTAGGACCGCCTTGCTGGCTTGACAACCATCTCAAAAATCAAATCCAGATAGTGTCCCAGTGTAATTCGCTTGAGTCCAGAGCGAGGAGTGTGAAAACACTTGATTTTCTTTACAAATAAATATCTCAACTAGTAATCTGGCACCTCTCGCTTGCGGATCAGTTTTAAGCAACCAGACCGTCAGAATCAGACCAAATTACACCCTCGGATCAGGAGAAATTTCATACACATATCCATGTACTTAGAATCTCCGATCGAGATCCGCTGACCGTTGAACTGAAACTAGTCCGCCATTTGCGATCTAGAATCCCGAATAAAATGAAAACTTAACTAAACGTAGATCTAGTGTTGGTGAGCTTAAGTCCGACCTTTGGCTCAAGGAGGCCCGCTAGAAGTCCTCCGTTGAGCCGAAACTAAACTGCTTTGGTTATAACCTAAGTATACTTTGACCTGGAGTCTATTTCGGTGAGTTTTTAGGTTATATAAGGACCTTAAAACCCTCTCTCTCATAGTCATACGAATTTGAGAGAAACCCTAGAGAGAGAAGAGAGAAAAGAGAGAGAAAGTGTGAGAGATGTGGGAGCATCTCCCTGCCTTGCTTCCCTACTGCTATCCATGCTTAACCGCACCATTCTTGTCGCTTTCCCGGCGATTTCGACTTCGTTTCTAGGTAAGAAACCCTAACCCTAATCTGTTTTGGGGTTGTATAGGTTGTAGGTTATGAAATAGCTAACCTATTTCGATCTATAGGTTGACAAACTGCCGTATACAGAAGCTTAGCAATTCTATCCACTCCGTTACGATTCTACGACAAAATGTGCGGACTTTAGGTGTATAGGTTATGGTTTTCAATGCTTTCAATGTCAGATAATGATACATTCATGATCTGCATGCAATTGCACATGTACAAAGTGCTATCTGTTTTCCGTTTCGATTAAAGATGAAGAATATGGAATTTTACATACTCTAGGTATTTGTAGAAAGTACCGTATACGTATAAATTTTGGAAATGTGTTTGCCATGATTATTTGTTGTATTGATATGTGATATATAGATAAAATACTTGTTTGGCAAAAGGGTTCGCCCTAATACATGTTTTTGCTAATGTACACTATGTATGTTAAAAGAGTGTATTCTAAGTGTTTGTGAAACTGACTGAATGAGTATATAATTCTCATTCGTGCTCGCCATGACTAATTGTCATGGATATATGATTGTTGTATAGGCGATACCCCTTTGACGAAAGGATTTGCCCTGAATCACGCCACGACCACTATACGCTATATATGTTGAAATGCGTAGCTCAAGTGTTGGTGAAAATGTTCAAATGGATATGGAACTTGGATTCCTACTTTTCATGACTATCCGTCGTGAGTGTACGCGTGTTATGATTGGGGCAACTCCCTAGTGAAAGGAATTGGCCTAATGCCTATGTGATCAACATATGTCATGTATGTTGATGTATGTATTTTAAAGTGTTTATTGAAATGTCTGAATGAGTAGTAGTTAGTAAATTGTAATGTTTAAGGGTGTTGAGATATAATTCTCAACTTCTTTAACTATGTGTATGATTTCTTTAGATATCTGTGTGATTAGGAATTGAATATGTACAAACTCATGCTTATGTTGTACTTCATAACATGCTCAATTGATTGTATGATTTTATCTACGTAATGCATATGTTTAAATTCATGTTTACATTGTATGGTCCGTCATGGGTGATGGGGGAGGGGAGCAACGAGTGCGTGCAACAGCCCTGGCAGCCCTAAACTGATATTATCAGGCTTTAACTATTTGCAATTGAATGTGATTGGGGCTATGATTATAGTCCAGGTAATCGGTAACGGGATTGAATTCGTGGCTGAGATGTGTTCGACGAACCCGAGTCGTACTTCGGTTGGCGATAGTGGTTGGCCACGCGAAGTGCTTATGCACTTCATGTTGCCCAACTTGTCGTGCGCTCGAGCTAGCCGAGCTCCTCAAGTAACCTGATCTGTCTTATGTATGTTCACCATGTTTGGACGCTGCTGCTTGAACCTAGGGTACCAAACTTACCAGTGAAATCCCTTTTAACCATGGTACCTCGATCCGCTAAGACTCATGAGCCGGGCATGGTGGTATGGAACACCGTGGTCGAGCTGTCGGCCTATGCTGGGGCGACGTGCCTCCCCGTAGTGACCAGTGAGCAACCAGACTCGTGAACCGATTATGGTGGTATGAGACACTATATTCGTGCTGTCGGCCTACATTGATAAGGTGATGGGGGAGTGGTGTAACGATTGCGAGCAACAGCCCTGACAGCCCTTTGTAGTGACCTCGAGCATACTCTGAATTTGTGGTGAGGCGACGAGTTTTACCGCGGTATATAGAGTATGAACTAGGCTTGTTTCAATTTAGTGATGAACCGTTAAAGAGGTGATGGGGGAGTGGTGTAACCATTGTGCGTAACAGCCCTGACAGCCTTTGCAGTGACCTAGAAACATACCATCGTATGAGATTAACTAGGACGGACGACCCTAGAATGGATCATGTTTGGGAATGATACAAGGGAGGTACCTTAGTTTCCCAATACTGCTGTTTGAAATGGACTAATAACTACTCGGTAATCATGCTCATCATAGCATTGCATGTGCCTGGAAGATGTGAACCAGTGAGGGATGAAAGCATGCCGCGAACGTAAGATGGTGTCGCACGAGGGTGGTTTTGCAAGGGCATACATCATGACTGCATTCATACTTGCATTAATAAGAGTATTTAAAATTGTTTGATTGTACTGCGTTATCATTACTGCTTGACTGAATTGATAACATGTTAACCTATGCTTTACTGTTCCACTAAGTTGATCACTCACTCCCATGTTACGGGACGGTGTTGTACACACCAACCAAATTTATTGAGTTTCAGGTGATGGCGATGCTTATGAAGCAGAGCCGGACTACTACTATGATGTTGAGGAGTTCTCCTACATGTAACTCTCTGACAGGTCTATGAAGACCTGGTATTGTATTGACGGGGCTATGGTACTTGGGATAGAAGACATTACACTTACACATTGGGTATATTTTATAATTGTACTTGTAATTATTTAACCTAGTAATATTATCACACTCTGGAGACTCACCACTGTTTTTATATATTTTATATATCTATCATAGTCTTCTGCGTGCAATTTAACTGTCTCTGGAGTATGATATGTTGTTTTGGCTTAATCTCACTCATGTTCAATGCACTAATACAGACAACATTCAATCATCATTCATTTTGTTTCATAAGTGATGCGTTGGAACTCATGAGTTCAGTTTATGCTCGACCCCCGATTTTCAGGGCGTTACACCCTCACACAGACATTGTTCACACACAAGCTATAATCGAAAACATTCCAAAAGTTAAACACCAATCTACGACTTAGGGCCACACTCCAATCACAATTCTATGTGGTCATGGGTTGTCTGCACATTAGATAACTACTTAATTAAGGGTTGGAACTCAATGATGCATAATTTATAACAACAACATGACACATGATATCATGGTGGTGGATCTCACCTGAGATTAGAACGACTTGCCAAAAAGAGGAGGTAAATGAAATCCATACATCATGGTAGTCCCAGATATGGGACCCACCAGATTAATGGTGTGGATGTGACATACATCATGGTGGTGCAGCCCTTAGCATTCTCTTACACACACACACACACACATATATATAACGGTTGGGATCAATCTCCACTATTTCTTATGGTGTGGCCCACCTAAGGCGTGGATCTGCCTCATTCTTTTAATCATGGCTTAAAATGGTCTAAAGGAGTGGATGAATAGCCCATATATACTTTTCATCACCAAGGTGGGCCCTAGAAAAATTTTGACATTTGAGTGCAATTCCCACTGTCCAAGTTGTATGGTCTGCATGAGCTTCTAATGGGCCTGATTTTTTATACCATGCAATGGATGGGGCTGGTAAGATGGATAAACAGTGTGGATTTAGCACATACATCATGGTGTGGCCATGATCGGCCCCACAAAACTTTACCCCCCAAGTGGATAGGGACGTCCCTCTCTGGACGTACAACGTCCAAGGAGGACGTCACCTCCTCCATACTCCTTTTTTTCTATTTTATTTTTATTTTTATTTTATTTTTCTCATCAAGGTGGGCTACTTGAGAGATCCAGTCCATCCATTATGTGTGTCCCACTTGGTTAAGGAGTCATTTCAAGTTTCAGATGCATCCAGATTTCAGGTGGGCCCCAGCAAGTGTTTTTATATGTTTTATCCACTCTTCTCATGATTTAGATGGTGTGGGGCACTTGAGTTCCGTGTACTACTGATTTTTGGGGATATCCCATTTTTAAAGGGGACCCATTAAATGCACGGTGTTGATGCTTGACATACATCACGGTGGGGCCTGTGGTGGGACCCATCGTCCCTGCCCATCAACAAGTAGCAGGACGATGCTTGCTACAGCGTCCTCTGGACGCTGACAGCAAGGGCGTCTAGCCCTTTTTTTTAATGGTTTTTCATATGTGGGGCCCACATCAGGACGATCCACTTCGTCTGTTGGGTTCTCTGGCTCGTTACATGTCCAATGAGCCCGATATTTAGTATGTTTAGGCATACATAAACATTACAGTGGGCCCTAACAAATTTGATAGTAAATATCACTATTAAAATTATTTTCAATGGTGTGGCCTACCAGAGATGTGGATTGGCTTCATTTTTTGGCTCAAGGCCTAAAATGAGTTGGGAAATTGGATGGACGGTGTGGATTAAATACATACATCATGGGAGGGAGGAGGGGTGTTGTGGTCCCACAGCCCCTGCCCCTTTTTCAGCAATTGGGATGCTGGCAGTAAAAGCATCCACTCCTCCTCTTTAAATTATTTTTTTATGATGTGTGCACAGGTGTGTGTGTGTGTGTGTGTGTGTGTGTGTGTGGTGAGTGAGTGAGTGAGTGAGTGAGTGAGTTTGGCCAGCTCAATGGGCAATACTTGGACAGTTTGGATGACATACAAACATTACAATGGGCCCACGGTGGGGCCCACCCATTCAAATCAAGCTGACATTTGTGTGATCTCCCATCCAGGTCTTTGTGACCTTATGAACAGATTGGATGGCTGACCAACATCTTGGTGGGGCCATGATCAATGTTCCCACACAACTTCCAAATTGTGTTATTATTTATGTTCTTAAGCCATCTACACCATTGAATGGCTCATCATCTTCACTTGGGGGGGGGGGGGGGGGGGGGGGGGGGGGGGGGTGTCAACTCTTTTGTGGGTCCTTACACCTACACTACATGGGAAAGAAAGCAAGGAAACAAGAGAAGAGAATTGTGAGGGAGTGTACTTATAAATTCTCAAATTCTCAAATTCTCGTATGCATCGTTCCAAATTTCTTCGAGTTCATTCAATTGAAGTTTGCGTAGCGAGCCAACATGTTCAAGTAAAAAATTTAAACTTTTGATAGCCTAGTATGTTCCAACTCTATAGGCAAGTGGTAAGCTTTCCCATAGACGAGTCTAAATGGAGACTTTCCGATGGGGGTCTTAAAAGTTGTATGGTAAGCTCATAAAGCATTGGTCAAGCAGATTGACCAATCCTTACGGTCAGGATTAACTGTTTTTTTTTCCAGAATTTGCTTAATTTTCTTATTAAAAATCTCAGCTTGCCGGCTTGTCTACAAGTGGTATGGAGTGCTCACCTTATGAGAGATACCATATTTCTTCATTAAGTTCTCAATTGGCCTATTACCAAAGTGTGAACCTCCATCGCTAATGATGTGTAACGACCTGTAAATTTCCGTAAATTGGGCCGAGTACCACCTCGACCAGAAATCACATAGGATTAAATCCTTTAGAAATTTAACAAAGTTAACTAAGTACTAAACTCGGATAGTCATGAAATCCGTTGGGATCGCTTTAAATACGATCTGCAAGATCCAAAACTTGCAGAATTCGTGACTCTAGGTTACCCTAAAGTCTAGAGCCAAACTCATTACCCGTCTGCTCTTGGAAATGAAATGAAACTTCGTATTAGGTCTAGATCGCACATCGGGAGTCCGATTAACACGAAGCTAAGGAACCAAGACCGCCCCACTGGGCTTGTCAACCATCTCAAAAATCAGATGATTCCGATGTCCCGCGGCCATTCTTTTCGATCCGGAGCGAGGGAGTGTGAAAAACACTAATTCCATCCCAAAATAAATATCTGGAATAGTGATCTGGCATCATTCGGTTGCGTGTCAGTATTAAGCAACCTGACCGTGGAATCAGACCAAATTACACCCTCGGATTAAGAAAAATTTCAGGAACATTTACATGTACTTAGAATTTCTGATCGTGGCCCACTGACCGTTGAACTGAAAGTGGTCCGCCACGTGCGATCTGGGAATCCGATCGAGTCGAAAGCGTAATCCCACGTAGATCCATAGATGGTGAGCTTAAGTCTGACGTTTGGCTCAAGGAGGGCCACCAGAACATCCCTTTTGAGCTTGGAAAGTGGCGAAATGCCTACATATGCAGCCACCCTTGAACCTGAGTCTATTTTAGACATGTTTTTGGCTATAAAAGGGGCTTAGAACAGCCCCTCTCACAGCCATACGAATTGGGAGCAAAACCCTAGAGAGAGAGAGAGAGAAAAGAGAAAGAAGGGCTTGGAGTTTGTAGTCGATCTTCCTCCTGCTGCTTCCACTCATCACACGGCCTACACCGCCTTATTCCAGGTGTTTTCCCGGCGGTGTCCATCCCATTTAAAGGTAAGAAACCCTAACCCTAGGTCTGATTTGAGGTAGGATTATTGTAGGTTATGAAAAAGCTAATCGGTTAGGCTCTTTAGGCTAGGAAACTCCCGTATACGGAAGCTCCAATACCCTTGCTGATTCGTTGGATTTCCAAGGGCTGAGGTGAGGACTTTAAGTGTATAAGTTACGGTTTTCAACACTTTCAATGTCAGATAATGATAGATTCATGATCTGCATGTAAATGCACATGTACAAAGTGCTTTCCGTTTCCTGTTTCAATTAACGTTGTAGAATATGGAATTTTACATACTCTAGGTATTCGTAGAAATACCGTATACGTATTTTTTTGGAATAATGTTTGACATGTTTATTTAATGTTTGATTATATAATATGTGGAAAAAATGCTAGTTTGGCGAATACATGTTCATGTGTAAATGTCATGTATGTTGAAATTGCGTATTCTAGAAATACCGCATACGTGCAGATTTTGGAAATGCAATTGTAATGATTATTTGCTGTATGATTGTGAGATACATGGGTAAAATACTCACGTGGCGAAGGGACAGCCCTAACACAAATTTCGCTAACATACGTCGTGTATGTTGAAATAGTGTATTCTAAGTAGTTGTGTAAACGCTCGTGTGCGCAAATGTTCATGTATTAGTGCCTTAGAGAGGTGCTGATATGGGATTCCCGACTCCCTTAGAGACAAGTAGGTTTCCCTCCATGCGGTGGTTCGCTAGAACCACTCACCTGTAATGTGTATGTAATTGTATCCCTATGTGGATAGTGCCTTACTACATGCTTCACAACATGCTTTACAACATGCTTTGTAACATGCTTTATTTCATGTTTTACTTCATGCTTTATAACATGCCTACTAACATGCTTGTATTGCTTGTTTATCATGCTTTACTTCATATGCTATCGATGAAAACTGTTTGAGTTTGGGACTATGTATATAGTCCAAACATTCGGTACCAGACTTGCGATTGTGGCTGAGATTCATGTCGCCACAAAGGACGTGTCTGGCGAACCCGAGTCGTACTTCGATTGGCGATAGTGGTTGGCCACACGGAGTGCTTTTGCGCTCCATATAGCTCAACTTGCGGTGCGCTCGAGCTAGTCAGGCTCATCAACTAAACCGAAGTGTATCTATGTGTTCACCCCGTTTGGTCGCTACTGCTTGAACCTAGGGTACCAAACTTACCAATGGCGATCCCCGTTTAACCATGGTACCTAGATCCGCTAAGTCGCATGAGCCGGGCATGGTGGTATGGGACACCGTAGTCGAGCTGTCGGCCTACGCTGGGGCCATGTGCCTCCCCGTAGTGACCATTGCGCAACCAACTCGTGAGCCGAATACGGTGGTATGGGACACTGTATTCGAGCTGTCGATACTTCGGCGAGAGCCGAGTACGGTGAGATCTGTGCTCGTGCTGACGGGCGACGAGTCCTCCGTAGTATCATCGAGTACACTCCAAGGGTCTGTGATTGGCCACGAGTCTTTCACAGCAACTAGAGTGTGAGTTGAGCCGAGTACGGTGAGACCTGTACTCGAGCTGACGGCCAGCAATTGAGCCGCATACGGTGAGATCTGTATCCGCGCTGACGGGTGACGAGCCCTTTGCGATGCCTTCACTACGCTTCTCAAACTATAATATCGTATGAGAATAACTAGGATTGACGACCCTAGAATGGATCATGTTGGGAATGATACAAGGGAGGTACCTTAGTTTCCCAATACTGCTGGTTGAAATGGACTAATAAAAACTTGGTAATCATGAGCATCATCGCACCGCATGTGCTTAGTAGATGTGGCGCACTGAGGGAGTAAGCATTCGCGAACGTAAGATGATGTCGCTTGAGGGTGGTTTGGCAAGGGCATACAGATCATGTCATATCTTTATGCACTTAACAAGAGTAGTTAGAAATGTTTGATTTATACTGCTTTATCATTACTGCTTAATTGATTTGATAACATGTTAACTTATGCTTTATTATTCCACTGAGTTAGCTACTCACTCCCACGTTACGGGACGGTGTTTGCAACACCCACCAGACTTTGTCGCAGGTGTAGATGGCGCCTTGGTTCAGGAGCCGGAGCCCGACTTGATGAGGACCAGGAGGAGTTCTCCTTTATGCAGTACTCTGACGGCTTTTGCTTAGGCCGGCTGCATCGCGAGATTTTCAGGGCCTCTCTTGAGGATTGTATTTTGGTTTTTGACTTAGAAACAATACATGTATATTGATACTCAGCTAGTACTCATACTCTGGAGTTTAGAAAATTGTTTTTACCTTACATATTGAATATAAAATTTCAGTCTTCCGTTGCCTTTTATACTATTGAACTGGAGTATGAATTACTGTTTTGGTATAATCTCATTCATGTTTATGGCGCTAACTCAGACAACATTTAACCAGCATTGTGTATGTTGCATAAGTGATGCGTTGGAACTCGGGAGTTGAGTTCATACTCGACCCCCGAATTTCAGGGCGTTACATGATGGCCCGAGGCATTCTGAACTGGGAAAGGATGTTTTCTTTTAAGAATCCAATCACTATTTTGTGATCATTATTCCGGCACGGGATCGGTTCAACCCACTTAGTGACATATTCTATTGTTAACAAAATGTAAATATTCCCAAAGGATTGGGAGAATGGTCCCATGAAATCGATGCCCCATCAATCAAATGCTTCAATGATGAGAATGGGGTTCAGAGGCATCATATTTCGATAAGACAACCCTCACAATTTTTAACAATGCTCATAAGCTTTGCAAAACTCATGACTATCTTTGAACATCGTGGACCAGTAAAAGATGCACTACAGAATTGTGGTCGTCGTCTTTTTAGCAGAAAACTGACCACCATAGGCCTGAAAATGACAAAAGGAGATGACAATCTGATGTTCATTTTCTGGCACACATCTCCTTAGAATTTGCTCTAGGCAATATTTAAACAAATAAGGGTCATTATTTCAACAAGGTATTTGATTTGGGGATTATTTCACTGAATAATAACAAAGAAAGAATAAAGAGAATGACCATCACAATATGTTTCTTAATTCTGAATTCGCTTACATCCACTTATCCTGTGATTTTAAGATAGAATATATGAAATACAAGTATAAAATAAATTCAAATATGAAATTCGGCAGCTTTTCGGCTTGCGATTTGTCCATCTCAGCAAGAGAAGTATTGTGTGGATGTGAATATATTGTATCTTCTTCTTCATTTCATCCAAAACATGAGTCTGAAATGAAGAAACACTTGAACATTCGAATAATTTAGCAAATTTCAAACTCTTTGTAATAACCCACGCGCAACAACATGTCATTGCGCGAGTCTGAAAAGGCCCAGCTATATGTCCTAGAGGGGGGGGTGAATAGGACTATGCCAAATTAAAATTTAACAGCGGAATTCAATCGAAAATAAGATAGCCTTATAAACAAATAAATAAAAGACAATACTTTAAATAAATCAATGAACAGAAATGTAAAGCAACCTTAAATAAAGAGTTTGATACTAATGTTGTTCTAAAGACAACCTTTGCACCATAAAAACCAAGGGTTTATGGCAGGACAACCTTGCTAGAACAAATTGAATATCAAAACTCAAACAGAAAGGAAATAAAGGAAATATCTAGAAATAAATTCTAAACTATTACAACATTCCCTACCTTGCTTGAAATGTAAATATTACAACATTCACATCCACATATACATTCCACAAAGTTGAATGATTAAAGATATAGAAATTAAGTAAACATCCAAATCACAAAACACACCGATATATAGTGGTTCGCCTGTATGTTCACCAACTGTTAAACAACAGCCACACAGCTTGCTACTCCACTCTTAATATCCTCACACAGGGGATATTAGCATTCACTATCAAAATAGGTTTCACAGGTTCACCTAAAACCTTCACAATTGTGTCTTTTTAACTTGGGCTTACACAATCCAAAACTCACACTTTCTGAGTTTTCTGGCTCCACTACAAGAAATATGGTTTTTACCTACGAAAATAATTTTCGTAGGTAAAGATGACTTTTACCGACGAAAATTACTTTCATAGAAATTTAATTTCGTAGGTAAAAGCCATCTTTACCTACAAAAATTTTCGTAGGTAAAGGGTGTGTTTGACTTGAAATTTTATTTTTACCTACGAAATTGAATTCGTAGTTGAAACCCATCTTTACCTACAAAAGTATTCGTAGCTATAGGGTCCTTAGTTTTAACAAAAATCGAAAACTTTACTTTTACCTACGAAATTAAATTTCGTAGGTAAAACCCATATTTACCTACGAAAATATTCGTAGCTAAAGGGTCTTTTAAATTTTGTGAAATTTTTCAAAAAAATAGAAAATCCAAAACCTTCCTTTTACCTATGAAAAAAATTTTGCAGGTGAAACCTATCTGTCCCTATGAAACTATTCGTAGCTAAAGGGTCTGCTAAATATTTAAAATTTTTCTAATCCAAAACCTTACTTTTACCTACGAATTATATATTCGTAGGTAAAACCCATCTTTACCTACGAAATTATTCGTACTTGAAGGGTTGTCAAAGTTTTCAAAAATATAGAAAATCCAAAACCTTTCTTTTACATGTTGTAGGGAAAAACCTATATTACCTACGAAAATATTCGTAGCTAAAGGGTCTTTTGAACATTTTAAAAAATAAAAAATTGAAAACGTTACTTTACCTACAAAATCAAATTTCGTAGGTAAAACCCATCTTTCCTTACGAAACTATTCGTAGCTGAAGGGCCTGTGAATTCCAAAACTTATTTTCCCTACGAAAATATTCATAGCTAAAGGGTCTGTTAAATTTTTAAATTTTTTCAGGAAAACAGAAAAATCCAGAACCTTGCTCCTTTTACCTACGAAATAAAATTTCGTAGGTAAAACCTATTGTTCCCTACGAAAATATTCGTAGCTAAAGGGTCTGCTAAATTTTTAAATTTTTTCAAGAAAACAGAAACTCCAAAACCTTGCTTTTACCTACTAATTTCAAGTTTGTAGGTAAAAACCCATCTTTACCTACGAAATTATTCGTAGCTGAAGGGTCTTTTGAATTTTTAAAATCGAAAACCTTACTTTTACCTATGAATTCTAATTTCGTAGGTAAAACCCATCTTTACCTACGAAAATATTCGTAGATAAATGAAGGGTGTTTTGAATTTATTTTACCTACAAATTCTTTTTGTAGGGTAAAACTCATCTTTACCTACGAAATTATTCTTAGCTAAAGAGTCTTTTCAATTTCAAAAATCGAAAACCTTACTTTTACCTACGAATTGTAATTTCGCAGGTAAAACCCATCTTTACCTACGAAAATATTCGTAGCTAAAGGGTCCAAAAGCTTACTTTTTCCTACGAATTATAATTTCGTAGGTAAAACCCATATTTACCTACGAAATTATTCGTATCTGAAGGGTCTTTTGAATTTTTGCAAATGTTCGCACCGTCATGATGTCTGTCGAACATCAACACCGTGGAATTGATGTGTCCCCTTTAGGTTATGAGATATCTCAAAAATCATCAGTAAACGAAACTCAAGTGGGCCATACCATTTAAAACTATGTGAAGACATCCTAAAAAATATAAAAGCACTTGGTGGGGGCCCACATGAGTTTTGGATACGGTTGAAACTTGGTTTGACCCCTCATCCAAGTGGGACACACATAATGAGTAGGTTGGATGTGTGAATCACATTTAGGCAGGCCCAATATATGATTACAAATGTTGTAAGGAAACCTTTCTCCACTACATTTGAGTTACTCGTTACCTTTACCAGAGTAAACTCTGTGGGCTCCACCGTTATTATTTATTTTATCCACTCCATTCATCCATGTTAACAGATAATTTGAGGTCTAAAGAACAAAAAAGGAAGCATATCCAAAGCTTAAGTGGACCACACCACAGGAAATAGTGTGATTGAACCTATACCATTTAGAATTTCTTGGAGGCCATAGAAGTTTTGGATCAAGTTGATGTTTGTGTTTTCTATTCACTCATATATTTTTGATGTTATGAACAACATTTAACCATTTTTGGACAATCTGATCAGTCCAGATTGAAGAGTAAATAACTTCAAATGTTTAAATCAAATTTCACTGAAATTGTTGATCAATCTTGGTATACCCAATATCTTTTCTTATATGTAGCCTGATTGAGGCGAGTAACTAGTCAAATTGAGGGTATTGATCAGTAAAATAGAGTGAATGGACCAGACATATAAAATGGGCCAAATATTCTAGCCAAAATTATGACCCAACTTATTGACCTCGTGAGAACCTAAGAATTGATGTTAGTAAGTTTTGTGGGCCCCATCATGATGTGTGTCGAACATCAACACCGTGGATTTGATGTGTCCCCTTTAAGTTATAAGATATCTCAAAAATAATCTGTATACGAAACTCAAGTGGGCCATACCATCTAAAACTATGTGAACACATCCTAAAAAATTTAAAAGCACTTGGTGGGACCCACATGAGTTTTGGATGCGGCAGAAAATTGGTCTAACCCCTCATCCAAGTGGGACACACATAATGAGTGGGTTGGATATGTGAATCACATTTAGGCAGACCCAATATATGATTATGAATGTTGTAAGGAAACCCCTCTCCATTATATTATGTGGTGTGCCCCACCCAAGTCATGGATTGACTTTATTTTTAAGCTCTTGGCCCACCTAACTTATGGATTGACTTTCTCCATACCGTTCAACACTTTTCTCGGATCATTTTAAGATAGTAACTAAAAAATGGGGCAGGTCAAAAGCTTAAGTGGACTACAAAGTAGGGACTGAACGTCCACCATTAAAAATAACATTCATAGAAGTTTTGGATCAAGCTAATGTTTATGTTTTCTCTTCATTTATATCTTTGTTTTTGGGATTTGATTTTTGTCCATCTGGATTTGGGTGTTTGGGTATCACATTTTTTCTTTTTTTTTTTCCCAGCTTTGATGTTGAAATCTCTTTTATAATTCAGATTTCTCCCTTTGTTTGTGAAATTTTAAGGAATCCTGTTCCTAAAAAAAATAAATAAATAAATAAATAAAAATAGAAAGATTTATTCATTCTTCATGGTTATGAAGTATTTGCCCTTGTTGTAGCGGTAGTTGAACTTATTGAACATTGTCTCTCTCGAAGAATTATAATCTCCATGTTTAAAAAAAAAAAAAAAAAAAAAAAAACAGTATAGTTAGCCTTACGATGATTTTAATGATGGATAACCAATCACTATTGTTTTCATGTGGTGTAGTCCACCTAATATTTGATTATGATTCATTTTTGGGCTCATATCCTTCTATGAGTGGCAAAACAAATGGATCATATAGATATACAATATATAAATCAAAGTGGGCCCACATCTACCCCATCACTCAGATGCACCATTCCATGGTAGGCCTAGGTCTTAAAAATCAAGTCAATCTGTGACTTTTTTGGGCCACACCACCTACAAAAGTTGAGAGGGGTTACCCTCCATTAAAATATTCATAATCATTTGTTAGGCCCACTGAGATGTGGTTCACAAATCTAGCCCATCCATTATATGTGTCCCACTTGGATGAGGAGTCAGATCAAGTTTCAAATGCATAAAAATTTCAAGTGGGCCCCACCAAGTGCTTTTATATGTTCTAGGCATTTCTTCACATGATTTTAGATGGTATGGCCCACATAAGTTCCGTATACGGCTGATTTTTGGGATATCCCATAATTTAAAGGGGGTCCATCAAATGCACGGTGTTGATGTTTGACACATGTCATGGTGGGGGGGGCCTACACACTTGACCTTTGTGTTTAATCCATGCCATCCCCATGAGGTCAAGCTGTGTGGGCCCCGCCATGACATGTGTCAAACATCAACACCGTGCATTTGATGGGTCCCCTTTAAATTATGGGATATCCTAAAAATCAGTCGTATACGGAACTCCTATGGGCCATACCATCTAAATCATGTGAAGACATGCCTAAAACATATAAAAGCACTTGGTGGGCCCCACCTAAAATTTGGATGCGTCTGAAACTTGGTATGACCCCTCATCCAAGTGGCACACACATAATGGATGGGCTGGATTTGTGGACCATATCTCGGTGGGCCCAAAAAATAATTATGAATGTTTTAATGGAGGGTGACCCCTCTTAACTTTTGCATGTGGTGTGGCTCACACAAGTCATAGATTGATTTGATTTTTAATCCCTGGGCCCACCATGGGATGGTGCATCTGACTGATGGGGTAGATTTTTGACACGCATCATGGTGGGGCCCACATAACCATATCAGACCCCGGCCTAAATTTGGGGCGCGCGCTCGAAAACACAGTCGCGCCCAAAAAACCCCCCAAAATCCCAAATCTCTCTCGCTCTCTCTCGCTCTCGCTCTCTCTCTCCGTTCCCTGACCTCAAATCCCAAACGATGAAGGCACTCATTCTCGTCGGAGGGTTCGGTACGCTTCTGCGGCCATTGACGCTCAGCGTTCCAAAGCCGCTTGTGGATTTTTACCCTCTTTCTCGCGGGGCTTTCAAGAGAGAAGCTCAGATCCAAAAAACCGTAAGAAATTCTTCCTCCTTTCAATTTCTCGATGCAAAAGAGCTTCGAGATCGAATCATTTGCGGTATTTTCACACAAATCCGTTGAAAATCACGTTAATCCATGTTCTTTCTTTGACTGAGTTGGTTTCAGATTGAGAGGTTGATGTTAGGGTTTTGTGGGGATTCTATCCAGATTCTACATTCCAGCACGTTTTACGGCTCTATGCTGGCAGTTCCGTCAATGTAGTCTGAATCCGAGGCCCATTCAAAGAGTAGGTTCCATCAGCTGGTGAATAAGGCTTTCCGACGTGTTGTGTTGGGTTTTTGGTTGTCGGAGGAGTCGTTTGTCTGGCAGAACCTTTTTATCTTCTCCAATACCCAAAACCCTAACCTGCAACCACCATCTCTAGCAACTCACTGCATCTCTGATCTTCCTCTATTGCAGATCCGGCCACTGCATCTCCAATTTGCCTCTGATCAGATCCCACATTGCCCGTCATCACCGTAACCAACTTCCCATCATTGCTCATCCATCCTGCATCCAACAACTTCGATTGCAACTTCTATTACAAGCCCCTGCCTGCAGCCAACAACCTCGATCAAAAGCCCCTATTTTTCCTATCCCACCATTGAGTTGTAGTCCCTTTCGACACTAGTGTGTTCTTCGGCATCAGCATCTTCCAGCACCATCAGCCATCATCTGACGAAACCCAATGGTATCTGAAAAAATCCAACGGATTTTTATCGGGTATATATTTTGGAAACGGATTGGGTACTCCCCCTGCCACCAGCCATTGGCTGGTGGTCGGTGCTTTGTGGGCCCACCATGATGTATGTGTTTCATCCATGCCGTCCATCTATTTTTATAACTTATTTTATGGTATTAAAGAAAAAATAAGTTATATCACAATCTCACGTGGACCACATTACAGGAAACAGTGTTGAATGAACGTTGACCATTAAAAACGTTTTTCGGGGCCATAAAAGTTTTGGATCAAGCTGATATTTATTTATTCCCTTCATCTAGGTCTTTATGACCTACTCAAGAGATTGGATGTCAAATAAACATACAGTGGGCCTTAGGAGGATTTTAATGGTGGATATCCAATCATTATTGTTTTCCTGTGGTGTGGTCCTCCCAAGATGTATATCCTTATCATTTTTATATTCATCCCTAAAATGATCTGTAAAAATGGATGAACGGAATGGATGATGAAACACATACATCATGGTGGGGCCCACATTGCACCGACCACCAGCCATGGGGATGGTGTCAGGGGGGGGAGTAGCCAATCCGTCTCCATATATTTTGGGGTTTATGATTGGGTTTTGATTTGGGGTTTTATAATTTAATATTTTGGTTTGGGGATTTGGGTTTTGGTGACATTGGCTACAGATTGGCTGGTGGACAAGAACGTGATGCTACACTCATATTGAGTTGGTAGGAATATCTGATACATATACTATCTGTGCAATATCACATTAGTTCTGTACTTGACTTTCTTGTTCGCTTGTTCCCATTGTAGCTTATTGTATGCTTGGATGGGTTTGAAGAAGAAAGAGGCAATGTGATCACTATTGCTGCTGCAAATATATCGGATATTCTTGATCCAGGACTTGTGAGACCCGGACAGTTATGATCGAAAAATCTATATTCCTAAACCTGGCCTCATGGGTCGAATTGAGATTTTGAAGGTAGGTCTTATACGTAATTATCATTTGCACTAATTTCTTATGGGTTCTTATGATGCTTGAGGTTAACATGACTACGTATTATTTGCATTTGATCTTAGAAAGCTCTTAAGGTAGCTTCTCATCTTTTTGATCCATTTTGTGGCTTTTAAGTACCTTCAGATATAGTTCAATGTTTGATGTACACTTCTTGCTCGAGGAGAGCAGAAAAGCATGAACTTGATGAATTCTGTAACTGAAAGAACAATATTATAATGCTATGACCATGCATGATGTGCTTGAAAGGTAGATAATAAATGATATTTCTTCCCATTTAAACCCTTTCCATATCCTTTAATCATACATGGTTTTAGCCATTTTGAAGCTGGCGCTACAATTTTTGAAAGTATATTATTTAATACATATAGCTTTTAAGAAGTAGCTTGCATTACAAAGCACAAACCCACTTTGATATCAATTGGCTCAAACTACAAGCTGCATGTATAAGATATACAAACAACGAAGCCTCTAGGGACAATTTGTGTGGTGTGTAAATCCGTACTTGAGTTATGTCTGATTGGTCCTGTATATACCACCTCTAGGGAAATTTTCAAATGTCAAGATATCTAATATGTTAACATTGGAACATTTTTAATTTAGTTGAAACTATTGTGATAATTTCCAATTATTTTCTTTAAATGTGTAGTGACAATATCACACTATCTTCAAGATATCATTGAGATGTCATATTGGTGGGACTAATCTTTACGTCAGTAATTCCAAACATTTGTATGATTGAAGTTTCACACATCTGATTTTGCTTTCTCAGGTTGAGCTAATATCATGACCATGCTGTCATGTAGTACCTTTTTCCTGGCTATTTCTCACTCCCAAGGAATCTATGAGGCCTGGTATTTGAGTACATGTTGAATGGAGATCTAAGAGATTGTTTAGATTGGATCCAAGGGAAAGAGCCCATAGACTAGGGAACTCATGTTGGGGCTGATTTGGATGGTGGGAGCTGGGTGAAAATGCAAGTTGAGGGTTCATCTCTGCTAACAATTTCAGCTCTAAAGGTTAAATCGAGTTCCTCATTGCAGGTTATAACAGAAGATACTTTCACTATTTTTAACATAGGAATGATGCAGCAGAGGTATTTCAGATATTGTAAAAAGAAAAATCCTTTGTGCTCTATTCCAAACCAGCGATTAAACATGTGCATGTACATTTGTGATGTCTATATTTATATCTGTGTTGATCTTTCATTACCAGAAGCATCAGGAGGTGGGAGCTGGAGTGACAAAAAAAAAAGAGAGAGTATAAAATAAGCTATATAATAACCAGAAGCATCTAGGATTTTGAAGGGGAAGTGGAACATTGAGTACGTGTGTGAATCAGTTTACAAGTGCTGCATTCTGGTAGGCATTTATTCTTTTCTTCTTCTTCTTTTTTTTTTTGCTTTTTTGTTATCACATTGTTGTATTTGTTACCAGCAATAAAAAGGAAAAAAAAATCCATTTTTTGCTCTTCACCATTATAACCAAACATTAGCTGCTCCTTGCAGTGGCTAGTAAGCATTTCTTCTGATGTCATTTTGTTTTCCTCATTATTTTGGGCAAGGAAGAAAAAATTCACTTGCCTTGTTTGCAGTATCCCGCCATGGATTTACAACTGCTATTTATGATCTCGGTAATCTTCTTCATTATTCTGTCATTGTTCTTGGTCTGAAGATGCTCTTATAGACTTAGCTTTCTGCCTTTATTTTCTGATTTGATTGATGATAGAGTTCAGATTCTCGCTATCAACTCAATGTCCAGTTTTCCATCACTTGGAAGTAAGGTAGCAGTGTAAAGAAATGACAATACACATCATTTAATGACGATGAAAAGAAGTGACAATACACGTCATTTAATGAATGATGCCGATGAAACCAAGTAATTTGAAGGCAACATTCTATGCATGGGTGAACAAGCACCATCAAGCAGCCGCTTGTGGAGGGACAACCAGATTGCAGTTGTTACTAGTGATGGTGTTTTAAGTTCTGGGGACCCTATGCAGCACAGGTGAGCTACTTGAAAGCACAAATATCTGGTTATGGTTTTTATTTATTTTGTCTCTTTGTTTATTCGTTTTGGTAAGTGATACCTCTGAGCCTTCACATTTTTGTCATTGTCATTGTTTACAGCCATTGTGCATAACACAGAAACTTGCATGATTGATGTTTATTGATAAAATAGATGTCCTTTAGGTGTTGAAGCTTTTGTTTATGAGTTTAATGATGCTTGATAACTATGCAATCTGCTTTTTATATCAATCAGCCCAGTATGAAACTCCGTTAATTGCACCTTTATCTAGAATATTAGCATGGTAATGGTGGATTCCTAGTGTGTATTCCTGTGGAAATGATTTACCATGGTAATTTATTAGTTGATCCCTATTTGTTGAAACTGGCAAGTAATCCAAACTTTGTCAAGCTGATTTTTGTATCTTATTTATTTGATTTGAGTTTTGTGGGGAAGAGGTCTTGATTAGAATGGTTTTTGTGTGGAGATGATTTCCTTTGAATAGTGTTTTTAAAAAAATAAAATAAAATTCCATAGTGAAAAGGACTTGTTTGGTTGAACCCTTTTTGAATGTTTGTCTCAAAAGCGGATCATCCCAGAGCATCTCCAAAGGATAGGGTTGTGTTGATTTGTTTTTAGCGTGTTGGTGGTGCCCCAGTTTGATATTTTAGACTTTAGAAAGCACTCGTTTACATTTCTTGTGTTCATATTGACTATTATTCTTTTCAATATATGACAGTATCCTTTTCGGTACTTTTGACATGCGCTTAAGCTTTTAGCTTTTAATTATATAGTTGTGTTTCAAAGTTTTTAATCAATCAGAAAAAGGAAACTTCCAAGGAATCAACTAATCTGGGACATTTGGTAAAAAACAACAGAAAGAAAATGTCAAGTTGAAACGTTAGCATCGAATGAATCTCTAGTCAAATGCTTCACTTAAACTACATTAGGCAGCAAACTGAAGTTCTCAGCTACTGTTGTATTCTGTCATTTACCTGGCTGAACTCTATTTCATTTTCCATCTCTTTTGAAGTGTTTTTGGTACTGATAACATCATAAAAGTAATTCAAGGATAACGTGTCGGCATTCTCTTTCATCAGCATGCAATTTTAGGGTGTCCACGTAAACAAGTTGGCGCCTGGGAGATGGCAGTTGCAGCAAGGGAATGTTCAAGGCGACTTCAGGTAACGTCACATTATTTCCCTTGATGACAAGGGTTGCATTCTTGTGTTTGAAAATTCGCCCTTTCTTTTTCTGCATTTTTGGCAGCTGTTACATGTGTAACTCTTTAAAGTTTAAGCATGTCCCTTCTTTTAACTCCTAAATGTATAAAGCATGCTGTCTTTTTTTGTTCTTGGAGAAAGTGATTCTCATTGTCAGAGTGTGAAATATGCAATTTTTTTTTTCATTGTAGGGCTTATCTTTGCAAGACCGAAGAAAAATTTTACTGGACATTGCTGATGCCCAGAATGGTTATAATCTAGATTAGCTCATATCCTTCTTCTTTTTTGCACTGGCCGCCGTTCTCTTTAAAATTCTCAAGTATAGCTTTGTATCCAGATTGCAGATGGGCTTGTATTAGATAAGACATCATGTCCCTTGGGCATTCTCCTGATTGTTTTTGAGTCTCGACCTGATGCACTTGTTCAGGTATGAAGATATGACTTGTTTTCAGTAGTTGAGCACTATAAGAATCCCACTCTCCCCAAAATTCTTCCATATGCTCCTAGTTGAGCTTTTTATTGTTTGTCTTTCCTTCTAAAAACATTATAATTTATCTTTTGGCATGCTCTGTGCTTATTATAACTTGTAGGTTGAATAAGAGTTCAGACATGCATAGTGAATAATTGTGAACCAGGACATTGCTGATGTCCAGAATGGTAATTGAAGGCTTGAAATAGCAAATCCCCAATAAAACTGTTTACTATTAGCAAAAAATCAAATTAGATGTGGTTTAGTGAACAGTTTATGATTAGTGAAAACTCAACATCTATATGGATTTCTCAATTAAATGAAACACATCTATGCTTAAAGGAAAAGGACCCAACTAGCTAAACCCCCAAAAGAAAAACTGTTTATTATTAGCCAAAAAATCTAATTAGAAGAGGTTTATCAAACGATTTAGGATTAGCAAATTTCAAAATCTATATGGATTTGTCAATTAAATGAAGATATTTGAAAAAAAAAAAAAACCTTGTATAAGATGAGATAAAACAGCTAAACTCCAATAGAACTTTTTTACCATTAGAACAAACCTAATTAGAGGCAGTTTGTTGAACGATTTAGGATTAAAGAAAATTCAACATCTATCTGGATTTCTCAATTAAATGAAACATATACATAAAGGAAAAAGACCCACCTGGTATAAGATGAGATATGAATTGTAATGTGAGGATTTTCAAGCACAGAATCTAGAAAAACCAGGTTCTATGAAAGAAGTAAAATACCCTGTTTTCTTTGATTGAAAACAAGGCCAAAGCATCTATCTGTTCAAAAGAGAAAAGCCAAAAAAAAAAATAAAAAATCAAAGCAGTACAGCATCCAGTACTTTCATAGCAACACAGAATAAAAGGGGAAAAGGAAAACTCCTTTTACCAGTCTTTCATCTCTTGGAAAATGGAGCTAAAAAACAATCTTTTAAAAACAAGACAAACCACTTTGTAGTAATAAGAATCCAATCTAGAAAACATCACTACAAAACCAGAAAAATCCACCTCTAAACTGTAAAAGCACAAATTACCATCATTACTATTTATAGAAGATTCTAAACATGTTTATATTTTTTCTCAAACAAAAGAATCCATGGTTTCTAACTCTGGATTAAATGCACCAATCAACTATTTATATAATCAAATCAGTATAATTTTTGGTATATGCTTCACCTAAATTATGGCTAAAAATTTGAATGGTTTAATTTTAGTTCTATGGTACATGTGCAATGTCATATTGGTTGTGTATTAACTATTGTGCTATCGAAGTTCTGTGTGTGTGTGGTGTGTGTGTGTATAGCTGTGTTTAACAGAGAGGATGTGGCCCAATTTCCCATGCTCAAATGGACCAACCAATATGCCACAGTTCGGGCTGGGTGGTTTTGAGAGTGGCAGGTCTTGCTAATGTTAACATGGATGCTTTACTCTAGGAAAGCATTGATAGGTTGTCCCAACGACATATCCAGAATCCTCTGTTTCTCTCTGTTTTCTTCAGCTCTGCTCTTGAAAAAGAAAAAGAAAAAAAAAAGATGGTGGTGCTGTCCCAACCAGCATTAGATCAGATTAGTTTTGTAGAAAACCAGAATGCCTCAGGTCAAGGATGGATGTAGTTTGTATTTGTCTGGAAAAATGGAAATGTGAATATAATGAAATATATTGTAACAGGTGTATAATAGGAAATTTTACTGGAAAAAAAAGAGACTTTTACCTACGCAAATTGTCGTAGGTAAAACTTTCATCGTACATTTATACCTATGAAATTTCGTGAATCATTTCGTAGGGAAAAGTTTCATCCAACAATTTTTACTACGTCAAATTTCGTAAAAAATTCTTAACATTTTCTATCTACGAAGCATTTCATAGGTAAAAATTCTTAACACAGTTGTACCTACGAAACAATTCATAGGTAAAAGTCTTAACACTGTTTTTACCTATGAAATATTTCGTAGGTAAAAGTGTTAATACAGTTATTAGCTACAAAAACTGTCGTAGGTAAAAGTATTAACACAGTTATTAGCTACGAAAACTGTCGTAGGTAAAAGTCTTAGCATAATTTTTACCTACGAAGCATTTGGTAGGAAAAATTGTTAACAAAGTTTTTAGTTACGAAAATGTTCGTAGGCCATCGGTAACCTTTTTCGTCGGTAAAAACCTTTAGGCATGGTGTTTTACCGACGAAATGTTTCGTAGGTAAAACTTTTTGCCTACGAAATAATATCATTTACCTACGAAATTTTTCGTAGGTAAAAGTGTTAACAAAGTTTTTAATTTCGTTGGTAAAAGTCTTACCATTGGCGACGATGACATTTTTTGTTGGTAAAAGTCTTTAGCCACGGCTTTTTACCAACGAATTTACCAACAAAATTTTTCGTAGGTAAAACGCTTTACCTACGAAATAATATCATTTACCTACAAAATTTTTCGTAGGTAAAAGTGAAATTTCTTGTAGTGCTCTCCTCAGATAACCAACATAATGAGATTTTTCTGACGAATTTCAAACAAAACCAAAATAATGGAATTTACAATTAATGTAAAATACCTAGATTTCTTCTTTTGTAGCACCCCGGTGGTAGAACTAATCAGAGTAGAATTTCGAATCAACGTTCAATGTCCAATACTCACTTAAGAAATGGTTCTAAGTTCTAATTGATTTTAAATTAAACCAAATTGGGCGTAGCTCTATTTGATTTTGATTCCAAGAAGAAGGAATACAACAATTCCTCTTTTTCAAATAAGATTGGAATATAGGAATAAAATCAAATATAAATAAGCTAACAAAAGAGAATATTAAATATGCACGGAAGGTAGCGTAAAATGAACTAACTTATCTTAGAGTGGAGGTTTGAATTTTCTTAAAATTATTCAATGAAAAACTCTGAAATTTGTGTTCAATTTATATATGCAAAGATCACGTCTACGACTGGTCTTATGAACCCTTCGACTGGTCGTAGCACCAACAACATTTTGAAATTTTTTAGCACAATCTTAAAAACCGTTCTACGACTGGTCTTAGGGTGTCTACGACTGGTCGTGGACCACCTACGACTGGTTGTAGCAGACTCAGGATAGGTCGTAGACAACCAAGTTTGGTTGCTGGAGTTTGAGTCATAGTTCTAGGATTAGTCGAAGGACGAGTCATGACAACCCTATGAGCGGTCGACCAGGTCTCAGGACTGGTCTTGGAATAACTAAAAAATTTCAAAAATCTTCAACGACTTAGGACTGGTCGTGAAATTTCTTGGATTGGTCGAACAAGTCTAGGACTAGTTGAACAAGGTCCAGGACTAGTCTTAGCACAGACCAAATTCATATAGATAGATTTATTTTGAATTATGTATACAAAATGACCTACCCTAAGGTCAATCTAAGGTCTATCATAACTGGGACATGAAGTATGAACATTAAACTTCATTCTTTCAGATGATGGTTGATCTTTGAACCTAATGAAGATTGAGATCTCTAACTCGACATAGTTTGATCTTGAGATCTTCGAAAGCTTGAAATTAAACTTCATCAATGCACTTGAGTCTTGAAATGTACTCTTGAGTCTTGAAATGCACTCTTCTTATCGATGTAACTCTGAACCTTGATGCTTATAGAAGAGGACAAAGTACATAACCTTACATTTCTTGAAGCAGAGCACCGTACATGTCTTGAACCATTGTGATGCAATGTCTTGATCATATCAATATATAAACACAAGACACAGATAGAGGTTTGGCACCACAAAATTTGACAATCAAAGGAGCATGAGACCATCGCACTTACAATCTCCCCCTTTGTCAAATTTGTGACAAAACACACTCATATAAAAATAAGAAAAGCACCACATGCATAAAAACGAATCAAGTAACATACTCCCCCTAAGTAGCAGCACACATATTAGCACAACTCATATCCATAAGCAATCAAGCCAAATGTTTCCAGAAACTTTTCCAAAAGCCTTGTCCCCCTTTTTGTCACAATATGACAAAGGAAGCAACGATTTAAAGGATAATAAATGGAGTAATAAATGGAGTAACTTGACAATATATAAGAAAGTAAAAGTTCACAATTCATTTACTAGTATAACTAAAAAGTCATCAAACCAAATATAGTACACAATCCAACATAAGTATGAAAGA
The DNA here is from genome assembly GCA_021015155.1 of Magnolia officinalis. Taxonomy (NCBI): domain Eukaryota; kingdom Viridiplantae; phylum Streptophyta; class Magnoliopsida; order Magnoliales; family Magnoliaceae; genus Magnolia; species Magnolia officinalis. The sequence continues at coordinate 46,651,457 of JAJHSJ010000005.1, read as the reverse complement.
TATTACATACCAAGAATAAAAACACTCAATCAGATCCTGAAGAAGGAGCAGGAATGGTAGGATTAAAATTATATGCATGCCCTTGTTAAGCGCCTAAGATACTTGCGTATATATTTAAACTGAAGATCATGGGCAACATTCATATTCCCTACTTTTCTTCTAAAGCACGAAGACGAGCATCAAACTCAGATGGCTCATAGTCAGGATCATTTCCAAAATCTGATTCAAGTTCATCGAAAATATCATCCATATTCACATCATCAGAAGGAAGATCACTAGCTTCTTCATCCCTAGCTTCAGCTCTATCAACATCCACTTGGCCACGAGTCAATTCCAATTTCATTTTGTTAATATTTGAATTGTTAAAAATAAGATGATGGATGGGACCATCTTCAATAGGCTTAACGACTAGCATGTGATTAGCTAAAACAGTCATGAGATAGGCAAAAGGAATATCACTATGACCTGGATGGAGACGAGACTGAACAATGGAATGACATATCAATGAAGGAAGGCAAACTTTAGAACCAGAAATGACAGAGTGCAAAACACGAACCATAAAGACAGTTAATTCTGTCTTATTACCAGAATGAGGATACAGGTTAGAAAAAAAATTCTGTGAAGTACCCTGTATTTGGGTGACAAGTACCTTACGGGGAGCGCATTCCCTTTATGAGTTCATTGCACATTCATATTACACAAATCTCTAGTTAGCATACACTTTTCAGATTATGAGGTTTTTTCAGCTAAAGTATGAATAAGAATACCCTCCTCATTAACAGGTATATCCATTAACCCTGCAATCAGATGGCGGTCAACTTCAAATAGACCTTCTCTAGTATCAACTTTAAAGTTAAATTCTCAAAAGAGAACTCTGAGATACATGCAAACATGGCTTGTGCAATAGATTGGTAAGCAGGCCCACCCCAATATAAAATGTTTTTCCATCCTACAGATTGGAGTAGAGATAAAATATCAAAAGGAGCAATGTGTTAAATACAGACAGACCATTCAACAATGACTTTGTGTAGACGCAAATCCCGTACATCAGAGGGATTATCCTTAAGTGAACGAAGATAGCGCCTAGAGAGAGGAGCTGATCTAGAAGAAGATGGACCACGGGAAGTTTCTTTTTCTCTCTAGCATTCATTATCAATATAAAAATCAAAGGATCAAGTAGATACTAAAGATGTGAAAAGGAGTTTTCTAGATCAGGTTTTTTAAGAAAATGCCCCAAAATTGCAATGAATTTCAAAATAGATTACTCAAGAGTGAAAATGAAGTAACAAGAACTAGAATCTACAAGAGAAACACAAATGAAGCACTAACCTTGAAGATCTAGGAAGGTGGGTACAACTAGTCGTGCCTCGGCTCGTTAGAGAGGAAAAAGGAAATGAAAGAAGAAGAAGAGATTTCTCCCAAATTTAAAAGATTCCAACACAATACACGACTGGTCGAGGACCGTTCTCGACCGGTCGTACCACGACTGGTCGAGAATTTCCTCGACTGGTCGTTGTACCTATAAAAATAGGCATATTTCAAAAAATTGGAATTTAAATCAATAAATATCAAATATATATACAATATGATACAAATATGCATGAATAATCAATTTAGAATGCACATACTGAGATCAAATTTCAATTTATTAAACTTGCTTTTGTCGAGTGGTTTAGTGAAAATGTCGGCAAGTTGAGTCTCGGTCGGTATATATTTCCAAGGATATTATTTTATCATCCACTAATTCACGAATATAGTGATACCTAATGTCAATGTGCTTGGTACGTGAATGCTTGATTAGGTTTTTTGATATATTTATAGCACTGGAATTATCACAATATAATATCATTGATTCCTATGCAATTCCATAATCGCTTAACATACGTTTCATCCAAATAAGCTGAGTACATGCATTTCCAGCTGCAATGTATTCTGCCTCAGCAGTTGAGAGTGATACAGAACTTTGCTTCTTACTAAACCAAGGGACTAAACAATTTCCAAAATAAAACAACCATTGCTGGTTGATTTCCTATCATCGATATTTCCAGCCCAATTAGCATCAGTGTACCCAGCCAACTGAACACTAGTATCATATGGATACCAAAGACCCAAATTAACAGAACTTGCAACATATCACATAATTCGCTTAACAATAGTTAGATGAGATTTTTTAGGGTTAGACTGATATCTAGCATAATACCAACACTTAACGCAATATCAGGTTTACTTGCAGTTAAATAAAGTAAACTGCCAATCATGCTATGATATAGTTTAGGATATACATTTTTACATGTAGAGTCTTTTGAGAGTCTTAAGGTTGTACTAATAGGAGTATCAAAATTCTTACCATTCTCAAATCCAAACTTTTTGATTAAGTTCAGAGCATATTTGTTTGAGAGAAATGAAAATGCCATCTGGTTGTTGTTTGACTTGCAACCCAATGAAATAATTTAATTCCCCAACCATACTCATTTCGAACTTAGATTTCATCAAATTTGCAAACTCAACAGTGATGTTAGTACAAGTTGATCCATAAATAATATCATCAACATAGATCTGAACCATTAAGATATCATCATTATGTTTCTTAACAAAGAGCGTCTTATCGACACTACTCATTTGAAAATATGACTTACTAAAAACTTAGTCGATTTTTGTACCATGCTCTAGGAGCTTGTTTTAACCATATAGAGCTTTCTTAAGATGGTATACATGATCAGTAAACTTAGGATCTTCAAACCCTGTAGGTTGTTCCACATACACTTCTTCATGTAGATCACTATTCAAAAAGGCTCTCTTTACATCCATTTGATAAATTTTAAACTTTCTAAAGCATGCAATGGATACAAAAAGTCTGATTGATTCAAGACGAGCAACCGGAGAAAAGGTTTCATTGTAATCAATGTCATCTATTTGAGTGTACCCTTGTACAACTAGTCTAGCCTTGTTTCGAATTATATTACCAAGTTCATCAGACTTATTTTTGAAAATCTACTTAGTTCCTATAATGTGTTTAACTTTAGGTCTAGGAACAAGATACCAAACATCATTTCGAACAAACTGATTAAGTTCTTCCTATATATCTACTATCCAGTTTTCATCAGAAAGAGCTTCTTTTACGTTTACTGGTTCAATCTGAGATGTAAAGCACACGTATTACATATGTCTTCTAGTTGTCTACGAGTGCGCACACTAGTGAGAGGGTTTTCAAGAATTTGAGCAGTTGGATGATCTTTAACAGTCCTTAATTCAGAATTGTTTTGACTTGATGAAGTATAGGGTTTGTCAATTAGAATAACTTCATCATTATCTGAACTTGGGGCAGGTGTATTCAAATGATCATCTATGACCACATTAATTGATTCTTGAATAACACCGGTCCTTTTGTTCAGTACACCATATGCATGACTGTTTAAGAGTATCCTAAAAAGATTCCTTCGTCATTTTTGTGTCAAACTTTTTCAGATTTTCACGGTCACGCAAAATATAGCACTTGCTACCAAAAACTTTAAAGTATTTGACAGTAAGCTTTTTATCGAACCACATTCATAAGCTGTTTTATTTTTAGATTTACATATATAAACCCGATTAATAAACTAGCAGGTAGTATTCACTGCTTCAGCCCAAAGATTTTTAGGGAGCTTCATACTAGTTAACATTACAGTTCCCATTTCTTGAAGCACTCTATTTTTCTTTTCCACAATTCCATTCTGTTAAGGAGTTTTGGGTGCAAAGAATTCATGCGATATTCCCTGATCATTACAGAATTTCTCGAAACTATTATTCTCGAACTCAGATTCATGATCACTACGGATCTTACAACTTGAGAACCTTTTTCAGTTTGGATCCGTTTAAGATATTTTTAACTTCATCAAGGGTTTCTGATTTCCCTTAAGAAGGCTACCCAAGTGAACTAGAAAAATCATCCACGATTACCAAGATATATTTTTTGCCACCTCGACTCTCCGTCCTGGTAGGTCCTATGAGATCCATATGAGAAACTCGAGTGGTCTTGATGTGGCATTGGAGTTCACCTTTTTGTGAGAGCTCCTTGTTTGCTTGTCATACTCGCATTCACCACATATCTTGTCTACATTTTGTAATTTAGGTAGACCTCTTATTAGTTATCCCTTGCTCAATCTGTATAGATTACGGTAGTGTATATGTCCAAGGCGTTTATGCCATAATTCTGTTTCATCGATATGGACAATGTAGCACGATTGATTAGATGAGCTACCATCGCTTACAATATAGCATTTTCAGAAGTCCTGCGACCAGTTAATATTACAAAAACCTTTTTGTTTAAGATTTCACAACCTTTATTAGAAAATTTCACACTATGATTATATCAAACATTGAGATATGCTTAACAGGTTGTGTTTATCCCCTCAACATATAAACATTTAAAAAAGGGGAGGTTATAGAGTTGAACCGTACCATGACCAATAATCTTACAATTACTACCATCACCAAATGTGACTGACCCATCAGTCATATCTGTAAGATCTGGATGAAAAAAGCCTTGTCGTTGTCATATGCCGTGAGCACACTGTCTAAGTACCACTTAGCAGTGTGGAGCAACTAAGTAAGTAACTTTAGGAACCCATTTCATTACTGTTCTGGGTTTAAGAGTATAGTTGGTCTTCTTGTATTTGTAATTGATGTACGAGTGACCCACTGAGTTAGATTTTAAGAGCTCCTTAGGCAAATCAACTATTTTTCAGCTAAAGGGTTTTTGTTTTGAGTTTTAAAGTTGACATAATTGCTTTAGGTTTTTGAAAAGTTTAGCATTTTTAGAAATACTTTTCACTTTTGAGTTAGAGGTTTCTCCTCTCACAAACTTAGGAGGAGTATTCTTCTGTTTTAGAAAGTATATTTATTATTAGCCCAACCCGGATCTGTCGCCACATTTCTAGATCCAGATAAAAGTTTCTCAACTTCGGATCTCCTTGGGTATACCTCCATGTATCCTTTGAATTCAAAGAGAAGAGTTTTCAAGTTTAAGTTTGTCATTTTCAGATTTAAGTTTTTTAATCAGGGATATTTTGAATTCTAAATCACAATTTGATTTTTCAAAACAATCTCAAATATGGGATTTTTCTAAAATAAGTGAATCAAAATTTTCTTTAAGTTTTAAAAACTTTTCTTTTGAAGTTTAGTTTAAAGCATTTTACAACTTTCCTTGTATAGGGCATTAAAGCATCATGAAGATTTTTCATTTTCATGATCACTATTCAGATTTTCTTCACTAGTTGAATCATCATGATCTGAAAAAGTGAATTTGGCTAGAGTCATAAGGGCCTAACTTCATTGCCTGACTCGTTTTCAGAATCTTCTGATTCAGAAGAGGCTTAGTGCTAGAAGATTCGTCTAGTAGCCAACATTCCTTTCTTTTTAGTTTGTCCTTTTTAGGATATTTGTTTGCTAAATGCCCATATTCTTGGCAGTTGTACATTGACTATCTTTCAAACATTTCCAAGTTTTTAGATTTAGGTTTAGATCTTTTCTTATTATTTGATTTTTGAAA
>JAJHSJ010000005.1:46445830-46645830 GCA_021015155.1 Magnolia officinalis | reverse complement strand
GGTTTGGTGATGGAATCCATTCTAATTCATATACCTTTCATCTCTTGCAAACTATATTAAGGTTAGTTCAGTTCGATTTTCATTGTTGCACCTTTCACCTCCCTGATCTCTACAAGTGGATCCTCTGAATCCCTAGTTTACTACCTCTGAATTTCTTAAGTTTTAAGATAATTATTTCACCATCATTCTTCACATTACAATCGTTTTAGATTTCATCTTAGTCTAAGTTCTAGTTCTGGTTAACTTCAGATTACGTACAGGTTTCAGTCCCTGTGGATTCGACCTTGGTCTCACTGAGTTTATTACTACATCACAACCCTATACTTGGGGAGTGAACAGGGGCAAGACGAACAGAAGCGGCCTAACATAGTAGTCTTCCCTAAGGGCGTCGATACGGTCAACCCCTCACTAGCAGACTACCAGAAATCCAGTCGAATGATAAAAATTGTCGGACATGAACGAGTGCGAAGCACCGAAATCAAACAAAACTCGAGCGATGCATGCAGAGACTAGAAGTATACCCTCAACGACTCTTTCGGAGGACTGAGGGTCCTGCTGAGCCGCATAGAACCTTGCCTGAGCTGGTTGGGGAGGTGCCTATCCCCTCTGAGGTCCCTACTACTACTGCTGCCGTTGTGGCGGCCTATACTGCTGTCTCGGCTGCGGCTGGGGCCTCTGCAGAGGAGGTGGCTGTGGTCGTTACTACTCCTGTGGAGGCTGCTGAGGTGCTCTCGGCTGCTGCTGCTGGGGGCAAAGACACTCATGCCTGCGGTGCCCTGTCCCACCACATCCAAAATAAGTCCGTGTAAACAGCCTCTAGGTGGCGCTGGAGGTGCTGTTGGTGCTCTGGCAGATGGGTGGGTCCTGTGCCTCTGTTGCCGTCGATGTTGGTGGAAGCTACCAGAGGGGGCCTGCCTCTTCCAGTCTCTCTTCTGATCCGATCGCTCTACATGTCGGCCCACTCAGCTTCATAAATCTGGGCCCTCCATACTACCACCTCAAAAGTCAGAAGCTCATGCCCAACAACACGACCTCGGAGACCGTAACATAAGCCGTTCTCGAAACGGTGGCCTTCAGCTCCTCATTATCTACTAAGTACGACACAAATCTAGACAACACTATAAAATGAGCTGCATACTGAGCCACCATGATATCTCCTTACACCAAAGTCTCGAACTCTAGCACACACTGTTGTCGAATGTGGTTAGGAAAATACTGCGGGTCAAATTAGTTTATGAAATCCTCCCATGTCCAGACGAAATCAAGCCTTGCAGCATGGGTAACAGAGGTCAACCAGTGCTCAGCCTCACCGTGGAGAAGAAATACAGCTAACCGGACCCGTTGTTGGGTCGTTCACCCCATCGTGTCAAAAATCTTCTCTACATTGGAGCGTCATCTCTGCTGTAGACAGGTATGGCTCGTCCTGAAACTCGGAGGATCGAGCTGTCAGAAGTCTCGAAGGAGGGCGCTCACGCGCTCCTGCTCTACCTGGGCTGGCATAACAGCTAAGTGCCATCAGGCTTGCCCCTGAAGGGAGGCTGTCATAGCCTGCAACATTGATGTAGTTGGGCAACACTCACGGGTACGGTCGGATCTGCACCGGTCTCGGGTAAAGGAGTGGAATTCTTAGGTTGTAACATCCTGAAAAATCGGGGGTCGAGCATAACTCAACACCCGAGTTTCCAAAACGTCACTTATGCAACATAGATAATGATGATTAAATGTTGTCTGCATTAGAGTATTGAACATGAGTGAGATTAAGCCAAAGCAGCATATCATACTCCAGAGACAGTTAAATTGCAAGCGGAAGACTGTGATAGATATATAAAATATATAAAAACTGTGGTGAGTCTCCAGAGTGTGATAACATTATCAGGTTAATAAATTCCAAGTACATTTTTAAAATATACCAATGTGTAAGTGTAATGTCTTCTATCCCAAGTACCATAGCCCCGTCAATACAATAACAGGTCTTCATAAACCTGTCAGAGAACTACAAGTAGGAGAACTCCTCCTCCACATCATAGTAATCCGGCTCTGCTTCATAAGCATCACCATCACCTGAAATTCAACAAAACTGGTTGGTGTGTACAACACCGTCCCGTAACGTGGGAGTGAGTGATCAACTCAGTGGAACAATAAAGCATAGGTTAACATGTTATCAATTCAGTCAAGCAGTAATGATAAAGCAGTAAAATCAAACACTCCTAACTACTCTTATTAATGCAAGTATGAATGCAGTCATGATGTATGCCATTGCCAAACCACCCTCATGCGACACCATCTTACGTTTGCGAATGCGTTCATCCCTCAGTGCTCCACATCTACCAGGCACATGCAGTGCGATGATGAGCATGATTACCGAGTAATTATTAGTCCATTTCAAACAGCAGGATTGGGAAACTAAGGTACCTCCCTTGTATCATTCCCAAACATGATCCATTCTAGGGTCGTCAGTCCTAGTTAATCTCAGACGATGGTGCATTTTCTAGGTCACTGCAAAGGCTGCCAGGGCTATTACGCACAAAGGTTACACCACTCCCCCATCACCTCTCTAACGATTCATCACTATACAGAAACAGGCCTAGTTCATACTCTATACACCGCGGTAAAACTCTAAGGCTCACCGTAATTTCAAAGTATGCTCGAGGTCACTACAAAGGGCTGCCAAGACTGTTGCTCGCATTCATTGCACCACTCCCCCATCACTTTATCAATGTAGGCCGACAACACGAATATAGTGTCCCATACCACCATAATCGGCTCACGAGTCTGATTGCTCACTGGTCACTACGGGGAGGCAGGTGGCCCCAGCGTAGGCCGACAACTCGACCACGATGTCCCATACCACCATGCCCGGCTCATGAGTCTTAGCGGATCGAAGTACCATGGTTAAAAGGAATTTCACTGGTAAGTTTGGTACCCTAGGTTCAAGCAGTAGCGTCCAAACATGGTGAACATACATAAGACAGATCGAGTTACTTGTTGAGCTCGGCTAGCTCGAGCGCACAACAAGTTGAACGATATGAAGTGCATAAGCACCTCGCGTGGCAGACCACTATCGTCAACTGAAGTACGACCGGGTTCGTCGATCACATCTCACATGACAAATGAATCTCAGCCACGCATTCAGTTGCGTTACCGATTGCCTAGACTATAATCATAGCCCCAATCGCATTCAATTGCAGATAGTTAAAGCAGTAATGAATCAAGATTCAAATCATACAATCAAAGTCTGGTATTATCCGTTTAAGGCTGCCAGGGCTGTTGCACGTACTCATTGCTCCATTCCCCCATCACCAATGACGGATCATACAACGTAATCATGAATTTAAGCATATGCATTACATAGATAAAATTATAAAAGCAGTTGAGCATGTTATGAAGCACAACACAAGCATGAGTTTGTACATATTCAATTCCTAATCACACAACTATCCAAGGAAAACATACACATAGTTAAAAGAAGTTGAGAATCATATCTCAACACCCTTGTACATTACAATTTTGCTAACTACTACTCATTCAGACATTTCAAGAAACACTTTAAAAGACATACATCAATATACATGACATATGTTGATCACATAGGCATTACGCTAAATCCTTTCACTAGGGAGTTGCCCCAATCATAACACGCGTACACCCACGACGGATAGTCATGGCAAGCAGGAATCCAAGTTCCATATTCATTCAGTTATTTTCACAAACACTTGGGCCACACATTTTAATATAAGTAGTGAATATTGGTCGTGGCGTGTTTTAGGGCAAATCCTTTCGTCAAAGGGGGATCGCCAATACAACAATCATATATCCATGACAATTAGTCATGGCGAGCACGAATGAGAATTCCATACTCATTCAGTCATTTTCACAAACACTTAGCATACACTATTTCAACATACATGACGTATGTTAGCAAAACATGTATTAGGGCTAACCTTCGCCAAGCAAGTATTTTATCCATATATAGTATATTCATACAACAAATAATCATGGCAACCACATCTCTAAAATATATATGTATACGGTACTTTCTACAATACAGTATTTCTATATACAGTGTATATTAGTAAAACATGTATTTGGGCGAATCCTTTCGCCAAATAAGTATTTTATCCATATGTCGTATATTCATACAACAAATAATCATGTCAAACACATTTCCAAAATTTATACGTATACGGTATTTTCTACGAATACCTAGAATATGTAAAATTCCATAATCTACATCTTTAATTGAAACAGAAAACAGAAAGCAATTTGTACATGTGCAATTGCATGCAGATCATGAATCTATCATTATCTGACATTAAAAGCGTTGAAAACCATAACCTATACACCTAAAGTCCGCACCTTTTATCATAGAATCGTAACAAATCAGCTAAGTTTACTAAGCCTTCGTATATGGCAGTTTGGCGACCTATAGAATGGAATAGGTTAGCTATTTCATAACCTATAACTATCAAATCCCAAATCAGATTAGGGTTAGGGTTTCTTACCTAGAAACGGAGCTGGAATCGTTGGGAAAGTGATTGGAACGGAGTGGTGGAGCTCGTGGAGCGGCAGGGAAGAGTGACAGGGAGAATCTCCCACTGCTCCCACACTTTCTCTCTCTTTTCTCTCTTCTCTCTCTAGGGTTTCTCTCAAATTCTTCTGGCTGCAATGAGAGAGGGTTTAAGGTCCTTATATAGCCTAAAAACTCACCAAAATAGACTTGGGAATAAGGTATACTTGGGTTTTGTCCAAAGGGCATCTGTTTCAGCTCAACGGAGGACTTCTGGCTGGCCTCCTTGAGCTAAAGGTCGGACTTAAGCTCACTAACACTGGATCTACGTACCATTAAGTTTTCGTTCCAATAGGGTTCCCAGATCACGCATGGCGGACCAGTTTCAGTTCAACGGTCAGCGGATCTCGATCGGAGATTCCAAGTACATGTAAATGTGTATGAATTTTCTTCTGATCCGATGGTGTAATTTGGTCTGATTCTGACGGTCTGGTTGCTTAAAACTGATCTGCAAGTAACACGTGCCAGATTACTATTCAAGATATTTATTTTGTAAAGAAAACAAGTGTTTTCACACTCTCTCGCTCCAGACTCAAGCGAACAGCCGTGGGACACTGTCTGGATTTGATTTCCGAGATGGTTGTCAAGCCCAGCAAGGCGGTCCTAACTCCTTAACTTCGTGTTAATCGGACTTTCGATGTGCGGTCCAGATCTGATACGGAGTTTCAAGATGCTCCCGAGAGCAGTCGGGTAATGAGATTGATCCTAGATTTTAGGGTAACCTAGCGTCAATGATTCTACAAGTTTTGGGTCTTGCAGATCGTATTTAAAGTGATTGGTGCTAATTTCACAGGTACTTTAGTTTAACACTAGCTAAATCTCACCTAATTTCTAAAGGATTTAGTCCTGAGTGATTTCGGTCTGAGGTGGTACTTAGACCTTTGTAGCAATGTTTAGTTTAAGTATTGTTCTTCATCACCTAAACTTTAAGGTAGTGTCTAATGTGAAAGTACTTAGAAGGATTTAAGGAACGAGATAATGAAAGGTGAGATTTGTGAAGAAAATGGTTTGAAAAGGGACTTAAGACCCTTGAGTTGAGTGTTTGTGAAGTTAAACAGGAGTTAGGATTGTCTCATTGACTAAGGACGTCTAATTCCAGGTTGGAAAAAATCTGGGCTGTTACATAGGTGGGGTTGTAGGAATCTCCGAAGGTAGAGTGGGAGTCGTAGGTGGTAGAGCGGGAGTTGCTCGGGTCACTCTCCTAGGCGCCATGTCCTATAGGAAAGAACAAAGTGCCTATCAACCTTAAGAACTCTCGAAGGCACGTACGTTAAGGGTCTATAGAAAATGGCTAAGTTATTCGAATTCGGGACATAATTATTCTAAGTTCATAACAGACATGTGATGTTGTTCTCAGTTATTCCCAAGTTACGCTCTGATATCAACTTTTGTCACGCCCCAAAATTGGAAACCGAGCTCACAAAATTCCCGATCGCTGAATTTGGTGCAGACGGCTTTCATAGTACCCTATTCTCGGCTCCCGGCACCCATATATCAGGTTCTGATCTTGGGATCCTACAAGGAGGATTTTGAACATGAATTTGATTCATAATAAGTATAACCCATGAACAATAACGAGAACACCATCACAAAAATCAACTATGATCAAAACTTGAGTACAACGCGCATAAAGAGAAATACAATGATAATAATAACAAAACTCTAAAAACTCTGCGGTATGCTTCTGTTCCTGCTTAGCTACGGTGTAGCATCACCTGCATGCATCAATTGTGCATAAGCTTATAGAAAGCGTAGTGGGTGGTGAAAGTGTGTGCGCAATATAAGCGTGCTCAGAATGCAATATCGGAGTAATGCGTCATATACTGGTAAGTCCATGAATACAAACAGCCATACCAAGGCTATGCGATGCAAGACATGAATGCTATCGGCCATATCAAGGTCATGCAATGCAAGACATGAATGCTATCAGTCATATCAAGGCCATGCGATGCAAGACATGAATGATGTCGGCCATACCAAGGCCATGCGATGCGACATGCAACTCAAACATACCAATCCTCATCCGAATCCACATATCAATGCAGCTCATCATTAGAGCATCAAATATTAATATAGTTCTCACTCTGGATAATCACTGGGGTCTAGTACACTCTAAATGACACTGCCCCTTCCCCGGACGTGCAGTCCAAGTGAGTGTAAGAAACCTCACTATCCGCTTAGCCAATAGTCTGCCAATACATATCCGACACGTCGATAGCGGACCCATTTACGAGCTGGTCAAATTCGGCCTATCAATTGCCCCCTACCCTCAGGAGGGTAAGGCCACACCCCCTTCTAACCGACCACGATACAGTGAGTGACATGGCCTCCTGGTATTCGACCCTTATGTGCTCATGTATCCACTCGGTCTCAACGTTGGAGTCATCCTCTGGTACCATTAGGTTTAGAGATTTTCACCCTGGGACATCTATGATGCCCCGATGCTAGTAACAGTATTTTCGGTGTTTAATCCTGTCATCCACGACATGCATGTGGAGGCTATGGCTCTGATGTCGCCAGGGCGTACAAAAATTATATCACATAAATGTGAGATGCATGAATCATACTATCCAGTCATACAGCAATCCTACACGCACTGTGCGCTCATGTAGGGCAACTCCTCCTATCAGGGAGTCCCATAATAATCCGCCTAATGGCATGTGCGACGATCAATCACTCCTCATATCAAGCATACATATGATGCGCATGGGCATGGATCATGAAGCTATACTAAGCATGTTATATGATGATGACGTACTCTCCACATATCAAGGATGGGCCTAGACGACCTACTGGTATCAAGAATGGGCTTAACGATCATGGGGGCCTAACCACTACCAAAAAAATGGGCAAAGGCTACGGATAAAATCCATAGTCATAGACCTATGGCTACGGTTTTAGTCCGTAGCTAGTCCGTGGCACGACCGTAGCCGTAGGTGCCGTAACAATAGGTTTGGAACCTAAGGCTACGGATAAAATCCGTAGCCATAGACCTATGGCTACGGTTTTAGTCCGTAGCTAGTCCGTGCACAACCGTAGTCGTAGGTGCCGTAATAATAGGTCTGGAACCAATGGTTACGGATTTAATCCATAGCTATATGTTCCAACAGCAACGGATAGAATCTGTAGCAATTATATCTGTAGCGAAAACTTCAAACAGCTACGGATATTATTTGTAGCTAAAAGTCCGTAGCAATATACCAAATTTAATAAAGGCTACACCTGTCAGATTAGTTGTAACACCCTGGATTTTTGCCAACCTAGAGTTGGACGCCCTTGGACGTAGAACTACCCTAGGACCTTATTCTGTTGTAATTAGGGCGTGATTTAGTTAAGTATTCATAGCTTGGATCACTTTATATACAAACTACAAAGGCCCAAGTACCACCTCAGGCAGAAATCACTCAGGATCAAATCCTTTAGGAATTAGACAAAATTAACTAAGTGCTAAGCTAGATTAGCTACGAAATTCGCTTGATCCACTTTAAATACGATCTACAAGACCCAAAACTTGTAGAATCATTGACGCTAGGTTACCCTAAAATCTAGGATCAATCTCATTACCCAGTTGCTCTCAGGAGCACATTGAAACTCCGTATTGAATCCGGACCGCACGACGAAAGTCTGATGACCACGAGACTAAGCGTTTAGGACCGCCTTGCTGGGCTTGACAACCATCTCGGACATTAAATCTAGATAGTGTCCCGGGGCTATTCGCTTGAGCCCGGAGTGAAGAGTGTGAGAAAATGTGGTTTTCTTTAAAAATCAAATCCCAATTAAGTAATCTGAGACTTGTCACTTGCGGGCCTAATATAAGCAATCAAACCATTCAAATTTGACCTAAATACACCCTCGGATCAGGAGAAATTTCATATATATGGCAGTGTACTTGTAACCCTGATCGAGTTGCGGTGACCGTTAAATTGAAACTGGTCCGCCATGTGTGATCTGGCGACCCGACTGGAACGAAAACTTAACTTGACCTAGATCCAAGGTCTGTGAGCTTAAGTCCGACCTTTGGCTCAAGGGGGGGCTCCATAAGTACTCCGTTGAGCTGAAATAGATGCCCTTTGGACATAACCTAAGTATACCTTGGCCCTGGGGTCATTCCCATCAGTTTTAGGCCTATATAAGAACTTGAAACTCTCACTCTCTCATCCCATACGAATTTGGAAAACCCTAGGAGAGAGAAGAGAGAAAAGAGAGGGAAAGTGTGAGAGAAGTGGGAGGAGATTCCAGTTGTTCTATCCTACCATTCCACGTGCCTGATCATTATTACCGTATCGCTTTTCCAGCGAATCTGATTTCATTTTCGGGTAAGAAATCCTAACCCTAATCAGTTCTACAGATTCAACTAGTGTCAGTGATGAAATATCTAACCTATTTCATGCCATAGGTTTCCGTTCTGCGGTTGGAAAGACTTGGTGTTTAAACTGAGTCCGTTACTCGCTTCTACGGCATAAGGTGCGGACTTTAAACGTATAAGTTATGGTTTTCAAGGCTTTCAATGTTAGTTAATGATATATTACTGACGTGGATGCTATTGCACATGTACAAAGTGTTGTCCGTTTCATTTTCCAGATATACGTTAACTATGTTGAATATACTGTATTCCTCGTATTTGTAAAATACCATATATGTATGAAATACGAATTTGTGCTTGCCATGATTAATTGTTATCTATGTATGCTAGATGCATGTGTATTAATTTCTGGGTGAACGGATTAGCCTAATACATGTTATCCCGAAATACGTTGTGTATGTTATAACATGTAGCCTAAGTGTCTGTAGAAATGTTCGAATGAATATGGAACTATGATTTATGCTTGCTATGACTATCGGTCGTGAATGCATGATCGTGGTTCATGTGGCAACTCCTTTATGAAAGGATTCGCTACGACATGTGTTATAACTAGCATAGTACAGGTATGTTGGAAGGTGTAGTCTAAGTGTTTGTAAAATTGTCTGAATGAGTAAGTAGTTAGTAAATTGCAATGTATAAGGGTGTTGAGATATGATTCTCAACTACTTTAATTATTTGTATGCTTTCCTCCATGTACCGTATATTAGAGTGTCTGTTTATCTATGTAATGCATATGTATAAATCCATGTTTAAGTTGTATTCCATAAAATGCAAAAACAGAACCGTGAAGGGTGATGGGGGAACGGTGTAACGATTCCGTGCAACAGCCCTGGCAGCCCTAAAGCGGATAATATCAGAGCTCTGATTGTATGATTTGAAATCTTGATCCATTACTGCTTTAACTATCTCCTAGGATATTTTGTTGTACTTGAATGTGATTGGGGCTATTGTATAGTCCAGGCAATCGGTAATAGAGCCTAGATTGGTGGATGATGTTGTTTCGCCACACAGGATGTGTTCGACGAACCCGAGGTGTACTTAGGTTATCGATAGTGGTTAGGCCACACGGATTGCTTATGCACTTCATGTCGATTCACTTGATGTGCGCTCATGCTAGTCGAGCTCGTCAAGTAACCCAATTGGCCCTATATATGTTTACCATGTTTGGACGCTACTGCTTGAAGCTAAGGTACCAAACTCACCAGTAGAAACCCCGTTAACCTTGGTACCTCGATCCGCTACGACTCATGAGCCGGACATGGTGGTATGGGACACCGTGGTCGAGCTGTCGGCCTATGCTGGGGCAACGAGCCTCCCCGTAGTGACCAGTGAGCAACCCAGACTCGTGAGCTGAATACGGTGGTATGGGACACTGTATTCGAGCTGTCGGCCTACACTGATTTGGTGACGAGCCCTTTGTAGTGACCTTGAGCGTACTCTAAGTCTACGTTGAGGCAACGAGCCTTCCGTAACAACGAGAGTATAAGCTAGGCCTACCCCATCGCAGTCTGGATGTGGTCCCCAGTCGGGTTAGTGACGTGCCTTCGAAAATAAATTGTCAATTGGTAGGGCGTTGGTGGTAGTGACCTAGAACCGCAACTTCGTATGAGATTTACTAGGATTGACGACCCTAGAATGGATCATTATTTGGGTATTGATTTAAGGGAGGCACCTTAGTTTCCCAGCCCTGCTGTATGAAAAGGACTAATAAGAACTTGATAATCATATGCATGCACTACATTACGCGTGCGTTTAGGCGTAACAGGTCAAGCACTGAGGCAGTGTTGTTCGTGCGCGAACGTGAGATAAAGTCGCTAAGGGAGCGTAGGCGAGGGCATGCATCATACATTTATACCATTCTTGCATTAACAAGAGTACTTAGGGATGTGTAATTTACTGCTTTATCATTACTACTTGATTGAATTGTAACATGTTAACCTTTGCTTTATTATTCCACTGAGTTGATCACTCACTCCCACGTTACGAGACGGTGTTTTAAATACCAACCAGACTCTGTCTTGATTTCAGATGACGGCATGACCCCTGAGGCGGAGCTTGACTACTACGATAATTAGTACGAGTTCTCTTATAAGCAGTTCTCCGGTGGCTTCGCTTAGGCTATCCGGATTGACGGGGCTATATGGATTATCATTGTAGTTGTACTATTTTGACATTTTAATTTTTGAGACTATTACATGTATATGGTGACTCAGTGATGTATTCATACGGAGACCGATCACGATCTTTGACTTATATACGTGTATTTATGTCTTTCAGTCTTCCGCTTGCGTTTTACAACTTGATCTGGAGTATAAATTACTGTTTTGGTATAATCCCACTCATGATCAATGCACTAACACAGACAACATTTAATCATAAGCATATATGTTGCATAAGTGATGTTTTGGAACTTAGGAGTTGAGTTGCTACTCGACCCCCGATTTTCAAGGCGTTACATTAGTGGCTACGGTCAATATCCGTAGCTATTTTGTACATTAAAAAATTATATATAATCGTTTATTCATTCAATTATCACCTGTACAATCATTCATTCATTCAATTACAATTAATTACAATCCTTCATTCAATCAATTACAATTACAATCCAATTCATTCAATCAATTACAATTACAATTACAATAATACTGAAAATACAAATCTTTGGCTTCGTTAGAGAAATGTGCTCGACTTCACCATGTAATTTCAACAGCTTCGTATATTCCATCATCCTACAAACAATCATGTCATTCATAAATTAGAATGCCCATAGAAAGACAAAGTGAAAGAAGTGCATCATGTATAACCATTTTTTTTTTCTTAATGAATTAAAAAAAAAAACTCAAAGAGGAATGAAATTGACACAAAAGAAATGGTCTCACCATATGATTATAGGTTTTGGTTTAGGTTTAGGTTATAGGTTTAGGTTTAGGTTAAGGTTAGGTTATAGGTTATAATTAAGTTTAGGTTATAGGTTATAGGTTAAGGTTTAGGTTTAGGTTAAGGTTATAGGTTTAGGTTTAGGTTTAGGTTATAGGTTTTGGTTTAGGTTATAGGTTATAACTTTTGGAAACTTGATTATAGGTTAAGGTTTAGGTTTAGAAAATCGGGGTCGGGTTTAGGTTTGGGTTTTCAAGTTGAGATTAGGATTACGTGTAGGTTTGGGTTTAAGGATTTGAAAATACATTTAGGTTTTAAGTTTAGGTTAGGTTAAGGTTTAGGGAAAGGTTATAGGTTTAGGTTTAGGTTATAGGTTATAGGTTATAGCTTGGAAATTGAGAATGGGTTATGGTTTAGGTTTAGGAAATCGGGTTCAGGTTCGGGATTGGGTTTAAGTTTGGGTTTTCAAGTTTAGGTTTAGGTTTAGGTTAGGGAGTTGAGATTAGGATTAGGTGTAGGTTTAGGTCTAGGGAATTGAGTTTTGGTTATAGGTTTAGGGAAAGGTTAGGTTTAGGTTATAGGTTTTGGGATTTGGGAATAGTTTTAGGTTATAAGTATAGGTTTAGGTTAGGTTATAGGTTAAGGTTTAGGGATTTGAGTTTAGGTTATAGGATTAGGTTAAGGTTTAGGTTTAGGTTATAGGTTTTGGGATTTGAGAATGGGCTTGGGTTTAGGTTATAGGTTATAGGTTTTGGTTTTGGCTTAGGTTATAGGTTTTGGATTAGGTTATAGGTTATAGGTTTTTGGATTTGAGAATGGGTTTGGGTTTAGGTTATAGGTTTTGGTTTTGGTTTAGGTTATAGGTTTTGATTTAGGTTATAGGTTATAGGTTTATGTTAAGGTTTAGGTTTAGGTTATAGGTTTATGGATTGGAGAATGGGTTCGGGTTTAGGTTATAGGTTTTGGTTTTGGTTTAGGTTATAGGTTTTGATTTAGGTTATAGGTTATAGGTTTATGTTAAGGTTTAGGTTTAGGTTATAGGTTTTTGGATTTGAGAATGGGTTCGGGTTTAGGTTATAGGTTTTGGTTTTGGTTTAGGTTATAGGTTTTGATTTAGGTTATAGGTTATAGGTTTTAGTTAAGGTTTATGCTTAGGTTATAAGTTTTGTGATTCCAGAATGAGTTCGGGTTTAGGTTATAGGTTATGGTTTTGGTTTAGGTTATACGTTTTGATTTAGATTATAGGTTATAGGTTTTTGGATTTAAAAATGGGTTCGGGTTTAGGTTATAGGTTTTGGTTTTGGTTTAGGTTATAGGTTTTGGGATTTAAGAATGGGTTCGAGTTTATGTTATAGGTTTTGGTTATAGGTTATAGGTTTAGGTTAAGGTTTAGGTTTAGGTTATAGGTTTCGGGATTTGAGAATGGGTTCGGGTTTAGGTTATAGGTTTTGGTTTTGATTTAGGTTATAGGTTTTGGGATTTGGGAATGGGTTTTGGTTTAGGTTATAGGTTATAGGTTTAGGTTAAGGTTTAGGTTTAGGTTTAGGTTATAGGTTTTGGGATTTGAGAATGGGTTCAGGTTTAGGCAATAGGTTTTGGTTTTAGTTTAGGTTATAGGTTTTGGTTTAGGTTACAGGTTATAGGTTTAGGTTATGGTTTAGGTTTAGGTTATAGGTTTTTGGATTTGAGAATGGGTTTGGGTTTAGGTTATAGGTTTTGGTTTTGGTTTAGGTTATAGGTTTTGGTTTAATTTATAGGTTATAGGTTTAGATTAAGGTTTAGGTTTAGGTTATAGGTTTTGGGATTTGAGAATGGGTTCGGGTTTAAGTTATAGGTTTTGGTTTTGGTTTTGGTTAGGTTATAGGTTTTGGTTTAATTTATAGGTTATAGGTTTAGATTAAGGTTTAGGTTTAGGTTATAGGTTTTGGGATTTGAGAATGGGTTCGGGTTTAAGTTATAGGTTTTGGTTTTGGTTTTGGTTATAGATTTTGGTTTAGGTTATAGGTTATAGGTTTAGGTTATATGTTTAGGTTTAGGTTATAGGTTTTTGGATTTGAGAATGGGTTCAGGTTGAGGTTATAGGTTTTGGTTTTGGTTTAGGTTATAGGTCTTGGGGTTTGAGAATGGGTTCGGGTTTAGGTTATAGGTTTCGGTTTTGGTTTAGGTTATAGGTTATAGGTTTTGGTTTAGGTTATAGGTTTTGGGATTTGAGAATGGGTTCGAGTTTAGGTTATAGGTTTTGGTTTTGATTAAGGTTATAGGTTTTGGGATTTGAGAATGGGTTCGGGTTTAGGTTATAGGTTTTGGTTTAGGTTTAGGTTATAGGTTTTTGTTTAGGTTATAGGTTATAGGTTTAGGTTATAGGTTTTGTGATTTGTGAATGGGTTCGGGTTTAGGTGATAGGTTTTGGTTTAGGTTATAGGTTATAGGTTATAGGTTTTTGGATTTGAGAACGGGTTCGGGTTTAGGTTATAGGTTTTGGTTTTGGTTTAGGTTATAGGTTATAGATTTATGTTAAGGTTTAGGTTTATGTTATAAGTTTTTGGATTTGAGAATGGGTTCGGGTTTAGGTTATAGGTTTTAGTTTTGGTTTAGGTTATAGGTTTTGATTTAGGTTATAGGTTATAGGTTTTGGTTAAGGTTTATGTTTAGGTTATAAGTTTTGTGATTTAAGAATGAGTTCGGGTTTAGGTTATAGGTTTTGGTTTTGGTTTAGGTTATAGGTTTTGATTTAGATTATAGGTTATAGGTTTAGGTTTAGGTTATAGGTTTTTGGATTTGAGAATAGGTTCGGGTTTAGGTTATAGGTTTTTGTTTTGGTTTAGGTTATAGGTTTTGGGATTTGAGAATGGGTTCGAGTTTAGGTTATAGGTTTTGATTTTGGTTTAGGTTATAGGTTATAGGTTTAGGTTATAGGTTTTGGGATTTGAGAATGGGTTCGGGTTTAGGTTATAGGTTTTGGTTTTGATTTAGGTTAGAGGTTTTAGGATTTGAGAATGGGTTCGGGTTTAGGTTATAGGTTTTGGTTTAAGTTATAGGTTTTGGTTTAGGTTATAGGTTATAGGTTTAGGTTTAGGTTTAGGTTATACGTTTTGGGATTTGAGAATGGGTTCGGGTTTAGGTTTTAGTTTAGGTTATAGGTTTTGGTTTAGGTTACAGGTTATAGGTTTAGTTTAAGGTTTAGGTTTAGGTTATGGGTTTTTGGATTTGATAATGGGTTCCGGTTTAGGTTATAAGTTTCGGTTTTGGTTTTGGTTATAGGTTTTGGTTTAAGTTATAGGTTATAGGTTTAGGTTAAGGTTTAGGTTTAGGTTATAGGTTTTGGGATTTGAGAATGGGTTCGGGTTTAAGTTATAGGTTTTGGTTTTGGTTTTGGTTATAGGTTATAGGTTTAGGTTATATGTTTAGGTTTAGGTTATAGGTTTTTGGATTTGAGAATGGGTTCGGGTTGAGGTTATAGGTTTTGGTTTTGGTTAGGTTCATAGGTTTTGGGATTTGAGAATGGGTTTTGGTTTTGGTTATAGGTTTTGGTTTTGGTTTGGTTATGGTTATAGGTTTTGGTTTAGGTTATAGGTTTTGGGATTTGAGAATGGGTTCGGGTTTAAGGTTATAGGTTTTTTGGTTTTAATTTAGGTTATAGGTTTTGGGATTTGAGATGGGGTCGGGTTTAGTTATAGGTTTGTGTTTTGTTTAGGTTATAGGTTTTGTTTAGGTTTAGGTTATCGGTTAGGTTAAGGGTTAGTTTTAGGTGTTAGGTATAGGTTTTGGGGATTTCAGAATGAGTTCGGGTTTAGGTTATAGGTTTTGGTTTTAGTTTTGGGTATAGGTTTTGGTTTGGTTACAGGTTTAGGTTAAGGTTTAGGTTTAGGTTATAGGTTTTTGGATTTGGGAATGGGTTTTAGTTTAGGTTATAGGCTTTGGTTTTGGTGTAGGTTATAGGTTTTGGTTAAGTTATAGGTTTAGGTTTAGGTTTTAAGTTATAGGTTTTAGGATTTGAGAATGGGTTCGGGTTTAAGTTATAGTTTGGTTTTGGTTTAGGTTATAGGTTTTGGTTTAGGTTATAGTTATAGGTTTTTAGGTTTTATGTTTAGGTTTAGGTTATAGGTTTTTGGATTTGAGAATGGGTTCGGGTTAGGTTATGGTTTTTGGTTTTGGTTTAGGTTATAGGTTTTGGGATTTGAGAATGGGTTCGGGTTTATGTTATAGGTTTTGGTTTTGGTTTAAGTTTAGGTTATAGGTTTTGGGATTTGAGAATGGGTTAATGGTTTAGGTTTAGGAAATCGGGTTCAGGTTCAGGATTGGGTTTAAGTTTGGGTTTTCAAGTTTAGGTTTAGGTTTAGGTTAGGGAGTTGAGATTAGGATTAGGTGTAAGTTTAGCTTTTGGGAATTGAGTTTAGGTTATAGGTTTAGGGAAAGGTTAGGTTTAGGTTATAGGTTTTGGGATTTGGGAATAGTTTTAGGTTATAAGTATATGTTTAGGTTAGGTTATAGGTTAAGGTTTAGGGATTTGAGTTCAGGTTATCGGTTTAGTTTTTGGTTTAGGGAATTGAGTTTAGGTTATAGGTTTAGGGAATGGTTAGGTTTAGGTTATAGGTTTTGGGATTTGAGAATAGTTTTAGGTTATAAGTATAGGTTTAGGTTAGGTTATACACTACAAGAAAAGCCACTTTTACCAACAAAAATTTTCGTAGGCAAAAGTCTTAAATTCGTAGGCAAAAGGTTTTATCCGCGAAAATTTTCGTTGGAAAATTTCTCACTAAGAGTCCGAGGGAAAAATCTTTTACCCGCGAAAAAAAAAAATTTCGTTGGCAAAGGTAAGACTTTTGCCAACAAATTTTTCGTAGGAAAAACATTTTACCAACCCTAATATTCGTTGGTAAAAATATTGACAAAACTTTTTACCGACGAATATTTTGGTAGCTAAAAATAATTAAAACACTTTTTACCTACCAAAAACTTAGTAGCTAAAAATATTTACAAGACTTTTTACCGACCAACAATTTCATAGCTAAAAATATTTAAAACACTTTTTACCTACCAATAATTTCGTAGCTAAAAATACTTACAAGACTTTTTACCTATAAATATTTTCATAACTAAAAATATTGAAAACACTTTTTACCTACCAATAGTTTTGTAGCTAATAGGTATTTACAAGACTTTTACCCACAAATATATTCGTAGGTAAAAATACTTAGAAAAATTTTACCTACCACTAATTTCGTAGCTAAAAATTCTTTTTACCTACGCATATTTTAAAAATATTTACCAAACATTTAGCTACAAATATTTTCGTAGGTAAAAACATGGATGAGAATTTTAACAACGAAAAGTTTCGTAGGTAAAAGCTTGGATTAGACTTTTACCTACGAAAATTTTCATAGGTAAAAAATTTGATGAGGCTTTTACCTATGAAAATTTTCGTAGGTAAAAGTTTTTTTTTTTCCAAATTCCAGCACAAAATTCTTGATATACACCTGATATACACCTATTACAATATATTTCCTGATATAGACTTGTTATGTAATATATTTAATCATCTTCACATTCACATCCATTTAACTCCAAAGTACATAAATAAATCCATCCAAACATAAATACATATAAGTTTAACATCATAAATAAAATACAAAAAATCACAAAGATGGAGGCGGAGGTGGTGAGGCATCGATGGGTAAGCGTGCGACGAGAGCCTGAAACATATCCGCTATCCGTCGCTCATGCTCCACCCGCATCTCCTCCATCCTCCTCTCCTGCTCCTCCCTCAGCCTAAATGCTCCTCCATCCTCATCTTCTCTCTACTCCTCCCCCTCCCCCTCAACCCCTGCCTTGTCAGTTCCTCCATCCTCCTCTCCTGCTCCTCTCAGCCTCGCCTGCTCCTCCATCCTCCTCCTCTCCTGCTCCCCCCTCCCCTCGTCAGCTCCCTCCATCCTCCTAATCTGCTCCTCCATCTCCTCTCCAGCTACTCACTCTTCCTCTCCAACTGCTCTCTGATGTCATTGACGACGACGTAGTTGCTTGCTCTATCTCTGCTACAACTCTCTCTCTGCGATATCAGCTCGGCGAGTGGCACTCTCGCCAACGACGCTGGATCAGTGGATGCAGCTCTAGCGGGTGCCATGAGTTTGGCACCATGGCCAAGCCCACGTACATATCCAGAATGGGTGCCAAGCACCTCACTCAGGATCTCTAGCTCACTCCACTGAGTACCATCGGGAGTGGGCTGACTGCGTAAGGTGTTCCATCGCCGCCTGTAATGAAAACATATGAATTTTCTCAACAAAATGACATTATTATAATTTAATGCAATTAAATTTGACAATGTAAGGATTTTTACCCAAATCTTGCTGGTACTAGGATGTACCCAAGATCCCGTTGCCTGCCGACAGTGAGTCACTTTGTAGAGGTATATTGGTCCGGGCTCCTGACCAGTGACGGAATCTCGCTACACAATCGAAAGGATAATAGAGTTAATATAAAATGCATTGAAAGAATATATCAACTTAATAATTACTAGTAATTTCTTACCATGTCGTGACGAATTTGTACAAATGACTTTGAACCAGCTACGTGGTTCACTGCTAACTTTCCCCTGTAGTTAGAATTTATTTTACTCCTCTTCTGAATATATTATTCATAATACATTATTATTAATTACGAATTTAATTATTACGTTAAAGATATCGTAAATATGTAAATATTACTTGAAAAGAATCAGATAAAAATCTATCGCAGAGTATCTGCCAGTCATCACGGGTCACGTGTGGCAGTGTGGACAGTGCGCCCTCCTCATTGCTCATGCACTGCTGTACCGCTTGTGTAAGAGAGGTACTCCTTGAACCGCTCCTTGATCATGTCGTCGACGACAAAAGAAACGTGCGGAACACTCAAATTCAATTCAAATCTATCCTGCAATTTCGTAAATAATATATTAAGGCAATAAACTTATAAAGAAAATAACTTAACCGTAAATGAACTTTTATCAAATAAATTAAGATTTATAAGTATAGGTTTAGGTCTAGGTTTAGGTTAAGGTTAAGGTTAAGGTTAAGGTTAAAAGGTTAAGGTTTAGGTTTAGGTTAAGGTTTAGGTTAAGGTTATAGGTTTTGGTTAAGGTTAAGGTATAGGTTTATAGGTAGGTTATAGGTTATATAGCTTTAGGGAATTGAGAATAGGTTAAGGTTTAGGTTAACGAAATCGGGTTCGGGTTCAGGATCAGGTTTAGGTTTGGGTTTTCATGTTTAGGTTTAGGTTTACGTTAGGGAGTTGAGATCAGGATTAGGTGTAGGTTTAGGTTTAGTGATTTGAGAATACATTTAGGTTTTAAGTTTAGGTATAGGTTTAATTTTTAGTTTATAGGTTTAGGTTTAGGTAATAGGTTATAAGCTTAGGTTATAGCTTTTAGGTTATAGGTTAAGGTTTAGGATATAGGTTTTGGTTTAGGTATATTATAGGTTTTGGTTTAGGTTTAGGTTTAGATTTTAGGGATAGGTTAAGGTTATAGGTTTAGGTTATAGGATTTCGTTAGGTTTGTGTTAAGGTTATAGGTTATAGGTTATAGCTTTAGGGAAGTGCGAATAGGCTAAGGTTTAGGTTTAGGAAATCGGGTTCAGGTTCGGGATCGGCTTTAGGTTTGGGTTTTCAAGTTTAGGCTTAGGTTTAGGTTAGGGAGTTGAGATTAAGATTAGGTGTAGGTTTAGGTTTAGGGATTTGAGAACACATTTAAGTTTTAGGTTTAGGTTTAGGTTTAGGTTTTAGGTCTAGGTTATAGGTTATAGCTGTAGGGAACTGAGAATAGGTTAAGGTTTAGGTTCAGGAAATCGAGTTCGGGTTCAAGATCGGGTTTTGCTTTGGGTTTTCAAGTTTAGGTTTAGGTTAGGGAGTTGAGAATATGATTAGGTGTGGGTTTAGGTTTAGGGATTTGAGAACAAATTTAGGTCTTAGGTTTATGAAATGGTTTAGGTTATAGCAATAGGGAATTGAGAATCGGTTATGGTTTAGGTTTAAGAAATTGGGTTCGGGTTCGAGATCGGGTTTTGCTTTGGGTTTTCAAATTTAGGTTTAGAATTAGGTTAAGGAGTTGAGATTAACATTAGGTGTAGGTTTAGGATTAGGGATTGGAGAACACATTTAGGCTTTAGGTTTACGTGTAAGTTTAGGTTATAGGTAGGTTATAGGTTATAGCTGTAAGGAATTGAGAATAGGTTAAGGTTTAGGTTTAGAAATTCGGGTTCGGGTTCGGGATTGGGTTTTGCTTTGGGTTTTCAAGTTTAGGTTTAGGTTTAGGTTAGGGAGTTGAGATGAGCATTAGGTGTAGGTCTAGGATTAGGGATTGGAGAATACATTTAAGTTTTAGGTTTACGTTTAGGTTTAGGTTATAGGTTTAGGTTATAGGTAGGTTATAGGTTATAGATGTATGGAATTGAGAATAGGTTAAGGTTTAGGTTTAAGAAATCGGGTTCGGGTTCGCGATCGAGTTTTGCTTTGGGTTTTCAAGTTTTGGTTTAGGTTTAGGTTAGGGAGTTGAGATTAGCATTAGGTGTAGGTTTAGGTTTAGGGATTGGAGAACACATTTAGGTTTTAGGTTTAAGTTTAGGTTTAGGTTATAGGTAGGTTATAGGTTATAGCTGTAGGGAATTGAGGATAGGTTAAGGTTTAGGTTTGGGAAATCAGGTTCGGGTTCGGGATGGGGTTTAGGTTTGGGTTTTCAAGTTTAGGTTTAGGTTAGGGAGTTGAGAATAGGATTAGGTGTGGGTTTAGGTTTAGGGATTTGAGAACACATTTAGGTCTTAGGTTTAGGTTTTAGGTTTAGGTTATAGGTAGGTTATAGGTTATAGCTATAGGGAATTGAGAATCGGTTATGGTTTAGGTTTAGGAAATCGGGTTCAGGTTCGGGATCGGGTTTTGCTTTGGGTTTTCAAGTTTAGGTTTAGGTTTAGGTTAGGGAGTTGAGATTGGCATTAGGTGTAGGTTTAGGTATAGGGATTGGAGAACATATTTAGGTTTTAGGGTCACGTTTAAGTTTATGTTATAGGTTTAGGTTATAGGTAGGTTATAGTTTATAGCTTTAGGGAATTGAGGATTGGTTAAGGTTTAGGTTTAGGAAATCGGGTTCGGGTTCGGGATCGGGTTTTGCTTTGTTTCAAGTTTAGGTTTAGGTTAGGGAGTTGAGAATAGGATTAGGTGTGGGTTTAGGTTTAGGGATTTGAGAACACATTTAGGCCTTTGGTTTAGGTTTTAGGTTTAGGTTATAGGTTATAGCTATATGGAATTGAGACTTGGTTATAGTTTAGGTTTAGGAAATCGGGTTCGGGTTTGAGATCGGGTTTCGGTTCGGGTTTTCAAGTTCAGGTTTAAGTTCAGGTTAGGGTGTTGAGATTAACATTAGGTGTATGTTTAGGTTTAGGGATTGGAGTACACATTTTGGTTTTAAGTTTACGTTTAGGTTTAGGTTATAGGTTTAAGTTATAGGTTGGTTATAGTTTATAGCTGTAGGGAATTGAGGATATGTTAAGGATTAGGTTTAGGAAATCGGGTTCGGGTTCGGGATCGGGTTTTGCTTTGGGTTTTTAAGTTTAGGTTTAGGTTAGGGAGTTGAGAATAGGATTAGGTGTGGGTTTAGGTTTAGGGATTAGAGAACACATTTAGGTCTTCGGTTTAGGAAATGGTTTAGGTTTTAGCTCTAAGTTATAGGTTATAGGTGTAAGGAACTGAGAATAGGTTATGGTTTAGGTTTCGGAAATCGGGTTTAGGTTTGGGTTTTCAAGTTTAGGTTTAGGTTTAGGTTAGGGAGTTGAGAATAGGATTAGGTGTGGGTTTAGGTTTAGGGATTTGAGAACACATTTAGGTCTTAGGTTTTGGAAATGGTTTAGGTTATAGGTAGGTTATATGTTATAGCTATAGCGAATTGAGAATTGGTTATGGTTTAGGTTTAGGAAATTGGGTTTGGGTTCGGGATCGGGTTTTGCTTTGGGTTTTCAAGTTTAGGTTTCGGTTTAGGTTAGGGAGTTGAGATTAGCATTAGGTGTAGGTTTAGGATTAGGGATTGGAGAACACATTTAGGTTTTAGGTTTAGGTTATAGGTAGGTTATAGGTTATAGCTGTAGGTAATTGAGAATAGGTTAAGGTTTAGGTTTAGGAAATAGGGTTCGGGTTTGAGATCGGGTTCTGCTTTGGGTTTTCAAGTTTAGGTTTAGGTTTTGGTTCGGCAGTTGAGATTAACTTAGGTGTAGGTTTAGGATTAGGGATTGGAGAACACCTTTAGGTTTTAGGTTTACGTTTAGGTTTAGGTTATAGTTTAGGTTATAGGGTTTAGGGTTTATAGGTTATGCTGTAGGGAATTGAGGATAGGTTACGGTTTAGTTTTAGGAATCGGGTTCGGGTTCGGGATCGTGTTTGTTTTTAGGTTTTCATGTTTAGGTTTATGTTAGGGAGTTGAGAATAGGATTAGGTGTGGGTTTAGGTTTAGGGATTTGAGAATACATTTAGGTTTTAGTTTAGGAAATGGGTTAGGTTTTTTGGTCTCGGTTATAGGTTATAAATGTAGGAACAGAGATAGGTTAAGGTGTTTAAGTTTTAGAAAATCGGGTTCGGGTTCAGGATCGGGTTTAGGGTTTGGGTTTTCAAGTTTAGTTTTAGGTTTAGGTTCGGAGTTGAGAATAGATTAGTGAAGGTTTAGGTTTAGGTTTTAGAACACATTTAGTTCTGGTTTAGGAATGGTTTAGGTTTTAGGTTTAGGCTATAGGTAGGTTATGGTTATGCAATAGGGAATTGAGAATCGTTATGGTTTAGGTTTAGGAAATCGGGTTCGGGTTCGGGATCGGGTTTTGCTTTGGGTTTCAAGTTTAGGTTTAGGTTGGGAGTTTGAATAGAATTTGGTGTGGGTTTGGGTTTAGGGATTTGAGAACACATTTCTTCTTAGGTTTAGGAAATGGTTTAGGTTTTAGGTCTCGGTTATGGTTATGCTGTAGGGACTGAGAATTGGTTAGGTTTTGGTTTAGGAAATCGGTTTCGGTTCGGGATTGGGTTTAGGTTTGGGTTTTTAAGTTTAGTAGGCTTAGGTTTAGGTTAGGGAGTTGAGTTAGGATTAGGTTGTAGGTTTAGGTTTAGGGATTTGAGAACACATTTATGTTTTAGGTTTAGGTTTAGGTTTAGGTTTTATTTCTAGGTTATAGGTTATAGCTGTAGGGAACTGAGAATAGGTTAAGGTTTAGGTTTGGGAAATCGGTTACGGGTTCGGGATCCGGTTTTGCTTTGTGTTTTCAAGTTTTGGTTTAGGTTTAGGTTTGGGAGTTGAGATTAGCGTTAGGTGTAGGTCTAGGATTAGGGATTGGAGAACACATTTAGGTTTTAGGTTTACATTTAGGTTTAGGTTATAGGTTTAGGTTATAGGTAGGTTATAGGTTATAGCTGTAGTGAATTGAGGATAGGTTAAGGTTTAGGATTAGGAAATCGGGTTCGGGTTCGGGATCGGGTTTTGCTTTCGGTTTTCAATTTTAGGTTTTAGTTTTGGTTTAGGTTAGGGAGTGGAGAATAGGATTAGTTGTGGGTTCAGGTTTAGGGATTTTAGAACACATTTAGGTTTTATGTTTAGGACATGGTTTAGGTTTTAGGTCTCGTTTATAGGTTATAGCTGTAGGGAACTGAGAATAGGTTAAGGTTTAGGTTTAGGAAATCGGGTTCGGGTTCGGGATCTGGTTTAGGTTTGGGTTTTCAAGTTTAGGTTTCGGTTTAGGTTAGGGAGTTGAGAATAGGATTAGGTGTGGGTTTAGGTTTAGGGATTTGTGAACACATTTAGGTCTTAGGTTTATGAAATGGTTTAGGTTTTAGGTTTAGGTTATAGGTAGGTTATAGGTTATAGCTATAGGGAATTGCGAGTCGGTTATGGTTTAGGTTTAGGAAATCGGGTTCGGGTTCGAGATCTGGTTTTGCTTTGGGTTTTCAAGTTTAGGTTTAGGTTTAGGTTCGGGAGTTGAGATTAGCATGAGGTGTGGGTTTAGGTTTAGGGATTGGAGAACACATTTAGGTTTTAGGTTTACATTTAGGTTTAGGTTATAGTTAGGTTATAGGTTATAGTGTTCGGGTTTAGGAAATCGGGTTCGGGTTCGGGATCGGGTTTTGATTTGGGTTTTCAAGTTTAGGTTTTGGTTTTGGTTTACGTTAGGGAGTTGAGAATAGGATTAGTTGTGGGTTTAGGTTTAGGGATTTGAGAACACATTTAGGTTTTAGGTTTAGAAAATGGATTAGGTTTTAGGTCTCAGTTTTAGGTTATAGAGGTAGGGAACTAAGAATAAGTTAAGGTTTAGGCTTAGGAAATCGGCTTCGGGTTCGGGATCCGGTTTAGGTTTGGGTTTTCAAGTTTAGGTTTTGGTTTTGGTTAGGGAGTTGAGAATAGGATTAGGTGTGGGTTTAGGTTTAGGGATTTGTGAACACATTTAGGTCTTAGGTTTAAGAAATGGTTTAGGTTTTAGGTTTAGGTTATAGGTAGGTTATACGTTATAGGTATAGGGAATTGAGAATCGGTTATGGTTTTGGTTTAGGAAATTAGGTTCGGGTTCGGGATTGGATTTTGCTTTGGGTTTTCAAGTTTAGGTTTAGGTTAGGGAGTTGAGAATAAGATTTGGTGTGGGTTTAGGTTTAGGGATTTGAGAACACATTTAGGTCTTAGGTTTAGAAAATGGTTTAGGTTTTAGGTCTTAGTTATAGGTTATAGCTGTAGGGAACTGAGAATAGTTAAGGTTTAGGTTTAGGAAATCGTTCGGTTTGGGATCGGGTTGGTTAGTTTTCAAGTTTAGGATTAGGTTTAGGTTAGGGAGTTGAGATTAGGATTAGGTGTAGGTTTAGGTTTAGGGATTTGAGAACACATTTAGGTTTTAGGTTTAGGTTTAGGTTTAGGTTTTAGGTCTAGGTTATAGGTTATAACTGTAGGGAACTGAGAATAGTTTATGGTTTAGGTTTAGGAAATCGGGTTCGGGTTCGGGATCTGGTTTTGCTTTAGGTTTTCAAGTTTAGGTTTTGGTTTAGGTTAGGGAGTTGAGATTAGCATTAGGGGTAGGTCTTGGATTAATGATTGGAGAACACATATAGATTTTAGGTTTACGTTTAGGTTTAGGTTATAGGTAGGTTATAGGTTGTAGTTGTAGGGAATTGAGGATAGTTTATGGTTTAGGTTTAGGAAATTGAGTTCGGGTTCGGGATCGGGTTTTGCTTTGGGTTTTCAAGTTTAGGTTTAGGTTAGGGTGTTGAGTATAGGATTAGGTGTGGGTTTAGGTTTAGGGATTTGAGAACACATTTAGGTCTTAGGTTTAGGAAATGGTTTAGGTTTTAGGTCTCGGTTATAGGTTATAGCTGTAGGGAACTGAGAATAGGTTAAGGTTTAGGTTTAGGAAATCGAGTTCGGGTTCGGGTTCGGGATCGGGTTTAGGTTGGGTTTTCAAGTTTAGGATTAGGTTTAGGTTAGGGAGTTGAGATTAGGATTAGGTGTAGGTTTAGGTTTAGGGATTTGAGAACACATGTAGGTTTTAGGTTTAGGTTTAGGTTTAGGTTTTAGGTCTAGGTTATAGGTTATAGCTGTAGGGAACTGAGAATAGTTTAAGGTTTAGGTTTAGGAAATCGGGTTCGGGTTCGGGTTCTGGTTTTGCTTTAGGTTTTCAAGTTTA
Source organism: Magnolia officinalis (assembly GCA_021015155.1). Taxonomy (NCBI): domain Eukaryota; kingdom Viridiplantae; phylum Streptophyta; class Magnoliopsida; order Magnoliales; family Magnoliaceae; genus Magnolia; species Magnolia officinalis. Next base: position 46,620,365 of record JAJHSJ010000005.1, on the reverse strand, counting down.
GGTTTTGGTTTAGGTTAGGGAGTTGAGATTAGCATTAGGGGTAGGTCTTGGATTAATGATTGGAGAACACATTTAGATTTTAGGTTTACGTTTAGGTTTAGGTTATAGGTAGGTTATAGGTTGTAGTTGTAGGGAATTGAGGATAGTTTATGGTTTAGGTTTAGGAAATTTAGTTCGAGTTCGGGATCGGGTTTTGCTTTGGGTTTTCAAGTTTAGGTTTAGGTTAGGGAGTTGAGAATAGGATTAGGTGTGGGTTTAGGTTTAGGGATTTGAGAACACATTTAGGTCTTAGGTTTAGGTTTTAGGTTTAGGTTATAGGTAGGTTATAGGTTATAGCTATAGGGAATTGAGAATTGGTTATGGTTTAGGTTTAGGAATTCGGGTTCAGGTTCGGGATCGGGTTTTGCTTTGGGTTTTCAAGTTTAGGTTTAGGTTTAGGTTAGGGAGTTGAGATTAGCATTGGGTGTAGGTTTAGGTTTAGGGATTGGAGAACACATTTAGGTTTTAGGTTTACATTTAGGTTTAGGTTATAGGTTTATGTTATAGGTAGGTTAAAGGTTATCGCTGTAGTGAATTGAGGATAGGTTAAGATTTAGGTTTAGGAAATCGGGTTCGGGTTCGGGATCGAGTTTTGCTTTGGGTTTTCATGTTTAGATTTTGGTTTTGGTTTAGGTTTGGGAGTTGAGAATAGGATTAGTTGTGGGTTTAGGTTTAGGGATTTGAGAACACATTTAGGTTTTAGGTTTAGGAAATGATTTAGGTTTTAGGTCTCGGTTATAGGTTATAGCTGTAGGGAACTGAGAATAGGTTAAGGTTTAGGATTAGGAAATTGGGTTCAGGTTCGGGATCCGGTTTTGGTTTTGGGTTTTTAAGTTTATGTTTTGGTGTAGGTTAGGGAGCTGAGAATAGGATTAGGTGTGGGTTTAGATTTACAGATTTGAGAACACATTTAGGTCTTAGGTTTAGGAAATGGTTTAGGTTTTAGGTTTAGGTAATAGGTAGGTTATAGGTTATAGCTATAGGGAATTGAGAATCGGTTATGGTTTAGGTTTTGGAAATTGGGTTCGGGTTCGGGATTGGGTTTTGAAGTTTAGGTTTAGGTTAGGGATTTGAGAATAGGATTAGGTGTGGGTTTAGCTTTAGGGATTTGAGAACACATTTAGGTCTTAGGTTTAGGAAATGGTTTAGGTTTTAGGTCTCGGTTATAGGTTATAGCTGTAGAGAACTGAGAATATTTTGAGGTTTAGGTTTAGGAAATCGGGTTCGGGTTCGGGATAAGGGTTTAGGTTTGGGTTTTCAAGTTTAGGCTTAGGTTTAAGTTTGGGAGTTGAGATTAGGATTAGGTGTAGGTTTAGGTTTAGGGATTTGAGAACACATTTAGGTTTTAGGTTTAGGTTTAGGTTTAGGTTTTCGGTCTAGATTATAGGTTATAGCTGTAGGGAACTGAGAATAGTTTATGGTTTAGGTTTAAGAAATCGGGTATGGGTTTGGGATCGGGTTTTGCTTTAGGTTTTCAAGTTTAGGTTTTGGTTTAGGTTAGGGAGTTGAGATTAGCATTAGGTGTAGGTCTAGGATTGGGGATTGGAGAACACATTTAGATTTTAGGTTTACGTTTAGGTTTAGGTTATACGTTTAGGTTATAGGTAGGTTATAGGTTATAGTTGTAGGGAATTGAGGATAGTTTAAGGTTTAGGTTTAGGAAATCGAGTTCGGGTTCGGGATCGGGTTTTGCTTTGGGTTTTCAAGTTTAGGTTTAGGTTAGGGAGTTGAGAATAGGATTAGGTGTGGGTTTAGGTTTACGGATTTGGGAACACATTTAAGTCTTAGGTTTAGGTTTTAGGTTTAGGTTATAGGTATGTTATAGGTTATAACTTTAGGGAATTGAGAATCGGTTATGGTTTTGGTTTAGGAAATCGGGTTCGGGTTCGGCATCGGGTTTTGCTTTAGGTTTTCAAGTTTAGGTTTAGGTTTAGGTTAGGGAATTGAGATTGGCATTAGGAGTAGGTTTAGTTTTAGGGATTGGATAACACATTTAGGTTTTAGGTTTACATTTAGCTTTAGGTTATAGGTTTAGGTTATAGGTAGGTTGTAGGTTATAGCTATCGTGAATTGTGGATAGGTTAAGGTTTAGGTTTAGGAAATCGGGTTTGGGTTCCGGATCAGGTTTTGCTATGGCTTTTCAAGTTTAGGTTTTGGTTTTGGTTTAGGTTAGGGAGTTGAGAATAGGATTAGTTGTGGGTTTAGGTTTAGGGATTTGAGAACACATTTAAGTTTTAGGTTTAGGAAATGGTTTAGGTTTTAGGTCTCGGTTATAGGCTATAGCTGTAGGGAACTGAGAATAGGTTAAGGTTTAGGTTTAGGAAATCGGGTTCGGGTTCGGGATTCGGTTTAGGTTTGGGTTTTCAAGTTTAGGTTTTGGTTTAGGTTAGGGAGTTGAGAATATGATTAGGTGTGGGTTTAGGTTTAGGGATTTGAGAACACATTTAGGTCTTAGGTTTAGGAAATGGTTTAGGTTTTAGGTTTAGGTTATAGGTAGGTTATTGTTCACTCCCCAAGTATAGGGTTGTGATGTAGTAATAAACTCGGTAAGATCGAGGTCGAATCCCACGAGGACTGGTTGTCACAATTCAAATCTGTGATTCTCCTTAACTAATTCAACAAATAATGGAGCAATTTACTAACACAAATCTATGGAAAAAAAACAATTGAGAATAAGGGAAAATTCAATCAGAGAGAGCACTAGGACTTTCGAATCCACCCCTAATTATCCTAACCATTGTTTTGTCTGTTAATTCACCTTAAATTAGATTGATCAACTTATCTAAGAAAGCACAATCTGTGTCCTTAATCGGGTATACAGATTGTCTAATTCCTTCAAGCAATGCCATGAATAACATATCCCATGTCCAAATCGGGCATATGGAATATGCAGTTCAGTAAAGCACCCCTTTTTCTTCCTCTACAGGAACCTGTTCATGATCAGATACAAGCACCTAGAAATAAGCATCCAGACCACATCCATCCATAGACTCTGATCAAGTTCATAGATGGAGAAGTAAGAAATTAAAGCAATCAAGCACACTAGGGGAGAAAAAAACCAATCTAATTAAAGTTAAATCAACATAGAACAAAGGGTGTTCAAATTAGGGGTTTCATCTCACCCCTAGCTGAGAGATTAGTTACCCATAAACTCCATTAAACAAATGGATAATAAATAAAAATTCATAAAAGGAATTTCAAACCAATTTCTCTCTCTCTTCTTTCTTCTCTTTCTTCTCTTTTCTTCTCTCCCTTGCTGTAGATCTGGAGCTCCTCCCTGTTTCTGAATGATTTTCCCATGTCCAAGACTCCTTTTTTATAGTTGCTGGAAAGCTGGATCAGTGGCAGAGTTGTAGCAGGACATGGAATGGAAATTTTCGCAGTCATGATCGATGGGCCCCACCGAAGTGTTTTCTGGAAATCCACCCCTTCCTCCATTGGATTCAGGATGAAATTTCAGTCAAGAATGAGTGGTTTTGAACATCCATTAACGCGGCCCAAAGAAGAAATCACGAAGAAATCAATTTTGAACGTTGCAGGGCAGCCCTTTTGTGGCCTCTGTATCATGCACGTGTGTACGCATGGGAGTGGAATATCAGCATGGGTTTGTAGTGCTCGCGGCCCTCTTCAAGATGAACGGCTTGGATCATTCGGAAAGGTGACGTGTGGGGCCCACAGCCGTTCGTAAAAACGGCCAGCGGCCGGTTACGCTGACTCAAATGCGGACGCGGATGGCTTCCACTGCGAAGATGGTGGGGCCCACTGTGATGTTTACTTGGGAAATCCACTCCGTCCATTGGATCCCTCTCGAAAAACCGTTCGGAAAGGATCAGTTCTGAATACCTATTGATGCGGCCCACCTGATTTCTTCTCCACCGTCCAAGATGCTTTTGAGCGGTTAGATTTCCATAATCGCTCTCATTTGAGATTCGGCCACCTACACGTTGATGATATCAATACCAGAGAGACAATGTACGGTCTGGATTGGACGTTTGGACAAGGAGTGGGGTCCACAACTCGATCCGACGATCGGACAGCGTCAGCGCTGTTTCCGCTTTTGCGGAAGGCGCGGGTCAGCGGTCGTTTGACCGAGGCAGCGGTTCGGTGTAGCGCCAGCGCACATGCGATCTGTGCACACTCTGCTTGGATGGGGTCCACTGCGATACTTTTGTAAAATCCAATCCATCCATTTGCTGTAGCATCTAGTTTAAAGGGTTGACACCAAAGTTGAAGTACTTCCAGATATCAGGTGGGTCCCACCTAATGAATCAAGGGGCTGATATGACTGTTGGGGCACTTCCCGAGATATCCAGAAGTTGAAATTTAATATGTACGGTTAATTTATGGCCCTCATCTCATGTATGAAGTTTTGAACTGATCGGATGGCGGGAAACATGTGATCTTGCATTCTGGACCTTTTTCGGGCCCCTTTGGCTTGCTTTCCTCAGATCCCAGGCGTGTAAAATCTTCATTATTAGTTTTCTGGCGTCCATCCCGCGTTCTGGAGACTATGGATCATGAAGTCCATGCCGTTAACATCAATTTTCAATTATCACTCCTGATTTCATCCTGTGACAGAAACATAATTACTACACTGTAAGTGTGTAACGCCCTGAAAATCGGGGTCGAGCATACTCAACTCCCGAGTTCCAGAACATCACTTATGCAACAAATGAATGATGATTGAATGTTGACTGTATTCGTGCATTGAACATGAGTGAGATTAAGCCAAAACAGCATATCATACTCCAGAGACAGTTAAATTTGCAAGCGGAAGACTGTGATAGATAGATAAAATATATAACTTATGATGAGTCTCCAGAGTGTGATAACATTACCAGGTTAAATAAATACAAGTGCAGTTCTAAAATGTACCAAATGTGAGGAAGTGTAATGCCTCCTATCCCATGTACCATAGCCCCGTCAATACAATATCAGGTCCTCATCGACCTGCCAGAGAGATACAGATAGGAGAATTCCTCCTATCATCATAGAAGTAGTCCGGCTCTGCTTCACAAGCATTGCCACCACCTGAACTCAACAATCTGGTTTGTGTTACAACACCATCCCGTAACGTGGGAGTGAGTGATCAACTCAGTGGAACAGTAAAGCATAGGTTAACATGTTATCAATTCAATCAAGCAGTAATGATAAAGCAGTACAAATCAAACAATTCTAACTACTCTTATTAAATGCAAGAATGAAATGACATGATGCTGTATGCCCTTGCCAAACCACCCTCAAGCGACATCATCTTACGTTCGCGAATGCTTACTCCCTCAGTGCGCCACATCTACAAAGCACATGCGGTGCGATGATGCTCATGATTACCAAGTTTTCAAGTTTTTATTCCATTTCAAACAGCAGTATTGGGAAACTAAGGTACCTCCCTTGTATCATTCCAAACATGATCCATTCTAGGGTCGTCAATCCTAGTTATTCTCATACGATGTTATGGTTTGAGAAACGTAGTGAAGGCATCGCAAAGGGCTCATCACCCGTCAGCGCGGATACAGATCTCACCGTATGCGGCTCAATTGTTGGCCGTCAGCTCGAGTACAGGTCTCACCGTACTCGGCTCAATCACTAGCCGTCAGCTCAAGTACAGGTCTCACCGTACTCGGCTCAACTCACTCTAGTTGCTGTGAAAGACTCGTGGCCAATCACAGACCCTTGGAGTGTACTCGATGATACCACGGAGGACTCGTCGCCCGTCAGCACGAGCACAGATCTCACCGTACTCGGCTCTCGCCGAAGTATCGACAGCTCGAATACAGTGTCCCATACCACCATATTCGGCTCACGAGTTGATTGCGCAATGGTCACTACGGGGAGGCACATGGCCCCAGCGTAGGCCGACAGCTCGACCACGGTGTCCCATACCACCATGCCCGGCTCATGCGACTTAGCGGTCTAGGTACCATGGTTAAACGGGGATCGCCACTGGTAAGTTTGGTACCCTAGGTTCAAGTAGTAGCGACCAAACAGGGTGAACATGCATAAGGCAGATCGGGTTACTTGATGAGCTCGACTAGCACGATCGCCCGTTGAGCTGCACGACATGAAGTGCATAAACAACTTCGTGTGGCCTAGCCACTGCCGACAGGCAACGCACGACTCGAGTTCGTCGAACACATCTCACGTGGCAAATGAATCTCAGCCACGAGTTCAATCCCGTTACCGATTGCCTGGACTATAATCATAGCCCCAAAACACAATCAATTACAGAGATATAAAGCAGTAATAGATCAGGATTCAAATCATACAATCAGTCTGGTATTATCCGTTTAGGGCTGCCAGGGTTGTTGCACGCACTCGTTGCTCCGCTCCCCCATCACCCATGACGGATCATACAACGTAGATATAAATTTAAGCATATACATTACATAGTTAAAATCATAAAGCAGTTGAGCATGTTATGAATCACAACAAAGCATGAGTTTGTACATGTTCAATTCCTAATCACACAACTATCAAAGGAGATCATACACATAGTTAAAAGAGGTTGAGAATCATATCTCAACACCCTTATACTTTACAATTTGCTAACTACTACTCATTCAGACATTTCAAGAAACACTTAAACAAACATACATCAACATACACGACATATGTCGATCACATAGGCATTAGGCCAAATCCTTTCACTAGGGAGTTGCCCCAATCATAACACGCGTACACCCACGACGGATAGTCATGGCAAGCAGGATCCGAGTTCCATATTCATTCATCATTTCCACAAACTTGGGCCACACACATTTTAGCATATATAGTGTATTTTGGCCGTGGCGTGCTTTAGGGCAAATCCTTTCGTCAAAGGGGGGTATCGCCAATACATCAATCATGAATCCATGACAATTAGTCATGGCGAGCACGAATGAGAATTCTATACTCATTCAGCCATTTCCACAAACACTTAGAATACACTATTACAACATACATGGTGTATGTTAGTAAAACATGTATTAGGGTTATCCTTTAGCAACTAGTATTTTATCCATGTATTATATTACTACGCAAATAATCATGATACATACATCTCCAAAATTTATACGTATACAGTATTTCTAGAATACACAATTTCAACATACTAGCATTTACAAGTGAACATGTATTACGGCGATTCCTTTCGCCAAACTAGTATTTTATCCATATTATATAAATCATACATTAAATAAACATGTCAAACACTTCTCCAAAAAAAATACGTATACGGTATTTCTACGTATATCTAGAGTATGTGAAATTCCATATTCTACAATGTTAATCGAAACAGGAAACGGAAAGCACTTTGTACATGTGCAATTGCATGCAGATCATGAATCTATCATTATCTGACATTGAAAGCGTTGAAAAATGTAACCTATACACCTAAAGTCCGCACCTTTTGTCGTAGAATCGTAATGGAGTTGATAGGTTTGCTAAGCTTCCGTATACGGCAACTAGGCGACCTATAGAACGAAATAGGTTAGCTACTTCACAACCTACAACAGTCTAAACCCCAAAACAGATTAGGGTTAGGGTTTCTTACCTAGAAACGACGCCGGAAACGCCGGAAAAGCGTCAAGAAGGATGCGGTGGAGCATGGATAGCAGCAGGGAAGGACGGCAGGGAGATTCTCCCACATCTCCCACACTTTCTCTCTTTCCCTCTCTCAAATCCAAATTCGTATGGCTGCCATGAGAGAGGGTTTAAGGTCCTTATATAGTCTCAAAACTCACCGAAATAGACTCCTGTTCAAAGGTTACTGCTAATATAGGTATTTCGTCACTTTTCCAGCTCAAAAGAGAGGTTCTGGTGGCCCTCCTTGAGCCAAACGTCAGACTTAAGCTCACCACACATGGATCTATGAGGGATTACGTTTTGACTCGATCGGATTCCCAGATCGCACGTGGCGGGCCACTTTCAGTTCAATGGTCAGTGGGCCACGATCCGAAATTCCAAGTACATGTAAATGTTCCTGAATTTTTCTTAATCCGAGGGTGTAATTTGGTCTGATTCTGACGGTCAGGTTGCTTAATACTGATGCGCAAGCGAATGGTGCCAGATCACTATTCCTGATATTTTTATTAGGATGGAAATAGTGTTTTTCACACTCCCTCGCTCCGGATCGAAATAAATGACCGTGGGACATCGGTCGGAGCTGATTTTTGAGATGATTGTCAAGCCCAGTGGGGCGGTCCTGGTTCCTTAGCTTCGTGTTAATCGGACTCCCGATGTGCGATCTAGACCTCATACGAAGTTTCGTTTCAGTCCCGAGAGCAGACGGTAATGAGTTCGGTTCTAAACTTTAGGGCCTAGAGTCACATGTTTTACAAGTTTTGGGTCTTGCAGATCGTATTTAAAGCGATCCCAACGGATTTCATGGCTAGTCGAGTTTGCACTTAGTTAACTTTGTTAATTTCTAAAGTTTATCCTAATTTTTTCTGGTTGAGATGGTACTTAGGCCTTTGTAGTTTGTATAAAGTGATCCAAGTTTACTACTTAGCTAGTTAAGTTAGTGTCTAGGGCGAAAGTGCTTTGAAAAATTGAAAGCACAAGGTAGTAAAGGGGTGGGATTTGTGAAGGAAATGGTTCAGGAGCGATTTTAGACTGTGGGATTTAGTTTTGACAAGTTGATAAGGTCTTAGGATCGACCCATTGCCCTAGAACGTCTAATCCCAGGTTGGCAAAAATCTGGGATGTTACAAAGTGTTATGATCTCATGCTCCTTTGGTTGTCAAATTTTGTGTGCCAAAACATCTATCGGTGTTCTGTACTTGTATGATCATTTATTGGAATTCAAGACACCTCAAGAAGCCTACATGTTGAAGCCTCAAAAAGCTACATGTTGAAGCCTCAAAAAGCTACATGTTGAAGCCTACATGTTGAAGCCTCAAAAAGCTACATGTTGAAGCTTACATGTTGAAGCCTCAAGAAGCTACAATGTTGAAGTTTAAATCTAAAGAAACAACGCATGAAGTAGTTCTATGTTGATGAAGATCTCAAGCATGATATGGTTCAAGATCTCAAGCCTGATATGGTTCAAATTATCTACATTCGTTGAATGGTTGAAGTTCAATGTCCATACGACATGGTTCAGGTTTGAATGACCTTAGGTTGACCCTTTAAGTAGGTCACTTTGGATACATTAATCAAATATTTAAATTACATAAGGTTGGTCTATTCTACGACCAGTCCTAGCTCTTGTTCGACCAGTCCTAGCATTGGTTCGACTAGTCTAAGAAATTCCACGACCAGTCCTAAGTAGTTGAAGATTTTTTGAAATTTTTGGTACGCCCACGACCAGTCCTGGAGGTCCTTCGACCGGTCGTAGGTGTGGCTTCGACTCGTCCACGACCTGTCGTGGAGCTACGACTTAAAGTCCAGCAGAAAATCACTGGTCCTACGACCAGTCGTAGGAATCTACGACCAGTCGTAGGTGACCCACGACCAGTCGTAGGGTACTCACGACCAGTCGTCAGAACGGCTTTTAAAGATCGCTTATTTTTTCAAAATCTGTTAGAGCTATGACCAGTCGTAGGTTTCTAAGACCAGTCGTAGGAGCGATTTCTGCTTCTATAAATTGAACACGAAATTCAGAGTTTTCAAACTTCAACGCTATCAATTCAAGAAATTTTTAAGTGATCACTCTGAGATAAGTTGTGTTTATTTTAAGCTAGATTGTGCTTATTTAATATTCCTTTTTGCTAGCTTATTTAATTTGATTTTGTTTCTATATTCCAATCTTATTTGAAAAGAGGAATTATCTTATTCCTTCTTCTTGGAATCAAAATCAAATTTAGCTACGCCCAACGAGTTCAATCTAAAATCAATTAGAACTTAGAACCTTATGAATGTGAGTATCGGAAATTGAACTTTGACATTCAAATCATCTACTCCGATTGGTTCTACCGGGCTGCTACGAAAAAGGAGAAATCCAGGTATTTTACAATTCTGTAAAATTCATTTACTTTTGGTTTTGTTGAGGTTGAGCCAGAAAAATCTCATTGTATTGGTTGTCTGAGGAAAACCAGAAAACTCAGAAAAGAGGGGTTTTTGAATTGTGTAAGCCCAAGTGAAAAAGACACAATTGTAAAGGTTTTGGTGAACCTGTGAAAACCTATTTGTTAGTGAACGCTAATATCCCCTGTGTGAGGATATTAGGAGTGGAGTAGCTTTTTGTGTGGCTGTTGGAAAACAGTTGGTGTACACACAAGCGAACCATTATAACTCTTTGACTTGTGGTTTGAATGCTTGCTTAATTTTCATATCTTTTATCATTCGATCTTGTGGAATGTACAAGTGGATGTGAATGTTGTAATTTTTACATTTCAAGCAAGTGTGGGGATTGTTGTAATAATTTAGATCTTACTTCTGCATTTAAATTCAATTCCTTGCTATTTCATTTACTTATATTAATATTGAGTCCTTGATCCAAAGAGGTTCTAGAAATAAGGTTGTCCTACCATAAGCCCTTGTTGATTATGGTGTAAGGTTGTCCTTAGAACTGAATTTGCATCAATCTCTCGATATCTATTTATCAAGGTGATTTAAATTTAGCTTTGTGAATTGATTCAAGTTGTAAGGCTATTGGTTTATTTATTTCCGCTGATTTTATTTTAATTTGGCATAGTCCTATTCACCCCCCCCCCCCCCCTAGGACATATAGCTTGGCCTTTTCAAGTGGTATCAAAGCCTAATAGCTCATTTTGTTGCTTTTTATTTGGATTTATTTCCTGAGCTAAACGATCTAAGCTATATAAAAAGATGTCAAATTTTGATAGCCTTTCAGTTACTAGACCTCCTCCCTTTGATGGCTCCAACTATGCCTATTGGAAAGCCAGAATGAGGATCTTCCTAAAATCAATGGATGAAAGTGTGTGGCAAGCCACAGTAACTGAATGGAAACCTCCTCCTATCATGAAGTAACTGGTGTTGATGGTTCAAAACTATGAAGTTACACCGTATTACCAATGGACCACACTTCAGAAAATGAGAGTAGTGCTAATGCAAAAGCACTAAATGCAATCACTTGCGCACTATCACCGGATGAGTTCAAAAGAATCATATCCTGTGATACTGCAAAGCAAGCCTGGGATATTTTAGAAATGACACACGAAGGTACATCAATTGTCAAGAAATCTAAAGTCCAACTCCTCAACTAAATTTGAAGAAATTCATATGGAGGAAAATGAAATGTTTATGGACTTTTACACTAGATTGAATGACATTGTAAACTCAATGTGGGGTCTTGGCGATAAGATCCCAGAAAGTAAAGTGTGTGCAAAAATACTACGATCTCTTCCTGAACGGTTCAATTCAAAGGTAACCGCAATCCAGGAACTTCGTGATACGGATAATATGAAGGTAGAGGAATTAGTTGGTTCTTTACAAACCTATGAATTAAGTTTTAAAGCTCCTAAAGGTAAGTCTATTGCTTTGAAGTCATCTAAAAGTATTATTCAAGAAAATTCAGATTCAGAAAAGTCTGAAGATGATATGGCCCTTTTGGCGAAAAAGTTTTATAAGATTTTCAAAAGTAAGAAAAGAGTCGATTTTCAAAAGGCAAATGAAAAGAAACGTTCCAAACCTAAGTCTAAAACTTGGAAATCATTGAAAGATAGTCAATGCTACAACTGTCAAGAATGGGCATTTAGCAAACAAATGTCCTAAAAAGGACAGATTCAAAAGGAAGGGTATGTTGGCTACTTGGGATGAATCGTCTGATTCTGAAGCCTCTTCTGAGTCAGAAAATTCAGAAACCGAGTCGGGCAATGAACTTAAGGCCCTTATGACTCTAGCCAAGTTTACTTTTTCCGATCACGATGATTCAACAATTGAAGAGAATTTGGATAGTGATCATGAATATGATGAAGATCTTCAAGATGCTTACAATGCCTTATATAAGGAAAGTTGTAAAATTGCTGTCAAACTTAAACTTCAAAAAGAAAAGTTTTATAAACTTAAAGAATGTTTTGAAACTCTTATTTTAGAAAAATCTCAAATTTCAGATAGTTTTGAAAAGTCTAAGTGTGACCTAGAATTCAAAACCTCCCTAATTGAAAATTTGAAATCTGAAAATGAGAAACTTAAAAATGAAGTATCTTCTCTTTGAGTTTGAAGGACACATGGAGATATGCCCAAGGTGATCCAAAATTAGAAAAATTGTTATCCGGATCAAGAAAATGTGGCGATCGATCCGGGTTGGGTTATGATAAAAACACATCTCCTAAACAGAAGAATACTCCTTCCAATTTTGTGAAAGGAGAGACTTCTAACTCAAAAGGAAAAGGTACTAGTCAAGTTTTTTCTAAAAATACAAAACTTTTCCTAAACCCAAAAACAGCATATTTTAAAAATCAGATTCGAAACCCACTAGCTGAAAAAATTATTGATTTACTTAAGGAGCTATTAAAATCTAATTCTGTAGGTCACTCCTACAACTATAAACATAAGAAGACCAATTATTCTCCTAAACCTAAAACTGTACTGAAATGGGTTCCTAAGCTGTCTGTTTGGTTGCTCACACTGCTTTCAAAGCTACAAGCCATTCGAAATGGTACCTAGACAGTGGATGCTCCAGACATATGACAGGCGACAAAGCACTATTCACCGATCTTAAAGATATGACTGATGGGTCAGTCACATTTGGTGATGGTAGCAACTGCAAGATAATTGGCAAAGGTACGGTCCAACTCTATAACCTTCCCTTATTTAAAATGTTTTATATGTTGAGGGTTTAAAACACAACCTGTTGAGCATATCTCAATATGCGATAACAACCATAATGTTAAATTTTCTAATCAAGGTTGTGAAATAATAAATGAAAAGGGTTCTGTAATATTAACTGGTCGCAGAACTTCTGAAAACTGCTATATAGTAAGCGATAGTAGCTCATCTAAACAAACGTGTTACATGGTCCATACCGATGAGACAGAATTATGGCATAAACGCCTCGGACATGTACACTATCGAAATTTATACAGATTGAGCAAAGGTGAACTAATTAGAGGTCTACCTAAGATGCAAAAAGTAGACAAGATTTGTGGTGAATGCCAGTATGGTAAACAAACTAGGAGCTCTCACAAAAAGGTGAACTCCAATACCACCACAAGACCACTCGAGCTTCTCCACATGGATCTTATAGGACCAACAAGAACGGAAAGTCGAGGTGGCAAAAATACATCTTAGTTATTGTAGATGATTATACAAGATTCACTTGGGTTTCATTCTTGAGAGACAAATCAGAAACCCTTGATGAAGTGAAAAAGATTATAAAACGGATTCAAACTGAAAAAAGTTCTCAAGTCAACAAGATCCGTAGTGATCATGGATCCGAATTCGAAAATAGCGGTTTTGAGAAATTCTGTAGCGATCAGGGAATATCGCATGAATTCTCTGCACCTAAAACTCCTCAACAAAATGGAATTGTCGAGAGGAAGAATAGAGTGCTTCAAGAAATGGGAAATGTTATGTTAAATAGCATGAAGCTCCCTAGGAATCTATGGGCTGAAGCAGTGAATACAGCCTGCTACATTATTAACCGTGTTTATATCTGTAAATCTAATAATAAACGGCTTATGAAATGTGGTTTGAGAAAAAGCCTTCTGTCAAATACTTTCGAGTTTTTGGCAGTAAGTGTTATATTTTTGCGTGACCGTGAAAATTTGGGAAAATTCGACACTAAAAGTGATGAAGGGATCTTTTTAGGGTATTCTTTAAACAGTCGTGCATATCGTGTTCTGAACAACAGGACCGGTGTGATTCAAGAGTCAATAAATGTTGTGATTGACGATCTTTTGAATACACCTGTTCCTAGTTCAGATAATGATGAAGTGCTTATACTTGAAAAAACAAGAAACTTCATAACCAAGTGAACCTAATTCTGAATTTAGGACTCTAATCCAACTTCTCAAATACTTGAAACCCTCTCACTGGTGTGCGCACTCGTAGACAATTAGAGGACATATGTAACACGTATGCTTTACATCCCAGATTGAACCGGTTAACGTAAAAGAAGCACTTTCGGATGAAAACTGGATTCTTGCGATGCAAGAAGAGCTTAATCAGTTTGTCAGAAATGATGTTTGGTATCTTGTTCCTAGACCTAAAGATAAACATATTATTGGAACAAAATGGATTTTCAAAACAAATCTGATGAACTTGGAAATATTATTCGAAATAAAGCAAGACTAGTTGTACAGGGTATACGCAAATTGAAGGTATTGACTATAATGAGACATTTGCCCCTGTAGCTCGTCTTGAATCAATCAGACTTTTTATCTCCATTGCATGTTTTAGAAAGATTAAATTTATCAAATGGATGTAAAGAGTGCCTTTCTGAATGGTGATTTACATGAAGAGGTATATGTTGAACAACCAACAGGGTTTGAAGATCCTAAATTTACTGATCATGTGTATCGTCTTAAGAAGGCTCTCTATGGTCTGAAACAAGCTCCCAGAGCATGGTACGAAAAACTGACTAAGTTTTTACTAAGTCATAATTTTCAGATGGGATGTGTTGATAAGACACTCTTTGTTAAGAAGTATAACGATGATATTCTAATGGTTCAAATATATGTTGACGATATATTTATGGATCAACCTGTACTAATATGACTGTTGAGTTTGCAGATTTGATGAAGTCTAAATTCGAATGAGCATGGTTGGTGAATTAAACTATTCCTAGGGTTGCAAGTAAAACAACAACCTGATGGAATTTTTATCTCTCAAACCAAATATGCTCAATGCTTAATCAAGAAATTTGGATTTGAGAAAGGTAAAAATTTTGATACTCCTATGAGTACAACTTTGAGACTCTCTAAAGACTCTGCAGGTAATGATGTGGATCCTAAATTGTATCGTAGTTTGATTGGTAGTTTACTTTATCTGACTGCTAGTAGACCAGATATAGCCTTGAGTGTTGGTATTTGTGCTCGTTATCAATCAAATCCTAAAGAATCTCACTTAACTGCTGTTAAGCGGATTATGCGATATGTCGCAAGTTCTACTAAACTTGGTCTCTGGTATCCACATGAACTAATGTTCAATTATCCGGGTATGCAGATGCTGACTGGGCTGGAAACATTGATGATAGGAAATCAACCAGTGGTGGTTGTTTTCTATATTGGAAATTGTCTTGTTTCTTGGTTTAGTAAGAAGCAAAGTTCTATATCGCTATCAACAGCTGAGGCTGAATACATTGCTGCTGGAAATGCATGTACTCAACTTGTTTGGATGAAACAAATGTTGAGCGATTATGGAATTACTCAGGATTCTATGATTTTATTTTGCGATAATTCCAATGCAATAAATATCTCTAAAAATCTAGTTCAGCATTCACGTACTAAGCATATTAATATTAGATTTCATTACATTCGTGAATTAGTGGAAGAAAAGGTAATATGTTTGGATTACATTCGAACCGAGACTCAACTTGCTGACATTTTCACTAAACCGCTCGACAAAAGCAGGTTTAATAAATTAAAGTTTGATCTCGGTATGTGCAATTTAAATTGAATTTGCATGATTTAGTGTATCATAATGTACATAAGTTTGATGATTTATTTGCTTAAATTTGAAATTTATTTAAAAAAATTGTAAATTTTGAGTCGTACTCGACCAGTCGTGAGTGTACACGACCGGTCGTGCTACGACCGGTCGAACACGTACACGACCGGTCGTGAAACTCGGGATTTTGACTCTTCTTCCTCATTTCTTTTTTCCCACCAACGGCTCTAGCTACGACCGGTCGAACCCACCTTCCTAGTTCTTCAAGGTTAGTGGTTCCTTTGCATTTTTATTATAGATTCTTGATATTAGTGTTTCAAATCACTCTCTTGTTGAATCTATTGGGTCGTTCATTGCAAGATTGGGGTTTTATCTTGAAAATCTGATCTATTAAAACCTCATCTCTTCTATCTTGCATCTTGTTGTTTCATTGAAATCCTCCATTAAAAATGGATGCTAGAGGTAAAAAGAAACTACTAGAGGTCCATCTTCTTCTAGATCAACTTCTATTGTACAACGTCATCTTCGATCTCCCGAAAATGATCCTCCAAATGTTCGAGATTTGCATATGCGAAATATTATTATTGAGCGTCCTGTGAATGTTAATCACATTGCTTCATATGGTATTCCTACTCTGTTGGAATCTGTGGGATGGGATACATCTTGCATTGGGGTGGACCTGCATACCAGTCCATTGCCCAATCCATGTTTGCATGTATCTGTGATTTCTCTCTTGAGAATTTAATTTTTAAAGTTGATACTCAAGAAGGATTGTTTGTAGTGGATCGACATTTGATTGCTGATATTATGGAAATACCTGTCAATGATGAGAGCATTCCAATTGGTATTTTACATGACAGTCTCTCTGAATCTGAACGTAGAATGCTTACTAGAGATTTATGTAATTTGGATGTTCATTGGACTCATAAAGGTCATGCGCTTCCCTCAAGATTTTTGTTACCCAGACACAGAGTACTACATAGGATTTTCATCTCTAATCTTTATCCTCGTGCTGGCAATAAAACTGAACTCACTGCTTTTATGGTTCGTGTTTTGCATTCTGTCATCTCTGGTGCAAAAATATGTTTACCTTCCTTAATTTGTCATTCCATTATTCTGTCTCGTCAACATCCTGGACATAGTGATATACCCTTTGGTTATTTGTTGACTATGTTGGCAAATCATATGCTCGTTGCTATGCCTACTAGAGAAAAACCCATCCATCATCTCCCCTTCAATAATTCCAATATTAACAAGATGACTTTAGTCTTGGCTGATGGCCAAGTGGATGCTGGTGGCGGTGGTGCTGAAGCTGGAGATGCAGGACAAGCTGGTGATCTTACTGAAGACGTGAATATGGATGATTTATTTGAAGAACTTGAGTCAGACTCGGCTGATGATCCTGATTTTCAGCCCTCTGATTTTGATGAGAGATTGAATTCCCTTCAAGAGCAAGTGGCTCAAATTCGTGTTTCACAAGACACGCAATTCTCTTATCTTCGCAAATATATGAGGCAGATTGCTAAGGGTTTACACAAAATTGATCCTTCTAATCCTGCTCCATCCTCTGGTTCTGACTGAATGTGTTTCTAAGTCTGTAATATTTGTTTTTAACTTTACATACTCACTGACTTTTTGAATTATGCACTAAAGCTCTCTTGAATCTATCTACTAACTGCTATATTCATTATTATTGCTGCCCTTCTTCTTTTGTCATTTTGTGACAAAAAGGGGGAGAAGGTTTGGGAGTTGTGCTCTTGTGCTCCTATTATCTATTACTCAGGGGGAGTTAAGCTTTTCAGGGGTACCTATTACTCAGGGGGAGTTAAGCTTCTCAGGGGTAGTTATGAGAATGATTATGAGAATGATGCTAGTTATTTTGAGAATGATTATGAGAATGATGCTAGTTATTTTCTTATCATATATATCTGTGCATGCTTCTCTATTGTTGAACTTGTTGTGAATATGTAGTGAGTACTTCGTTTCAAATTGAAGTATTATTATTTGGGTGTTTTGTCACAAATTTGACAAAGGGGGAGATTGTAAGTGTTATGATCTCATGCTCCTTTAGTTGTCAAATTTTGTGTGCCAAAACATCTATCGGTATTCTGTACTTGTATGATCATTTATTGGAATTCAAGACACCTCAAGAAGCCTACATGTTGAAGCCTCAAAAAGCTACATGTTGAAGCCTCAAAAAGCTACATGTTGAAGCCTACATGTTGAAGCCTCAAAAAGCTACATGTTGAAGCTTACATGTTGAAGCCTCAAGAAGCTACAATGTTGAAGTTCAAATCTAAAGAAACAACGCATGAAGTAGTTCTATGTTGATGAAGATCTCAAGCATGATATGGTTCAAGATCTCAAGCCTGATATGGTTCAAATTATCTACATTCGTTGAATGATTGAAGTTCAATGTCCATACGACATGGTTCAGGTTTGAATGACCTTAGGTTGACCCTTTAAGTAGGTCACTTTGGATACATTAATCAAATATTTAAATTACATAAGGTTGGTCTATTCTACGACCAGTCCTAGCTCTTGTTCGACCAGTCCTAGCATTGGTTCGACTAGTCCAAGAAATTCCACGACCAGTCCTAAGTAGTTGAAGATTTTTTCGGAATTTTTGGTACGCCCACGGCCAGTCCTGGAGGTCCTTCGACCGGTCGTAGGTGTGGCTTCGACTCGTCCACGACCAGTCGTGGAGCTACGACTTAAAGTCCAGCAAGAAAATCACTGGTCCTACGACCATCGTAGGAATCTACGACCAGTCGTAGGTGACCCACGACCAGTCGTAGGGTACTCACGACCAGTCGTAGAACGGCTTTTAAAGATCGCGCTTATTTTTTCAAAAATCTGTTAGAGCTACGACCAGTCGTAGGTTTCTAAGACCAGTCGTAGGAGCGATTTCTGCTTCTATAAATTGAACACGAAATTCAGAGTTTTCATAACTTCAACGCTATTCAATTCAAGAAATTTTCAAGTGATCACTCTGAGATAAGTTTGTGTTTATTTTAAGCTAGATTGTGCTTATTTAATATTCCTTTTTGCTAGCTTATTTAATTTGATTTTGTTTCTATATTCCAATCTTATTTGAAAAGAGGAATTATCTTATTCCTTCTTCTTGGAATCAAAATCAAATTTAGCTACGCCTAACGAGTTAAATCTAAAATCAATTAGAACTTAGAACCTTATGAATGTGAGTATCGGAAATTGAACTTTGACATTCAAATCATCTACTCCGATTGGTTCTACCGGGCTACTACGAAAAAGGAGAAATCCAGGTATTTTACAATTCTGTAAAATTCATTTACTTTTGGTTTCGTTTGAGGTTGAGCCAGAAAAATCTCATTGTATTGGTTGTCTGAGGAAAACCAGAAAACTCAGAAAAGAGGGGTTTTTGAATTGTGTAAGCCCAAGTGAAAAAGACACAATTGTAAAGGTTTTTGGTGAACCTGTGAAAACCTATTTGTTAGTGAACGCTAATATCCCCTGTGTGAGGATATTAGGAGTGGAGTAGCTTTTTGTGTGGCTGTTGGAAAACAGTTGGTGTACACACAAGCGAACCACTATAACTCTTTGACTTGTGGTTTGAATGCTTGCTTAATTTTCATATCTTTTATCATTCGATCTTGTGGAATGTACAAGTGGATGTGAATGTTGTAATTATTTACATTTCAAGCAAGTGTGGGGATTGTTGTAATAATTTAGATCTTACTTCTGCATTTAAATTCAATTCCTTGCTATTTCATTTACTTATATTAATATTGAGTCCTTGATCCAAAAGAGGTTCTAGAAATAAGGTTGTCTTACCATAAGCCCTTGTTGATTATGGTGTAAGGTTGTCCTTAGAACTGAATTTGCATCAATCTCTCGATATCTATTTATCAAGGTGATTTAAATTTAGCTTTGTGAATTGATTCAAGTTGTAAGGCTATTGGTTTATTTTATTTCCGCTGATTTTATTTTAATTTGGCATAGTCCTATTCACCCCCCCCTCTAGGACATATAGCTTGGCCTTTTCATACACCCCGTTAGGCCTTATCATGTACGTAAATTTAGGCGATTACTTGGGTCTGATATGCAATATTTGACCCTGATCAGTTATAGGTTATAGCTATAGGGAATTGAGAATCGATTATGGTTTAGGTTTAGGAAATCGGGTTCGGGTTCGGCATCGGGTTTTGCTTTGGGTTTTCATGTTTAGGTTTCGGTTTAGGTTAGGGAGTTGAGATTAGCATTAGGTGTAGGTTTAGGTTTAGGGATTGGACAACACATTTAGGTTTTAGGTTTACATTTAGGTTTAGGTTAAAGGTTTGGGTTATAGGTAGGTTATAGGTTATAGCTGTAGTGAATTGAGGATAGGTTAAGGTTTAGGTTTAGGAAATCGGGTTCGGGTTCGGGATTGGGTTTTGCTTTGAGTTTTCAAGTTTAGTTTTGGTTTTGCTTTAGGTTAGGGAGATGCGAATAGGATTAGTTGTGGGTTTAGGTTTAGGGATTTGAGAACACATTTAGGTTTTAGGAAATGGTTTAGGATTTAGGTCTCGGTTATAGGTTATAGATTTAGGGAACTGAGAATAGGTTAAGGTTTAGGTTTAGGAAATCGGGTTCGGGTTCGGGATCCAGTTTAGGTTTGGGTTTTCAAGTTTAGGTTTTGGTTAAGGTTAGGGAGTTGAGAATAGGATTAGGTGTGGGTTTAGGTTTAGGAATTTGAGAACACATTTAGGTCTTAGGTTTTGGAAATGGTTTAGGTTTTAGGTTTAGGTTATAGGTAGGTTATAGGTTATAGCTATAGGGAATTGAGAATGGGTTATGGTTTAGGTTTAGGAAATCTGGTTCGGGTTCGGGATCGGGTTTCGCTATGGGTTTTCAAGTTTAGGTTTAGGTTTAGATTTAGGTTTAGGTTAGGGAGTTGAGAATAGGATTAGGTGTGGGCTTAGGTTTAGGGATTTGAGAACACATTTTGGTCTTAGGTTTAGGAAATGGTTTAGGTTTTAGGTCTCGGTTATAGGTTATTGCTGTCGGGAACTGAGAATAGGTTAAGGTTTAGGTTTAGGAAATCGGGTTCGGGTTCAGGATCGGGTTTAGGTTTGGGTTTTCAAGTTTATGTTTAGGTTTAGGTTAAGGAGTTGAGAATAGGATTAGGTGAAGGTTTAGGTTTAGGGATTTGAGAACACATTTAGGTCTTAGGTTTAGGAAATGGTTTAGGTTTTAGGTTTAGGTTATAGGTAGGTTATAGGTTATAGCAATAGGGAATTGAGAATCGGTTATGGTTTAGGTTTAGGAAATCGGGTTCGGGATCGGGTTTTGCTTTGGGTTTTCAAGTTTAGGTTTAGGTTTAGGTTTAGGTTAGGGAGTTGAGAATAGGATTAGGTGTGGGTTTAGGTTTAGGGATTTGAGAACACATTTAGGTCTTAGGTTTAGGAAATGGTTTAGGTTTTAGGTCTCGGTTATAGGTTATAACTGTAGGGAACTGAGAATTGGTTAAGGTTTAGGTTTAGGAAATCGGGTTCGGGTTCAGGATCGGGTTTAGGTTTGGGTTTTCAAGTTTATGTTTAGGTTTAGGTTAAGGAGTTGAGAATAGGATTAGGTGAAGGTTTAGGTTTAGGGATTTGAGAACACATTTAGGTCTTAGGTTTAGGAAATGGTTTAGGTTTTAGGTTTAGGTTATAGGTAGGTTATAGGTTATAGCAATAGGGAATTGAGAATCGGTTATGGTTTAGGTTTAGGAAATCGGGTTCGGGATCGGGTTTTGCTTAGGGTTTTCAAGTTTAGGTTTAGGTTTAGGTTTAGGTTAGGGAGTTGAGAATAGGATTAGGTGTGGGTTTAGGTTTAGGGATTTGAGAACACATTTAGGTCTTAGGTTTAGGAAATGGTTTAGGTTTTAGGTCTCGGTTATAGGTTATAACTGTAGGGAACTTAGAATTGGTTAAGGTTTAGGTTTAGGAAATCGGGTTCGGGTTCGGGATCCAGTTTAGGTTTGGGTTTTCAAGTTTAGGTTTTGGTTAAGGTTCGGGAGTTGAGAATAGGATTAGTTGTGGGTTTAGGTTTAGGGATTTGAGAACACATTTAGGTCTTAGGTTTTGGAAATGGTTTAGGTTTTAAGTTTAGGTTATACGTAGGTTATAGGTTATAGCTATAGGGAATTGAGAATCGGTTATGGTTTAGGTTTAGGAAATCGGTTAGGGTTCGGGATAGGGTTTTGCTTTAGGTTTTCAAGTTTAGGTTTAGGTTTAGGTTTAGGTTAGGGAGTTGAGAATAGGATTAGGTGTGGGTTTAGGTTTAGGGATTTGAGAACATATTTAGGTCTTAGGTTTAAGAAATGGTTTAGGTTTTTGGTCTCGGTTATAGGTTATAGCTGCAGGGAACTGGGAATAGGTTAAGGTTTAGGTTTAGGAAATCGGGTTCGGGTTCGGGATCGGGTTTAGGTTTGGGTTTTCAAGTTTAGGCTTAGGTTTAGGTTAGGGAGTTGAGATTAGGATTAGGTGTAGGTTTTGGTTTAGGGATTTGAGAACACATTTAGGTTTTAGGTTTAGGTTTAGGTTTTGGTTTTAGGTCTAGGTTATAGGTTATAGCTCTAGGGAACTGAGAATAGTTTAAGGTTTAGGTTTAAGAAATCGGGTTCGGGTTAGGGGTCGGGTTTTGCTTTGGGTTTTCAAGTTTAGGTTTTGGTTTAGGTTAGGGAGTTGAGATTAACATTAGGTGTAGGTTTAGGATTAGGGATTGGAGAACACATTTAGATTTTAGGTTTACGTTTAGGTTTAGGTTATAGGTTTAGGTTGTAGGTAGGTTATAGGTTATTGTTGTAGGGAATTGAGGATAGTTTAAGGTTTAGGTTTAGGAATTCGGGTTCGGGTTCAGGATCGGGTTTTGCTTTGGGTTTTCAAGTTTAGGTTTTGGTTAGGGAGTTGAGAATAGGATTAGGTGTGGGTTTAGGTTTAGGGATTTGAGAACACATTTTGGTCTTAGGTTTAGGTTTTAGGTTTAGGTTGTAGGTAGGTTATAGGTTATAGCAATAGGGAATTGAGAATCGGTTATGGTTTAGGTTTAAAAAATCGGGTTCGGTTCGGGATCGGGTTGTACTTTGGGTTTTCAAGTTTAGGTTTAGGTTTAGGTTAGGGAGTTGAGATTGGCATTAGGTGTAGGTTTAAGTTTAGGGATTGGAGAACACATTTAGGTTTTGGGTTTACATTTAGGTTTAGGTTATAGGATTATGTTATAGGTAGGTTATAAGTTATAGCTGTAGTGAATTGAGGATAGGTTAAGGTTTAGGTTTAGGAAATCGGGTTCGGGTTCGGGTTAGGGATCGGGTTTTGCTTTGGGTTTTCAAGTTTAGGTTTTGGTTTTGGTTTAGGTTAGGGAGTTGTGAATAGTATTAGTTGTGGGTTTTGGTTTAGGGATTTGAGAACACATTTAGGTTTTAAGTTTAGGAAATGGTTTAGGTTTTAGGTCTCGGTTATTGGTTATAGCTGTAGGGAACTGAGAATAGTTTAAGGTTTAGGTTTTGGAAATCGGGTTCGGGTTGGGGATCGGGTTTTGCTTTGGGATTTCAAGTTTAGGTTTTGGTTTAGGTTAGGGAGTTGAGATTAGCATTAGGTGTAGGTCTAGGATTAGGGATTGGAGAACACATTTAGATTTTAGGTTTACGTTTAGGTTTAGGTTATAGGTTTGGGTCATAGGTAGGTTATAGGTTATAGTTGTAGGGAATTGAGGATAGTTTAAGGTTTAAGTTTAGGAAATTGTGTTCGGATTCGGGATCGGGTTTTGCTTTGGGTTTTCTAGTTTAGGTTTAGGTTAGGGAGTTTAGAATATGATTATGTGTTGGTGTAGGTTTAGGGATTTGAGAACACATTTAGGTCTTAGGTTTAGCTTTTAGGTTTAGGTTATAGGTAGGTTATAGGTTATAGCTAAAGGGAATTAAGAATCGGTTATGGCTTAGGTTTAGGAAATAGGGTTCGGGTTCGGGATCGGGTTTTGCTTTGGGTTTTCAAGTCTTGGTTTAGGTTTAGGTTAGGGAGTTGAGATTAGCATTACGTGTAGGCTTAGGTTTAGGGATTGGAGAACACATTTAGGTTTTAGGTTTACATTTAGGTTTAGGTTATAGGTTTAGGT
This sequence comes from Magnolia officinalis, assembly GCA_021015155.1. Lineage (NCBI taxonomy): Eukaryota > Viridiplantae > Streptophyta > Magnoliopsida > Magnoliales > Magnoliaceae > Magnolia > Magnolia officinalis. Next base: position 46,596,722 of record JAJHSJ010000005.1, on the reverse strand, counting down.
TATAGGTAGGTTATAGGTTATAGCTATAGTGAATTGAGGATAGGTTAAGGTTTAGGTTTAGGAAATCGGGTTCGGGATCGGGTTTTGGTTTGGGTTTTCAAGTTTAGGTTTAGGTTTTGGTTTAGGTTAGGGAGTTGAAAATAGGATTAGTTGTGGGTTTAGGTTTAGGGATTTGAGAACACATTTAGGTTTTAGGTTTAGGAAATGGTTTAGGTTTTAGGTCTCGGTTATAGGTTATAGCTGTTGGGGAACTGAGAATAGGTTAAGGTTTAGGTTTAGGAAATCGGGTTTGGGTTCGGGATCCGGTTTAGGTTTGGGTTTTTAAGTTTAGGTTTTGGTTTAGGTTAAGGAGCTGAGAATAGGATTAGGTGTGGGTTTAGATTTAGGGATTTAAGAAGACATTTAGGTCTTAGGTTTAGGAAACGGTTTAGGTTTTAGGTTTAGGTTATAGGTAGGTTATAGGTTATAGGTATAGGGAATTGAGAATCGGTTATGGTTTAGGTTTAGGAAATCGGGTTCGGGTTCGGGATAGGGCTTTGCTTTGGGTTTTCAAGTTAAGGTTTAGGTTTAGGTTTAGGTTATGGAGTTGAGAATAGGATTAGGTGTGGGTTTAGGTTTAGGGATTTGAGAACACATTTAGGTCTTAGGTTTAGGAAATTGTTAAGGTTTTAGGCCTCGGTTATAGGTTATAGCTGTAGGAAACTGAGAATAGGTTAAGGTTTAGGTTTAGGAAATCGGGTTCGGGTTTGGGAACGGGTTTAGGTTTGGGTTTTCAAGTTTAGGCTTAGGTTTAGGTTAGGGAGTTGAGATTAGGATTAGGTGTAGGTTTAGGTTTAGGGATTTGAGAACACATTTAGGTTTTAGGTTTAGGTTTATGTTTAGGTTTTAGGTCTAGGTTATAGGTTATAGCTGTAGGGAACTAAGAATAGTTTAAGGTTTAGGTTTAGGAAATCGAGTTCAGGTTCGGGATCGGGTTTTGCTTTGGGTTTTCAAGTTTAGGTTTAGGTTAGGGAGTTGAGAATAGGATTAGTTGTGGGTTTAGGTTTAGGGATTTGAGAACACATTTAGGTTTTAGGTTTAGGAAATGGTTTAGGTTTTAGGCCTCAGTTATAGGTTATAACTGTAGGGAACTGAGAATAGGTTAAGGTTTAGGTTTAAGAAATCGGGTTCGGGTTCGGGATCCGGTTTAGGTTTGGGTTTTCAAGTTTAGGTTTTGGTTTAGGTTAGGGAGTTGAGAATATGATTAGGTGTAGGTTTCGGTTTAGGGATTTGAGAACACATTTAGGTCTTAGGTTTAAGAAATGGTTTAGGTTTTAGGTAGGATATAGGTTATAGCTATAGGGAATTGAGAATCGGTTATGGTTTAGGTTTAGGAAATTGGGTTCGGGTTCAGGATCGGGTTTTGCTTTCGGTTTCCAAGTTTAGGTTTAGGTTTAGGTTTAGGTTAAGGAGTTAAGAATAGGACAAGGTGTGGGTTCAGGTTTACGGATTTGAGAACACATTTAGGTCTTAGGTTTAGGAAATGGTTTAGGTTTTAGGTTATACTGTAGGGAACTGAGAATAGGTTAAGGTTTAGGTTTAGGAAATCGGGTTCGGGTTCGGGATCGGGTTTAGGTTTCGGTTTTCAAGTTTTGACTTAGGTTTAGGTTAGGGAGTTGAGAATAGGATTAGGTGTAGGTTTAGGTTTATGGATTTGAGAACACATTTAGGTTTTAGGTTTAGGTTTTAGGTGTAGGTTATAGGTTATAGTTGTAGGGAGCTGAGAATAGTATAAGGTTTAGGTTTAGGAAATCAGGTTCGGGTTTGGGATCGGGATTTGCTTTGGGTTTTCAAGTTTAGGTTTTGTTTTAGGTTAGGGAGTTGAGATTAGCATTAGGTGTAGGCCTAGGATTAGGGATTGGAGAACACATTTAGATTTTAGGTTTACGTTTAGTTTAGGTTATAGGTTTAGGTTATAGGTAGGTTATAGGTTATAGTTGTAGGGAATTGAGTATAGTTTAAGGTTTAGGTTTAGGAAATCGAGTTCGGGTTCGGGATCGGGTTTTGCTTTAGGTTTTCAAGTTTAGGTTTAGGTTAGGGAGTTGAGAAAAGGATTAGGGGTGGGTTTAGGTTTAGGGATTTGAGAACACATTTAGGTCTTAGGTTTAGGTTTTAGGTTTAGGTTGTAGGTAGGTTATAGGTTATTGCTATAGGGAATTGAGAATCGGTTATGGTTTAGGTTAAGGAAATCGGGTTTGGGTTCGGGATCGGGCTTTGCTTTGGGTTTTCTAGTTTAGGTTTAGGTTTAGGTTAGGAAGTTGAGATTAGCATTAAGTGTAGGTTTAGGTTTTGGGATTGGAGAACACATTTAGGTTTTAGGTTTACATTTAGGTTTAGGTTATAGGTAGGTTATAGGTTATTGCTGTTGAATTGAGGATAGGTTAAGGTTTAGGTTTAGGAAATCGGGTTCGGGTTTGGGATCGGGTTTTGCTTTGTGTTTTCAAGTTTAGGTTTTGGTTTTAGTTTAGGTTAAGAGTTGAGAATAGGATTAGTTATGGGTTTAGGTTTAGGGATTTGGGAACACATTTAGGTTTTAGGTTTAGGAAATGGTTTAGGTTTTAGGTCTCGGTTATAGGTTATAGCTATAGGGAACTGAGAATAGGTTAAGGTTTAGGTTTAAGAAATCGGGTTCGGGTTCGGGATCCGGTTTCGGTTTAGGTTTTCAAGTTTAGGTTTTGGTTTAGGTTAGGGAGTTGAGAATAGGATTAGGTGTGGGTTTAGGTTTAGGGATTTGAGAATACATTTAGGTCTTAGGTTTAGGAAATGTTTTAGGTTATAGGTAGGTTATAGGTTATAGCTATAGGGAATTGAGAATCGGTTATGGTTTAGGTTTAGGAAATCGGGTTCGTGTTCGGGATCGGGTTTTGCTTTGGGTTTTCAAGTTTAGGTTTAGGTTTAGGTTTAGGTTAGTGAGTTGAGAATAGTATTAGGTGTGGGTTAAGGTTTAAGGATTTGAGAACACATTTAGGTCTTAGGTTTAGGAAATGGTTTAGGTTTTAGGTCTCGGTTATAGGTTATAGCAGTAGGAAATTGAGAATAGTTTAAGGTTTATGTTTAGGAAATAGAGTTCGGGTTGGGGATCGGGTTTAGGTTTGGGTTTTCAAGTTTTGGCTTAGGTTTAGGTTAGGGAGATTAGGATTAGGTGTAGGTTTTGGTTTAGGAATTTGAGAACACATTTAGGTTTTAGGTTTAGGTTTAAGTTTTGATTTTAGGTCTAGGTTATAGGTTATAGCTGTAGGGAACTGAGAATAGTTTAAGGTTTAGGTTTAGGAAATCGGGTTCGAGTTAGGGATCGGGTTTTGCTTTGGGTTTTCAAGTTTAGGTTTTGGTTTACGTTAGGGAGTTGAGATTAGCATTAGGTGTAGGTCTACGATTAGGGATTGGAGAACACATTTAGATTTTAGGTTTACGTTTAGGTTTAGGTTATAGGTTTAGGTTATAGGTAGGTTATAGGTTATAGTTGTAGGGAACTGAGGATAGTTTAAGGTTTAGGTTTAGGAAATCGGGTTTGGGCTCGGGATCGGGTTTTGCTTTGGGTTTTTAAGTTTAGGTTTAGGTTTAGGTTAGGTAGTTGAGATTAGCATTAGGTGTAGGTTTGGGATAAGGGATTGGAGAACACATTTAGGTTTTAGGTTTACGTTTAAGTTTAGGTTATAGGTTTAGGTTATAGGTAGGTTATAGGTTATAGCTGTAGGGAATTGTGAATAGGTAGGGGTTTAGGTTTAGGAAATCGGGTTCGGGTTTGGGATCGGGTTTTTCTTTGGGTTCTCAAGTTTAGGTTTAGGTTTAGGTTAGGGAGTTGAGATTAGCATTAGGTGTAGGTTTAGGATTAGGGATTGGAGAACACATTTAGGTTTTAGGTTTATGTTTAGGTTTAGGTTATAGGTTTAGGTTATAGGGTTTAAGGTTATAGGTTATAGCTGTAGGGAATTGAGGATAGGTTAAGGTTTAGGTTTAGGAAATCGGGTTCGGGTTCGGGATCGGGTTTTGGTTTGGGTTTTCAAGTTTAGGTTTAGGTTAGGGAGTTGAGAATAGGATTAGGTATGGGTTTAGGTTTAGGGATTTGAGAACACATTTAGGTCTTAGGTTTAGGAAATGGTTTAGGTTTTAGGTCTCGGTTATAGGTTATAGCTGTAGGGAACTGAGAATAGGTCAAGGTTTAGGTTTTGGAAATCGGGTTCAGGTTTAGGTTTGGGTTTTCAAGTTTAGGCTTAGGTTTAGGTTAGGAAGTTGAGATTAGGATTAGGTGTAGGTTTAGGTTTAGGGATTTGAAAAGACATTTAGGTTTTAGATTTAGGTTTAGGTTTAGGTTTTAGGTCTAGGTTATAGGTTATAGCTGTTGGGAACTAAGAATAGTTTAAGGTTTAGGTTTAGGAAATCGGGTTCAGGTTCGGGATCGGGTTTTTCTTTGGGTTTTCAAGTTTAGGTTTAGGTTAGGGAGTTGAGAATAGGATTAGTTGTGGGTTTAGGTTTAGGGATTTGAGAACACATTTAGGTTTTAGGTTTAGGAAATGGTTTAGGTTTTAGGTCTCGGTTATAGGTTATAACTGTAGGGAACTGAGAATAGGTTAAGGTTTAGGTTTAGGAAATCGGGTTCGGGTTCGGGATCCGTTTAGGTTTGGGTTTTCAAGTTTAGGTTTTGGTTTAGGTTAGGGAGTTGAGAATATGATTAGGTGTGGGTTTAGGTTTAGGGATTTGAGAACACATTTAGGTCTTAGGTTTAGGAAATGGTTTAGGTTTTACGTTTAGGTTATTGGTAGGTTATAGGTTATAGCTATATGGAATTGAGAATCGGTAATGGTTTAGGTTTAGGAAATCGGGTTCGGGTTCAGGATCGGGTTTTGCTTTGGGTTTTCAAGTTTAGGTTTAGGTTTCGGTTTAGGTTAAGGAGTTAAGAATAGGATAAGGCGTGAGTTCAGGTTTAGGGATTTGAGAACACATTTAGGTCTTAGGTTTAGGAAATGGTTTAGGTTTTAGGTCTCGGTTATAGGTTATAGCTGTAGGGAACTGAGAATAGGTTAAGGTTTTGCTTTAGGAAATCGGGTTCGGGTTCGGGATCGGGTTTAGGTTTCGGTTTTCAAGTTTTGGCTTAGGTTTAGATTAGGGAGTTGAGATTAGGATTAGGTGTAGGTTTAGGTTTATGGATTTGAGAACACATTTAGGTTTTAGGTTTAGGTTTAGGTTTAGGTTTTAGGTCTAGGTTATAGGTTATAGTTGTAGGGAGCTGAGAATAGTTTAAGGTTTAGGTTTAGGAAATCAGGTTCGGGTTTGGGATCAGGATTTGCTTTGGGTTTTCAAGTTTAGGTTTTGGTTTAGGTTAGGGAATTGAGATTAGCATTAGGTGTAGGCCTAGGATTAGGGATTGGAGAACACATTTAGATTTTAGGTTTACGTTTAGGTTTAGGTTATAGGTTTAGGTTATAGGTAGGTTATAGGTTATATTTATAGGGAATTGAGTATAGTTTAAGGTTTAGGTTTAGGAAATCAAGTTCGGGTTCGGGATCGGGTTTTGCTTTAGGTTTTTAAGTTTAGGTTTAGGTTAGGGAGTTGAGAAAAGGATTAAGGGTGGGTTAAGGTTTAGGGATTTGAGAACACATTTAGGTCTTAGGTTTAAGTTTTAGGTTTAGGTTATAGGTAGGTTATAGGTTATAGCTATAGGGAATTGAGAATCGGTTATGGTTTAGGTTTAGGAAATCGGGTTTGGGTTTGGGATCGGGTTTTGCTTTGGGTTTTCAAGTTTAGGTTTAGGTTTAGGTTAGGAAGTTGAGATTAGCATTAAGTGTAGGTTTAGGTTTAGGGATTGGAGAATACATTTGGGTTTTAGGTTTACATTTAGGTTTAGGTTATTGATAGGTTATAGGTTATAGCTGTTGAATTGAGGATAGGTTAAGGTTTAGGTTTAGGAAATCGGGTTCGGGTTTGGGATCGGGTTTTGCTTTGGGTTTTCAAGTTTAGGTTTTGGTTTTGGTTTAGGTTAGGGAGTTGAGAATAGGATTAGTTGTGGGTTTAGGTTTAGGGATTTGAGAACACATTTAGGTTTTAGGTTTAGGAAATGGTTTAGGTTTTAGGTCTCGGTTATAGGTTATAGCTGTAGGGAACTGAGAATAGGTTAAGGTTTAGGTTTAAGAAATCGTGTTCGGGTTCGGGATCCGGTTTCGGTTTGGTTTTCAAATTTAGCTTTTGGTTTAGGCTAGGGAGTTGAGAATAAGATTAGGTGTGGGTTTAGGTTTAGGGATTTGAGAACACATTTAGGTCTTAGGTTTAGGAAATGTTTTAGGTTATAGGTAGGTTATAGGTTATAGCTATAAGGAATTGAGAATCGGTTATGGTTTAGGTTTAGGAAATCGGGTTCGTGTTCGGGATCGGGTTTTGCTTTGGGTTTTCAAGTTTTGGTTTAGGTTTAGGTTTAGGTTAGGGAGTTAAGAATAGGATTAGGTGTGGGTTAAGGTTTAAGGATTTGAGAACACATTTAGGTCTTAGGTTTAGGAAATGGTTTAGGTTTTAGGTCTCGGTTATAGATTATAGCAGTAAGAAATTGAGAATAGGTTAAGGTTTAAGTTTAGGAAATCGGGTTCGGGTTCGGGATCGAGTTTAGGTTTGGGTTTTCAAGTTTAGGCTTAGGTTTTGGTTAGGGAGTTGAGATTAGGATTAGGTGTAGGTTTTGGTTTATGGATTTGAGAACACATTTAGGTTTTGGTTTAGGTTTAAGTTTTGGTTGTAGGTCTAGATTATAGGTTATAGCCGTAGGGAACTGAGAATAGTTTAAGGTTTAGGTTTAGGAAATCGGGTTCGGGTTAGGGATCGGGTTTTGCTTTGGGTTTTCAAGTTTAGGTTTTGGTTTAGGTTAGGGAGTTGAGATTAAAATTAGGTGTAGGTCTACGATTAGGGATTGGAGAACACATTTAGATTTTAGGTTTACGTTTAGGTTTAGGTTATAGGTTTTGGTTTTAGGTAGGTTATAGGTTATAGTTGTAGGGAATTGAGGTTAGTTTAAGGTTTAGGTTTAGGAAATCGGGTTTGGGTTCGGAATCGGGTTTTGCTTTGGGTTTTCATGTTTAGGTTTAGGTTTAGGTTAGGTAGTTGAGATTAGCATTAGGTGTAGGTTTAGGATTTGGGATTGGAGAACACATTTAGGTTTTAGGTTTACGTTTAGGTTTAGGTTATAGGTTTAGGTTATAGGTAGGTTATAGGTTACAGCTGTAAGGAATTGAGAATAGGTTGAGGTTTAGGTTTAGGAAATCGGGTTCGGGTTTGGGATCGGGTGTTGCTTTGGGTTTTCAAGTTTAGGTTTAGGTTTAGGTTAGGGAGTTGAGATTAGCATTAGGTGTAGGTTTAGGATTAGGGATTGGAGAACACATTTAGGTTTTAGGTTTACGTTTAGGTTCAGGTTATAGGTTTAAGTTATAGGGTTTAGGGTTATAGGTTATAGCTGTAGGGAATTGAGGATAGGTTAAGGTTTAGGTTTAGGAAATCGGGTTCGGGTTCGGGATCGGGTTTTGCTTTGGGTTTTCAAGTTTAGGTTTAGGTTAGGGAGTTGAGAATAGGATTAGGTGTGGGTTTAGGTTTAGGGATTTGAGAACACATTTAGGTCTTAGGTTTAGAAAATGGTTTAGGTTTTAGGTCTCGGTTATAGATTATAGCTGTAGGGAATTGAGAATAGGTCAAGGTTTAGGTTTTGGAAATCGGGTTCGGGTTCGGGATCGGGTTTAGGTTTGGGTTTTCAAGTTTAGGCTTAGGTTTAGGTTAGGTAGTTGAGATTAGGATTAGGTGTAGGTTTTGGTTTAGGGATTTGAGAACACATTTAGGTTTTAGGTTTAGGTTTAAGTTTTGGTTTTAGGTCTAGGTTATAGGTTATAGCTGTAGGGAACTGAGAATAGTTTAAGGTTTAGGTTTAGGAAATCGGGTTCGGGTTAGGGATCAGGTTTTGCTTTGGGTTTTCAAGTTTTGGTTTTGGTTTAGGTTAGGGAGTTGAGATTAGCATTAGGTGTAGGTCTACGATTAGGGATTGGAGAACACATTTAGATTTTAGGTTTACGTTTAGGTTTAGGTTATAGGTGGGTTATAGGTTATAGTTGTAGGGAATTGAGGATAGTTTAAGGTTTAGGTTTAGGAAATCGGGTTTGGGTTCGGGATCGGGTTTTGCTTTGGGTTTTCAAGTTTCGGTTTAGGTTTAGGTTAGGTAGTTGAGATTAGCATTAGGTGTAGGTTTAGGATTAGGGATTGGAGAACACATTTAGGTTTTAGGTTTACGTTTAGGTTTAGGTTATAGGTTTAGGTTATAGGTAGGTTATAGGTTATAGCTGTAAGGAATTGAGAATAGGTTGAGGTTTAGGTTTAGGAAATCGGGTTCGGGTTTGGGATCGGGTGTTGCTTTGGGTTTTCAAGTTTAGGTTTAAATTTAGGTTAGGGAGTTGAGATTAGCATTAGGTGTAGGTTTAGGATTAGGGATTGGAGAACACATTTAGGTTTTAGGTTTACGTTTAGGTTTAGGTTATAGGTTTAGGTTATAGGGTTTAGGGTTATAGGTTATAGCTGTAGGGAATTGAGGATAGGTTAAGGTTTAGGTTTAGGAAATCGGGTTCGGGTTCGGTATCGGGTTTTGGTTTGGGTTTTCAAGTTTAGGTTTAGGTTAGGGAGTTTAGAATAGGATTAGGTGTGGGTTTAGGTTTAGGGATTTGAGAACACATTTAGGTCTTAGGTTTAGGAAATGGTTTAGGTTTTATGTCTCGGTTATAGGTTATAGTTGTAGGGAACTAAGAATAGGTCAGGGTTTAGGTTTTGGAAATTGGGTTCGGGTTCGGGATCGGGTTTAGGTTTGGGTTTTGAAGTTTAGGCTTAGGTTTAGGTTAGGGAGTTGAGATTAGGATTTGGTGTAGGTTTTGGTTTAGGGATTTGAGAACACATTTAGGTTTTAGGTTTAGGTTTAAGTTTAGGTTTTAGGTCTAGGTTATAGGTTATAGCTGTAGGGTACTGAGAATAGTTTAAGGTTTAGGTTTAGGAAATCGGGTTGGGTTCGGGATCGGGTTTTGCCCTGGGTTTTCAAGTTTAGGTTTTGGTTTAGGTTAGGGAGTTGAGATTAGCATTAGGTGTAGGTCTAGGATTAAGGATTGGAGAACACATTTAGATTTTAGGTTTACGTTTACGTTTAGGTTATAGGTTTAGGTTATAGGTAGGTTATAAGTTATAGTTGTAGGGAATTGAGGATAGTTTAAGGTTTAGATTTAGGAAATTGGGTTTGGGTTCGGGATCGGGTTTTGCTTTGGGTTTTCAAGTTTAGGTTTAGGTTTAGGTTAGGGAGTTGCGATTAACATTAGGTGTAGGTTTAGGATTAGGGATTGGAGAACACATTTAGGTTTTAGGTTTATGTTTAGGTTTAGGTTTTAGGTAGGTTATAGGTTATAGCTGTAGGGAATTGAGAATAGGTTAAGGTTTAGGTTTAGGAAATCGTGTTCGGGTTTGGGATCGGGTTTTGCTTTGGGTTTTCGAGTTTAGGTTTAGGTTTAGGTTAGGTAGTTGAGATTAGGATTAGGTGTAGATTTAGGATTAGGTATTAGAGAACACATTTAGGTTTTAGGTTTACGTTTAGGTTTAGGTTATAGGTTTTGGTTATAGGTAGGTTATAGGTTGTAGTTGTTGGGAATTGAGGATAGGTTAAGGTTTAGGTTTAGGAAATCGGGTTCGGGTTCGGGTTCGGGATCGGGTTTTGCTTTGGGTTTTCAAGTTTAGGTTTAGGTTAGGGAGTTGAGAATAGGATTAGGTGTGGGTTTAGGTTTAGGGATTTGAGAACACATTTAGGTCTTAGGTTTAGGTTTTAGGTTTATGTTATAGGTAGGTTATAGGTTGTAGCTATAGGGAATTGAGAATCGGTTATGGTTTAGGTTTAGGAATTCGGGTTCGGGTTCGGAATCAGGTTTTGCTTTGGGTTTTCAAGTTTAGGTTTAGGTTTAGGTTTAGGTTAGGGCGTTAAGATTAACATTAGGTGTAGGTTTAGGTTTAGGGATTGGAGAACACATTTAGGTTTTAGGTTTACGTTTAGGTTTAGGTTATAGGTAGGTTATAGGTTATAGCTGTAGGGAATTGAGGATAGGTTAAGGTTTAGGTTTAGGTTAGGGCGTTAATATTAGCATTAGGTGTAGGTTTAGGTTTAGGGTTGGAGAACACATATAGGTTTTTGGTTTACGTTTAGGTTTAGGTTATAGGTTTAGGTTATAGGTTATAGCTGTAGGGAATTGAGGATAGGTTAAGGTTTAGGTTTAGGAAATTGGGTTCGGGTTCGGGATCGGGTTTTGCTTTGGGTTTTCAAGTTTAGGTTTAGGTTAGGGAGTTGAGAATAGGATTAGGTGTGGGTTTAGGTTTAGGGATTTAAGAACACATTTAGGTCTTAGGTTTAGGTTTTAGGTTTAGGTTATAGGTTGGTTATAGGTAATAGCTATAGGGAATTGAGAATCGGTTATGGTTTAGGTTTAGGAAATCGGGTTCGGGTTCGGGATCGGGTTTTGCTTTGGGTTTTCAAGTTTAGGTTTAGGTATAGGTTAGGGAGTTGAGATTAGCATTTGGTGTAGGTTTTGGTTTAGGGATTGGAGAACACATTTAGGTTATAGGTTTACGTGTAGGTTTAGGTTATAGGTTTATGTTATAAGTATAACTTTTGGGATTTGAGAATAGGTTAAGGGTGTGGTACTTGTAAATACAGATATAAACACGTCCTGTCCAAATGGCCACGGCCTTCCAATGTTGTCCATAAGAAATGGACAACTTCATCATGATCATTATAGCGGTTCCCACCTTCCAGAGACCTTCGCTTATCCGGATAGCTCCGACGCACATCCGGGTCTGCTTCATTAATTTCAAGCAAATTCGTAAACACGGCCTGTCCAAATGGTCAGGCCCTTCCAATGCTGTCCATAGGAAATGGACAGCTTCATCGTGGTCATTATAGCGGTTCCCACCTTCTAGAGACCCTCACTCATCCGGATAGCTCCGACTCACATCCGGGTCTGCTCAATTAATTTTGAACAAATACATAAACACGGCCTACCCAAATGGCTAAGCCCCTCCAATGCTGTCCATATAAAATAACTTAATCATAAATAAACTTTTATAAAATTAATTTTAATTTACTAAAATTTACCTGAAGGCGCTGACGAATGAGCTACCGCACATCATCTATTACGTCTGCCCAACAGGGGGTGGTGGTGGGGATTAGAGATCGGCATAAGACTCCGACCTCTGACGTAAACAAGCTGGCATTGTTCCCAACTGGTCTAATACTGTCCTGTGGGAACTCTACCGTCACCTTACCCTCACGCGTAAGTCGCTCTAAAAGCAACCCATGCGTGGGTCCACGTCCTCGTCGACTGGTCGACGACGCTGCTGCAAAAGAAATATGTAAGTCTAAACATAAACAAAAGTCATTAAAAAAATATGTGTCTAGACTTACATGCTGTACCCGGTGTATGCGCGACTGAGGGATCAGATGCCTACGATGCAATATGTGACGACGATGCTAGCTCCGTCGCATCACGGGTAGAAGGGGTAGATCCAGTGTGCGAACGACGTGGTCTCCCACCGGTGCCATCACTGAATATGTGCGAGCTACGAACTTATAAATTTAAACAATGTCAATACAAGTGGAATATACTAAAACATTATACAATGCATTTGTACTTCTGCTTAGAGAGATGATTAAAATATAATTTGACCATTACACTATATTGTAAGCAGAATATAATAAAATCTTAAACTTTAATCTATAACCCTTAAAAATTTCATTACACATTGTTATTCTATATTAAATACACATATTTCATTGTAATACGAAACAACTTTGAGGTAAACTATCTGAAGTACTCCCTGCATAAGTTATCATATGCTTCAGAAGTGTATGTCATCCTGTGTTAAGCATTGAACATTTTTATAGCCAACATGACAGTCATAATAGAAGAAAGCTGATCTCTCGGGACTCCATTCAGATGTGCAAGTGACAGAGTCGCATCTTCCATATCTCGTTTCCCACGGTTATATATCTCCACCAGCTCCAAAATTTTTTGAGATAGTATAATCTTTCGTCTGAGTCGTCGTCGATATATTCCACTCTACACTAATCGACCAGACCGGGTATCTCTATAGCCCTACTAGAAGAAGATAGGACCGAAAAGTCTATCCGCAACAGCTGATGAAGTATGTTGCGTACTTCTGATACGCTCCAGTTTGAGGGGGACATTATCAAAAATTGACTTAACTGCAAATGTCGATTATAAACAAGTTAATAAAAGGAATAAATCATGCTTGTGTGGCATGACAGCCTCAATATGTTTCAGGATACCACTGACCGCTGTAAGTGCCATCCATCAAACCAATAGCTTGGATCACCAAAATAAGCACCCACCCAAGACACAATGCATACACTCGTTCAACAGATCATCAAACCAACACTTGTACGAATGCATTGTGTGGACTCATGCACACATTCTGTTTGGTTCTGAAAGAGCCTTCTTAAACTCTTTCAGGGTATGGGAAGATGCCGGAATACGAGCACATATTTACAGACTTCCTCCTAAGTATAAAAGACGTCCTGTGAATAACAACATTGAATGTTTCTACATTGACTATTTTAAATGGGAGGGATTGGACTGTTCTCGTAACCAAAGGTGATTTCTACTTGGATTGTTGTCCTTAGACAGTGCTCAGATCAAAATCAAATGCAAATAGAGAATGGCTGGCGCAAATGGAAGTTGTCTAGAGTGGTGAAATTATGTGGAGAGTGAGTTTCTCACAATAATAAGAGTACCAGTTGTGTCCAACTTGTTAGATGAGTGGGATGAGACAATGTAGTGAGTGTAAGTGATCTGTTCAATCCCCCTGGTTCCGTTACCTTTCCATAAAGAAATAAATAAATGGTCTGATGGTAGGCTGTATTGGGGGAATCAACTTCCTATTACCGTTGGACCTGAATCAGATGGAGATGAGAAGTTTGTTGGGTGGTGATATTAAAGATTTCCTAAGAAAACATTTGACTATTGCCATTTTGTAAGAGTTGTATGGCAGCAGCGTGGATTATGTGGGATCCTCGGTAGCAAGAATTTTGAAGGTTTTTTAGATTTTGATTCCTTCAAAATATCTCCAAAGAACCCTTTTGGCATTCCCAACTCGTCTGATTTGCAAAATCCTCTCAATTTCAACGGTTTCAAAATCTATATGATTCCACAGGATTTTAAATGTTAGCCAGGCTTTAATCCTAATCCCTATCAAGATGATGCCTATTCAACAAACCTAATTAGCGATACCAATAGTCTTGGATTCAACCAAACCCCTTCATCCAGTGGGCTAACATGTAGGTTGAATATGGAACATTTTGCCATCTAGAGGGTTGCCAGAAAGGCAAAACTCTTTCATGACAGCAAGAAGTCAATATGGGTGTGGAAAACAACATTTTTTAGCCTTTTCTTCTTTCTCTTGAAGCCAAATTCCTAGGAAGCCCCGTGCAACAAAAAGCTGTGGAGACCCCATGTGATGCCCTATGCCACATCCACTCTCTGCCATTAGCTCCAACAGCTCCTTTAAGACGTGTGTCTAAGAACTAGGCAGATCTAAAATTCTAGGTGGACCTTAGCACCCGAAACAGTAGGGATAGGTAATACCTTCGACTAGCACAAGACGGTGCGGCACTTACGCTAGGGCCCACCTTGACGTATGTTCTGTATCCATGCTTTCCATCCATTTTTGCGGATCATTTTGGGGCACTATCCAAAAAATGAAGCAAATCTAATTATCAGGTGGACCATACCATAGGAAACAGTGGTGATGACTATTAATGGGCCACAAAAGTTTTAGATCAAGTTGATATTTGCTATTTCCTTCCATCCAGGCTTATGTGACCATATCAATAGATAGGATTGCAAATAAACACTACAGATACATTAAGGTGCCATAGTTGGGTGTTAAATCACCACCGTTTCCTATGGTATAGTCCTCCTGATAATTAGATCTGCTTCGTTTTTTTATGTGGGCACCACAGTAAGGGCCTCACCGCACCGCCTTCGGTTGTCTTGGGTGAGTCAGGGGTCTCACCTAATCTGCTCCCAAGGACACCCTGAAATAAAAAAAAAATCTCTGGGCGCTCAAACTAGTACAACCAAATGCCATTTCAGCTTTTCCACGACAAAACAAAAACATGCCTTTTCACAAGTCAAGCAACCAACTAACATCTCCCAAAATGCATGGTTTGGGCATAACCATGGTGAAGCATTCACATGAACAAAAAGACTGCCTACCTAGCACATCAGCAACATGTGTCAATGGCCAGACCCAGACTGTTCATCGGATGGTATGCACTATCATATCCTTTAATCGGGCCATTTCACTCCTCAGTACACTCACATTCTCACAAGTTTTAATTCATTGTTGTTGAAAAGGGTTGGATCACCAAATCAGAGCTTAGAAACATCCACAGAACAAGAAATCATCACCCATATCATCAATTGATAAAATCAGTCCCCATTTTCAACATTCATCAAAAGATGAAATTACAAGCAAGCTACCGACAGAAAATGCAGAGTAGATTCCTACCCAGAGTTACGAATCTGCTCCCAAATTGCAAAACCAACATCCAAAAATTTAAGATATCAATCATCATAAACCCAATTTCTTCCAGTAGACCACAAAAAAAAATCCAAATTTTCAACCAAAAGGAAGAGAAAGCCCCCAAAAATCCCTAAATCCCCAAATCGTTTCAATCAGTATTGAGATTGAGAGAGATTGAGATTGAGAGAGAGAGAGAGATACCTATTTGAGTTGGAGCCCCGATCACGGTTAACGGCGCGGTGGAGAGAGGGCGGTGGAGAGAGGGCACGGTGGAGAGAGGGTGGTGGAGAGAGGGCACGGTGGAGAGAGAGAGAGCACCGAGAGAGACAGAGAGAGGGCGCGGTGGAGAGACGCCCGAGAGAGAGAGAGAGAGAGAGAGGAGAGAGAGAGAGAGAGAGAGAGAGAGAGAAGAGAGAGAGTGAGATCGCGGAGTGAGAGTGAGGGTGAGAGAGGACAGAGAGAGAGAGAGAGAGAGAGAGAGAGGAGATAGAGGTCCCGCGCGAGGAGAGAGAGAGGAGGGCGCGGTGAGAGGAGGTTTGGAGAGAGAGAGAGAGAGAGAGAGAGAGAGACTTCAAGTCTCTCTCATGACGAGCGGCCCCCAGTCACGTGGTCGGTGCTCTGTGGACCCCACCATGATGTATGTGTTTCATCCCTGCCGTCCATCTATTTTTTCATTTCATTTTATGGTATGAGACAAAAAATGATGTATATCCCAATCTCAACTGGACTACATTATAGGAAACAATGTTGAATGAGCGTCGACCATTAAAAGCCTTTTGGGGTCCATATAAAGTTTTGGATCAATCTGATATTTTTTCCCCTTCATCTGGGCCTGTATGACCTAATCAACAGATTGGATGTCAAATAAAAAGTACGGTGGGCCTTAGGAGGGTTTTAATGGTCTGAACAATTAGTATTGACAGTCTAGATGGTCTAGATTATAATTTATAATATCAATGGTCTAGTTGGTCTGGATCATAGTATCGATGATCTAGATAGTATAAATCATCAAAAGCAATGGTCTGGATGTTCTTGATCATATTTTCAGCAGCTCGAATGGTTTAGATCATAATATTGACAGTCAAAATAGTATAGGTCACGATATCAATAGTATGAATAGTTTGTATCATAACGCTGATGGTCTAGATTGTCTAGATGAAAATTTCAATGGTTCGGATGGTCTACATCATAATATCAACAGCTTGGATTATCTGTATCATAATAGCAATGGTTTGGATGGTATAGATCATAATATCAATGGTCCAGATGGTCCACATGATAAGAATGACATCCTAGATGGTGTGGATCATACTTAACGGTCTTGATTGTTTGAGTGGTAGTATTGATGGTGTGGATGGTCTCATAATATGCACTATTTGGATCATCTAGATGATAGTATTGACATTTTGAATAGTGTGGATCATAACATCGCGGTCAGGATGGTCCGTGGATCATAATGTTGATAGTCTGAATGGCCTAGATTATAAAATAGACTGTATGAATGGTACAGGCCATAATATAAATGTTTTGGAAGGACTGTATCATAATATCAATAGTTTGGATGGTCTCGATCATAATATCCACAAATTACAGTTTAGATCATAAAATCGATGGTTTGGATTGTCTTGATCATAATATCAATTTTTCGGATGGTCTAGGCCAAAATATTGATGGTTTAAATGGTCCGGATCATACAATCAATGGTCTAGATGGTTTGGATCACATTATTGATGGTCAAGATGGTTTGGATCACATTTTTGTTTTTTCACATCCAATATGTTGATTAGGTCATACAGGGCCAGATGAAGGGAAAAAATAAAAATCATCTTGATCCAAAACTTTTATGGCGATAAAAATGGTATGACATCCAATATTGTACTTTTTATATTTTTTAGATGCCTTCACATAGTTTTAGATAGAGGTGGGCAAAATGGACCCGATCCGATGGATCCGACCCTGTTCCGACCCGATCTGCCCCGATTCGAACAGAACCGATGACTTGGATCGGTTAGGTTCGGGTAGGATTGGTCGGATCTGAACGAAAGTCGGATCAGATTCGGGTACACAACAAATCCGACCGACCTGAACCGAAATCCGATCCGTTTGAATCCGATCCGATTTAATCCGGACCGCACCAGGTGTGGTAACTATAAAATTATAAGTTTACCCCTCCTTACATCTCATATTATCAGGTGGATCCTACAAATATTTTAATAGTGAAAAAATCATTATCTCCGCTTCTATTCATGGTGTGATCTAGATGATCTCTGGATATGATTCATTTTTTGGATAATGCTCTAAAATGATCTTTAAAAATAAATTTCGGTCAGGATCGGATTACGCCCAATCTGATCCAACTCGGTCCGATGCCCACCTCTAGTTTTAGATGGTATGACCCACCTGAGTTTTGTAACGGATTCATTTTTAGATATCTCATAAGCTAAAGGGGAGACATCAAATGCACGGTGTTGACGTTTGACACACATCATGATGGGCCCATTTTACATGTCTGGTCCATTCACTCTATTCTGCTGATTATTACCCTCAATTTGATTAGTTACTCGCCTCGATCATACTGCATATGAGAAAGATATTGGGTAAATAAGATTGATCAACAATTTGAGTGAATTTTGATTTAAATGGATGAAGTTATTTACTCTTCAATCTAGACTGATCAGATTGTCCAAAAATGAATAAAGGGTGTTCACAATATCAAAAATATATGAATGAATAAAAAATACAAACATCATCTTAATCCAAAACTTCTATGGCCTCCAAGAATTTTTAAATGGTCTAGGTTCAATCACACTATTTCCTGTGGTGTGGTCCACTTGAGCTTTGGATATGCTTCTTTTTTGTTCTTTAGACCTCAAATTATCTGTTAACATGGATGAATGGAGTGGCTAAAATAAATAAATAATGGTGGACCCCACAGAGTTTACTCTGGTAAGGGTAACAAGTAACTGAATGTAACGCCATGAAAATCGGGGATCGAGTATAACTCAACTCCCGAGTTCTAACGCATCACTTATGCAACATAAATAATGCTGATTAAATGTTGTCTGTGTTAGAACAATAAACATGAGTGAGATTATACCAAAAATAGTAATTCATACTCCAGATCATTAGTATCAAGGCAAGCGGAAGACTGAACTACATATACATGTATGTAATGAAACAAAAATCATATTTGTTCTCCAGAGTATGAATCTATCTGAGTTACCATATACATATGTTTGTTTGTAAACAAAATGTCAAAAATAATCTAAGAAGTGATCCCTGCAAATCCCGTCAGTGCGGCAGCCTAGTCGAAGCCGCCATAGTATTGCATATACGAGAACTCCTCTTGGTCCTCGTCATAATCAGGCTCTGCCTCCTGAGTCGTCGGCTCGTCTAAACCTGAGAAAGAGTCTGGTTGGTGTGCGCAATACCATCCCGTAACGTGAGAGTGAGTAGCTAACTCAGTGGAACAATAAAGCATAGATTAACATGTTATCAACACAGTCAAGCAGTAATGATAAAGCAGTAAAATCAAACACTCCTAGCTACTCTTATTAATGCAAGTATGGATGCAGGTATGATGGATGCCCTCACTGACATACTCCCTCATGCGACACCATCTCACGTTCGCGGCATGCTTTCATCCCTCAGTGCTCCACATCTTCCAGGCACATGCAATGCATGATGAGCATGATTTTCGAGTTTTTAATTAGTCCATTTCAAACAGCAGGATTGGGAAACTAAGGTACCTCCCTTGTATCATTCCCAAACATGATCCATTCTAGGGTCGTCAGTCCTAGTTAATATCAGACGATGGTGTATTTTCTAGGTCACTACAGAGGCTGCCTTGGCTGTTACACACAAAGGTTACACCACTCCCCCATCACCCCTTAAACGATTCATCACAATACAGAAACAGGCCTAGTTCATACTCTATATACCGCGGCAAACCCTAAGGCTCACTGCGATTCAGAGTATACTCGAGGTCACTACAAAGGGCTACCAGGGCTGTTACGCCCCCATCACCTTATCAATGTAGGCCGACAACACGAATATAGTGTCCCATACCACCATAATCGGCTCACGAGTTTGGTTGCTCACTGGTCACTACGGGGAGGCACGTGGCCCCAGCGTAGGCCGACAGCTTGACCACGGTGTCCCATACCACCATGCCCGACTCATGAGTCTTAGCGGATCAAGGTACCATGGTTAACGGGATTCTCACTGGTAAGTTTGGTACCCTAGGTTCAAGCATTAGCAACCAAACATGGTGAACATACATAAGACACACGGGTTACTTGACGTGCTCGGCTAGCTCGAGCGCACAACAAGTTGAGCGATATGAAGCGCAGAAGCACTTCGTGTGGCCAACCACTATCGCCAACTGAAGTACGACACGGGTTCGCCAAACACATCATGTGAGGCGAGATGAATCTCAACCACGATCTCAAGTCTGGTACCGGATGTCTGGACTATGGATATAGTCCCAAGCTCAATCAATTCTCAACCATAACATGTGAAGTAAAGCATGATAAACAAAGTAATTCAAGCACACTAGCAAGCATGTCATAAAGCATATTATAAAGCATGTTATGAAACAAGTTACAAAGCATGTTAAAAAGCATGTTATAGAACACTATACAAATAGGGATACAAATACATATATTTCATAAGTGAGTAGTTGGGGTAAACAACCACATGGAGGGAATCATACGTGACTCTAAGGTTGTTGATAACCCCATCTCAGCACCTACCTAAGGTACTAACATCTAAGCACTTATACCTACAAGCAATTTCACAAACACTTAGAGTGCACTATTTCAACATACATGACGTATGTTAGTTAAATATGTACTAGGGCTGTCCTTTCACCAAACTAGTATTTTATCCATATATACATCATATTCACACAGCAATATCATGACAATTACATTTCCAAAAATTTATACATATGCGGTATTTTCTAGAATACACAATTTCAACATACATAGTGTATACACGCAAACATGTATTACGGCGATTCCTTTCGCCAAACAGGTATTTTATCCATATACTATATAATCATACAACAATTAATCATGGCAAACACATTTCCAAAATGTGTACGTATATGGTATTTCTACGTATACCTAGAGTATGTAAAATCCCATATTTTGCATCTTTAATCGAAACAGGAAACGAAAAGCACTTTGTACATGTGCAAATACATGCAGATCAAGAATCTATCATTATTTGACATTGAAAGCATTGAAAACCGTAACCTATACACCTAAAGTCCTCACCTTGCACCTTGGAATCACAACAAATCAGCAAGGTTTGAAGGGCTTCCGTATTCGGCAGTTTTATTGCCTAAAGAGTGAAACCGATTAGCTATTTCATAACCTATAACCTTCACTCACCCAAACAGATCTAGGGTTAGGGTTTCTCACCTTAAAACGGAGTCGGTATTGCCGAAAAAGCGTCAAGGAAGGGGTGGTGCAGCCCGTGTAGTGGTCGAAAGCAGTAGGAGGAAGATTCTCCCACCACTCTTAACCTTTCTCTCTCTTTTTCCTCTCTCTCCTTAGGGTTTTATCCCAAATTCGTATGGCTGTGAGAGAGGCTGCCCTAAGGTCTTTATATAGCCTAAAAACTCTCCAGAATAGACTTATGTTCAAGGTATACTTATATTATAAGCAAATCGGCGTTGTTCCAGCTCAAAAGAGGGTTTTTGGTGGTCCTCCTTGAGCCAAACGTCGGACTTAAGCTCACAACCCATGGATCTACGTGGGGTTATGTTTTCGTCTCAGTCGGAATCCCAGATCACGCGTGACGGAC
Organism: Magnolia officinalis; assembly: GCA_021015155.1. Taxonomy (NCBI): domain Eukaryota; kingdom Viridiplantae; phylum Streptophyta; class Magnoliopsida; order Magnoliales; family Magnoliaceae; genus Magnolia; species Magnolia officinalis. The sequence goes on along the minus strand of JAJHSJ010000005.1, from coordinate 46,576,286 downwards.
CATTTTCAGTTCAACGGTCAGTGGGCCTCGATCCAAAATTTCAAGTACATGTAAATATTCTTGAAATTTTTCCTGATCCGAGGGTGTAATTTGTTCTGATTCTGACGGTCTGGTTGCTTAATATTGATCCGCAAGCGAGTGGTGCCAGATCACTATTCAAGATATTTATTTTGTAAAGAAAACAATGGTTTTCACACTCCCTCGCTCCGGACTCGAGCGAACGGCCGTGGGACATCGTCTGAACTTGATTTCCGAGATGGTTGTCAAGCCCAGCGAGGCGGTCCTAATTCCTTAACTTCGTATTATTCAGACTCCCGATGTGCGGTCTAGACCTAATACGGAGTTTCAATTCGTTCCCGAGAGTAGTCGGGTAATGAGTTTGATCCTAAACTTTAGGGTAACCTAGAGTCAATGATTTTGCAAGTTTTGGGTCTTGCAGATCGTATTTAAAGCGATTCCATCGGATTTCATGACTAATCTAGTTTAGCACTTAGTTAGCTTTGTTAAATTTCTAAAGGATTTAATCCTAAGTGATTTCTGGTCGAGATGATACTCGAACCCTTGTACGGAAATTTACCGGTCGTTACACTTAAACGTAGTGGAGAATGGTTTCCTTACAACATTTTTAATCATGTATTGGGCCTGCCTAAATGTGATTCATATATCCAACCCACTCATTATGTGTGTCCCACTTGGATGAGAGGTCAGACCAAGTATAAACCGCACCCAAAACTCATGTGGGCCCCATCAAGTGCTTTTATATTTTTTAGGATGTCTTCACATAGTTTTAAATGGTATGGCCCACTTGAGTTTCGTTTACCAATGATTTTTGAGATATCTCATAACCTAAAGGGGACACATCAATTCCACGGTGTTGATGTTCGACAAACATCATGATGGGGCCCACAAAACTTACTAGCATCAATTCTCAGGTTCTCACGAGGTCAGTAAGTTGGGTCACAATTTTAACCAGAATATTTGGCCCATTTACATGTCTGATGCATTCACTCTATTTTACTGATCAATACTCTCAATTTGACCAGTTACTTGCCTCAATCAGGCAACATATGAGAAAGATATTGGGCATACAAGATTGATCAACAATTTCAGTGAAATTTGATTTAAACATCTGAAGTTATTTACTCTTTAATTTAAACTGATTAGATTGTCCAAAAACGATTAAAGGTTCAATTAGTGGGTGTGCCTAATAATTTAGTAATTTTATTTTTCACAAATAAATTTAACATTTTTTTTTCAAAAGGTATATTTTTTTTTTTACTCTTTTAAATAAATAGCATTTTTATTATAAAATATTTCAAAAATATTTAAAAAACAAATTTTGAGTTTTTATTTGCAAAATCTCAAAACATTTCTCATATTTTAATTTTTTCTCAAAAATTTCAAAATGCCAATTTTTCTCTTCAAAAGCATTATTTTGTTCTCAAAGTATTTCTTAAACATATTTAAAATTTTGTAACTTTTCAATATTCTTTTTCATGTGATATTACAAATTATTTAAATACTACCTTTTTCATTATATATATAGGTTATAGACAAAAATTTTAAAAATTAAAACAATTTTCATTATTACCGACGGTTTTTAGCCGTCGGAAAAAAATATTTAGGTAAAAAATTTTTCCCGACAAAAATTTTCGTCTGTAAAAGTCTTACTGCCACCATTTTCAACACCCCGCGAAAATTTGCAAAAAGTAAGGTTTTCGATATTTTGATTTTAACAGACCCTTTAGCTACGAATATTTTCGTAGCCAAAGGTGAGTTTTACCTACGAATTTCAATTTCGTAGGTAAATGTAAAGTTTTTGATTTTCAAAAAAGGTGCCTGGAAAAAGTAAGGATTTTGATTGTTGGTGTATTTGAAAATTTTAACAGAACCTTTAGCTATGAATATTTTTGTAGGCAAAGATAGGTTTTACCTACGAAATTCAATTTCGTAGGTAAATGTAAAGTTTTTGAATTTTAGGAGAAAGTAAGGATTGTGATTGTTTTAAAAGAACCTTTAGCTTCGAATATTTTTGTAGGCAAAGATAGGTTTTGAACAGACCCTTTAGCTATGAATATATTCGTAGGTAAAGATGGCTTTTAGCTGAAAAAATTCAAATGACCCTTTAGCTACGAATATTTTCGTAGGTAAATATGGGTTTTACCTACAAAATTTGATTTCGTAGGTAAAAAGTAAATTCAAAATTGAAAAGACCCTTTAGCTACGCATATTTTTGTAGGTAAATATTGGTTTTACCTACGAAATTTGATTTTGTAGGTAAAAAGTAAATTCAAAATTGAAAAGACCCTTTAGCTACAAATATTTTCGTATGTAAAGATGGGTTTTACCTACAAAATTAGATTTCGTAGGTAATAGTAAAGTTTTTGATTTTTTGAAATTCAAATGACCCTTTAGCTACGAATATTGTCGTAGGTAAAGATGGGTTTTTACCTACGAAATCGATAAAAGTAAAGTTTTCGATTTTTTGAAATTCAAATGACCCTTTAGCTACAAATATTTTCGTAGTTAAAAATGGATCTTGGCTACGAAATTAGATTTTGTAGGTAAAAGTAAAGTTTTACATTTTTTATTTTTAAAAAAATTAAAAACACCCTTTAGCTACCACTATATTCGTAGGTAAAGATGACTTTTAGCTACGAAATTTGATTTCGTAGCTAAAGGTAAATTCAAAATAAGTTTTCAGTTTTTCGGGATGACCCTTTCGCTACAAATATTTTCATAGGTACATAAGGGTTTTACCTACGAAATTTAATTTCGTAGGTAAAAGTAAATTTTTGGATTTTTCGTTCAAAACACCATTTATCTACGAATAGTTTCGTAGGTAAATATGGGTACCTACGAAATTATATTTCGTAGGTAAAAGTAAAGTTTTCGATCGTTTTTTAGGTGAAAAAGTCAAAAGACCCTTTACCTATGAAAATATTCATAGGTAAAGATGCTTTTTACCTACAAAATTTAATTTCGTCACTAAAAGTTGAATTTTACCTACGAAAATAATTTTCGTCAGTAAAAGTCATCTTTACCTACGAAAAAAAAATTCGTAGGTAAAAGTTTCGTAGGTAAAAACCATATTTCTTGTAGTCATAGGTTAAGGTTTAGGGATTTGAGTTTAGGTTATAGGATTAGGTTTAGGTTTAGGTTTAGGGATTTGAGTTTAAGTTTAGTTTTAGGTTTTAGGTTTAGGTTTGGGTTTTGGGATTTGAGAATGGGTTCGGGTTTAGGTTATAGGTTTTGGTTTCGGTTTAGGTTATAGGTTTTGGGATTTGATAACGGGTTCGGGTTTAGGTTATAGGTTTTGGTTTAGATTTGGTTATAGGTTTTGATTTAGATTTGGTTATAGGTTTTGGGATTTGATAATGGGTTCGGATTTAGGTTATAGGTTTTGGTTTAGATTTGGTTATAGGTTTTGGGATTTGATAATGGGTTCGGGTTTAGGTTATAGGTTATAGGTTAACAGTTTAGGTTTATGTTATAGGTTTTTGGATTTGAGAATGGGTTATGGTTTAGGTTTAGGAAATCGGGTTCAGGTTCGGGATTGGGTTTAAATTTGGGTTTTCAAGTTTAGGTTTAGGTTTAGGTTAGGGAGTTGAGATTAGGATTAGGTGTAGGTTTAGCTTTAGGGAATTGAGTTTAGGTTATAGGTTTAGGGAAAGATTAGGTTTAAGTTATAGGTTTTGGGATTTGGGAATAGTTTTAGGCTATAAGTATAGGTTTAGGTTACGTTATAGGTTAAGGTTTAGGGATTTGAGTTTAGGTTCTAGGTTTAGGTTTAGGTCTAGGTTTAGGTTTAGGGAATTGAGTTTAGGTTATAGGTTTAGGGAAAGGTTAGGGTTAGGTTATAGGTTTTGGGATTTGAGAATAGTTTTAGGTTATAAGTATAGGTTTAGGTTAGGTTATAGGTTAAGGTTTAGGAATTTGAGTTTAGATTATAGGATTAAGTTTAGGTTTAGGTTTAGGGATTTAAGTTTAGGTTATAGGTTTAGGTTTAGGTTTTGGGATTTAAGAATGGGTTCGGGTTTAGGTTATAGGTTTTGGGATTTGATAATGGGTTCGGGTTTAGGTTATAGGTTTTGGTTTAGGTTTAGGTTATAGGTTTTGATTTAGTTTATAGGTTAACGGTTTAGGTTAAGGTTTAAGTTAAAGTTTTTTGGATTTGAGATTGGGTTCGGGTTTAGGCTATAGGTTTTGGTTTTGGTTTAGGTTATAGGTTATATGTTATAGGTTTAGGTTTTGGTTTAGGTTTGGGTTATAGGTTATAGGATTTGAGAATGGGTTCGGGTTTAGGTTATAGGTTTTGATTTAGGTTTAGGTTATAGGTTTTGGTTTAAGTTATAAGTTATAGGTTATAGGTTATAGGTTATAGGTTATAGGATTTGAGAATGGGTTCAGGTGTAGTCCCTGCAAGTACAAATATAAACACAACCTGTCCAAATGGTCAGGCCCTTCCAATGCCGTCCATAGGAAATTGACAACTTCATCATGGTCATAATAGCGGTTCCCACCTTCCAGGGACCCCCGCTCATCTGGATAACTCCGACGAACATCCGGGTCTGCTCCATTAATTTCATCAAATACATAAACATGACATGTCCAAATGGCCAGGCCCTTCCAATGTCGTCCATAGGAAATGGACAGCTTCATCATGGTCATAACAGCGTTTCTCACCTTCCAGGGACCCCCGCTCTTCCGGATAGCTCCGACGCACATCCAGGTCTGCTCCATCAATTTCGAGAAAATACATAAATACGGCTTGTCTAAATGGTCAGACCACTCCAATCATGTGCATTCTTGACAAGAGACGTACCAGATGCTTGAATCTGAAATATGCAGCTCCAATCCTCACACATGCAACATCCACCTGAAAGAATGCGTATAACCGTCATGCTTGAGTAATCAATACAGGAATCTACAAGTAAAACCATAAAACCAGAGATACTGCATTTTCAGGATCTCTTATTGAGCAACCTAGACCCCGCATTCGCCCTCTACTGTTAGAACCAACCAACTATAAAGCATTGTAAATCAAGTTATTAGGATATTCATAATTACCATAAAACTTAAGTAATTTTTTAATTTTATTAGTACCTCTGTAAGGGCATCATCCACACTGGTCATCCTAGAAGCAGGATTACTTTTGCTACAAGGTCCATTTCTTTCCACCACCTGATAAAGAGAAAGCAAGATTCAAAGATAGAAGTTGGAAAATGGATGGGGCACTCTTGCCATGAAATAACCTCTTTTTCATTTGAAAAAGGGGCAGAAAAAGGAGAAACCTCTCCACTTTTCGAAATCTCGGAGCTTTCTTCATCTCTCTATTTGAAGGTATTCTCCCAAAAGGGAGTGTTATCATTCTGTTTCATTACCTGGAGTAACCTCTTTTTCATTTGAAAAAAAAGCAGCAATGAAGAATGATCCACATGAACACACGCACCCCCACTTCCTGATGTTCACATAAGTTACCAGAATCAATTTAAGAGTGATTGAAGTTTGAAATAACACCTGGGCATAAGCAATTGAAGAAGTTTGAAAAGGACATTTATAAGCAAGGTTAGAGAGGAAAAAAATTCATGGACACTGGAAGTACCTTCATTGTTGCTTGCAAACTGACTTTATCAGTATTACCATGGCCATATCAACTATAAACTGATTACCTGTAGAGAAGCCCATTAACTTGCGACACTTTGTAAATGAGACATCGAAGTATGCTACAAGTGCATGGATGTAATCATTGCGCTCTACCACGAGCTTAAACGGTGCAGTAAAAGAGGCATCATCGGGGGCCATTTTAGAAATGTCCATCATCTGAATTAATAGCACATCAATATCATCATCAAGCATGAAACACATCTGGTCAGATGAGCACAGACAAATAAGATATCACACCTTGAGTAACTGGCAGTTTGTGACAATTTGGTTCTAGTCAACTGTGTCGACGAGGAGTTTGTGACAAATAAAATATCATACCAGCTGATCCGGCTTTAGAAATTATAACAACCAGTTTCTTACCATCCATAAACAGTTGTTTTTCCACTAGTGGCCCTAATTAGCATACCCCGCCTACCTGTCATTTCTGCAATATTATCAGGGCCTCCAAGCTGCATATAAACATGGCTAATAGCTGTTTAGATAACTGATAGTCCTGATGTTAAGTAATCAAAACCAACATTAACAAGTTCAGATCACAAGACTGTAACATCCCGGATTTTTGCCAACCTGGGATTAGACGTCCTTAGGCAATGGGTCGATCCTAACCCCTTATTAACTTGTCAGAACTGAATCTCACAGTCTAAAATCGCTCTTTAACTCATTTCCTTCACAAATCCCACCTTCACCACCTTGTTCCTTAAATTTTCTAAGTACTTTCACCATAGAAGTATCTTAAACTAGCTAAGTAGTATAACTTGGATCACTTTATATACAAACTACAAAGGACTAAGTACCATCTCAGACAGAAATCTTACAGGACTAAATCCTTTAGAAATTAGGCGAGATTTAGCTAGTGTTAAACTAGAGTGCCTGTGACATTAGCACCAATCACTTTAAATACGATCTGTAAGACCCAAAACTTGTAGAATCATTGACGCTAGGTTACCCTAAAATCTAGGATCAATCTCATTACCCGGCTGCTCTCGGGAGCATCTCGAAACTCCGTATCGGATCTGGACCGCACGTCAGAAGTCCGATTAACACGAAGTTAAGGAACTAGGACCGCCTCGCTGGGCTTGACAACCATCTCGGAAATTAAATCCAGATAGTGTCCCAGCGCTATTCGCTTGAGCTCAGAGTGAAGAGTGTGAGAAATGTAAAATTAATTCAAAATAAAATATCTTGAATAGTAATCTGGCACCTCTCGCTTGCGGATCAGTTTTAAGCAACCAGACCGTCAGAATCAGACCAAATTACACCCTCAGATCAGGAGAAATTTCATACACATTTACATGTACTCGGAATCTCCGATCGAGATCCACTGACCGTTGAACTGAAACTGGTCCGCCACGCGTGATTTGGAATCCCGACCGAAACGAAAACTTAATAGAGCGTAGATCCAGCGTTAGTGAGCTTAAATCCGACCTTTGGCTTAAGGAGGCCCGGTAGAAGTCCTCCGTTGAGCTGAAACCAGCTCACTTTGGTTATGACCTAAGTATACCTTGACCTGGAGTCTATTTCAGTGAGTTTTTAGACTATATAAGGACCTTAAACTCTCTCTCTTGGCAGCCATACGAATTTGAGATTGAGAGAGAGAAAAGAGAGAGAAAAGAGAGAGAAAGTGCGGGAGCAGTGGGAGTTTCTCCCTGCCACTCTTCCCTGCCGCTATACGAGCTACACCGCTTCGTTCTAATCGCTTTCCCGGTGATTCCAGCCCCATTTTTAGGTAAGAAACCCTAACCCTAATCTGTTTTGGAGTTGTAAGGGTTGTAGGTTATGAAATAGCTAACCTATTTCGTTCTATAGGTTTCCAAACTGCCGTATACGAAAGCTTAGCAAACCTATTGACTCCGTTATGATTCTACGACAAAAGGTGCAGACTTTAGGTGTATAGGTTATGGTTTTCAACGCTTTCAATGTCAGATAATGATAGATTCATGATCTGCATGCAATTGCACACGTACAAAGTGCTGTCCATTTTCTGTTTCGATTAAGAATGAAAAATATGGAATTCTACATACTCTAGGTATTTGTAGAAAGTACGGTATAAGTATAAATTTTGGAAATGTGCTTGACATGATTATTTGTTGTATGAATATATTATATATGGATAAATTACTTGTTTGGTGAAAGGACTCGCCCTAATACATGTTTTGCTCATATACACTAAGTATGTTGAAATTGTGTATTGTAGAAAATACCGTATACGTATATATTTTGGAAGTGTGTCAGACATGATTATTTGTAGTATGAATATATGATATGTGAATAAAATACTTATTTGGCGAAAGGATTCGCCCTAATACATGTTTGCTAACATACACTAAGTATGTTGTAATAGTGTATTCTAAGTGTTTGTAAAAATGACTGAATGAGTATAGAATTCTCGTTCGTGCTTGCCATGACTAATTGTCATGGATAATTGATTGTTGTATTGGCGATATCCCTTTGACGAAATGATTTGCCCTAAATCACGCCACGACTAATATACACTATATATGCTAAAATGTGTGGCCCAAGTGTTTGTGGAAATGATTGAACGAATATGGAACTTGGATTCCTGCTTGCCATGACTATCTGTCGTGGGTGTATGCGTGTTATGATTGGGGTAACCCCCTAGTGAAAGGATTTGGCCTTATACCTATGTGATCAACATATGTCATGTATGTTGATACATGTATTTTAAAGTGTTTGTTGAAATGTCTGAATGAGTAGTAGTTAGTAAATTGTAATGTTTAAGGGTGTTGAGATATGATTCTCAACTCTTTTAACTATGTGTATGATTTCCTTGGATAGCTGTGTGATTAGGAATTGAATATGTACAAACTCATGCTTGTGTTGTGCTTTATAACATGCTCAACTGCTTTTATTATTTTATCTATGTAATGCATATGTTAAATTTATGTTTACGTTGTATGATCCGTCATGGGTGATGGGGGAGTGGAGCAACGAATGCATGCAACAACCCTGGCAGCCCTAAACGGATAATACTAGACCTTGATTGTATGAGTTGAAACTTGATTCACTACTGCTTTATCTATTTGCACTTGATTATGTTTGGGGCTATGATTATAGTCCAGACAATCGGTACTAGAGTTGAATTCGTGGCTGTGATTCATTTGCCACGTGAGATGTGTTCGACGAACTCGAGTCGTACTTCGGTGGGCGAGAGTGGTTGGCCACACGAAGTGCTCATGTGCTTCATATCGTTCAACTTGATGTGCGCTCGAGCTAGCCAAGCTCGTCAAGTAACCCGATCTGTCTTATGTATGTTCACCATGTTTGGACGCTACTGCTTGAACCTAGGGTACCAAACTTACCAGTGGAATCCCTTTTAACCATGGTACCTCGATCTGCTAAGACTCATGAGCCGGGCATGGTGGTATGGGACACCGTGGTCGAGCTGTCGGCCTACGCTGGAGCCACGTGCCTCCCCATAGTGACCAGTGAGCAACCAAACTCGTGAGCCGATTATGGTGGTATGTGACACTATATTCGTGCTGTCGGCCTACATTGATAAGGTGATGGGGGAGCGGTGCAACCTTTGTGCGTAACAGCCCTGACAACCCTTTGTAGTGACCTCGAGCATACTCTGAAATCGCAGTGCGCCTTAGGGTGTGCCGCGGTATATAGAGTATGAACTAGGCCTGTTTCTGTATTGTGATGAATCGTTTAAGGGGTGATGGGGGAGTGGTGTATCCTTTGTGCGTAACAGCCCTGACAGCCTCTACAGTGACCTAGAAAACACACCATCGTCTGATATTAACTAGGACTGGCGACCTAGAATGGATCATGTTTGACAATGATACATGGGAGGTACCTTAGTTTTCCAATCCTGCTGTTTGAAATGGACTAATTAAAAACTCGGTAATCATGCTCATCATGCATTGCATATGCCTGGAAGATGTGGTGCACTGAGGGATGAAAGCATGCCGTGAGTGTGAGATGGTGTCGCATGAGGGAGTATGTCACTGAGGGCATCCATCATACCTACATCCATACTTGCATTAATAAGAGTAGATAGGAGTGTTTGACTTTACTGCTTTATCATTACTGCTTGACTGTGTTGATAACATGTTAACCTATGCTTTATTGTTCCACTGAGTTAGCTACTCACTCCCACGTTACGGGACAGTGTTGTACACACCAACCAGATTTGTTGAGTTTCAGGTGATGACGATGCTTTTGAAGCAGAGCCGGACTACTATGATGTTGAGGAGGAGCTCTCCTACATGTAACTCTCTGACAGGTCTATGAAGACCTGGTATTGTATTGACAGGGCTATGGTACTTGGAATAGAAGACATTACACTTACACATTTGGTATATTTTAGGATTGCACTTGTAATTATTTAACCTGGTAATGTTATCACACTCTGGAGACTCATCTTAGTTCATACATTTATCTATCTATCACAGTCTTCCGCTTGCAAATTTAACTGTCTCTGGAGTACGATATTGCTGTTTTGGCTTAATCTCACTCATGTTCACTACATTAATGCAGACAACATTTAATCATCATTATCTATGTTGCATTAGTGATGTTCTGGAAACTCGAGAATTGAGTTACTACTCGACCCTCGATTTTTCGGGATGTTACAAAGACCAATTCTAATAAACAGAGTTACAATTGAAACCTCATTTAAACAAATAAGTATATTAACCATAAATGGAAAATAAGAAATATTATTGTGTGTTTATCAAAACAACTCTCATGCAACAAGCATACCAAATTCCAACTTACTAAGAAAGATGCTCTTCACTGTGGTGCACCCTAAGATTTGATTCCTTCTTTTCATTTTCCTGCTGGATCTAGTTAATCTTCACGGTACAAAGTGATTAATGAAGTAATGTCAACAATGGATTGGAAAGCTTCAATCCAAAAAGGTAGACCTAGTATTTGGATTCATAGACAAATCAAACTGACTAGAAATTTAATAAAAAAATTCCACCAAGAAGCAAGGAAAACCAAGCATTTCATGTTTTCCTGCCTGCATGACCACTCCAAAAACCACACAACAACATAAGATAAAGAAAAGGAGCAGACAAGTGCACAAGTGTATAACAAGGATAAACCTAGTAGTTGGTGAAGGAATAACTTCAATCACACCACCAAAATCATGAAAATATAGTTTTAACCACAAAAGGTAAGAATAACAGAAGATTGCATGCATTTAGTCATTTGAAGAAGATATATTACACAAATATATAAACAAAATGTGTGAAGACGTAGATCTGAAACCTTCTCAAGAGTTGGCACCTAATCCACCTTTCTTTGAAAACAATAATATACAATCAATTAGCATTTAATTTAGCAATTTTTGAAGCAAATGATCATAAGTTGGTTCAAAGAACAGTAAATATTCAGCAATTATGGACATGAGTGATAGTCACATAAAAGACAGTTTTTTTTTTCGCAATAGATCTAAATTGGGGTCTATGATTTGGACAGTCTGATTCAAAGTATTTGCATGTCAAGTATGTGATTTCAAAACTGTAGGTTTAAAAATTTTCAGGTTGCTCGCCACCCAAATGTTTTCACATTAGTCACAGGAATAGTGGTAGGTTTAACATTGAATACTCATAGATTGCAAACAGGACCAACTTAAAAGAATCTAAGTACAACAAGGACTAGAAACAAAAGGAGAAGTGGTTTTTCCTGTTATCAATAGTAGACAGTGAGAAGCATCATTGAGTCCTAAACACAAGGAACAAAGTCATCCTTGTAGCAATTACCAAGTCATTATGCTACCTATTAAAATATGCAAATATTTCATAAAAGCAAGCAAAAATCTTAAAGGAAATAAGAAAGAAATGTAAAAAAAAAATTAAATAAAAGAATTGATTAGAAAATAAATAAGAAAGGAAGTTTCAACATACACTTGAATATTTAAAAATGGTATGTAACATTAAGCAACCCAAAGTATGCATCTTTTCACCCTTTCCCCATACTTCATGTTTAAACAAACACTGGAAGTGATAATGATGGCTCATTTACTTTGCATTTCATAGTAAATGGTAATGATGGCCCTTACCATTGCAATGAACTTTGTGAAGCTGCACCACATGACCCTTGCGACTGCAGAAATATTTGGAGAAATTCTTTAGACAAGCTATGTTGATACAAAATGTATTTAAACGAAGCTAGAAAATATGGCAGAAGTGAACTTAAAACAACGATACATGGCTCAGTGGTGGACGCTCTGTGTTTCAAAACTGAAATAATGTGTTCAAGTGCCCATGTGAGGTGTGTGCGTGGGTGGGTGGGTGTGGAAAAAAAAATAAAATCAAACAAGCTATATTTTCATGAAATGTGTCTAAACAACAGTTGCAAGAATTAAATGATTAAACTTAAAATGGTAGAAGAACTCTAACCAAGGTCTTAAGCACAACTCCTTCAAACAAGTTATGTAGCTACGAAATGTATTTAACATGGCATCATGAAAGGCAAAACTGAAGTCACTTTCTTATGTCATGGTCAAATCAATGCATTTGAAAGAACTATAATTGTAAAAAAATTCAAAGCAGAGCCTCAGTCAGTTACTAACATGAATATGAGCCTGTCCGATAATGGTGCTGCCACTGTGAATGAGGAAAAGGAGACTCTGTTAGACAGTGAGAATCATAAAGAGATTAATGCTAGTGGAGATCAGTTCCCTGTTGGGAGTGGCGACAACATAATAGGCGCTTTGGTCAAAAATCCCTCTATTCCTTTTCAAGCTGACATGGGTCTTGATGGGACTGCCCTTCTGAATTTAATGACTAGGGAAGAGAAGATGCCAGTTGATCATCCAGCAGGTGATTCTAGAAATGATGTTCAAGTTGTAGAGGAAGATAAAGCTTGTGATTCAGGAAACCATGTTGAAGCTGCAGGTGAAGAACATACTGCACCAAATAGTAATAGTTATGTCGAATCCAAGTTACTGGTTGAGGATCATTCCTCTATTTCAGAAGGCCAAAACCCAGATGCTCTTCCTATCAAGCAAGTTGGTCATCCCCTGACAACTACTGCAGGAGACTATGGTAACTTGGCTGTGGTGGAGATGGAAGAGAAAGCGACGGATGAGGTTGATCAGACTCAAACAGCTGCAGGGAACATAGAAAAGGTGATGACCGATGAGGTTGATCAAATTCAAATGGCCACTCATTCTACATCAGATGTGGGTGGAGACACGAAATGCAAAAATATCGATCCAGCTACTGGGATCGATGCTATTCCAAATGAGAAGGACATGAAATCAAATGGAAAGCTGGTGGAAACGATTGCGAGTTCTGAACAAGCAAGCACAGAACTGGATAGTAAGAGAGTGCTTTGATGCGTGAGTATGCAGATGCTGAAAAAAAAAACTTACTGTCAACCGTTCGATGTTCTCAAAATTCGACAAAACCATTAATTCAACATTCTCTTCATAATCTTAAAGATCCATCAATGTTTTCTTCACAATATCCACGGCCCATGAAATGAAATCCTAAAATCCCCAAATCCCCAATTTGTAAAATCAGAAAAACCCAAATTCAGGGTCCACATTCAAATTTGTAAGCCCTAAAATCCCCAAATCCCTAAATGAGGGTCCATATTCGAATTGGAAATCCATAAATTACTAAATCCCCATATTCATAAATCAACATTGAGATTGACAGAGATTGAGAGAGAGAGAGAGAGAGAAATACCTCGTGGTCGAGGATTGGCAGGGAGAGAGAGAGCGAGAGAGAGAGAGAGAGATACCTCGCGGTCGAGGATGGGCAGGGAGAGAGAGAGAGAGAGAGAGAGAGAGAGAGAGAGAGAGAGAGAGAGAAGTGGAGCCGTCCGAACGAGTCCCTCACGGAGTCGAGGATGGGCAGGGAGCGAGAGAGAGAAGTGGGGAGAAGATAGAGAAAGGAGCGAGAGAAAATAGAGAAAACATGGGCGTGGGAATGAAAAATGCACGGGCGGGCTCTTTTGTGCTTTGTGTGTGCGACCCCCAAATTGTGATGACAGTCATGTCAGGGGATCCGTGTGGCCCACCATGATGTATGTCATTTATCTATGCCTTCCATTCAGTTCAAAGAATTATTTAGGGATTTATACCGAAAAATGAGGTAAATAGAAGACTCACATGGACCACACCACAAATCAACAAAAGGCACTTAATCTCCATTGTTTCCTATGGTGTGGTCCACTTGAGCTTTAACTTTACCTATTTTTTGAGATAACACATTAAAATGATCTTTCAAAATGGATGGACGGCTTAGATTGAACACAAAAATTATGGTGGGCCCCCCATAGAACTTCTAAGAGACCATCAATACGAGCAAAGGCTACGAATGATTGGAGTATAAGGCTACGGATTTAATCCGTAGTAATATAGCTACGGTTTAAATCCGTAGCTAAAGACTCCAATCATCCGTAGCCTTTGCCCGTTTTTTTGGTAGTGAACGGTTTGGGTTAGCCCACTAAGGGGAGGTGAGAATGGGTCTAACAATGGGCCCTAGGGAGAGTTACAATGTGGACATTTAACCATCATTACTCTTATAATGTGGACATCAAACCATCATTGCTCCTAAGGCATGACCCATCATAAACATCATTACATACATCATGGTGGAATCACACATCACATCGGTCCTCATATACATCGCTTTGGGCCTCACACAAGGGTCTCACATACATTGCATTGGGCCTCACTCATAAGTCTCACATACATCACATTGGGTCTCATACAAGGGCCTCATATACATCGCATTGGGCCACATCTCATGGGCCTTAAATATATCACAATGGGCCTCTCACCTGGGCCTCAAATACATCTCAATGGGCCTCATGCTTGGGCCCCAATTACATTACATCGGGCCTCATCAAATGGCCGCACATACAACACATCAAGGTGGGCCCTGCACATTCCAAATGGGCCCCATCAGATGGACAGTTTGGGTCAAACACATACATCTCGTGGGGCCCACGTCCCATGTGGACGGTGTGGATATACATCATATGGTCCTCACGGATGCACGGTGTGGATTTAACACATATATCACGGTGGGCCGTGGACGGACAACGTGTATATAACATACATATATCAAGGTGGACCACACACATATGGATGGCGTGGTATACAACACATCATCAAGGCAGGGGTCCACACAGTCCAAAAATGGACGAACAGCGTTGATGTAAGCCACATATATCACGGTCGACTCCATACAGCACCGTCCAAATGGACGGTGTGAATATAGAATGCATACATCAAGGTGGGCCCCACCCCACACGTGCAGCACGTGTGAGTGGGTCCCGTCGTCCTGCCAAAAAAATAGACGGACAGTGTGGATTAAATCCATACATCACAATGCGTCCCATAGCAGCACCGTCCAAATGGATGGTGTGGATATAAAATATATACAACAAGGTGGGTCCCATCGTCCTGGATAGATGGACGGTTGGGAGAAACACATACATCTTAGTGCGCCCACACTGCACCGTCCAAATGGACGGTGTGGATTCATAATACATACATCAATGTGGGCCCCGCCCGTCCAGAACGGACAAACGGCTAGGATAAAACTCGTATATAATGGTGGGTCCCACCATCAAGTAGCCTGGACAGTGCTGGACACACGTGCAGGGTGGGACCCCTGCTGATGGACGGCACCATAATATTTTATTCTTTATATTTTTTTGTTAAGAGCTACTGCTGGAACTACAGCTCGTCCAGCAAAACATGGTCCGTCCAACCCATTTCTTGGACGGTTGGGGTTAAATGGTGGAGATAAAACCCATACTACACAGTGGGGTCCACGAAAATGGGGAGAGAGAGAGAGAGAGAGAGAGAGAGAGAGAGAGAGAGAGAGAGAGAGAGGAGAGAGAGATAGAGAGAGAGAGAGAGAGAAATGTGTGAAGGGGAGGGACCCCACCACTATGTGCCCACCCTTTACTCAATACAATGCATACATCAAGTGGGTCCCATCACAAGTGGGCCCTCAAATAAAAATTAACAGTGGAAATCTTAAGATCACCCACCGATTGCACTCCTTCTAGGCTCCTTGGAATCCCTAGCTCCGAAGCTTCTCCTTTGATGGAAGATGATGAAAGTTGAAGGGTTGAGATGAATGATTGGGTGGTAGGGAGTGGACCTTCTCTTGGCTCTCTTGGAAGAGCTTAGATGATCACTCTCATGGGTTGCTTGTAAATGGTAAGGAGAATGAGAGGGAGGGTGTAACGTCTCGAAAAAATCCGTACAAAGGCCCGAGTACCACCTCAGGCAGAAATACCTAAGGATCGTATCCCATAGAAATTAGACAAAAATTAATTAAGTACTAAACTAAATTAATCGGTGGATTTAGCTTGGACCACTAATATACAAACGGCAAGACCCAAAACCACCAAAATCATTTACTCAACACTACTTAAAAACCGAGGAGAAATCTCAAAAGCCAGTTGCTCTCGAGAGCACATTTGTAACAACTCGTAAATTTCCGTACGATGGCCGAGTACCACCTCGACCAGAAATCACTTAAGATTAAATCCTTTAGAAATTTGACAAAGTTAACTAAGTGCTAAACTAGATTAGCCATGAAATCCGTTTGAATCGCTTTAAATACGATCTACGAGACCCAAAACTTGTAGAAACATTGACGCTAGGTTACCCTAAAGTTTAGGATCAAACTCATTACCCGACTACTCTCGGGAACACATTGAAACTCTGTATCAAGTCTGGACCGCACATCGGGAGTCCGAATAATATGAAGTTAAGGACTTAGGACCGCCTCGCTGGGCTTGACAACCATCTCGGAAATCAAATCCAGACAGTGTCCCACGGCTGTTTGCTTGAGTCCGGAGCGAGAGAGTGTGAGAACACTTGTTTTCTTTACAAACTAAATATCTCAAATAGTAATCTGGCACATGTCGCTTGCGGACGTTTTGTAAGCAACCTGACCGTCAGAATCTGACCTAAATACACCCTCGGATCAGGGAAAATTTCATAAACATATCCATGTACTTGGAATTTCGGATCGAGACCCGCTGACCGTTGAACTGAAACTGGTCCGCCATGCGTGATTTGGGAATCCCATTGAAACGAAAACTTAGCTCCACCTAGATCTAAGGTTGGTGAGCTTAAGTCCGACCTTTGGCTCAAGGGGGCCCGCCAGAAGTCCTCCGTTAAGCTGGAAAAGTGCAGCTTTGGTTATAACCTAAGTATACCTTGACCACAAGTCTGTTTTAGAGTGTTTTTAAGCTATATAAGGACCTTAGAACTCTCTCTCTCTCTCTCATAGCCATACGAATTTGAGAGAAACCCTAGAGAGAGAAGTGAGAAAAGAGAGAAAGAGTGAGAGAAGTGGGAAAATCTCCCTACTACCGTTCCCTGCCGCTACACAAGTTGTACCACCCAATTCTCATCGCTTTCCCGGCGATTTCGACTTCGTTTTGAGGTAAGAAACCCTAACCCTAATCTGTTTTGGGGTGTAAAGGTTGTAGGTTATGAAATAACTAACCTATTTCATTCTTTAGGCTACCAAACTGCCGAATACGGAGGCTTAGCAAACCTAGCTGATTCGTTGCGATTCTACGGTATAAGGTGAGGACTTTAGGTGTATAGGTTACGGTTTTCAACGCTTTCAATGTCAGATAATGATAGATTCATGATCTGCATGCAATTGCACATGTACAAAGTGTTGTCTGTTTTCCGTTTCGATTAAAGATGAAAAATATGGAATTCTACATACTCTAGGTATTTATAGAAAGTACCATATACGTATAAATTTTGGAAATGTGTTTGACATGATTATTTGTTGTATGAATATATTATATATGGATAAATTACTTGTTTGGCGAAAGGACTCGTCATAATACATAATTTGCTAGTATACACTATGTAGAAATTGTGTATTCTAGAAAGTACCGTATACGTATATATTTTGGAGATGTGTTTGCCATGACTATTTGTTGTCATGAACATGTTATATATGTGTAAAATACTTGCTTGGGGAAAGGATTCGCCCTAATACATGTTTTACTAACATACACTACGTATGTTGAAATAGTGTATTCTAAGTGTTTGTGAAAATGCTTGTGAGAGTAAGTGTTTGGATGATGGTGCCTTAGGTAGGTGTTGAGATGGGATTCTCAACTACCTTAGAGACATGTATGATTTCCTCCATGTGGTTGTTTACTTTAACCACTTATGAAATATATGTGTTTGTATTCCTATTTATATAGTGCTTTATAATATGCTTTATAACATGCTTTATAACATGTTTTATAACATGCTTTATGATATGCTTGTTAATGTGCTTGAATTACTTTGTTTATTATACTTTACACCACATGCTATGAATACAGATTGATTGAGTTTGGGACTATGTCTATAGTCCAGACAATCGGTACCAGACTTGAGTTTGTGGTTGAGATTCATGTCGCCACGTAAGATGTGTTTGACGAACCCAAGTCGTACGTCAGTTGGCGACAGTGGTTAGGCCACGCGAAGTGCTTATGCACTTCATGTCGTTCAGCGGATTGTGCGCTTGAGCTAGTCAGGCTCGTCAAGTAACCCGATATGTCTAATGTATGTTCACCATGTTTGGTCACTACTGCTTGAACCTAGGGTACCAAACTTACCAGTGAATCCCGTTAACCATGGTACCTCGATCCACTAAGACTCATGAGCCGGCCATGGTGGTATGGGATACCGTGGTCGAGCTGTCGGCCTACGCTGGGGCCACGTGCCTCCCCGTAGTGACCAGTGAGCAATCATACTCGTGAGCTGATTATGGTGGTATGGGACACTATATTCGTGCTGTCGGCCTACATTGATAAGGTGATGGGGGAGCGGTGTAACCTTTGTGCGTAACAGCCTTGGCAGCCCTTTGTAGTGACCTCGAGCATACTCTGAATTTGCGGTGAGGAGACGAGTGTTACCGCAGTGTATAGAGTATGAACTAGGCCTGTATCTGTATAGTGATGAATCATTAAAAAGGTGATGAGGGAGTGGTGTAACCTTTGTGCGTAATAGCCCTGGCAGCCTTTGCAACTACCTACAAAACACACCATCGTCTGAGATTAACTAGGACTGACGACCCTAGAATGGATCATGTTTGTGAATGATACAAGGGAGGTACCTTAGTTTCCCAATCCTGCTGTTTGAAATGGACAATAATAATAACTCGGTAATCATGCTCATCATGCATTGCATGTGCCTGGAAGATGTGGAGCACTGAGGAATGCAATGCATGCGCGAACGTAAAGATGGTAGCAAGGGAGGATGTGTAAGGGCATACATGAGAGGTGACCGCATCATGACCAACATATCATATACATTAATAAGAGTAGTTAGTAGTATATTTGATTTTACTGCTTATGATTACTGCTTTGATTGAATTGATAACATGTTAACCTATGCTTATTGTTTCCACTGAGTTAGCTACTCACTCCCACGTTACGGGACGGTGTTATACACACCAACCAGACTCTGTCTCAGGTATAAATGAGACGTCGATTCAGGAGGCGGAGCTAAGACTACGATGAGGACCAGGACGAGTTCTCATTAATGCAGTTCTCTGGTGGCTTTGATTAGACTGTCGGATCGACGGGTCTTGGGTTGGGTTACTTCCCTAGTGTATTTTGTATTGTTTGACTTTGAAATAAAATAAATATTGTATATGGTGACTCAGATGGATTCATACTCTAGAGAATGAAAAGATTTTGTTTATTTACTTACCTTATATATACAGTTTCAGTCTTCCGCTTGCCTTTATACAATTGATCTGGAGTATGAATTACTGTTTTGGTATAATCTCACTCATGTTTATTGCACTGACACAGACAACATTCAATCATCATCATCTATGTTGCATAAGTGATGTTCTGGAACTCGAGAGTTGAGTTGATACTCGACCCTCGAATTTCAGGGCGTTACAACATTGAAACTCCGTATCGGACCTAGATTGCACATCGAAAGTTCGATGACCGCGAAACTATAAGGTTATGTCTGTCTTATTGGGCTTGACAACTATCGCGGGAATCGAACCCAAATAGTATCCATAAACGCACAACTTGAGCCTTGAGTGAAGTGTGTGAGAAATGCAAATATCGTTAGAAAATGTAATGAAACTTAGGTAAATTGGGCAGTTTGCTTACGCGCATAATTGAAGATTTCGGACCACCAGTTTCTGACCGAACTTCACCCATAGATCAGGGAAATTTCCCTGCACATATTTGTATACTTGTGGCCCTAATCGAGTAATAATGACCGTTGATCTGACACGGATCCTCCATGGTTGATCCGCTAATCCGATCATACTGAAATCATAACCTGGCTTAGATTCATGGTTAGAAAACTTGTTCTATGCCGTAGGTGAGTAATGGACCTCCAGATAAGCCCCGTCTGCCCGAAACAGACACCCTTTGGTTATAACCTAAGTATACCATGGCCCTGGGGCCATTGACATCATTTCTGGGCTTATTTAAAGGCCTTAAACCCCTCCATTCCCATTCCATACGAATTTCTCTAACCCTAGGAGAGAGAAGAGAGAAAAGAGGAGAAAAGAGTGAGGAGAGGAGAGAGTTTGGGAGATCATTGCCGGGATTCATTCCTATAACTTCACGCACTGAATCGCCTCCCCACCATTGCTTCATGAACCATTCCAACTACGATTTGGGTAAGAAATCCAAACCTTAACACTGTAGCTAAGACCTAGAATGGTTGTTTGTCAACCTAATTAACAAATTTCATGATTTAGGTACCCGTTAGTCCATTTTCGGGAACGTAGGATTCGAAACGAGAATTCTGATGGAAGGTGCAGACTATAAACGTTTAGGTTATGGTTTTCAAGCCTTTCATTGTCAGCTAATGATTTATGTGTGTCACGCCCCAAACCCAAGGATGGACAGCTTCCGTGATGCCCCGAATCCAACACTCGACTTCCATACACCAAGTCCCAAATTCGGCGCACCACAAGGAAGATTTTTTACTGATTTTTTTTTATATACATATAATAATACCTGAGCATGAAAATCCTTGATCAAAATACCAAGCAACATTCTCCATTATAAGCCCTAATGTTTACAAGTATAGTGCTTTCTAAAAGGTACATAACGTCAACATTGCCATATCAAAAAATAGATGCAATACATTGAGAAAGTTATGTCTTCCAATCTACTCCAACCCTGAAAAAAAATGGGAAATAGGAAGCTTAGGCATAAAGCCTAGTGAGTACACACGTATGTGCAGTGTGTCCTACATGCAAGCAAGATAAATATGCTACAAGGAAATCATATATGTGAAAGGCATGTAACACGTAAGGTATGATGTTAATACCAATGCAATGCATATGCATCATAGTAATACTCCGAGTCAATGCTACCAGTATCACCAAGTCATATTTTCATTTCTCTTATACCACAACCATAACCGTATTACACGCATTCGTAATCACATCATCATCATCATATTGACATGCCATAATTATACGATATCAGAAATACTGACAAGTCCATGGGTCATACAATATCAGAGTATGCGTTACAGATCAGCTATGCAAATGAGGAGTCATAAAGAGCCAGATATTAGATGTCAAGGATACAATTTCTGATGAGTTCACGAATACCATCAGCCGTCTCTAAATGTAAAAACACAGTAACCCAAAATGTTAAATGTTGCTAATGCAATGCAATATGTGGTGCGAATGAAATGACTATGCTGGAGTGAAGTCGGGATGATAGTACGTAGTATCGCAGGCTATCGGGTCCATCACAAGGGACTTCTATCTAAACTAGTCCCATACCTAATTTGGATAGTCAGACTCAATGTGGTAAACTCCTGATCTTAGGTTAGTCGCGTGCCCCAACCAAAATCCTGGCCATTGCGAAGGTACACGTAACAAATAGTTGCACACCACCAGCCCGAGTGGATAGTGAACGAATGAATGAATGAGTATGCAACTCCTGCTCAATAAGTCCACATATCCGTACTGTTCATTTCTAGGATTATCATTGGGGTTTAGTACACTCCAAATCACACTGCCACTCTCCCAGTAGCACAGTCCAAGTGAGCGTAAGAAACTTCACTATCCGCCTGGCCATTAGTTTGCCAATACCTATCCAACACGTCGATAGCGAACCCATTTATGAGCTGGTCAAACTCATCCTAGCTATGCTCCTTACCCTCGAGCGGGTAAGGCCACACCCCCTCCCAATCGATCACGACACAGTGGAAGACGCGGCCTCCTGGTATTCGGCACTCGGGCGCTCATGTATCCACTCGGTCTAGACGTTGGGGCATCCTCTGGTACCAAGAGGGTTTAGGAATTTTCACCCAGGGCCATCCATGACAGCCCGATGTTAGAACAAATTTTCGGTGTCCCGTCTGGCCATCTACGATATGCCTGTGGAGGCTACGACCCTGTTGTCGCTAGGGCGTATAGTAATCATAATGTAAGATGCATGAGTCATATGAACCAGTCATGCATCAATCCTGTGCATACCGTACGCTCATGTAAGATAACCTCCGCCTATCGGGGAGTCTCATAACAACATGCTCAATGACATATGTAATAATCAACCACATCTCATAACAAGCATGCAGATGATGCGAATGGGCATGTATCATGATATTATGCTATCATGTACTCATAATCGGTATCGATAACTGGCATCAACAATCGACCTCGACAATGTAAACCTTTAACCAACATTGCCCCCAAGGAATGGTCCACATAGATCCTAACATATAGTGGACCCATGGCCTCACTAAGGGCCTAATACACAACACCATGGATCCCACTCAAGGGTTTAATACACATCATGATGGGCCTCATACACATCAAGTGGGCTGCATCAATAGGTCGCACTAATGGGGCAACCGCTTTACTAAACCTTCACATAGTTAGGCGGCCAATACCACAATTTCACATAGTTTAGTATGTATACGATTACTATCATGATCTAGTAGCCATATTTCAAAATATTCAAACATAATTGAGCAATCATAATCCTACATATGAATACAAGGCTACACCAATTATGATGAGTCTTATACTACAACCACTTCACATGTCACATAGTTAATGGCTCATATTCGGTGTCACATGGTTAAAGGCCAAGAGCCACATTTCATCATACCATTTACAGTTTAGAGTGCATAGAATTCAGGACCTTGATAGCATTAGCTTGGGTAACCTAACCCTACATCACATTCGGTTTAGTGTTCAACTTGGTCATTTGTGATTCAAGTGGTGGTATCTATATCGATAAGCACAAATCTACATTGTTGAATGGCCATCAATGCCACTTGATTCCATATGGTGTGGTGGCCTTGTACGTATTTCTTAGTTATATATTTAGATGACTAAATATACTACATATACTCCACCATTGCTTATGATTAGGTTGCTATACATACATCAATACCCACATGATTAATGGGCTAAACAGGTATATCACACCCTCACACCACTACAGTCTACATATTTGTTATAATTAAACATGTTTAAGGGTTTAAACACAAGTCACATGATCCTATTACTTGGGGCCGCACTTTAACCAAAGTGCCAAGTGATCAAGGGCTGTCCACAATCAGCCCATTTAAGAGATTAATCATCGTTACTTCGAAAATTACAATACCAGTTCATCATACATTCAACACATGAAGATTACAAACTCCTGTCAAAGAGGCCCAATGGTTGGCTCAAACAAGGCTACCACTGATGGGCCCACATGACATTCATTCAAAATGGGCCTTAACATTCTTGGGCTCACATATCAATGGAGTTCATAATGGGTCCTATGCGGTGGAGTCCATGGGGGTTTCCCATGAGGTTAAGCTGTGTGTGACCCACCTACGACTTAGGTCTGCTTTGATTTTAGTCTAAGTCCTAAAATGATATGAGGAAGTGGATGGTCCGCATGGATTAAATAGATACACCATGGTGGCCTTAGGTTGGATTCAATAGTTAAGTACTTATCCTCACAACCTTGTATTGTATGGTCCAATTCAGGTTGGATTGACTGTTCTGTGGGACAATGGCCTAAAGGGAACCCAGTATATGAGCTGGATGGGTTGAATATCTAATACATCGTCAAGATGGCCCATAAACAAATTTTCAATGATGAAAGTTCAATTTGCATTATTTCAGAACATACGACTATCTAATCATTGGATGGGCCTAAGTCTTGGTAACATATCATCAAAAGAGTTGATAAACTAGATAAACGATGAGGATCATGAATATAAATCATGTCATAACCATGGTGGATTAAGTGGCATAACACCTACATCAAAGTGGGCCATACCACACACAAGTTGAGAGGGTTGCCCTCCCTTAAATATTCATAATTATTTGTTGGGCCCACAGAGGTGTGGTTCATAAATCCAGTCCATCCATTATGTGTGTCCCACTTGGTTGAGGGGTCAGACCAAGTTTTAGATACATCCAAATTTCAGGTGGACCTAACACGTGATTTTACATACTCGAGCTTCGAGTTTATGGACGGTTCAAGGAGATCAAAGTTACATGGGTGCAAAGAGATGTATTTATTACATATACACAGTTCATCTATTTTATTTTTATTTTTGTTATTTTTATTTCTATTTTTGAGATCATTTTATAGCATCATCCAAAAATGAATCATATCCAAAGATTATCTGGACCTCACCACAAACAGTAGTGGAGATAATGATTTCACCGTTAAACAATTTACAAGGCCCACCTTAATGTTATTTTCCATCCAATCTGTTCATAAGGTCATAAAGACCTGAATTAAGGGGAAAAACAAATTTCATATGAGTCCAAAACTTCAATGACTCAAAAAAAGTTCCAGTGGTAGACATCCAATTCCGGGCTGCTTTTGTAGTGTAGACCACTTGATAGTTAATGTGTTTTATTTATTTATTTTTAGCCTTGAGACTAGCTGGTCAAATGGATGTACAATTCGGATACAACACAACCTCATGATCAACTTCACATAACCTACTGATAATATAACCTTCTCATTTTTATTTTTATTTTTATATTTGTTTTTGTTTTTAGATGGTGTGGGCCAACTGAGTTCGGTGTATGGCTGATTTTTTGGAACGACCCATTCTTTCAAGGAGACCCATCAAATGCACGATGTAGATGTTCGAGATACATCAAGGTGGGGCCTATGTTGGGGCCCACTTCCCTGCCCATTCTAGACAGGACGTCAGTAAGGGGCTGACGCCCCCTTGCTATATATATATTTTTTGTTTTTTATTTTTTATTTTTGTTTTCTTATGTTTTCCATATGTGGGGCCCATATCTTGACAATCCACTCCATCTGTTAGTTTTATGGCCTGAGACAGATCTAACAAGTCCAATATTTAGTATTTTTCGACATACAGAAACATCACAGCGAGCCCTAACAATTATTACTTTTAAAACAATCTTTTGATGTTGTGGCCTACTAGAGACTTATATTGGCTTCATTCTTTGGCTCAATACCTAAAATGAGCTTGGGAATCGGATGGTCGGTGTGGATTACATATACTCACCATGGGTGGGGCCAGTTGTGGGCCCACATTCCCTGCCCCTTTGTGTCAAACGGCTGGGACGCTGCTACCAGGCAGCGTCTCTCCCTTCTTCTTCCCTTTTTTTTTAAATTATTTTTTTTATATGTACATGTGTCTGCATGGTGTGTGTGAGTTTGGCAGCCCAATGGGCCAATGGTTGGATGATTTGGATGTTATACAAACATGTTGGTGAGGCCCACTATCATGGGTCCCACATGAACTCTATAATAAATAAATTTTATATGTTTTCTCCTATGCATCCACACCATTAGTAGCATCATCATCATCATTGCAATTATCTTCACCATCGATCATACTATCTTCATCATCCACACCATTAATCACATCATCATCAACATCATCTCCACCATACTACACACAACAAAAACAAAATAAGAATGAGTAGGGTGGGTGTACTCACCTTGATAAAAATAAATGGATGGTTGAGATGGATGGAAGGGATGGGATTGATGTAGTTGATGGCCCACCAAGATCACTCCTCTCTCTCTCTCTTTATGGAAAATGGTGAAATGCTAAGGGATGGAGGGCTATTTATAAAGAAATGGATAAATTTTTTGTTAAGTTAGGATAATGTGATTAATATTAGCTTAAGCTAGGATTATGGTAATTAATTCATGCTTTGTAATTAATGGTGGATTAAAGGAGCATGAGATGACATGGTGTGATGATGTCATGCATAGTGTATGGCATTGAGAAAGGTTGACTTTTCATGCACATGAGAGAGGAGAGGTATGGGTGTGTGACATCACACACATGGGTAGAGATTCTCTCACTCATGTGTGGCATGTACATGTGTGCATGGCATGTGATATGCACATGTGTGGAATGGAGTACATGGTGCCTTGCGCACATAATACACTAATTATTCTTCACGGTGTATCTCACTAACGGAGTATCGTACAGACGCACAGGTTGTACCTACACAATCGTAGCGATGGGGCCATCGATATGAAATAGGTTTCAAGGTCTTGGGGTTTTAGTCAGTTAGGTGTGTACTATGAGCAGCCAATTCAGGTCTACCTAAGGGCATCGATCATCATGTACATATGCATAGAAAATGGTATGGAATGGACGGGGTGTTACAATGTCTGGCATGATTACTACCACATCGTCGTAGACACACTGATTTTGGTTTATTATCCATGTATGAACTATGTTGAATAAATATGCATCCTTTGTGTTTGTTGAAATATTTGAATGAACATGCCAACATGATTTGTGCTTGCCATGACTACTAATCTAGGATTCATGTTTGTCATATGCATGATAACATCCATGTGTAAGGATTTGCTATAATACATGCTGTAACTAACCTAGTCTATATATTTGGTGAAGTGTAGCCTAAGTGTTTGATAAAATGTCTGAATGAGAAATTGTTGATGAATTGGATTTAATAAGGGTGTCGAGATAGGATTCTCAATTACCTTATCTATGTGTATAGTTTTCTTCATGTAATCTTAAATTTTGACTATGCAATTCATGGGTGAAATGCAATGTTTGGTAACATGTTCAATATATTTGAAGAAATGCTCAAATGCTGATATGATTATCACATGTATTCACGTGCAACATTTGAGTAAGATTGAGACTACAACGTAGTCCAGGAAATCAGTAATGATTCTTATTTGAGTGGCTGAACTAGTTTCGCCACAGTAGATACGTTCAATGAATCCAGGTTGTACTATGATTATCGGCAGTGGTTAAGCCACGTGGAGTGCTTGTACGCTCCATGTCGATTAAGTCAGCGTGCGCCTGTACCAGTTGGACTTTTCAAATAACCCGATTGCCCTATTGTGTGTTCACCATATATGGACACTACTGTTCGAATCTAAGGTACCACTTTCCAATCTAAAGACCCATTTCAACCATGGTACCACGATCCGCTAAGACTCATGAGACGTGCTTAATGAAATGGGACACCGTGGTCGAGCTGTCGGCCTATGCTGGGGGTGATGAGCCTCCCTGTAGTGACCAGTGAGTAACCCAAACTTGTGAAACGAATAAAATGGTATGGGACACTATATTCGAGTTGTCGGCCTATGCTGAGGTGATAAGCCTCCCCGCAGTGACCTTGAGTATAAACTCTTGAATTTGCCTATGCACTACTTTTCATAAGGGGTGATGCCCTACAACTTGCCTATCGTATGTGATTAACTAGGATTGATGACCCTAGATGGATCCTTTGGTTTGGTTTAATGATATAAAGGGAGGTACCTTAGCTTCCTGAATCTGCTGTATGAGTAAGCCTAATTAAGTACTTGGCTAACATGACCATGCACCACATTGCATGTGCTTTGGCGAGGAAGGGCACGTTTGCGGAGTTTATCATGTGCGAGCGGTTGACGGAGTCGCTTATGAGGGAGCTTCATGCGAGTGCCTGCATCATTACAGCATACCATCCCTACATTAACAAGAGTACTTAGGATATGATTATTGTACTGCTTTATCATTACTGCTTAACTGAATTGATAACATGTTAACCTTTGCCTTATAGTACCACTAAGTTGATCACTCACTCCCACTCTAGGATGGTGTTTTAAAACACTAACCAGACTCTATTGTAGATGCAGCTGATGACGGAGTCTATACATCTGAGATGGACTTCTTTGACGAGGAGGAGTTCTCCTATGTACAGCTATTAGGCGAGTCTATGTAGACCATGTACTGATCGACGAGATTACAGGGTTACATGGATTAGTTGAACATCTATGTTTTCATATTTTGTCTATTTTGAAACAAAACATGTATATATTCAGCCTGATAATATACTCATACTCTGGAGGTTGTGAAACACTCATATACTTTATATATTTGTCTCAGTCTTCCGCTTGTTTAGTTACATTAACTCTGGAGTATGATATGCTGATTTAGTATAATCCCTCTCATGTTTAATGCACTAATATGGACGACATTTAAATATCATGATCTATGTTGCATAAATGATGCGTTAGATCTCGGGAGTTGAGCTTTGCTCGACCCTCAAAATTCAGGGCATTATAAGTTGGTATCAGAGCATGATTTGGATTAAATTGGACCTGTGTTACGATAACCCGATGCACTCTAACTCACTTTGACTTAGGAGGGAGCGATAAAATGTAGAAATGATCGTATGATCCTAAGGTTTTGCCGACGGGCAAAATTTACCGTTGTAATGTAGCTCGTACGTGTCCGAGATCATGAGAAATGATCTCAGTCCCTCTTAGGCCATCGATCGACAGGTTTGAACGATAATTCGGAGAATCCCACACTTGAAATAATCTAAAAAACCGTGAATACGCACTTGTTGGACCGAGAAAACACATCACACGGGCATGGGGGCCCGAATCACAATTTTCGGTGGGACCCAAGGGGTCCCCCATACATGTACAACACCCTGGGAGGGGGTGGCCACCGCCGGCGACCATAGGGGGGCACGGCGACAGCGCCGGCCACCTAAATAGACCACGGCTGCCCCGCGATAGCGGCGGTGCTCCACCCACCGCCTGACCATGTGGGCCTTGACACATGTGTGGGTCCCTCCATTTAGCCTCCAAAACCCCATTTCACCCTTTTTTTACGAATTCCAACCCTCCCAAACACCTTACACCGTCCAAAACCTATTTCCCTTTCAAATCCACTCTCCATACACTCAATCTTCCATCTTCTTCCACATTTGGCACCTATCTACCACCCTTCTCTCAAAACTACCTCTTAATACTCTCTACCTTCCTTATTTCTCCACATTTGAGTATAAAAACTACATCTTTGTGTCTCATAACTCTCAAACTTCCCAAACCCACCTCATTCTCCTAGCTTTCCACTCTCATGGCTCTTTTTGAGCTAGTCACCACCATCTTCTCCCTCTCCACGCTCCTTTCCCTTATGGGAAAGAAGAGGGTGGTCTCAGATGAAGCCGGGCCTAGCCGCCCAACCCGTTCAAGGAAGAAAACGAGCACCGAGGCTAGCACAAGTACTGAGCGAGAGTGAAGATCGAAACATGATCTTGACCCGCAGATCCCCATCGAAAGATCCCTACCACTGGGTGCCGAACTTGGTAAGTTTCGTGACCGCAAAGTTGTATTTGAGGCTCATGTTGATAAAAAGCTCTTCGGGTTGTATCCAATAATTGACATGCTCCTAGAAAATGGTTGGGGTCATATGTTTGAGGGAAATATTAATGCTAGTGAAGGCACCGTACGAGTCTTCTATGCCCATATACGGAACTCACTATTGGAGCCTCTTCAGTTTACTATCCCTTTGGGGAGGTAGGAAGCCATAGTCAATGTGGATGTTATAGCTAGTATCATGGGAGTTGAACGTGGACTTGTACATGCCAGCAAGAAAAATCTTACTAGTGAACGAGAAAGAAATCACCGCACATGTTTCCTTTACGGCCAGCTTGAGCGGTAGAGGCGAGGAAATAGCCTTGCATCGACCAAAATGATAAATGATTTCCATCTGCTCCACCACATATGTACGTATAACGTATATCCCAGGTGGAGTAATCGCACAAAATGTACTTGATTCATGGTGGATTTCTTGTATAGAGTTGGTCAGGGAGACAAGTTGTGCCACTCTCGTCTTGTCTCAGATTATCAGAATCGCACGATCAATGCGAGGAGATGCCTCACTTCCTTTTGGTCGACTTATTTGTAAGATCGCCCGAAATTTCGGCTTCCGACTCCATATGGATAACCATGCCCCAATCCATATCATTAGTGACACGACACTCAACAACATGGGAATTAGCCCTAGGCAACGCCAAGCTCGACTTGATGAGTACGGGGATGAAATAGAGGAAGAGACAGACGAAGAAGAAGGAAGTGAAGACGAGGAAGAAAATGAAGGGGAAGAGAGCAGTGAGGAAGAGGAACAGGAAGGAGAGGACTCCCAAGATTAAGATGGGGGACCTCCTCCTGCTATGCATGAAGTCCGCCATGATCGGGCTGCCTTAGAAGCGCATATGGCCAAGATAGAAGAAAACCAGGCCGAGTTGAAGCAAAAGCTTGAAGAGAATCAAGCTTATCTAAAACAGAAATTCAAGAAGATGTCTCGAACTTAGAAGGCCCTCCTTGTTGTATGCAGGATAAGGGGGCGCCTCCTCCTTCACCAGAGTCAGCGGACTAGTCATATATAGCAGTCATCTATTGTTTTGGTTTGTTTCTTACTTTTCTATGTAATAGCCCTTGTCGGCTTAGTTGGATGTTTGAATAGTTTGTGTTAAAACTTTTACTAAATTAGGTCACATGCATTCTCTGTCATGATTCATGTAATGCTACATCATATGTATCGTGACAATTTTGGTTAAATGAAATGCGTGAAGCTTCTTTTTGAATTAAAATGTGTAGAATGTTTGGAAATCTGGGTAATATTAGTTTGAATCGTACACATTGTTGCACCCTATGTTGTATACAGAGAATGCCTCCTAAAAACACTCAGAACATAGCACGTCTCGCACTTGGCGGATCAATTGACAGGGCACCTCCCCTGAGCAATAGCCATACGGATCCCAGTTTGGGCCCGGATATTGAGACTTTGCCGGATTCACAGCCGGCCACTGGCCTCACCAATGGCTAACACCTTGTGCACCACCAGTTCTAGAATAGAACCGTGTATCTTCGTCGACGCCACACATGCTTCAGGCGACTCCTCCCCCTGATAGGATGGAGTAGATGATGTTCCTAATACAGCAACAACAACAAGTTTGAGCCATTATTGCGGGGGCCATTGCCCAAAACATGAACATGGTCTTACTATGCCACCCGTGCAACCGGATGGAGCCATGAACACTAGTGGCTTATTTGAGAGCTTTCAGCGCTTCCACCCTCTTACTTTTATAGGTACTCACCGACCTGAGGAGGCAGAATATTGGTTGGATCGTATATCCAAGATGCTGAAGCCATTGCACTACACTGAGGCAGATTAGGTGGAGCTGGTTACTTATATGTTTGAGAAGGAAGCTACTCTTTGGTGGGACAGCATCCTATGAACCGTTCCCACAGGATATGTGTGGACGTGGGACGCGTTCGAAGATCATTTTCATGGAAAGTACTTCCCCCTCACTTACCATAATGAAAAGGAGGGTGAATTTCTCCGCCTCCGATAAGGAGGAATGACTGTGGCTGAGTACGAGAACCAATTCACGGAGCTGGCCAGATATGCTTCATGATCTTAGCGAATGAGCAGATGAAAATGTGACGATTTTTAGAGGGTCTGCAGCCTGAAGTCTGCACAAAGATGTGTTACACTAGCATTCCCAACTATGCTGAGCTAGTGAACATGTCCTTACGAGCCGAGCAGGATGGCGAGAGACTGTCCCGGACACGTATGCCCATGGGCCCAAAGCCTCGACCTGAAATGCCGAACCGACCATTCCTCGACAAGTTGCCACGTGCAGATTCGCCTCCTATGCTTATGGCTCCATCGACCCAGCAGAGGTGATCACACCTTCCGTGCACCTACTGTAAGAAGACGGGCCATAACGAGACATTTTGCTTTACTGAGATGAGGGATAATGGCTTTATGCCGCCTCAAAAGATCAACTGCCAGCTGCCACAAGTTATTTTGACTCCACCTCTACGATCGGCACCGCCAATACAATCATACAACAGACCTCCTGTATCCTGAAATAGGCCGCCTCAACGACCTATGGCAGCGCAACCTAATCATTCTCAACAAGTGCATGTACATGCCCTCGCAGCCGAAGCATCGAAATCTATGACTATAGTACCGCTATCCTTTGAAGCCACTGCCCACATCCAAGGTACACTAGTTTTTCTATTGGTGGACACAGGGTCTATTATTTCGATGATAGTATACTTTACGGTCAAGCGTTTAAGGCTGAGCACTACCCCTATGGTTGGGGTGAGAGTCATCGTGGTGGCAGGAACTTTTACTGATGCCACGAAGCTTTGTAAAGGTTGCTTGATAGATTTAGGGAGCAGGGTGGTGTGCATTGACTTGATTATCACCACAATATATCATTACGACGTCATCCTTAGCATGGATTGGCTTACTGAAATGAAGGCAGAGATCGACTATGAAACCAGACTAGTGACGGCACATGGACCAGAAAACACGACCTTCACTTTCCTCGTTCAGGTTAGTTGCCCCTTCCGGGTCCTTTGTTATGCTTCCCTATTGAAAGATCATGATGGTCCGTCACTCGGGGACACGCCTGTGGTCCATGATTTCTGGGAAGTGTTCAAGACGATCCCTGGACTACCTCCTCAGCCCGAGGTTGACTTTACTATCGACCTTGTGTCTGGTACGATGCTCATTTCCTTACCAACATACCACTTGCCTCCATGTGAAATGGAGGAATTGAGGAGACAGATTGACGATCTATTGGATTTAGGTTTCATACGATCGAGCGTATCTCCTTGAGGAGCACTTGTACTGTTTGTGAAGAAGAAATACGGATCGCTGCGACTGTGTATTGATTATCGCAGATTGAATCACGTCACGTTCAAGAACAAGTATCCTTTGCCCAAGATAGAGGACCTATTCGACCAGTTGAAAGGGCCATAGTATTTCTCAAAAATTGACTTACAGTTTGGGTATCATCAGTTGCGCGTCTGAAATGAAGACGTGTAGAAAACAACATTCAGAACCAATTTTGGGCATTATGAGTTCCTTGTGATGCCGGCCATGTTCATGGACCTCATGAACCGGGTGTTTCGGCTGTATCTGTATCGATTCGTCATCGTGTTATAGATGACATTTTGATATACTCTAAGAGTCGGAAGGATCACGAAGAACACCTGAGAGCAGTCTTTGATACTCTCAGGAAGAATCAGTTATTTGCTCAGTACCGGAAATATGACTTATGGAAGGAAGAAGTCAAGTTTCTGGGACACGTGGTGTAACACTCCATACTTTTCAGTACTCAGGTGTTACCTCGTAACCTAACTTAGTATAAATACCGTCTAATTAAATTAAATGTCCACACATCCTAGCCTAAACCTGAACGTAATGACTGCTACATCATTAAATAAATCTTGTATTAGAATTTCAATTTCTTGATAGGTGAACCAAACTATCTAGAAGTCACATGATATCTAATAAGCATATTATTACATATATTTTAATAATCTATCTGAAAATGTATCGTAATGGGGTGATATGCATATATTTAAATGTATATGAAATATTATGAAAATAATATTATTAAGTAAACATAACGAATGGAAATGTTACTATGAATAATTGAACTATAAATATTTATGTAGTATTAAATATCCTTTAGAAATATGTACACAAAAGATTATTAGATATTTTAATAAATTTTTATATCACCCAACAATTTTATTGAATACAAACATGATTTTAATATTATATTTTCAATTCTTTTATACATATGTTTATAAGGTGTTATCATGAATTATGTGATAATAGATATGTGATTAATAAGCATGTACGTAGTAGTATGTTAATATTAGGAACCATATTTACGTATCACATGTGAGATTTTAATTATGTTGATTATAAGAAATATACAAAAGTAATGAAATTTATATTCATATAACTATCGGCTAATAATAAATGATGAAAGCCTTACAAATGGCCCCTTCGACCCTTTCAGCCGTTGACGTCCAATCTCGGGGTGATCTGACCACTAGATCAATAGAAAGCCACTGTTGGAGCTAGGAATCAACTTGTATGGCCCACCTAGACCCTAGATCTACCCCACCTTTGGTAAAGGGCCATGGTAGGGCTCACTAAGTAGAATGGATGGTGTGGATTTCCCACAAACATCACGGTGGAACCCACACTCGAGTGCAGGTGCATCGAGTGCATCTTCACTCGCTGCACACGGGGTCAGCCAGTCGGGTCAAACGGCTGGTGACCCGAAATTTCCCAAAATGGGAGGATTCCCGCCCGTAGCCGTTTGAAAGAAGAGATGTATTGTGTTTCTCTTCTTGTATTTTATCCGTATGTGGGCCACCATATCATTCTAGCTAGGAGATACAAACCGTTCATCTAATCATGGAGGTGGGCCCGAACTTATCCACGCTGTCTGTTGTGTTCGTGCGTGTGTACAATCGCTTGTGCAGCAGGCGCATGTGTGCAACTGTCTTACCTAAAATGGAAAAGTTCTGTTTCTTCTTCTGTCTGCCACCTTGGCAATCCGCGCGAGGGGAAGATCCCTCCAATCCTAGCCATCCACACAATGCTATCTCGGTCGTCTAATCTCCTAGGTTTTACCAAATGAAACTGTGGGTCGGTTTCAGCTTCTACCTGTTGTTTTGAGAATCAGTTTCCACCAGAATGAATCTAGGACGTTTGTTGACGATCCAACAACCTAAAAAAACTAGGTTTTCCTACTTGAAGAAGAGAAAATGTCTCCTCCTATCCTTCAGCAAGAGAAAAAGTAGAAACAGCCGTTTTTCCTATCCGCTTGAACCCACCCACTCAACCTGCTTAAAGCTTCATAAAGCCTATCTGCTAGCTTCCTAGGGCCCACATGGACCGTCTGGAAGAAACGGATTGAAGGGAGGAGCTCCATTTTCAATGTCGTCATTAATGGCCGTCATCTTCCCTGCCGCTCCAAACCGAGCTGGACTCGGTTTGGGCATGCTTTCTTCAGGCTGGGGCGTTTAGTGGTGCTGTGGGACCTTTAGTAAGAAGAAATGAAGTGGGAAGAGAGAAGGAGAAGAAAGAAGAAGGAGATGTCGATGTACGGTTGTTGCACCGCACCACCACATCCAAAATGAGCCGAGTTTGGTCTGAGCTAGGGTGTGATTTGGGGTTTTCTGCGTATATTACTGGACGTCCTAGCACCTGCAGAAGAAAGAATGAGGGAGATGAAGATAAATGAAGGATAGATGGCTCGATTGAGGACAGATCGTTGTGTCGCACTGGTCACCCGAACCGAGTCCCTGACCTGCTCGAACTCGTTGACGGGTTTGGGCAGGGTTGTCTGGGTGTTGCTACCAGTAGATGGGAACCATGAGGAAGAAAGGAAAGTAGAAGGAAAGAAAAGAAAGAAGCAGAGGGAGAGAGAGCATCCGCCATTAGCGACAACTACCCAAACCGGGCCGAGCCAGCTGGGTCGGGTGTGAGTATCGGCCCTGGCTCAGTCCGATCTATGCTAGAGCTTCCCAGCTGAATCAGAAAGAGAGCAGGGAAGAGAATGAGAAAGGACGGGAATGAGGAAGAGAATAGAGAGAGGAATGGGGTGCTTGGAAGCACTGAGCTGACCGGGCTGAGTTGAATCGCTGATCAGTGAGTTGGGTCAACTCAGTGGAGTTGAGTCGAGTGGAGCTTGGGTCTAGTCCAGGTGTGGATGGACGTTCCAGCAAAAGGAGGAGAAGAAGAAAGAAAAGAGAGAGGGAAGAAGAAGAAGAAAAATAAAAGGGAGGTTTGGGTCGAGTTTGTGGAGTCAACTCGGCTGGAACCGAGTCAACTTGGTTTGGGACTGAGTCCAGCTGATATTTTCTAAGGTTGGGTTGGGGCAACTCCGTTGCATTAAGTCAAACCGAGTAAAGAGGCGGTCTCCAAGCCACAATACAGTGCGCCAACTCGAGTTGTTGGATCAACTTGGTATGCCAACTTCCCACCTTTATACATTGAAGTGTCAAATTAGATTATCATTATTCTACTATTGCTAGGAATTGTTAATAGATGTCATTAATTCAACTACTCGATTTGTTAGTATAAAACATTAACATTTATTATCATTAATGTTGTTCTTATGCCGTCACTAGTAGATTAATTATTATAAGATTAGTGTTGATACTATTAGCTAACAATTATTTCTTATCATTACTTCACTTCTAATATTATCATATAAATTAGATTTCTAAACCTAAACCAAAGCCTAAAAGTAGAATAGTGGCTGAAACTTTAAGTAATCTAAACCATTAGTAAACGATCGGTAGTTATCGTAGACAAGAAAATAAAATAATATCGTTACTAATTAATTATCATCATAATAACTACTATTAGCATCTTACGCTAACGTTAATTACTATAAATAAAACTCCCATTAATAATATTACCATGATATCCATCACTTGAAAACACTATCTTTAACAACAGATTATACTATTTTATTATGATTATAATACTATTTATTACTATGGTTACAAATGTTAGTTATATTATTAACATTAAATTGTAACTAACCATATTTTTATTATATTACATTTAGGCTATACATATATTATGGTTCCACTCCTAGGGCCAAGCCCTAGGATGAAACCCTAAGTTCTACATCAAAACCCTAAAAACGAGCAATCAAAACCCTAGGTTGTATTGGTCTTGACCATAGGTACTTGGTAGAACATTGTCTCACATGCAACTTCACCATTCATGGTAGGATTCAGTTCTAAGGGTGCACGCGCTCACTAGCAACATCAGTTGGTGATTCAAAGTATAAGGTGATGATTCTTCCCATTGAGCTTTCCACTTTCCCATTAACTTAAGTTATAGTCCTTATTTTAATTTATAATCAATATCTCTATTTCATAGTCACATATGTTAAATTGTTGGAATTGAATTGTTGTATTATATGCTTTATGATCATCCTGTATAATTGTTCATGCTTGTGGATTATTTGTGGATTATGCCTGAGCTGTCGGCCTATGCTGGGTGACCAACCCCCCATAGTGACCTTTGAGCTTTTCTAAATTGATTGTTTGAATTTGAAATAATAACGGTTGGGCTAATCATGCATTTTCATAGCATATATTATGGTCTTTTCCGGGTGGTTAGTTCTCCTCGGGTGTACCTTTGCGTATTTTTCCGGGTGACTAATCCTCCTTGGGCGATCTATGTATTATTACGGTCTTTTCCGGGTGGTTAGTTCTCCTTGGACGTACCTTTGCGTATTTCTCCGGGTGACTAATCCACCTTGGACGATCTATGTATTATTACAGTCTTTTCCGGGTGGTTAGTTCTCCTTGGACGTACCTTTGTGTACTTTTTCAGGTGACTAGTCCTCCTTGGGCGATGTATATATCATTGTCTTTTCCGGGTGACTAGTTCTTCTTGGGTGACTTTTTACCAGCTGGATGTGCATCCCCAGGTCTGTGAGCATGTGCACGCATCCATGCATTTAATAAGACTACATCATGTATTATTTTATATGTCTTGCCATGTTTTTATAACTATGCTTACCTAATGCGGCGGTGTGTAATCTTGAGGGGAATTTACACTGAGTTGGTCACTCATCCATCAAATATATAACCGTACAGGTAGCACAGGTGGCTTAAGTGATTTTCAGGTTCGGTTAGATGAAGAGCAGAGTACCACTGTTGAAGATGCATGATCGTATGGCCAAGAGTGGCTACGTGGTTTTACAACCCCAGATTTATTATAACTGCTTTGTTTACATGTAACATTATTTCACTTGTAATTGTAAGTATTTGGGACATTGGTTTGTATAAGTCATTATGGGTAACTTCTTGTATATTTGAATGATAACGAAATTTTCTTTTAGGTCGATTTGTCCATACTACGCTCATCTGCTTACTCTGATAATTGAAAAAAAAAATGTATACTCGAATTTGACCATCCTTTAAGGTTAACACTCGGGTTTTTGGGAAACAAGTCATGTAATCGGGTCCTTAAAAGTCGGGGCGTTACACGTGGTGTCCAAGGAAGGTATTGTCGTGGACCTTGCCAATGTGGCTACGGTACAAGACTAGGAACAACCTGGTTCAGTGATAGAAGTGAGGAGTTTCCTCGGACTTGCTGGCTACTATCGCCGATTCATTAAAGATTTTTCCAAGATAGCCAGGTCGTTAACTCAACTCACTCGGAAAGATCTTAAGTTTTCCTGGAACGAGAAATCAGAAGCAGCCTTTCTTGAATTAAAGGACAAGCTGACGTTTGCACCCGTGCTAGTACTGCCAATGCAAGGGGTCAAATATAGTATATATACCGATGCATCTCGAGTCGGTTTGGGTTATGTACTTATGCAAAAGGATAGGGTGATCGCCTATGCCTAGCGACAGTTGAGGAAACATGAAGAAAACTACCCCACGCACGACCTGAAATTGGCAGCAGTCATCTTCGTATTAAAGCTCTGGAGACATTACCTCTACAAAGAGGAGTTCGAGCTCTTTTGCGATCACAAAAGCCTCAAGTACATTTTCACGTAGTGAAACCTGAACATGAGGTAACGACGTTGGATAGAGACCTTGAAAGACTTCAAGTTTAAGGTCTCCTACCATCCTGGCAAAGCCTACCTTATGGCCAATGCGTTGAGCCATAAGAAGACAATAGAATTTGCAGCTCCGCTAATGATAGAAGAGTTGAATATGGTAGAGTTTGTGTGAGACTTCGAATAGAAGCTTACAGTAGAAGAGCCGTTCGAGAGCGTCGCACACCTCCATGTACAACTACTTATTGATGACCGAATCATTGCGACACAGAAAGAAGATGAACTGTTGGTGAAAATGAGAGAGCAAGCAAGTGACAGCTAAGAATCTAAATGAAGGATTGACTTAGATGGAGGTTTGAGATATCGTGGTCGTCCATGCGTCCCAAATCTCCATGACTTGAGAAGGGAAGTCCTGGAAGCTGCTCACAATTCAAGGATGACAATGCACCCGGTAGTACGAAGATGTATAGAGACATGAATCGTTCGTACTGGTGGGACAACATGAAGGCCCATATAGCGGACTTCGTGTCCCGTTGTCTCATGTGCCAGCAGGTCAAGGCCGATCATCGCCGACCTCCTGGTTTACTTCAACCCATGCCCATAGTCGAGTGAAAGTGGGATTTCATATCTATGGATTTCATTTCCGGGTTACCGAAGATGAGGAAGGGACATGACTCAATTTGGGTGATTGTGGACCGATTGACGAAATCGGCTCATTTCCTCCCGATTAGAGTTTCAAACTCAGTAGATGATTTAGCCAAGCTGTACATCAAGGATATAGTACGTCTGCATGGAGTGCTTATGGAGATTGTGTCGGATCGAGACACGCAATTCACGTCCATTTTCTGGACTCGAATCCAGGAAGCAATGGGAGTGAAACTGAAGTTCAGTACTGCGTTCCACCCACATACCGATGGGCAGACGGAATGAGTAAATCAGATACTTGAAGATATGTTGCGAGCGTGCATGCTTGACTTTAAGGACAGTTGGGATGATTGTCTCCCCTATGCCGAGTTTGCTTATAACAACAGCTTTCAAGTAAGCATTAGCATGGCTCCTTATGAAGCCTTGTATGGGAGCCCATGTCGAGCACCACATTGTTGGGCAGAAGTTGGCGAGAAGATCCTGATTGGCCTAGATTTGGTTCAACGACCTCAGAGAAGATTGATATTATCAGGCGTCGACTTCTTGTAGCCAAGAGCAGACAGAAGACTTACACCGATACCTGACGGCGATATCTAGAATTCGAAGTTGGGGACCATGTGTTTCTTAAGGTTTCCCCCGTGAAGGGAGTCCTTCAATTCGACAAGAAAGGGAAACTCACGCTACGATTTATTGGTCCATTCCAGATTCTAGACCCAGTGG
This sequence comes from Magnolia officinalis, assembly GCA_021015155.1. Taxonomy (NCBI): domain Eukaryota; kingdom Viridiplantae; phylum Streptophyta; class Magnoliopsida; order Magnoliales; family Magnoliaceae; genus Magnolia; species Magnolia officinalis. Next base: position 46,536,645 of record JAJHSJ010000005.1, on the reverse strand, counting down.
GTGTGGTAGCATACTGCCTTACCTTGCCCACACCACTCGAAGGCATGCACAATATGTTTCACGTATCGATGCTGAAGAAATACGTTCCTGATCCTACTCACATTATTAAATGGGAGCAAGTATAGCTAAGTGAAGATGCTACTTATATATTTCGACCGACATGGGTCCTAGATATATTTCGACCAACATGAGTCCTAGATAGGAAGGAACAAGTGTTACACAGTAAAGTTATCCCACTTGTGAAAGTATTATGGACTCACCACACTGAGGAAGAGGCTACTTGGTAAACAGAAGCCGAAGACCGTAAGAACTACCCTTAGATCCTTGAGGAGTACGAGAAGGTACTAATTTTGAGGATGAAATTTTCTTTACGGGGGGTATATTATAACGTCTCGGAAAAATCCGTACAAAGGCCCGAGTACCACCTCAGGCAGAAATACATAAGGATCGTATCCCATAGAAATTAGACAAAAATTGATTAAGTACTAAGTTAAATTAATTAGTGGATTTAGTTTGAACCACTATTTATACAAACAGCAAGACCCAAAACCACCAAACTCACTGACTCAACACTACTTAAAAACTTAGGAGAAATCTCAAAAGCCGGTTGCTCTCGGGAGCACATTGAAACTCCGTATCGGACCTAGACCGCACGTCGAAAGCCCGATAACCGCGAAACTATAAGGTTACGTCCGTTTTATTGGCTTGACAACCATTGCGGGAATCGAGCCCAAATAGTATCCAAAAATGCACAACTTGAGCCCTAAGCAAAGTGTGTGAGAAACGCGAATATCTTTGGAAAATGTAATGAAACTTAAGTAAATTGGGTCGTTCGCTTACACGTGAAATTGAAGATTTCGGACAGCCAGTTTCTGACCGAACTTCACCCATGGATCAGGGAAATTTTCCTGCACATATCTGTATACTTGTGGCCCTGATTGAGTAACAACAACCGTTGATCTGACACGGGTCCTCCACGGTCGATCCGCTAATCCGATCGTACCGAAATCATAACCTGGCTTAGATCCATGGTTAGGGAACTTGTTCCATGCCGTAGGTGAGTAATGGACCTCCAGATGAGCCCCGTCTGCCAAAAACTGACACCCTTTGGCTATAACCTAAGTATACCATGGCCCTGGGGCCATTGACATCAGTTCTGGGCCTATTTAAAGGCCTTAAACCACCCCATTCCCATTCCATACGAATTTCTCTAACCCTAGGAGAGAGAAGAGGGAAAAGAGGAGAAAAGAGTGAGGAGAGAAGAGAGAGTTTGAGAGATTGTTGCCGGGATTCATTCCCACAAATCCACGCACTGGATCACCTCTCAACTATCGCTACACGAACCGTTCCAACTACGATTTGGGTAATAAATCCAAACTTTAATGTTGTAATTAAGACCTAGAATGGTTGTTTGTCAACCTAGCTAACAGATTTCATGATCTAGGTACCCATTAGTCCATTTTCGAGAACGTAGGATTCGAACCGAGTTCGAAACGAGAATTTCGACGGAAGGTACGGACTATAAACGTTTAGGTTATGGTTTTCAAGCCTTTCAATGTCATCTAATGATTTATGTCTGGCTTGATTGCTACCACATCATCTTAGACACGCCGATTTTGGTGTATTATGCATGTATGAACTATGTTAAATAAATATGCATCCTATGTGTTTGTTGAAATGTTTGAATGAACATGCCAACATGATTTGTGCTTGCTATGACTACTAATCTAGGATTCATGTTTGTCATGTGCATGATAACATCCATGTGTAAGGATTTGCTATAATACATGTTGTAACTAACCTAGTCTATATATTTGGTGAAGTGTAACCTAAGTGTTTGATAAAATGTCTGAATGAGAAATTGTTGATGAATTGGATTTAATAAGGGTATTGAGATAGGATTCTCAATTACCTTATCTATGTGTATAGCTTCCTTCATGTAATCTTAAATTTTGACTACACAATTTATGGGTGAAATGCAATGTTTGGTAACATGTTCATTATGTTTAAAGAAATGCTCAAATGAGATATTGATTTAAATTATTTGTCAAATGCTAATATGATTATCACATGTATTCACATGCTACATCTAAGTAAGATTGAGATTAAAACGTGGTCTAGGCAGTTGGTAATGATTCCTGTTTGAGTGACCGAACTAGTTTCGCCACAGTAGATACGTTCGATGAATCTGAGTCGTACTACGATTATCGACAGTGGTTAGGCCACGTGGAGTACTTTTGCGCTTCATGTCGATTAAATCGGTGGTGCCCTTACCAGTTGGACTTATCAAATAACCCAATTGGCCTATTGTGTGTTTACCATGTATGGACACTACTATTTGAATATAAGGTACCACTTTCCAATGTAATGACCCATTTCAACCATGGTACCACGATCCGCTAAGACTCATGAGCCGAGCATGGTGGAATGGGACACCGTGGTCGAGCTGACGGCCTACGCTGGGGTGATGAGCTTTCCCGTAGTGACCAGTGAGCAACCCAAACTCGTGAGCCAAATACAGTGGTATGAGACACTGTATTCGACCTGTCGGCCTACGTTGAGGTGACGAGCTTCCCCGTAGTGACCTCGAGTATAAACTTTTGAATTTTCCTATCCACTGCTTTTCATAAGGGGTGATGCCCTACAACTTGCCTATCGTATGTGATTAATCAGGATTGATGACCCTAGATGGATCTTTCGGTTTGGGTTAATAATATAAAGGGAGGTGCTGTATGAATAAGCCTAATTAAATACTTGGCTAACATGACCATGCACCGCATTGCATGTGCTTTGGTGATGTCATGAATGGTTGACGAAGTCGCTTGTGAGGGAGCTTCGTGCGAGTGCATGCATCATTACAACATACCATCCCTGCATTAACAAGAGTACTTAGGATATGATTGTTGTACTGCTTTATCATTACTGCATGACTGAATTGATAACATGTTAACCTTTGCCTTATAGTACCACTGAGTTGATCACTCACTCCCACTCTAGGACGGTGTTTTAAAACACCAACCAGACTCTGTTGTAGATGCAGCTGATGACGGAGTTTATACATCTGAGATGGACTTCTTTGACGACGATGAGAAGTTCTCCTATATACAGCTATCAGGCGGGTCTATGTAGACCATGTACTGATCGACGGGATTACAGGGTTACATGGATTAGTTGAACATTTACATTTTCATATTTTGTCTATTTTGAAACAAAGCATGTATATATTCAGCCCGATAATATACTCATACTCTGGAGGTTGTGAAATGCTAATATACTTTATATAGCTATCTCAGTATTCCGTTTGCTTAGTTACATCAACTCTGGAGTATGATATGCTGATTTAGTATAATCCCTCTCATGTTTAATACACTAATATGGACAACATTTAAACATCATGATCTATGTTGCATAAGTGATGCATTGGATCTCGGGAGTTGAGCTTTGCTCGACCCTCGAGATTTAGGGCGTTACATAGAGAGAGGCGATGGGATGAAAAGGGATGGGTGAGTGATGTGTGAGTGATGGGTGGAGTGGTGTTGTGTAAGAGATGGGATGGAAAGGTATGGGTGGAAAGAGAGAGAGAGAGAGAGAGGAGAGAGAGAGAGAGTTGACTTTGGGGATGGGTTGAGTACTCGCTTGTCTTGATTGATTGAAGTGATGGGTTGTAGAGATTCTCTTTGGATTCGCAATGCACGGCATTTTCTTCGAAATAAACGCGGGCCCACAACTCCTGGCCTGGGTATCGCATCAGTGCGCAAGACGCGGTGTTGGAACCGCAGCGATGGTGCGGTTTCTATGGTACAAGTCTCGGGTCGAGTTGACTTAGATATACGAGATGCAACTTAGGGTTGCACGCAAACACCGGTTACAGGTCGTGGGTTGCCGAAATTCTACCGGGAGGACCGCGAGAGTCTAAGGAATGGTTCGGAGTAGGATATGGGCCTTACACTAAGGGTAGCCCTTCTTTGGGAATCCACCATATCATTGAAGATAAAAATTAGGTACGCCCTAAACCACCTCCAATGGAAGAATTGCATCATTTAAATCGTGACCAAATTATTCAAATGGTTCAAGAAGTAATAGGCTAAGTTCTTGACCGTATTACTATATCGGTTGACCATAAGCCTTATTCAGAATTAGATTGACCGACAGTCTCCATTGTCACACCAGTTTTGCTAGTTTTCAATCAAGACAGCCAAATTTGACCAGGACGAGCAATTTTGACATTTTTCGATTAAGATGACTAAGTTCGACTAAAATGACCAAATTTACCGTTTTTCAATTAAAAAAAAAAACAGAGAGGCCAATTTTGCCATTTTTCTACCAAGATGGCCGAGTTCGGCCAAGTCAGCCAACTTTGATATTTTACGATTAAGATAGTTGAGTTCGACCATGATAGTTGATGTCAACGAAGATGGTCGAAATTGACGTTTTTACATAGTTGATCAATCACATTTATTGCGCTAAATAACTAATTAACATCGCATTCACTTTTTACCAAATGTGAAGCGATGTGGGGGGTAATGTTATAACATATTTCTAACTATTCTTGGAAAACCCAATTGAAAATGACATGTGTTATAGTAAAAGAAATATATATAATGCTAAAGATATTTAAGGATACTTAGAGTGCTTTTTATATAATCATAATTAACGGGATGACAAGATAGGAAGCAATTAAAAGAAATTCAAAAGCAAACTAAGCGGGCGAGAGTCATCCAGGAAGTCGTTCGAGTGGAATGCGGTTGAATTAACAAGGAGGCCTGAAGTGGTTATTAGGACATGTGGCAAGTTTAGAAAGAAGTCTTCAGAAGGTCATGCAGTGTTTAAATGGTTACAACAACCATCAGAACATGGGAAGCATTCGGAAGGTCAGTAATGCAGAAACGGTTATAGCAACCATCAGAATGTAGAAAGAATCTAGATGGCTAGGTTAAGACTATAAATAGCAAAGGAAGTCACTAGGAGAATTCGTTTCATACCAACCAAACCAAACTAAATCTATCTTTCAATTATCCATACAATTATCAGTCATTTACATTCCTTAGTGTAATCTTTATCTTTATCAATAATTTACATTCCTTAGTGTAATCTTTACCTTTACATGCTATTTTACATTCCTTAGTGTATTTCATAGTAGTAATCAAGTAGTTGTTAGCTTTAGGTGTAATTTGAATCTATGCTCATATGCTGGATTTATTTCAAGTATCAAGCGAAGTTCCCCATCTATAAAGGTGTTCTCAGTTATTTCATGTGGCTAATTGTAAGAATTTTTCTTTTGTTTTGTCTATACTAAAGAGAAAAAAAGTCCTTTCATATATAAGGCGGAGATGTGACCCATTTTTAGAGGACAAACCCCACCTTTTAACTATCGCATGATCATCTTAAGCAACATTATGCAAGTAGCTAAATAAGCAATCAATCTTATTAGAACTTGATCATGTACGGTTGATTTCTGTTATATTAGCCTATCTTGACACTTCGGGTCGTACCTGTTCAGTTTGAATTGAGACGCACATTCAATTCTGATATCCCCTCACTAATCACGTGACGAAATTTAAAATTGAACCACAACAGCAATGAGGTTGTGTTTTAAAATTTTAATTTATTCGTAACATTGTTTTCCACCGATCCTGACATAGATTTGTCTTTTTAATTAAAATCATGTGACCACCTCTTTAATGGGTCGGATGTTTTAAAATTTTAATATGTTGGGTAAATGAATCGGAGCTGTATATGGAGGTTCAGATGCAGTACTCCTCTGGTATCTTTACCTCTCTTGTAATTAGTTCGATAATTGACCCAATAAGTAAGGATCCCACAGCCCTTCTAATTACGGGATTCACTTATCACGTGTGTGAGATCCAGACTATTCATCTCGTGTGGCCCACCATATGCATGCTCTGAGCTGAAAATTAGGCAGTAAGATCCGTCGAGTGGGCCACCAATATTAATGTACGAAAAAAAGAGCGGTTTGAAAATATGACCAATGGTGCATGTATACATACATACGACATGGTTGGCGACCGACGCGATTTTGACTTAAGGACATTTTCACTATGGGCCTGCCTAATAAACGGTTGGAAGTGCAGCACGTGCCACTCGTGGACCTTAATTGACACAAGCTTTTTGTAACTCAACAATTAGTTGATCAGTGGCTAGAATTGACTTCAAATTTTCCATGCCAAAAACTTTGGGACATGATAAGGGCAGTCCATGGCCGGGCCTTTAACAGCCGTAGATAGGATATGATCAGCTGATTCTAGCCAACACAATTGCTCTTTTTTTTTTTTTAATATATAGTGGATAGCCAGAAATGATTGATCTCACGGCACCAAATCCACCCTCTATAAAATAGTGATTTCTTGACCACCAACCATCGATTATGAAGCTCGTAAATGACGGTCCAAATAATCTAGGTGCTGCCACATGGTAAACGACCAGTGTTTACAGTGGTGTAGTCCACTTGACATTTGGATCTACTTCATTTTTAGGCTCATGACCGAAAATGAGCTGTAATAACGGAAGGATGGTGCGGATATACAATGCATACATCAAGGTGGCCCCTACTGACAGGAGCCACCACTACAAGAAAAATGACCTTTACCGGTGGCCAAAACTGCCCCTAAAAGTTAAAAAAAACCACCGGTAGAAGAATTACCGGCGGTCGGGCAAGTGCCACTAAAAGGGGGTGTAGCTGTATCTTTTACCGGCGGTCGCCCCTTTTTACCGGCGTCTTTAACGGCCGCCAGCAGTCACATTTAGCGGCGCTCACTATATTGTACCGGCGCTTCTGTGGTTGCCTCTAAATACTATAAAAGCGCCGCTAAAAACTGTAAAAGCGTCGATAAAAACTCCATGAAGCGTCGCTAAAAATTGTACAAATGCCGCTAAAAACTCCGACAAACGCCGATTAAAAGCGATAAAAAATGCCCGTAAAAACTGTAAAAATGCCGCTAAAAGTGACAAGAAACGCATGTAAATTTTGTGGTAAAAGTGCCGATAATAAAAATTCTTACTGATTCTTTACTAAACCTTTCACACAAATTCCTGTTGATTCTGACTAATCATTTCCTATAATTGTTGTCCTACAATCAAATCTCCATCGATCTAACTATCAAATTTCTATTTGCATAACTATCAAAAGCCTATGATTGAATGACAAGAATTTGAATTACCCAATAATCTAACATTCATCAAGACAACAATTAGAACAATATCAACAAAACAATTAATGGTCTATTTAAAGTTTTCAAAACAAACTATAAATGTCTTCCTTTCCTAGCCTTTCACATGAACTGTTTCAGTAAGGTCCCCTTCTGGACCGATCATATGTCTTCCTTTCCTAGCCACATCTTCTGGCAAATGTCTACAACACCAACCTCACTGGCCATGATCACGTGTCCACTATGTGTGATGTAGGCCCTTTTCTTGCAATGAGCCTAAATTCCTCCCTGGGAAGTTTCCCTGCAATGGGCTGAGAAGCATAGTTAATTCGGTAAGTGGCACAACATTGAGATTATACTGCTTGGAGTTGTAGAGTGCTGCAGAACTAGGCCCTCTATTTGTTGAAGACTTGAACCTTTATAAACAATCAAGGCTCATGATAAATAAGAAAATAAAAGGACAATTAGCTTCACAAGTCACCTCTATAGTTGGGAAAGTGTCACAGTAAAAAAAAAAAAAAAATTTGTCATTGTATCAATTGGAACTTTTCTTCTCTTTTCTTTCTTTTTTCATTTCCTTTTTTCTTAATGATTTGCCTTCAACTGGAACTTCAATCACATTAATAAATTGTCATTGTATCAAACTATACGGTGCTACAAGGCTTACAAGCACCACAATACAACCCCTACTCAATTGCTTGCTGGCAGGTATTGTAAATCATAAGCAACAAAGGAAACAAAAATTGGCCTTGTAAAAGAAAACCAGTAAGAAAAACACACCAAGTATGAAAATTTTTAGAAAGAAAAAGTAAACAAAAGTCATCGCCTGATATTCTTGAAGTGGATTTCGTTGCTAGTCAGGCATGTACAGGAAGCATCCAAAACCTGAAGAAATAAGAAAACTCGACAGTCAGAATGTAGATGATAAATATGATTGATTCAGTTCATTCATATTTGTAAGATTCCATTAATTTGCCTTAGGGCCCGTTTGGCCGGTCGGATTGGAAGTTAAATCCCAGGATTGGCCGGGCGTGCCAAACAGAGTCGGTAATCTAATCCCAATCCCATGGATCTTAAGACAATCCACTAACAACACCATCATTACCTTTAAATCCCATCCAATCCACCCTAATCCGTTCAAATTTTCCTGGGACATGTTTAGTTCGTGGGATTGGAAGGGATGGGAAGGTTTAATCCCCGGATTGTCCAGGTGTGCTAAACAAACTGGATATAGCAATCCCATGGATCTCAAGACAATCCACTGACAACACCATCATTGCCTAGAAATCCATGCCATCCACCCTAATACCATTCAATCCCTTCCAATCCACCCGGCCAAATGGGCCCTTAGATACTCTAACAAGACCATGATAGAGGTGGTGATAATGGACAAGATGGCTTTTTCACTCGTAAAAGATAGGGTCCTAGATAGGAATTTTGGCAACCAAGGAAGAAAAGATCCTTGAAGCAGACCCTAAGAAGCTGGGACAAGATACTTCTCTTCTACCAAGTCTATTCAACAAAGAAAAATAAACAAGGAGTAGCCCGCAGTTTCTAAATGCTAAGTAAATTCCTAGCATTTCAATAGCAAAAGGAAACGAACCAAAATCGCAACTTGCTATGAGAAACTAATGAAAAACAAACAAAAAACAACAATAAGGCCACTGAATCCTAGCTTTTTTAACATAAGATGCCTTAAAATGTAACCGAAAGGAAAACAAACACAATCTAATTCTCAGGCAATATCCGACCAAAACTTAGATATAACCAACTCTGCATGGTCCTGCAACCCCATTTAGAAAAAAAAATAATCACAAGGAGAGATGAAATGCCGACCTTCTGCTTCTTGAGCCTTTCATTCTCTTCTTCCAAACGTGAAACCTTCTTCTCCAACTTGTTCGTGTATGCCTGCCATAATGAGGAATAAATTCTCAGTCTTAAAAAAACATAAAATGGAAGTAACTGGTTTTCAAAACAAGCAACCTAATTTTCCATTTCATTTTTTAATGGGTGCATGGTTGTATGATGAAATCCATGTTTTTATGTGTGTATATGCATGCATGAATGGATGGAGGATGGATGGATGTATGCATGCTTGCACGGATGGATGGATGTATGCATGCTTGCACGGATGGATGGATGAGGTGTGTTTGTGAATGTGTGTATGCACGCATCATGATGGATGGATGGATCCACAATTTTCTCCATGTTTTCCTGAGTCAACAATATGTGCTTTTAGGCCCCATTAAGGGAAATTTTATTATTCCAAAATATGCAAACATGCATCTTAATATTTAGTTAGAACAAAATCTAGGCTTGTTTTTTGAAAGGTCAAAAGATATTAGTACCTAGATGCATGGTGCAAAAACAATTGTCTGACTGGCACTCATTTGATTTGATGCACTAGGGCTGATGATATATTTTGACAACTCAAAATGGCTGGAAAAGATCAGGGCCAAATTACCTTGTTGGACCGTGCATGTGCAACAGAAAACAAAGATTGGTCGTTGATGAGAGGGAATGAAGCATCGCCAATGCAATCCTTGTTCTAAGACAAATAAGAAACTCAAGTATCATGCAGTCCATGCAGATTCACAAACTGTTAAAAGAAACCCAGCTATTGGCCAGTGTTAGGACTTACTCTTTCATACACATATAAGTTTCCATCGGCATGGCATGAGCAACGACAAAAGTGCCTTCACTTTCAGGAACCCATGCGATGCTGGTGCATCGACTATGGAAAATAATATTTGCAGCTTTAGGCTAACAAGCACATGAGATCTTCTACACGAACAAACAAGCATCAAGTCATCTAAGAAATTTCATATAATAAATAGAACCAACAAGGGATGTGACCATTAACATGTTGAACGAAGTTATAACCTAATACAATATTATAATGCTTGCAATCTGCTTTTCCTTGCCTGGCTATGGAAAGAAGACATTTTATCTTTTAATAACCAAAAGAAGATTCAACTTTCATTAAAAAAAAAAAAAATCTCTTCTTTTTCTTTTCCTTTCTTTCTTTCTTTTTCCTTTTTTTTTCCCCATCTTTTAAAGATAACCAAAGCTTTATAAAGAGAGAGAAAAAGGTGAGAACAAAACAACATTAAGGGACAGGCAACAAGGAATCCACGGTGAGTGACCTTCTCACTGCTTCCTCTTTCGCACGAGTATCAACAACCTTTTTTGTATCCATTTGAAAATTATTTCTATGCAACTACTCCTTGAATGCAACAACAACTCACAATGAGAATTAAGCATTGAGATGAAGATGTGCAATGCACACGCACGCACATGTGAGCATCCATTATCATCAAATTTCCCCTTCATAGAGAAGGGTTGTATTATTTTTGTGAGGACGTACACTTCAGATGTAAGCAGATACTGTTCAAGCATGTCAATACTAATAATGTGAGCTTTTTCTGATGGAAAAACATGTTGAAGGGTCTTTTCCTACTTTTTGTTGATGAAGAAGAAATTGCTGATGAAGAAGATACGTGTGTGGGCATGCTTCTGGCTTTTGTTGACAAAGAGGATCTACGAGGGTCTGCTCTGAAACGTCAATGAAGAAAAAGTGGGTTCACCTCCTAATTTTTATTGATGATGAATACATTCATGGGCTTCGCCTCCAATTGCTGTTGATGAAGAAACCATGTGGTGTCCACCCAACAGTTGTTGATAAGGAAAAAGTTTGCGCATTCTCCTAGTTCCTGTTGATGAAGCAGAGGTGTAGGTTCCACCCCCAACTATTGTTGATGAGAAAATGTGTGAAGGTCTCCTAGTTCGTTAGAATTCCTGCTCCATCTTTGTGTCCCATATAACAAAATACATAAATGCGAAGAGGCTCCCAATCAGCTCTTCAACTCTCCAGGAAAATGGTCTTTGTGAAAGCTCAGGAGTATTGGACTACTAGATCTCCTTCAGCTTTCTGTGTCCAATGCACCTCACAACTTTCTGTGACCAGTTGTGGTCCTTCATTATGGTGTAGAGAACACACAAAATAGTCACTTAAATACATCCAGACAAATACAGTAGCACTTCTCTAACATTCAAATTTTTCAAAACCGAATTGGAAAAAAGAGAATCAAAGTAAACTAAATCAGATTTGAAAGTTGGTCAAATCATAAATAGGCGTATTATGGACGCAGACATTGTTTTCATTAATAGGCCACCTAGTACTCATAAACATTCATTACAAGCATTTTCTGTCTATGTGCATGACGACCATACTGTTAAGATCAATCCTGTTATTTGTGCTCCCCTAGGTGCGGATTTTGATGGGGATTGTGTTCATATATTTTATCCACAGTCTCTAGCAGCAAAGGCAAAAGTTTTGGAGCTGTTTAGTGTTGAAAAGCAAATCCGTAGTTCTCATAGTGGTAGTCTGAATTTACAACTGGTGCATGATTCTTTATTGTCACTTAAACTCATGTTTAGGTCTTTTTTCTTAAACAAAGAAACTACGTAACAATTGGCTATGTGTGTTTCACCAGTTTTACCAGAACCTGCTTTGCTTAAGGATCACCGTACAAGTCCTCTATGGACTGTTTTGCAAATAGTAAAGAGTGCTTTACCTGCATTTTTTTACTTCTTTGGGGAGAGGCATTTGATCAGTAAAAGTGAAATGGTGAGGATTGATTTCAATAGAGATTTACTGCAGTCATCATTCACAGAGATTGTTACTTCTATTCTTGACAAGAAGGGATTAGAAGAGGCTGTTAAGTTCTTTAATATGTTGCAGCCATTGCTGATGGAGATTCTCTTTTTAGAAGGATATAGTGTTGGCTTGAATGATTTTGACATTCCTAAGGCTGTTACTGAAGATATAAAGAAGAAGATTTAGGACATATCACCTTTGCTGCTTCACTTGAGATCAAATTACAATGAACTTGTAGAGTTGCAAGTGGAAAGCTACCTGAAAATTGTAAAACTGCCTATTGTGACTCGTATTCTAAAGTTATCTGCTTTGGGTAATTTGATAGATTCCAAAAATGATTCAACTATCAGTAAGGTTGTTCAACAACTTGGCTTTTTGGGGCTTCAACTTTATGACCGAGAGAAGTTTTATTCAAGGCGTTTGGTTGAGCATATGAGTTTCCACTTCCAAAATAAGTATTTTGTTAATGGTGTTGACTATCCTTCTGAGGCATTCAGGTTAGTTAAGAGCTCCTTTTTTCAAGGTCTGACCCCCTATGAAGAGTTGGTCCATTCCATATCATCCAGGGAAGTGTTGATCCGTTCTTCCAGAGGACTTACTGAACCAGAAACTTTGTTTAAAAATCTAATGGCCACACTTAGAGATGTTGTTATCTGTTATGATGGGACAGTGAGAAACCTCTGCAGCAATTCTATAATTCAATTTGAGTATGGACAGGTGGACGAAAATAGTCCTGGAAGTTCTCTTGTTGAGGAACCGGTTGGTGTATTAGTTGCTACTGCAATATCAAATCCTGCATATAAAGCAGTTCTTGATTCTTCTCAGAGCAACAACTCTTCATGGGAATTGATGAAGGAAATACTTTTGTGCAAAGTTAACTTCAAGAATGATATTATTGATCGGAGAGTTATTCTATATTTGAATGAGTGCTTCTGCGGGAAAATGCATTGCAAGGAGAATGCAACATATTTAGTTCAGAATTGTTTGAAAAAAGTCACTTTAAAGGATGTTGCTTTTGACTTCTCCATTGAATACCAAAGGCATTGACAAATACCTGAAAGTTCAGAAGCGGATACAGGCCTTGTTGGCCACATTCACCTTGATAAGATGCGCTTGAAAGGACTCGATCGGAGCATGGATGAGATCCTGCACTCTTGTTAAGAAGTTATAAATTGCTTTGGGAGAAAGAAGCACGCTCTTTCACCTTTTTTAAGAAGATTTAGTTGTCTGCCTACGAATTAATGGACTGTCTTCTAGATGCCTTAGCAGATTCAGTTGTCTTTAGTCCATTACTATTGCCCCTATCACGGAGAGATGATACCATTACCAGTTAAACTTCTGTAACATCCCGGATTTTTGCCGACCTGGGATTAGACGTCCTTAGGCAATAGGTCGATCCTAAGACCTTATCAACTTGTCAAAACTCAATCCCACAGTCTAAAATCGCTCCTTAACCCATTTCCTTCACAAATCCCACCCTTCACCACCTTGTTCCTTAAATTTTCTAAGTACTTTCACCATAGACACTATCTTAAACTAGCTAAGTAGTATTACTTGGATCACTTTATATACAAACTATAAAGGACTAAGTACCACCACAGACAGAGATCTTACAGGACTAAATCTTTTAGAAATTTGGCGAGATTTAGCTAGTGTTAAACTAGAGTGCCTATGAAATTAGCACCAATCACTTTAAATACGATCTGCAAGACCCAAAACTTGTAGAATCATTGATGCTACAGTACCCTATAATCTAGGATCAATCTCATTACCCGGTTGCTCTCGGGAGCATCTCGAAACTCCGTATCTGATCTGGACCGTACGTCGGAAGTCCGATTAACACAAGGTTAAGGAACTAGGACCGCCTCGCTGGGCTTGACAACCACCTCGAAAATCAGGTCCAGCCGATGTTCCACGGCCATTCGCTTGAGTCCGGAGCGAGGGGGTGTGAAAATCACTCTTTCCTTTACAAAATAAATATCTAGAATAGTGATCTGGCACCATTCGCTTGCGGATCAGTATTAAGCAACCAAACCGTCAGAATCAGATCAAATTACACCCTCGGATCAGGAAAAATTTCAGAAACATTTACATGTACTTGGAATTTCGGATCGTGGCCCACTGACCGTTGAACTGGAAGTGGTCCGCCACGTGCAATTTGGGAATCCGATCGATTCGAAAACATAATCCCACATAGATCCATGTGTGGTGAGCTTAAGTCTGACGTTTGGCTCAAGGAGGGCCACCAGAACCTCTCTTTTGAGCTGGAAAAGTGACGAAATACCTATATTAGCAGTAACCCTTGAAAAGGAGTCTATTTCGGTGAGTTTTGAGACTATATAAGGACCTTAAACCCTCTCTCATGGCAGCCATACGAATTTGGGATTTGAGAGAGGGAAAAGAGAGAGAAAGTGAGGGAGAAGTGGGAGGATCTCCCTACTATCGTTCCCTGCCACCACACGGGCTGCACCATCCCTTCCTTGACGCTTTTCCCGGCGTTTCCGGCGTGGTTTCTAGGTAAGAAACCCTAACCCTAATCTGTTTTGGGGTTTAGACTGTTGTAGGTTGTGAAATAGCTAACCTATTTCGTTCTATAGGTTGCCAAACTGCCGAATACGGAAGCTTAGCAAACCTATCGATTCCGTTGCGATTCTACGACAAAAGGTGCGGACTTTAGGTGTATAGGTTATGGTTTTCAACGCTTTCAATGTCAGATAATGATAGATTCATGATCTGCATGCAATTGCACATGTACAAAGTGCTGTCTGTTTTCCGTTTCGATTAAAGATGAAAAATATGGAATTCTACATATTCTAGGTATTTGTAGAAAATACCGTATACGTATAAATTTTGGAAATGTGTTTGACATGATTAATTGTTGTATGAATGTATGATATATGGATAAAATACTAATTTGGCGAAAGGATTCGTCCAAATACATGTTCTACTAATATACACTATGTATGTAGAAATACTGTATTGTAGAAGGTACCGTATACGTATGTATTTGGAGATGTGTTTGCCATGATTATTTGTTGTATGAATATATTATACATGCGTAAATTACTAGTTTGGCGAAAGAGATCGCCCTAATGCATGTTTGCTAACATATACTATGTATGTTGGAATAGTGTATTCTAAGTGTTTATTGAAAGGACTAAGTAAATATGGATTTATGATTTATGTTTGTCATGTGTATTGAATGTAAGAACATGATTGAAATGTACTAGTCAATCCCTTGACGAAAGGATTTGCCCTAAATCACGCCACGGTCAATACACTACATATGTTAAAGTGTGTAGTCCAAGTGTTTGTGGAAATGACTGAATGAATATAGAACTTGGACCCATGCTTGCCATGACTATCCGTCGTGGGTGCACGCGTGTTATATTTGGGGTAGCTCCCTAGTAGAAGGATTTGGCCTAATACCGATGTGATCAACATATGTCATGTATGTGATGTATGTAGTTCAAGTGTTTCTTGAAATGTCTGAATGAGTAGCAGTTAGCAAATTGTAATGCATAAGGGTGTTGAGATATGATTCTCAACCTCTTTTAATTATGTGAATGATCTCCTTTGATAGTTGTGTGATTAGGAATTGAACATGTACAAACTCATGCTTGTGTTGTGATTCATAACATGCTCAACTGCTTTATGATTTTAACTATTAATGCATATGTTTAAATCTATATTTACGTTGTATGATCCGTCATGGGTGATGGGGGAGCGGAGCAACGAGTGCATGCAACAGCCCTGGCAGCCCTAAACGGATAATACCAGACCTTGATTGTATGAGTTGAATCTTGATCCATTACTGCTTTACCTATCTACAATTGATTGTGTTTGGGGCTATTGTATAGTCCAGGCAATCGGTAACGGGATTGAATTCGTGGCTGAGATTCATTTGCCACGTGGGATGTGTTCGACGAACTCGAGTCGTGCGTTGTTTGTCGGCAGTGGCTAGGCCACACGAAGTTGTTTATGCACTTCATGTCGTGCAGCTCAACGGGCGATCGTGCTAGTCGAGCTCGTCAGGTAACCCAATCTGCCTTATGCATGTTCACCCTGTTTGGACGCTATTACTTGAACCTAGGGTACCAAACTTACCAGTGAAACCCCTTTTAACCATGGTACCTCGATCCGGTAAGACGCATGAGCCGGGCATGGTGGTATGGGACACCGTGGTTGAGCTGTCGGCCTACGCTGGGGCCATGTGCCTCTCCGTAGTGACCATTGCGCAACCAGACTCGTGAGCTGAATATGGTGGTATGGGACACTGTATTTGAGCTGTCGATACCTACGGCGAGAGCCGAGTACGGTGAGACCTGTACTCGTACTGACGGGCGACGAGTCCTCTGTAGTATCTTCGAGTATACTCCAATGGCTGTGATTGGCAACGAGTCTTTCACAGCGACTAGAGTATGAGTGGAGCCGAGTACGGTGAGACCTGTACTCGAGCTGACGGCTAGTAATTGAGCCGAGTACGGTGAGACCTGTACTCGAGCTGACGGTTAGCAATTGAGCCGCATACGGTGAGATCTGTATCCGTGCTGACGGGTGACGAGCCCTTTGTGATGCCTTCGCTAAGCCTCTCAAACCATAATATCGTATGAGATTAACTAGGATTGACGACCCTAGAATGGATCATGTTTGGGAATGATACAAGGGAGGTACCTTAGTTTCCCAATACTGCTTTTTGAAATGGACTAATAATAACTCGGTAATCATGATCATCATCGCACCGCGTGTGCTTAGTAGATGTGGCGCACTGAGGGAGTTAAGCATTCGCGAACGTAAGATGATGTCGCATGAGGGTGGTTTGGCAAGGGCATACATCATGTCATTTCATACTTGCATTAAATAAGAGTAGTTAGAATTGTTTGATTGTACTGCTTTATCATTACTGCTTGACTGAGTTGATAACATGCTTTACTGTTCCACTGAGTTGATCACTCACTCCCACGTTACGGGACGGTGTTGTACACACCAACTAGATTTGTTGAGTTTCAGGTGATGGCGATGCTTGTGAAGCAGAGCCGGACTACTTCTATGATGATAGGAGGAGTTCTCCTATCTGTATCTCTCTGACAGGTCAATGAAGACCTGATATTGTATTGACGGGGCTATGGTACTTGGGATAAGAGACATTACACTTCCTCACATTGGTATATTTTAGAACTGTACTTGTAATTATTTAACCTGGTAATGTTATCACACTCTAGAGACTCATCATAGTTTATATATTTTATCTATCTATCACAGTCTTCCGCTTGCAAATTTAACTGTCTCTGGAGTATGATATGTTGTTTTGGCTTAATCTCACTCATATTCAATGCACGAATACAGTCAACATTCAATCATCATTCATTTTGTTGCATAAGTGATGTTTTGGAACTCGGGAGTTGAGTTTATGCTCGACCCCCGATTTTCAGGGCGTTACAATTTCTGTTCCCACTGGGACACTATGCTAACTACACTTTGGGCATAACTTCCTCAATTGGGTCGGGACCACATTCTCCTTTTTTTTTTCTTTTTTTTTTTTTTGCACATAAATAACTAACTTTGCATATACATTCCATGTTAGCACTAATGCCATTAAGATCTTTCTCAATCAAGTGCAGATTTGAGAACTTGATTATGCTCTCGTACCGATAGAAGACTTTATTTATGTCAGATCTCTCCAAATTAGTAGCACTCCACACTTGCTATGAAACAACATTTATAATTATAGAGATGATATCCTGTTAGCTGAACGAAGCAAATGGAGCACAACAACAATAGCAGCAAAAAAAAAAAAAAAAAAGTCCATGTACACTGAGAGTATCCAATTCAGGCCCTCCTAAGGCATCATAGTAGTGATCTATTGGTAAAACATTAATTCCAACAGTCTGTATACTGTTAACCTCTGGTTCTCATTTTTTTGGAATTGTATAATCATAAAGAAATGGAAATAATGTGAAATTAGATGATTTTTTTTTTTTTTGGAATTGTACCTTTTGATCACGCATAGGCTGCAGATGAAACACATTCCAGAACTTCTTACATGCATCAGTTCAAACAACTTAGAAGCACTTTACAGAAGAAATGGTAAAGAAAAAAAAAATCAAAGAAGACCAATGATGTCAATGTCCATCTTATGCATTTGAACCAAAATCCCATTCTTTCAAGCATAGAGAGGGAGAGAAGAAATCTAAAATTGACATCTTATTATATTAGAGCAAACACAAAACGTAAGTTCATAATATAATGGATATAGACTAGAAATAATGCACTAAAATGTTTTTGGGATCAATATCCATAAAGGTCATTGATCAAGAATCTTAAAGAATTTGTTCAACCTAGCAATCATTGGTAAACGCAACAAATTGTTCTGCTGTTCATGTCACGCCCAAAACTCGAAAATCGGATTCACAGGAATCCCGATTGTCGAATCCGATGTCGACAGCCTCCGTAATACCCCCATTCTCGGCTACCAGCGCCCATATGCCAGGTTCCGATCCTGGGATCTCACAAGGAGGATTTTCCCGACATACATTTATCTCATAAGAAGCACAACACAAGTATACCCAAATCACAAAGATAACATCACCATCACATATCCACTGATATAAACTTGAATACAATGCTGAAAGGAAACATACATATGTCAAAATAAAATCAAAGCTTTAGAAGTCAGCTACAAGCTCCAAGCTCCACGATGCTGCAACCTAACATCAGCTACACGCGTTTATCGTGCATAAGCTTATAGAAAGCTTATAGGGTGGTGAAAGTGTGTGCACCAAGTAAGTGTCAAGTATGCAATACAATGCCATGAATCATACAATGGAATAAATGGAAATACTGACAAGATACGATATCAGAGTAAGCGAAATTATACTGGAGTCATACAATATCAGAGTACGCAATACAGATCAGCTATACAAATGAGGAGTCAAAGAGAGCAAAATATCAGATGCCGAAGGTGCAATGCAATATGTAAATCCTACTAAATCCGTCTAGGCCATATAAGTGCAGGAACATAGTAATCCAAAATGCTAAGTACTGTGGATGCAATGTAATATGCGGTGCGAATGAAATGACTATGCTGGAGTGTGAAGTCGGGATGATAGTACGTAGTATCGCGGGCTACGGGATCTACCACAAAGGAGTCCTATCCAAACCAGTCTCATACCTAAATTTGGATAGTCAGACTCAACGTGGTAAACTCCTGATCTCAGGTTAGTCGCGCGCCCAACCGAAATCCTGGCCATGCAAAGGTACACGTAACAAATAGTTACGCACCACTAGTCCGAGTGGATAGTGAATGACTGAATGAATGAATATGCAATTCCTGCTCACTAAGTCCACATATCAGTACGGTTACTCTCTGAGGAATCACCGAGGTCTATTGCACTTCAACCCTGATGTCGCTAGGGCGTATGGTAATCATAATCCTGATATGCATGTGGAGGCTACAACCCTGATGTCGCTAGGGCGTATGGTAATCATAATCACACAATGCGAGATGCATGAGTCACACAGTCCAATCATGCATCGATCCTGCACATATCGTGCGCTCATATGGGGCAACTCCGTTCATCAGGGAGTCCCTTGAACAACCTGTCCCATGGCATATACAACGGTCAACCACATCTCATATCAAACATGTAGATGATGTGTATGGGCATGTATCATAATGCTATGTTGTCACATACTCATAACCGGTATTAACAATCGGCCTCGACAATCAGCCTCGACAATGTGGACATTTAAACACATTGCCCCCAATGGGTGGCCCGCATAGAGCCTAACATATAGTGGACCATGGCCTCACAAAGGGCCTGATATACAACACCATGGGCCTCACTCAAGAGCTTAATACGCATCACGATGGGCCTTTCACATGGGCCTAACATACATCACAATGAGCTCCATCGCCCAGCCCTCAATTGCATCACAATGGGCCTCATCACATAGGCCTCATATACATCACAATGGGCCTTAAACACGGGCTGAATACACATCACAATGGGCCTCAAACACGGACTGAATACACGACCTTGACAATCACAATGGGCCTCAAACATAAGCCGTATATACATAGGTATATACATCACAATGGGCCTCAAACATAAGCCGTATATACATCACATAGGTCTCGACAATCGGCCTCGGTAATCGAAATCGGCCTCGACAAATCAAAATTGGCCTCGATACTCGACCTTGACAATCAGAATCGGCTTATACAATCGGCCTCGACAAATCAGAATCGGCATCGATACTCAACCTTGACAATCGGAATCGGTCGATAATCGAAATCAGCGAATCGGTCATGCCAATTGGAATAGGCAATCGGCCACGACAATCAGGATTGATCGATAATCAGAATCGGTAAATCGGTCACGTCAATCGAAATTAGCAATCGGTCATGATGATCGGCCTCGATCGCTAATCGGCAATCGACCACGACAATCAGAATCAATCGATAATTGAAATCGGCAAATCAGTCACGTCAATCGGAATCGGCAATCGGCCACGACAATCAGGATCGATCGATAATTAGAATCGGCAAATAGGTCACATCAATCAGAATCGGTGATCGGTCATGACAATCGGAATCGATCGATAATCAAAATTGGCAAATCGGTCGCGTCAATCGGAATCAGCAATTGATCACGACAGTCGAAATTGATCGATAATCAGAATCGGCAAATCGGTCACGTCAATCGGAATCGGCAATCGGTCATGACAATCGGAATCGATCGATAATCAGAATCGGCAAATCGGTGGCGTCAATCAGAATCGGCAATCGGTCATGATAATCGGAATTGATCGATAATCGGAATCGACAAATTGGTCACGTCAATCGAAATCGACAATCGGTTACGACAATCGGAATCGACAATCGTTTACGATAATCAGAATCTGTAAGAATGGGCTTAACAAGGCCTAAGGGAAGGTCACAATGAGGACATCTAACCATCATTGCCCATCAATATGGACATCTAACCAACATTGCTCCCAAGGAGTGGCCCACATAAGGGATTCATATGCAACGTAGCGGCCACACATACGTCACATTGGGCCTCATTTATGGGGCCTCGCATACATCACAATGGGCCTTGCCCAAGGGCCTAACATACATCAAGTCGGGCCTCATTGCATGGGCCTAATATGCATCGCAATGGGTCACACCAGTGGGCCTAAAAAAACATTAAGTGGGCCGCATACATTTCCAAAAAAAATGAATCTTATGGAAAGATCATCTGGACCATACTACAAGTGGCAGTGGAGATAATGATTCCCACCGATAAAATCCTACGTTGCCACCATAACATTTTTTTTCCACCCAATGTTTTCGTATGGTTACAAGGACCTGAATTAAGTGGAATATCACACTGATCCAAAGCTTCTGAGTAACTAAAAAGGGTTTCAAGGGTAGCCGTCGTTCAACCCCCACTGCTTTTGTAGTGTGGACCACTGATAGTTAGATCTGTCTTATTATTTTTTTTTTCTCAAGCCTTAAGATGAGCTCACGGGATGGATGGATGGTGTGGATGTGTCACATACATTAAGGAAGGCCCGGCAGGTGGGTGGCGTGGATGAAATGCATACATCAATGGTGTGTACCACCATCCATCTGCTGGACGGTGGATAAAACACATACATTAAGTGGGTCCCACGTGTTAGAGACGAACAGAGTAGATAAAACACTTACATTACGGTGGAGTCCCACCAAGTGAACAGTCTAGACGTTAGGTGGGCCTACACAGCAACGTCTAGTAACTGGACAGTGCAGGTACAAACATACATCACGGTGAGGTTCACACGTCCAGAGATTGGACGGTGTGAATAAGAACATATACATGAAGGTGGGGTCCACATGTGGCCAAACTGATGGACGGCTGGATAGAATACATGCCTCCAAGGGGCCACCGTCCCTGGCAGATGGACGGCTGCAGATACATCACGGTGGCAGCTGTGCACCATCCACACAATCCAGCACCGTCCAGATGGTCTGGACGGTGTGGATGAAACAAATACATCACTTTGGTGGCCCGGAGGGCCTGCTGACGTCAATAGGCAGCCTAGCTGCTGGTGTGGCCTGCTGGCCCACCGTCCAGGAGGACGGTTGAAATATAACACATACGTCATGAAATATAACACATACATCATGATAGGGCGCACAGAACCTGCTGTATGAGACAGCAGCTGCTACGTGCAGCGTGGGACCCACCGTCCTAACTCGAACGGTGTAGATCCAGTATAACATCAAGGTGGGTCCCAAGTACGTGGGCCATCCACATAGTATTATTAATATAATATATATTATATATTATACAATGGCAGAAGGCTGCCCAAACTCACCGTCCAGATGGTCTGGACGGTGTAGATCATATATATTAAAGGTGGGTCCCACGTACGTGGGCCACCATTTCATTGTGTAATATAAATATTATATTATAAAATAATATATCATATAAGTGTATATACACGTGTGTGTGGGAGGGTGGAAGTGTCAGTGTCCAGACGGACGGCTGGATTAAGATACATCCAGCAAGGTGGGCCCACAACTGGCGGATGGTGTGGATTTAAATCCACAAATCACGTTGGACCCCACCGTCCCTGATGGACGGTGAGAATACAACAGATACGTCAGGGTTGGCCCCACAACACGTGGCCCACCAGCTGGACAGCTGTACAGGTCTTGTTGCTACCGTCTAAGTGATGGACGGTAGGATGAAACACGTCCATCATGTGGCGTTTCACGTGGATGGGGTCCACCGAGTTGCTGGCACCCTACAGAAGCTACGCACTGCTCGTCCGTCAGGTGGACAAGGTGGATTTAAGACTCGTGCATCGTGGTGGTTCACAACACCGTCCATCCATATCTAGCACAGATGGACGGTGTAGATGCAATACATGTACACCAAGTGGGGTCACGGCTGCTTGGCAGCGTGGATAGTACACATACATCACAGCAAGGTTTCCACTGCTGGATGGGGTGACACCTGACGCACATCAAGGTGCATCTATCACCACATCAAGGTGGGTCCAGCATCGTCTGGATGGCCCGAAAAATACACACATCAGGTGAGCCATCATACAATAAAGAGTGAGAGAGAGACGGAGGTCCGAGTAGAGGAGGGACCCCACCACTATGGGTCCCTTTTGATACAAATCACACATCAAGATGGGTCCCACCATAAGCGGGCCGTCAAATCAACAAATGAAAGCACCAACCTAAGGATCTTCTCTTCCTTCTTCCGTCTGTAGCCTCTAGAGGTCCAATGGATGGACTTCAACAGTTGAGATTGATCATGGAGGGTAGGATTGGATGGTAGGAAGGTGGGCCACACCTAGCCTTCTCATGGAGGTTGGGAGAGAGGTATGGGTTGTGATGGGGTGAGTGATGTGTTGGGTGATGGGTTGATTGATGTGTTGTACTTGACATGTGCTTGACATTGATGGGATTGATGGGACATGATTTGAATTCTCTCTTGGGTTTGCAAATGCGTGGCGTTTTTCCTCGAACTGAGCGCGGGCCCACATCTTTTGGCATGGGTATCGCCTCGGCGCGTGAGACGCGGCATCGGAACCGCGGCAACGGCGCGGTCGCTAGGGTACAAGTCTCGGGTCGCGCCGACTTTGATATATGGGACACGACTCAGGATCGTGCGCAAATGCCAGCAACAAATCGCGGGTCGCATGAATTGTATTTGGAGGACCGCGGAAGCCTACGGAACGGTACGATTTAGGACACAAGCCTTATAGTTCAGCCTACCCTCAATAAAACATTTCACGGATATGGGCACTATCTCATTTTTCACTACAGAGAATCCTGATCATCAGATATGGGCACTATCTCATTTTTCATTTCAGCATAAGCTACCACGCGATACTTGGAATTTCTCCATCATTACAATTTTCACTGCCCATAAATTTAAAAAGAAAAAAGAAAAAAAAAAAAGTCATCTGTCAAGTCTTGAGCAAGGGGAGTCAAGTGTTAGTTTTGCACCATTTATAAAATGGTAGTGAGACTTTAGACATACACATGGCATGCTTGTATGGCAATCCAGACCATCCAAATCTATGGATGGAGCACAAGTGCATAATAAAAAATCTTCACTGAGAAGATAACATTAACCATCAGATTTGTTCTTACAAATTTGGACCATTTACTTCTATTTTTAACCATCTATCCATATGATATCCATTAATTGGATGGTTAGGATTGCTTGATCAGTGTGATTTAGAAATGTCTGATTTTAGAAATGCTCCATCAACAATGAGATCCATAATCTGGATGGTGTGTATAGCTGTAAATCAATCTGATATGTAAGGTGGATGAGTCACTGCCAATTTTTAAATGGTGCCAAAAAAAAAAAAAAAAAAAGATGCAATAGCTCTATTGAATTTACCATTTTATCCTAGAAAGTGAATTGTCTATCAGTGGAAGGAGAGTAATAAATATGAATTCCCTTTCTATTTTCAAATCAGGTGGAGAAGGAAAATGAAAAAAAGAAAAAAAAAAAGAAGAAAAGTTAGGAGAGAAAAGTACAGAAAGAGAAGAGGGGAGTCTAACAACATAGAAAATCTGCTACACAAGAAAGAAATGCATCCACAACATTCCTTGAAAATTCTGATTCAAGCTAAATTGTTGGATGTAACTCGATGAGGCTGTTACCTGGCTCTAGTTTTTGAACTCCTCTGTTTCTCATTGCTTCTCTCACTCTTGTCACTTTGTTCCATTGGCTAGCACTTGCAAACATGTTCGCTAGAAGAACATAATCCCCACTTTGAAAGAAACGAATCCAACCGTCTGCAGATCAAACAATGTATGAAGAAGTTGGACAAAGCAAAAACTTTCAAGGAAAGAAATCAGAAAAGAAAACAAATAGAAGAGAACTGTTGTAGTGTACAAACCTCAACTGTTTGAGAGCTAATGTTGACTTTTCACATCTATATAAAGGGTGGGAAAATTTTCAAGGAAATTGTCGATGATGGTGCTTAGAAATTTCTCATGTAGGTGTTCTATTAGGCGTTAATTGTTTGACTTCTTTGGTTAGTCGGAAAGAACCCAGGCAGGTTCATTGCAACTCTCCACCGTACAGTCAATTGCAACCTGTAAGATGATATAAGTTCATATCCACCTCACTACAACAAAAATGGCCTTGTGGCTAGAAATGAACAATCAACCAAACCATATACAAGAATTCCAGGACATGACAGTATATTCATATATATTTATGTATTTTAATGCATGCATGGATTGTGACATCTTTGGAAGAATAATAGAAAGCTACTTTGGGTGTGCATGTGCGTTTGGAAATTCATGAGAACCTATTTTCCTCACCCATGAGAATGTGTTGATGTCAGCGGTTTCATGGCAGGTTGTTAATCTTCTCTCTTTGCCCTCTCTATATGCAGAAATGTGCTCCTTGTGGCGCAGGCTCAGCTTCTTAATGGCCTTAATGATAACATCGATTCCACCGTTCGCTCTCATGGACTTGGTGCTGACAGAAGTGAATGAACATATGATTTTATTCAGAATTTTCAACTTGGGACACATGAATTGCAAGATTTTCAACTATAGAGCAAATATCAAATTTCTGACGGCAACCCATGTTAAGGAAGTATGTTTGACAGATGAAGAATTTTCAACCATAGAGCAAATATCGAATTTTCCTACACTTAGTACTACATGCGGAAAATGTCCATGCTTCAGTATGCTTTGTGATGGAGAACAACCCATACACCAAAAACACCCACAACAATTAATAGGAAACTTCACATTCATCTGTAAAAATATGAATCCGCACAAGGAAAACGGAACAAAAAGGAAAAAGAAAATGTAAACTTGTGAAGATGTCAAGACATGATACACAAAACACAAAGCTCCCAACTCAAGAATACAAACCTGCAGTCAAACAAGGAAAAGCTACATGAAGCACTCTAAATAGTGAAGAAAAAGAAATGTATTCATGGACTTATAACCAATCTGTTTCAGAATCGTAAGGCAAATATCGAAGTAGAAACTGTATAATCATATACAATATAACACACACTTACAATCATTAAATCATGATTATGTATATCCTAAAATCAGTGTAGAACTCAACACAAGTTCCAAACATCACTTATGCATGCTTAGATTGAATGCATCAATACATGTGAGATTATACAAACAGTCTTATACTAGATCAAACTATAAAACGCAAACGGAAGGCTGAAAGAGGTAAACAGATTTATATAAAACCAAAAATGTCACAATCGGTCTATAGAGTATGAACATCTTACTGAGTTACCATATACATGTATTTGTTTCAAAAAAAATCAAAATGCCAAAATGGTACAACTATGCTAATACACCCTGTAGCCCCATCATCTAAATGGCCTAAGCATAGCCTCCAGAGAACTGCATGTAGGAGAACTCATCCTGATCGTCATAGTAATCAGGCTCAGCCTCCTGTGAATCGTCGGCACCTGCATCTAAGACAGAGTCTGGTAGGTGTCCAGAACAACGTCCCATAACGTGGGAGTGAGTAGCTAACTCAGTGAAACAATAAAGCATAGGTTAACATGTTATCAATTCAGTCAAGCAGTAATGATAAGCAGTACAATCAACGTTCCTAAGTACTGTAATTAATGCGAGGATGAGATGCGATTATGATGCATGCCCTTGCCAACATACTCCCTCGTGCGGCACCATCTTTCGTCCGCGGCATGCTGTCACCCTCAGTGCTAGACATCTTCCAGGCACATGCAATGCGATGATGAGCATGATTACCGAGTTGTTATTAGTCCACTTCAAACAGCAGTATTGGGAAACTAAGGTACCTTCCTTGTATCATTCCCAAACAATGATCCATTCCAGGGTCGTCAGTCCTAGACAATCACATACGATGATACGGTTCTAAGTCGCTGTAAAGGGCTGCCGGGCTGTTACACACACTCGTTGCACCGCTCCCCCATCACCTTATCAATACAGGCCTAGTTTATACTCTGTTACTACGGGAAGGCTCGTCGCCTCTCTGCAGCTTCAGAGTATGCTCGAGGTCACTACAAAGGGCTCGTCACCAATCAATGTAGGCCGACAGCTCGAAAACAGTGTCTCATACCACCGTATTCGACTCACGAGTCTGGGTTGCTCACTGGTCCCTACGGTGAGGCACGTGGCCCCAGCGTAGGCCGACAGCTTGACCACGGTGTCCCATACCACAATGCGCGGCTCATGAGTCTTAGCGGATCGAGGTACCACGGTTAACGGGATTCCACTGGTAAGATTAGTACCTCAGGTTCAAACAGAGGCGTCCAAACATGGTAAACATACAGAAGACAGATCGGGTTAATTGACGAGCCTGAATAGCACGAGCACACAACCAACTGAATGACATGAAGTGCATGAACACTTTGCGTGGCCTAACCACTGTCGCCAACTGAAGTACGACTCGGGTTCGTCAAACACATCCTACGTGGCGAATGGATCTCAACCACGTACTCAAGTCTGTTACCGATTGTCTAGACTATAATCATAGCCCCAATCACAATCAATCCTTAACCAGAAGCATGTAGAGTAAAACATCATAAACAAAGTAATTCAAGCATGTTAACAAACATGTCATAAAGCATGTTACAAAGCACAATATAAACAAGAAATATAAACACATATATTTCATAGTAAGCAGTTAAATTAAACAACCAACATGGAGGAAATCATATACATTTCTAAGTTAGTTGAGAATCCTATCTCAACACCTGCCTAAAGCACAATCATCTAAGTACTCACTCATACAAGCATTTTCACAAACACTTAGAATGTACTTCTTAACATACATAACGTATATTAACCAAAACATGTATTTGGGCGAACCCTTTCGCCGAGTAAGTATCATACACATATATAGCATATACATATAGTCATTTATCATGGCAAACACACTTTCAAAATTTATACGTATACGGTACTTTCTACAAATACGAGGAATACAGTATATCCAACATAGTTAACATATAATCGAAAAACGAAATGGACAACACTTTGTACATGTGCAATAACATACAGATCATGAATTTGTCATTATCTAACATTGAAAGCGTTGAAAACCATAACCTATACACCTAAAGTCCGCACCTTACACCGTAGAAGCGAAATGAATTTGGTAGGAATGCTACGACTCCTTCCACGACAGTATATCGACCTAAAGCACAAGTAGTGTTAGCTATTTCGCTAATTGAATTAATGGAAGCCCTAAATCAGATTAGGGTTAGTTAGAGTTTTCTTACCTAGAATGAAGTCAGAATCATCGGAAAAGTGATTAGAATGGTGTGGTTAAGCTCGTATAGCAAGAGGATAGAGTGACAGGAAGTTTCTCTCACAACTCTCACACTTTCTCTTTCTTTTTTCTCCCTCTCCTTAGGGTTTTTCTCAAATTCGTATGGGCTGAATGAGAGAGGGTTTAAGGTCCTTATATAGCCTAAAACTTCACCGAAATTGACCTAAGGTCAAGGTATACTTAGATTATAACCAAAGTGGGTCTGTTCCGTCTCAACAGAGCACTTCTGGTGGCCCCTTTTTTGTGTGCGGTCAGACTTAAGCTCACTAACGCTGGATCTAGGTATAGTTAAGTTTTCGTTCTAGTTGGATTCTCAGATCACACGTGGCAGACCAGTTTCAGTTCAACGGTCACTGAAACTTGATCGGGGATTTTAAGTACACTGCCATGTGTATAAAATTTCTCCTAATCCGAGGGTGTATTCTGGCTTGATTCTGACGGTCGGAATCCTTATAACTGATCCGCAAGCGACACGTGCCAGATTACTTAAAGTTATATTTTATTTTTACTTAATTTCACATTTCTCACACCCTTCACTCCGAGCTCAAGCGAATAGCGCTGGGACATTATCTAGATTTGATCTCTTAGATGGTTATCAAGCCCAGCAAGGCCGTCCTAACTCTATAACCTCGTATTATTCGAATTTTTGATGTGCGGTCCAGATCTAATATGGAGTTTCCATGAGCTCCCGAGAACAGACGAGTAATGAGATTGATCCTAGATTTTAGGGTAATGTAGCGTCAACAATTCCACAAGTTTTGGGTCTTGCAGATCGTATTTAAAGTGATTAGTACGGATTTCATGGCTAATCTAGTTTAGCACTTAGTTAACTTTGTCTAATTTCTGAAGGATTTGATCCTAAGTGATTTCTGCCCGAGGTGGTACTCGGGGCATTGTACGAAATTTTCTGAGTCGTTACAAGAATTTTTCAATGAGACTCTTGATCCACACATGATTGAGATCCTGACTGTTCATCGGGTGGAGCCACAACTTAGATGTGTTGACCCAAAACTCAGGTCTATGGGCTAATCATGTGCTCCTCACGTGTAGACAAGAATAGATAGTTAAAAAAACTTGATTCATAGCACATTTGATGTATACATGTGTTCCACCAGATTGCAAGTCCGTTTTACAAATTTCAGGTTGGCATGGAAAACATGACTGTTTCTATGGTGGAGAATCATGAACTGCATAGTCTTATGCATAGCGGTTAAATTGCAGACCTATCATGGATATAGAATGGCCTAACAATCATTTAACTGATAAAATAGACAAAGGACCTCTGTTTTAGAGAAAACCCAAATCGAACCACTTGAAACTAAAAATTAAAAAATAAAATAAACCTCTGTTTTGCCGCTTTCTTTTGCAACAATCCAAAACCAAAAAGAAGAAGAAGCAAAAATCCAATCAAATTGCTTCTTTACTAACAAGTTTTATATATATATATATATATATATATATATATATATAGATATATATATATATATATATATATATATATATATATATATATATATAACAAGTTATTTTAGACTACTAAAGCTAAAATGGACAATCCTGCAAGTGAACCTGTTAGAATTCCTCCTGCTCCATCTTCATGTCCTATATAACAAAATACATAAATGCGGAGAGGCTCCCAATCAGCTCTTCAACTCTCCAGGAAAAATGGTCTTCGTGAAAGCTCAGGAGCATTGGACTATTAGATCTCCTTTAGCTTTCTGTGTCCAATGCACCTCACAACTTTCTGTGACCAGCTGTTGTCCTTCATTATGGTGTAGAGAACGCACAAAATAGTCACTTAAATACATCCAGACAAATCACAGTAGCACTTCTCTAACATTCAAATTTTCAAAACCAAATTGGAAAAAAGAGAATCAAAGTCAACTAAATCAGACTTTGTTACTAAAAATCCAACAACATACGAATTCAGCCAAACCCATCACAGAAACAGTACTCAAACTTAAAAATTTTTTTTAAAAAAAAATAAAAATCTAAAACTCCCAAAAGTAAAATCTTTTGAATTTCCAATCAGCTACACCAAAAATCAGTTTAAAACAGTAGTTGAGAAATCGCGGGTGTTTTTCCCTACAGGTTAGAGAAATGCTTTACACAGGTCCAGGGAAAACAATTTGAGAATAGGGCAACAACATCATTATAGGTTCCTGAACACAGTAAATATCCTCGTGAGGCTAAACCTTTGTAACAATACTACAAATGAAGCCAACTACTGCATTCATTAAAACAAAGAAAAATCATATAAAAAATCAAATGATTTCAAAAGGATTAATTTGTTGTTACCAGTCCTGTTGCATTTTGCAAAACCAAAAACCACTCCCAAGAGGACTTAGACCTTTTCGAATTGTCACTCTCTTTCCAATATGCCAACTTCTCACAACCACTCAATTCCCACCTCAAGGAAAGAGATGATGAGTTTGCAAAATCCCTTCCTAATGAGGTGGATCTATGTTGATTGTTCCCCTCCCATATATTAGGTTAGTCTACTCATGGATGGGCCAAAAAAATATGAAAGAAACAGAGAGATTAAATGTGCAGCAGTGGTACACGTTATTGGTTGAAGCATTTCTTCAAACAACTAACCTACATATGTCAGCGGCCATGGACAACGGCTGATATGGCTGCCGCTGCTTGATAATCGAAAGGGAGAAGACAGAGAAGAGAGAGAGAGAGAGAGAGAGAGAGGAGACCTTCAAGAGAAGAGCTTCATTCATTTCTCTTCTCTTTTCTCTTCTTCTTCTTCAATTTTCTTCGATTGTTGGAGAGAGATCGAAGAGGAACAACACGTTGAAGAAAACGAGGGGGAGAGAGAGAGAGAGAGAGAGAGAGAGAGAGAGAGAGAGAGAGAGAGAGAGAGAGAGAGAAGAGAGAGAGAGAGAGTTTTCGGGTCGGATATTGCAGGGAGGAGAGAAAATGGGAGATGGGTTTTGGTAGAAAAGAGGTGGGAGAAGAAGAGGCAGGATGGATTTTGGGATAGGCGCATAAGGGTTTTGGATATTTGGGGATAGGGCCGTGCGGGATAGGGTTTAATTTGGGGGATTTTTTATTTTTTGTGGCGGTGGCCCGTTTTGTACACAGGCGGCCACATAAAAATGCCCCTCATTCCATCTACAGTGGCGGTTTTTTGTTACCGCCGGTGCCAAAAACGCCCACAATAGCCATTTTTCTTGTAGTGCACATACAGCAAGAATCCGCTCCCCCTAACATCATGTCTCTGTACTTAACTACTGTGTTTGTGGGCCACTGATTGCATATCCGAGTCTTGATTTATTTATTTATTTTTGGGTATTCTTCATCCTCAGCGAGGCCCAATGGTTTGGATAATTAGAAATGGCCCAAAAAAATCCAACGGCTACAGTTCTGACGTTTCATGCGGAAGAAAAAAAAAGAAGGCAAAAGCGCATAGACGTGCTGTAGGCTTATAGAAAATCTATAAATGAATGCATATGGCAAGACGTGCTGCAGCCGGTAAAAATGAGGGTTGCCGGTCATTTAATGCAAACGACAAACATCCACTGCGGGTTAACGGCCACCTGCACCAGGATGATTAATATATATACTCACGAAAACGCTTGCGTCGCTATCGTAGGCAGACGGTAGGAGTAACTTTCACTGACGTGGATAAACATCCACCCCATCCATTAGGTGCTACACCTTATCTTTGGACCCTAGTCCAAAAATCAGGCCGATTGAAAACTCAGGTGGGCTACACCGTACGAAGCAGTTGAGATGAAAAGTCCGCTATATCTCATCCAATCCATATATCTAATGTATCACACCACGGTGGGTGGATTTTTAGAAAATCAGAACATTCCAAAAACTCATGTGGATCACAGCTCGTGAATTTAGCGGTCTTAGGTATGATTTAACATCATTTCCTATGTTGTTGCTCGATATAAATTATGTTCTTAGCGTAGAATGACTTTTAGAATCAACTATGCCGGCCCAGATGATGGATGATGGGGATACGATGCATGTTTCTCCCATATGTAGCCACGTATTAATAGTAAATCAAAGCGTCGGCGTGCCTACGCAGGTCAGGCTTGCGCAGCCCC
The DNA here is from genome assembly GCA_021015155.1 of Magnolia officinalis. NCBI lineage: Eukaryota > Viridiplantae > Streptophyta > Magnoliopsida > Magnoliales > Magnoliaceae > Magnolia > Magnolia officinalis. The sequence goes on along the minus strand of JAJHSJ010000005.1, from coordinate 46,504,433 downwards.
ATGCTCAGCAAGGATCCGAATGGCCCGGCTATTGCCGCTAACCCGGTTTATCGCTGTACTGGCCTACTATCGGCGTTTCTCCATCCAGGAAGGTATTTTGTAATTCCAAAAAAATGTGGGGAGCATGTATAAAAAAGAAAAGAAAATCTAAGCCGTCCATCATGTGCTTCAACGCATGTTTCTAACAGTGCAATAAATTCAGACTGATACGTGAATAAGGTGGGCTAAACAACAAGGAACAAGTTGAAAGGAAACTTGATTTACATGAAGGACCTAGCCTGTTGTATATATGAAATCCAGGCCATTCAGACCGGATGAAGGGTCTGGAAAACATCAGGCTGTTTCGAAATTCAGATAGGCCCTTTGTAAATTAAGGTTGGGCATCTAATCTTACATTTTAAACTATAATGTAGCTCACTCGAGAGTTGGATCATATGATTTATAAGTGGCTGGTGGTGGTGCTCGATTACTTGTTCTAGTAAGGTGCATGTTAGAATTGAATTTGCAGCTCAATTCAAATAGGACAACTATAGCCTCATTTGTTGAGATAGGTGGATACATAGTATTTGATTAATATCGATTGATATCGGTCACCTATTCAGTTACTTGTTCAATATGTAAATAGGATTATGTGATATTCAGAGGGTAGAGTTTGTTACTTGATAATAGGTTACACCTTTGATTTAATACGAAATAACTTTTCAATACAAATAAAAGAAAATCAAGAAAGGAAACATTTCAGTCGTAGTGAGTAGCTACAAAACACCTTCCTAGATGGAGAAATGAATTTAGCGTATGAGCTTGGACCCAAATTATAACTAAGATCATCAGCCACTTAATTATTGTTACAAATTACACTATGAAATGTGTTCGCAAGTGTAGGGTCGCAATATAATAATAATCTCGGTGAGACCGAGGTCGAATATTCCACAGGGACTAATCTCGTACGTTTCTGAAAGTAACTAGAACTAGAACTAGAAGAAGATGTAAATCTAAATCCGAATAATTGGAAAGAGTAATTGTGAATGATGTAATTGAAACTTGTGAATTTAAAAGTGAGAACTAGGGTGCCAAGGATTCACTTGTAACTATTAAGATGCTACCTTACTTGATTCAAGTAACACAATTGGAATTGAAGTCCTATCCTATCCAATTGGAAAAAATATAATAATCAAATCAAATCTGAACTTTCATTGACCTAATTCTCAATGGATGAGGGTTGTGAGGATTGGAAGGGATTCCATCACCCTACCATGCCCAAGAGACGATGGTGAACAACAGGATTTACCAATCCCACAATCTCAAATAGGAAAAGAAGATATTCAAAGCTATCGTAGCATCTATTATAATTTGAGTCACAACGAGTCATAGAAAACTGAAAACATTCCTTAAAATTAAACTAGAAATCAATGAAGTTCAACATAAATAAGAATAAAATGAAAGTAAACATCTCAATCATGCTACAAGCTTCACCTCTTAGTCCTAACTAAGAGGTTTAGTTAACCATAGACATGATTAAACCAAAATCTTTTAAATAAAACATGAAAACAACCAAGGAAGAAGAAGAAAAACTCTTGGTGGTGGTACTCCACCATTTTTCTCCGCTCCTCAAACCCTAGAAGATCCTTTGGAGAATCCTAGAAACTCTTATTTATAGTTGGGGAACTCTAACTTTCGCATCGAGTTAGAAAAATCTGAAAACTGTTTCAAATTTATGCAGTCCGTGCAAAATCTACATAACCTTTAACTAGTCAAGTGCTATCTTCGACTGGTTGAGTGTCATCTTCGACTATTCGAGAGTAATGTTCGACTAATTGAACTTCGCGCGAATTTAAAAGATAATGTTGTTGGAGTTTCAATTGAATTTTCTCGGGCTAGTCAAACCAGAACTCGGGCTAGTCGAACCAAAACTCGTGTTAGTCGAATTTCACGCGAATTTTTTTTCTTCACTTCAAATCTTCAATTCTCTTCATTCCTCACTTGGTTTTCTTGGATCTTTGACATGTGAATTCTTCAATCTTGTTCTTCTAAGATCCATCCTTTGCCTTGGTGATTCTTAAGCATCAAATCCATGCTTTTAACATTCTTTTCAATCCAAGCTCTTAGGTTCACCTTGCAATACAAACATGTATAAAATATACCCATTAAGCATTATCATGTTCATAAAACCAAAATATAAATAAGGAAAATATGCAATATTTGACACTCAGCAAAATGTAAATAATAGGCAAGAAGTAAAGGATTACACTAATAAATGTAATTAATTTGCAGAAGGGTAGAGTGATTATACTAAGGAATGTAAATGATGGGTAATTAAAAGTACAATTGAGATATATATTGGGTTTGATTAGGTTGTTATTAGAGAAATCTTTCTATTGAATTCATTTACTATTTATAGCCTTAAGTTAATTATCTAGATGCTTCCCACGTTCTGACGATTGATATAATCCTTTAACACGTCTTAACCCTTCTTGTTTATACTCTTGCCATCTATCTTAGTAACCGCTTCTGCACGATCGCTCTTCAATCAACCATTTAGTGGATGATGTGGCATCGCTCGATGCACTTCAATTGTATTATTGTAGAAACCTCTTCATATATCCACAAAAATCTCCAAATACACCACACAAATCGAACAGATCAACACAATGTGCTCTGATAGGCTTTCATAGGAATTAGGAACAATGAGGATGAACATTGCCCCCCACGTCGATTAGCCTTTGGAAAAAGGTGAAAGTGACATGTGACTCCTCATTAATGTAGCAGTCCTTCGGTACATGTGGCAATGCCATAATAACTGCCTCTAACAGATATAGCCCTACACGTCAGCTCTAACCACCCTTTTTCGAAATAAGGGATAACCCTGTCGCGATGTGTGTACTTGTATCGTACAAAACAAAATTTAATGATGCCCTAATAAATGTTCCATTTTTTAGCTGATATAAGCGTTGTTTCAACATTCTTTTCACTCCACGATTCCTTCTTCATCATTCTTCCTCCAAAATTCTAATTCCTTCATTCTCTTTCCAACCTTAGAAATAGTTGCCTCATCATCATCTTCCCTATCTTTCCAACAAGACGACTTAGTCATTGTAATGGTTGCTCTTTCTATCACGCCCCCAACTCGAAAACCAGGATCACAAAATTCCCGATCGCTGAATTCGATGCGGATGGCCTCCATAGTACCGCATTCTCGACTCCCAGCGCTTATACGGCAGATCCCGATCCTGGGATCCTACAAAGAGGATTTTCAACATGAATTTGTCTCATAAGAAGCATAACTACAAGTATACCCAGATCACAAGAACAACATCATCATCACATATCCACTAATATAAACATTTGAATACAATGCTAAAAGGGAAATACATATGTCGTTAATCAAAGCTCCAGAAGACCGCTGCACGCTCCAATGCTCAATATTGCTGCAACCTAATGTCACCTGCACGCATCTATCGTGCATAAGCTTATAGAAAGCTTAGAGGGTGGTGTAAGTGTGTGAGTAGTACATGCGTGCTCAGAATGTAATATCAGAGTAAACAGAGATACTGATAAGTCCACGAACCATACAATATCAGAGTACGCAATACAAATCAGCTATGCAAATGAGGAGTCAAAGAGAGCTAAATATCAGATGTCGATGGTATAATGCAATATATAAATCCTGCTAAGTCCATTTAAGCCATATAAGTACAGAAACATAGCAACCCAAAATGTCATATGCCTGTGGATGTAATACAATATGCGATGCGAATGAAATGACCAAGCTGGAGTGTGATGTCGGGATGATTGTACGTAGTATCGTAGGCTACAGGGTCAACCACAAGGGACTTCTATCCCAACCAGTTCTGTACCTAAATTTGGATAGTCAGGCGCCTCTGATCTCAGGTTAGTCGCGCACCCCAACCGAAATCCTGGCTATTGCGAAGATACACGCAACAAATAGTTGCGCACCATCAGCCTGAGTGGATAGTGAATGGATGAATGAATGAGTGTACAACTCTTACTCAATAAGTCTACATATCAGTACTGTATATCTCTGGGATCATCACCGAGGTTTAGTACACTCCAAGTTGCTACCGTCCCAGCCGGCCACGTAACCCAACGACTGGAAAAGACCTCACTACCCGCCTGTCAGTAGTATACTAATGCCTGCCCTGCTCGTTGATAGCAGACCCATTTGGGAGCTGGTCAAACTCATCCTAGCTTATAGCCCCCTTACTTGGGTGGATAAGGCCACACCCCCTCCCAACCGACCAGACACAGTGGGAGATGTGGCCTACTGGTATTCGGCACTCGAGCGCTCATCTATCCACTCGGTATACATGTTGGGGCGTCTCTTGGCCTCGGAGGCTTAGGGACTTTCACCCCACGGACATTCAAAGTGCCCAGATGCTCGAACCAAATATTTTCGGTGTCTCATCTGGCCATCCACGACATGCCTGTGGAGGTCACAGCCCTGATGTCACTAGGGCGTACAGTAATCACCATCACATAATGCGAGAAGCATGAGTCATGTGGTCCAATCATGCATCAATCCAGCGCATACCGTGCGCTCATGTGGGATAACTCCACCTATCAGGGAGGCCCATAAACCATCTGTACTATGTAGATGATGCGTATGGGCATGTATCAGGATGCTATGCTACCTTATACTCATAATCGGTATCAATAACAGGCATCAACAATCGGCCTCGACAATGTGGACATTGTAAGTGCAATAGTTATTTGCCCCTTTGGTTGACAGATTTTGTGGTGCCAAAAATACAATCTATGTCTTGTGCAACAGATTGACATGTATGTTCAAGTCACTACATCAATGCTACAAGCTAAGAACAGTGATCTACTTCAAGAAGTTCAAGTTCAAGTTATTTGTCTACTTCTGCAAGCTTCAATGATAAGAATATTTCAAGAGCTACATCAGAAGGCAAGTTCTTGTTCAAGTCTCAAGTACAACTCAAGATCAAGTACAACTTAAGAATAAAAGTACAAGATGAAGTTCAAGCTACATTAGAGATCTCAAGCTTCACAGTCTTCAAAGGTCAACCAACATCTGAAGAAATGAAGACTTAATGTCCATACTTCACATTTAAGGTTTGCATGACATTAGTTTGACCTTAGGTTAGGTCATTTTGAATACATAATTCGAACTGAATTATTTTGTAAGTGTTTGGTCTGTTTTAAGACCAGTCCTGAACTCTGTTCGATTAGTCCTAGAACTGGCTTGACCAGTTCAAGAAATTCCAAGACAAGTCCTAAGTTGTTGCAAATTTTTGGAATCTTTTGGTTGAGTTTCAACCAGTCCTGGATTCTGCTCGACCGGTCGTACGAATAATGTCAACTCGTTCACGACCAGTCGTACAACTACGACTCAAACTCTAGCAACCATTCTTGGTTTCTTACGACCAGTCGTGGGTGTGTCATGACCAGTCGTGGAGGCCTCACGACCAGTCGTGGACAACCTAAGACAAGTCGTGGAACGATTTTATCTGATCGCACTTAAAATTTCAAAATGCAGTTTGACCTACGACCAGTCGTGGTGGCCACTCGACCAGTCGAAGACGTGATTTCTGCTACTATAAATAAAACACGAATTTCAGAGTTCTTCAAGAATTCAATTCAAGTAAAATCAAGGCATCACTCTAAGATAAGTTTGTGTTATTTAAGCTAAGCTGTGCATATTTCATATTCTCTTTTGTTAGCTTTATTTATTTGATTTTGTTTCTGCATTCCAATTTGAATTGAAAAGAGGAATTGTTGTATTCCTTCTTCTTGGAATCAAAATCAAGTATAGCTAGCCCATTTGGTTTAGTATAAAATCAATTAGAACCTAAAACCATTTCAAAGTGAGTATTGGACAATTGAACTTCTATATTCGAACTTCTACTACGATTGGTTCTTCCGGGCTACAACGAAAGGAGAAATCCAGGTATTTTACTATATTGTAAATTTCCTTCATTTTGGTTTTTGTTTGAGATTAAGCCAAAAAAATCACAATCTTGTGGTTATCTGAGGAGAGCCAGAAAACTCAAAAGTGGGGTTTTTTGAATTGTGTAAGCCCATTTGAAAGACACAATTGTGAAGGTTTTAAGTGAACCTGTGAAACCTATTTTCATAGTGAACGCTGATATCCCCTGTGTGAGGATATTAGTAGTGGAGTAGCAATCTGTGTGGCTGTTGTTTAACAGTTGGTGTACACACAGGCAAAACACTATAATTCTTTGTGTTTTGTCATTTGAATGTTTATTTGAATTTCTATATCTTTTATCATTCAAAGCTTTGGAATGTATATGTGGATGTGAATGTTGTAAGCTTTTACATTTTAAGCATTGTGGGGAATGTTGTAATAGTTTAGAATTTAATTTCTTGTTATTTCCTTTATTTCCTTTCAGTTTGAGTTCTTGATATTCAAATTGTTCTAGTAAGGTTGTCCTGCCATAAACCCTTGGTTTTTATGGTGAAAGGTTGTCCTTAGAACAACATTGGTATCAACCTCTCTATTTTATTATTTGAAGATTGCTTTACATTTCAGTACTGTGATTTGTTTAAAGTTCTATCTTTCAAGGCTATCTCATTCTTTTAAATTCCGCTGTTAAAGTTTTAATTTGGCATAGTCCTATTCAACCCCCCCCCCCCCCCCCCCCCCTCTAGGACATATAGCTAGGCCTTCTCAAGTGGTATCAAAGCCTAATAGCTCGTTTTAATTGTTATTTGGATTTATTTCCTGAGTTAATCGATCTAAGCTATTTATAAGATGTCAAATTTTGATAGCCTTTCAGTCACTAGGCCTCCACCATTTGATGGCTCCAACTATGCTTATTGAAAAGCCAGGATGAGGATTTTCCTCAAATTAATGGATGAGAGTGTTTGCCAAGCCACAGTGACTGAATGGATCCCTCCCACCACTAAAGTGACTGGTATCGATGGATCAAAATCAATGAGAATATCACCTTATTTTTCTTGGACCACACTTCAGAAAAGTGAGAGTAGTGTCAATGTAAAAGTACTAAATGAAATCACTTGCACACTATCACCAGATGAGTTCAAAAGAATTATATCCTGATACTGCAAAGCAAGCTCGGGATATTTTAGAAATGACACACGAGGGTACATCAATTGTCAAGAAGTCTAAAGTCCAAATTCTCACAACTAAATTTGAGAAAATACATATGAAAGAAAATGAAATGTTCATGGACTTTTATACTAGACTGAATGACATTGTAAACTCTATGTGGGGTCTTAGCGATAAAATCCTAGAAAGTAGAGTGTGTGTAAAGATACTACGTTCACTACCTTAACAGTTCAACTCAAAGGTGACTGCGATCCAGGAACTTTGTGATATGGACAATAAGAGAGTAGAAGAATTAGTTGGGTCTTTACAAACCTATGAGTTAAACTTTAAAGCTCCTAAAGGTAAATCTATAGCCCTTAAGTCTTCAAAATGTATTTCTTAGGAAAATTCTGATTTTGAAAATTCTGAAGATGATATGGCTCTCTAGCTAAAAAGTTTTATAGAATTTTCAAAAGTAAAAAGAAGGTAGACTTTCAAAAATCAAATGATAAGAAGAGATCTAGATCTAGATCTAAATCTTGAAAATCTTTGAAAGATAGTCAATGTTACAACTGCCAAGAATATGAGCATTTAGCAAACAAGTGTCCTAAAAAGGACAAACCTAAAAGGAAAGGAATGCTAGTTACTTGGGATGAATCTTCTAGCACTGAAGCCTCTTCTGAATCAGAAGATTCTGAAACCGAGTCAGGCAATGAAGTTAAAGCCCTTATAACTTTAGCTAAGTTCACTTTTTGAGATCATGATGATTCAACCAGTGAAGAAAATCTGAATAGTGATCATGATAATGAAGAAGATCTTCAAGATGCTTACAATGCCCTATACAAGGAAAGTTGTAAGATTGCGGTAAAGCTAAAGCTTCAAAAAGAAAGGTTTTCAGGGCTTAGAGAAAGATTTGAGTCTCTTATTTTAGAAAAATCTCATATTTCAGATTGTTTTGAAAAATGAAAATGCGATTTAGAATCAAAACCTCCCATATTGAAAATCTGAAAGCTGAAAATGAAAAACTTAAACTTGAAGTCTCTTCCCTATTGAGTTTAATGGATACATGGAGATATGCCCAAGGTGATCCAAAATTAGAAAAACTTTTATCTAGATCAAGATAATGTGACGACCGATTCGGTTTGGGCTACGATAAAAATATTCCTCCTAAACAGAAGAATACCTCTCCTAAGTTTGTAAAAGGAGAATCCTCTAACTCAAAAGAGAAAAGTTCAAGTCAAAAGTTTTCTAAAAATGTTAAAACTTTTCAATCTTTCCAAACTAAAGGTAACCATATCAATTACAAAAATCAAAACCGAAACCCTTTAGCTGAGAAAATAGTCGATCTACTTAAGGAGCTCCTAAAATCTAACTCAGTGGGTCAGTCTTACAACAACTACAAACATAAGAAGACCAACTATACTCCTAAACCCAAAACAGTTATGAAATGGGTTCCTAAGGTTACATGCTTGGTTGACCACACTGCATTCAAAGCGACAAGCCATACAAAGTGGTACCTAGATAGTGGGTGCTCCAGGCATATGACAGGCAACAAGGCTTTATTCACCGACCTTAAAGATATGACTGATGGGTCAGTCACATTTGGTGATGGTAGCAACTGCAAGATTATTGGCCAAGGGACGGTTCAACTCTATAACCTTCCCTTATTTAAGAATGTTTTATATGTTGAGGGGCTAAAACATAACCTGTTAAGCATATCTCAAATATTCGATAACAATCACAGCGTGAACTTTTCTAATTGAGGTTGTGAAATTTTAAATAAAAAGGGTTCTATAATATTAACTGGTCATAAGACTTCTGAAAACTGCTATATTGTAAGCGATGGTAGCTCATCTAATCAATCGTGCTACATAGTCCATACCGATGAGATAGAATTATGGCATAGACACCTTAGACATGTACACTACCGTAATCTATACAGATTGAGCAAATGAGAACTAATAAGAGGTCTACATAAACTTCAAAAAGTAGACAAAATATGTGGCGAATGCCAGATTGGCAAACAAATAGGAGTGAGAACTGATGCTCAATCACAAAAGGTGAACCTAATGTCACATCAAAACCGCGAACTTCTCCACATGGACCTTGTAGGACCTACCAGGACGGAGAGTCAAGGTGGTAAAAATACATACTGGTAATCGTTGATGATTTTACCAGATTCACTTGGGTAGCCTTCTTAAGGGATAAATCAGAAACCCTTGACAAGGTAAAAAGGATTCTCAAACGGATCCAAACTGAAAAAAGTTCTCAAGTTTGTAAGATCCGTAGTGATCATGGATCTGAGTTCGAGAATAATAGTATTGAGAAATTTTGTAGCGATCAGAGAATATTGCATGAATTCTCTGCGCCCAAAACACCACAACAAAATGGAATTGTAGAGAAGAAAAATAGAGTGCTTCAAGATATGGGAAATGTAATGTTGAATAGTATGAAGCTCCCTAGAAATCTTTGGGCTAAAGCAGTGATTACTGCATGCTATGTTATTAATCGGGTTTATATTTGTAAATCTAATAATAAAACGACTTATGAAATGTGGTTCAATAAAAAGCCCACTGTCAAATACTTTCGAATTTTTGGCAGCAAGTACTATATTTTACGTGACCGTGAATATCTGGGGAAGTTTGACACTAAAAGTGATGAAGGTATTTTTTTAAGGATATTCTTTGAACAGTTGTGCATATCGTGTACTGAATAAAAGGACCGGTGTGATTCAAGAGTCCATTAATGTGGTCATTGACGATCACTTGAATACACCTGCCCCAAGTTCAGATAATGATGAAGTCCTTTTAATTGACAACCAGATACTTCATCAAAACAAACTAATTCTGAACTGAGGACTATTAAAGATCATCCAACCACTCAAATTCTTGGAAACCCTCTCACTGGTGTGCGCACTTGTAGACAATTAGAAGACATTTGTAACTACGTGTGTTTTACATCCCAGATTGAACCGGCTAATGTAAAAGAAGCTCTTTCTGACGAAAACTAGATAGTTGCTATGTAGGAAGAACTTAATCAACTTATTCGAAATGATGTCTGAAATCTTGTTCCTAGACCTAAAGATAAACATATTATCAGAATAAAGTGGATTTTCAAAAATAAGTCTGATGAACTTGGTAATATTATTCGAAACAAGGTAAGACTGGTTGTACAAGGGTACACTCAAATAGAAGGCATTGATTACGATGAAACCTTTGCCCCAGTTACTCGCCTTGAATCAATTAGACTATTCATATCCATTGCTTGTTTTAGAAAATTCAAAATTTATCAAATGGATGTAAAGAGTGTCTTCTTAAATGGTGATCTACATAAGAAGTGTATGTCGAACAACCAATGGGTTTTGAAGACCCTAAGAACACTGATCATGTATATCGCCTTAAAAAGGCACTCTACGGTTTGAAACAAGCTCCTAGGGCATGGTATGAAAAATTGACTAAGTTTTTACTAAGTCATAATTTTCTAATGGGAAGTGTTTATAAAACTCTGCTTGTTAAGAAACATAACGATCATATCTTAATGGTACAAATCTATGTTGATGATATTATTTATGGATCTACCTGTACTAACATGATTGTTGAGTTTGCAGATTTAATGAAATCTAAGTTCAAAATGAGTATGGTTGGGGAATTGAATTATTTCTTAGGGTTGCAAGTAAAACAACAACCTGATGGTATTTTTATTTCTCAAACCAAATATGCTTTAAACTTGATTAAAAAGTTTGGATTTGAGAATGGTAAGAATTTTGATACTCCTATGAGTACAACCTTAAGACTCACAAAAGACTCTATAGGTAAAAATGTAGATCTTAAACTATATCGTAGCATGATTGGCAATTTACTTTATTTAACTGCAAGTAGACCTGATATTGCTTTAAGTGTTGGTATTTGTGCAAGATATCAGTCTAACCCTAAAGAATCTCATCTAACTGTTGTTAAGCAGATTATGCGATATGTCGCAAGTTCAGCTAATTTGGGTCTCTGGTATCCATATGATACTCGTGTTCAATTGGCTGGGTATTCAGATGCTGATTGGGCTTGTAATATCGATGATAGAAAGTCATCCAGTGGTGGTTGTTTTTATATCGGAAATTATTTAGTTTCTTAGTTTAGGAAGAAGTAAAGTTCTGTATTGCTCTCTACTGTTGAGGCTGAATACATCGCAGGTGGAAATGCATGTAGTCAGCTTATTTGGATGAAACGTATGTTAAGCGATTATGGAATTTCAAAGGAATCAATGATATTATATTGTGATAATTCCAGTGCTATAAATATTTCAAAAAATCCAATCCGGCATTCACGTACCAAGCACATTGACATTAGGTATCATTACATTCGTGAATTAGTGGAAGAAAAATTAATCTCTTTAGAATACATTCCGACCGAGACTCAACTTGCTGACATTTTCACTAAATCGCTCGATAAAAGCAGGTTTAATAAATTGAAATTTGATCTTGGAATGTGCAATTTAATTGATTATTCATGCATTTGTGTATCATAATATATATATATATATATATATATATATATATATATATATATATATATATATATGATAATTTATTGTTTAAATTTCAAATTTTTATGAAAAATGCATATTTTTATTGGTAAACGACTAGTCGAGGACGTGCTCGACCAGTTGTGATACAACCGGTTAAGAACAGTCCTCGACCAGTCGTGTAGCGCACTGGACCTTTTTAATTTGGGAGAAAATCTCATCTTCCTCATTTCCTATTTCTTCTCCAACGGGCATAAGCACGATTAGTCGTACCCAACCGTTTGATTCGTTAAGGTTAGTGCATTTTTTTGGTCAATCTTGTATATTCATGTTCTATTCTCTTCATTTTTGTTATTTGAGTACTTGATTTCAAGCTTCATTGAGATTTTGGGGTTTTTCTTCTCCATTTGCTGATCTTAAAAAACTCATTCGTCATCTTTTGAATCTACTTGTTTCTTTGTTTAATCTATTACAAATGGATGTTAGAGGGAAAAAGAAAAATGCCCGTGGTCCATCATCTTCCAGATCAACTCCTATCTCTAGGCGTCATCTTCAGTCATCCGAAGATGATCTCGCTCATGTTAGGGATTTGCGTATGCGTAATGTCATTGTTGAAAGACCTGTATTTATTGATCATATTCCTCCTTTTGGTATCCTTCCTCTTCTCCAATCAATAGGTTGGGATAACATCCTACATTGGGGTGGGCGGGCATATGAATCCATTGCACAGGCCATGATTGCATGTATCTCTGAATTTTTATCTGATAATTTAACATTTAATATTGATATTAGAGAAGGTCCATTTATAGTAGATCGTCATCTAATTGCGGATCTAATGAAAATACCTGTTAATGATGAGGGCATCCCTATTCAGACTCTAATGAAAAAACCTTCAGAAAAAAAAAATGGATGTTAACCAGAGATTTATGTAATATGGACGTTCAGTGGACTCATAAAAGGAATGCGCTCCCTGCAAAGTATTTGTTACCCAAATACAGGGTTCTCCACAGAATCTTTACTTCAAATTTATATCCACGTTCTGGTAACAAAACAGAATTGACTTCCTATATGGTTTGAGTTCCGCATTCTATCGTCACTGGTATTAAAGTCTGTTTGCCTTCCTTGATATGTCATTTCATCATTTAGTTTCGACTCCATCCAGGACATAGTGATATTCCATTTGTATATCTTATGACTATGTTAGTGTCTCATATGATACTTGTTATGCCTGTTGAAGAGGCTCTTATTCGTCATCTTTCGTTTAACAATTCTAATATAAACAAGATGAAGTTGGAATTGGCTCCTGGCCAAAGAGATGTGGGTGGTGGTAGTGCTGAAGCAGGGAATGATGAAGAAGGTGGCGATCTTCCTCCTGATGACATAAATATGGATGATATTTTTGATGAAATTGAATCAGATTCTACAAATAATCCTAACTATGAGCCATCTGATTTTGATGCTCGTCTTCGTGCTCTTGAGGAGAAGGTAGAGAACATGAATGTTGCCCATGATTTGCAAAATTTAAATATACGCGCAAGTATCTTAGGTGTTTAAATAAGGGCCTTCATCAAATTGATCCTACCATACATGCTCCTTCCTCAGGATTTGATTAAGTGTTTTAATCTTTGGTTTGTAATAACTTTTATACTACTTTTGTTGGTGAGTGGACTTTCATTTTACTTCTGTTTGTATGACTGATTTTCGTTTCAGCTAGTTAATGCTCTGTGAACTTCAAATTTACGTACTTTTTTCTTGCATATCTTAACTAGTTATTCCTTTCATTACTCTCTTATTGGTCTTCTACTTCCATTTCTTCCTTTCTTCCTTTGTCTTATTATGACAAAAAGGGGGAGAATAATTTAAGTTTGATAAATATGGATATATGGGGGGATAAATATGGATGGTGGGGGAGTAGAGTAGCAACATTTTTATGCTGGATTTAGTTGTGCTACTCAGGGGGAGTAAGTAATGAAGAATTTGTGAATGTCAACTGGTGCATGATTCGTTAATCAGGCTGTAACTAGTTTACTCTTCTAATAACTGGTGCATGATTTTTTTTGTGTTCATATTGATCATATCTTTTAAGTGTGTTTTGTCACAAATTTGACAAAGGGGGAGATTGTAAGTGCAATAGTTATTTGCCCCTTTAGTTGTCAAATTTTGTGGTGCCAAAAACACAATTTATGCCTTGTGTAGCATATTGACTTGTATGTTCAAGTCACTGTATCAATGTTACAAGCTAAGAACGGTGATCTACTTCAAGAAGTTCAAGTTCAAGTTATTTGTCTACTTCTGCAAGCTTCAATGATCAGAATATTTCAAGAGCTACATCAAAAGACAAGTTCTTGTTCAAGTCTCAAGTACAACTCAAGATCAGGTACAACTCAAGAATAAAAGTACAAGATGAAGTTCAAGCTACATCAGAGATCTCAAGCTTCACAGTCTTCAAAGGTCAACCGGCATCTGAAGAAATGAAGACTCAATGTCCATACTTCACAATTAAGGTTTGCATGACCTTAGTTTGACCTTAGGGTAGGTCATTTTGAATACGTAATTCGAACTGAATTATTTTATAAGTGTTTGGTCTGTTCTAAGACCAGTCCTAAACTCTATTCAACTAGTCCTAGAACTGGTTCAACCAGTCCAAGAAATTCCAAGACCAGTCCTAAATTGTTGCAAATTTTTAGAATTTTTTGGCTGAGCTTCGACCAGTCCTAGATCTGCTCGACCGGTCGTAGGAACAGTGTCGACTCATTCACGACCGGTCGAAGCTCAGCCACTGTTGAACTCAAAATCCAGCAACCATTCTTGGTTTCTCACGACCAGTCGTGGGTGTGTCAAGACCAGTCGTGGAGGCCTCACGACCAGTCGTGGACACCCTAAGACCAGTCGTGGACACTCTAAAACTAGTCGTGGAACGGTTTTATCCGATCGCGCTTAAAATTTCAAAATGCAGTTTGACCTACGACCAGTCGTGGTGGCCACTCGACCAGTCGAAGACGTGATTTCTACAACTATAAATAAAACACGAATTTCAGAGTTCTTCAAGAATTCAATTCAAGTAAAATCAAGGCATCACTCTAAGATAAGTTTGTGTTATTTAAGCTAAGCTGTGCATATTTCATATTCTCTTTTGTTAGCTTTATTTATTTGATTTTGTTTCTGCATTCCAATTTGAATTGAAAAGAGGAATTGTTGTATTCCTTCTTCTTGGAATCAAAATCAAGTATAGCTAGCTCATTTGGTTTAATATAAAATCAATTAGAACCTAAAACCATTTCAAAGTGAGTATTGGACAATTGAACTTCTATATTCGAACTTCTACTACGATTGGTTCTTCCGGGCTACAACGAAAGGAGAAATCCAGGTATTTTACTATATTGTAAATTTCCTTCATTTTGGTTTTTGTTGAGATTAAGCCAAAAAAATCTCAATCTTGTGGTTATCTGAGGAGAGCCAGAAAACTCAAAAGTGGGGTTTCCTGAATTGTGTAAGCCCATTTGAAAGACACAATTGTGAAGGTTTTAAGTGAACCTGTGAAACCTATTTTCATAGTGAACGCTGATATCCCCTGTGTGAGGATATTAGGAGTGGAGTAGCAATCTGTGTGGCTGTTGTTTAACAGTTGGTGGACACACAGGCGAACCACTATAATTCTTTGTGTTTTGTGGTTTGAATGTTTGTTTGAATTTCTATCTCTTTTATCATTCAAAGCTGTGGAATATATATGTGGATGTGAATGTTGTAATCTTTTACATTTCAAGCATTGTGGTGAATGTTGTAATAATTTAGAATTTAATTTCTTATTATTTCATTTATTTCCTTTCGGTTTGAGTTCTTGATATTCAAATTGTTCTAGTAAGGTTGTCCTGCCATAAACCCTTGGCTTTTATGGTGCAAGGTTGTCCTTAAAACAACATTGGTATCAACCTCTCTATTTTATTATTTGAAGATTGCTTTACATTTCAGTACTGTGATTTGTTTAAAGTTCTATCTTTCAAGGCTATCTTATTCATTTAAATTCCACTGCTACTGTTTTAATTTGAAATAGTCCTATTACCCCCCCTCTAGGACATATAGCTAGGCCTTTTCAGACATTTAACCAACATTGCCCCCAAGGAATGACCCACATAGAGCCTAACATATAGTGGACCCATAGCCTCACACAAGGGCATAATATACAACACCATGGGCTCCATCGCCTGGCCCTCAAATGCACCACAATGGGCCTCATCGCATAGGCCTCATATACATCACAATGGGCCTTAAAAACGGGGAATACTAATCACAATGGGCCTCAAATACGGACCGCATATACATCATATTAGGCCTCGACAATCGGCCTCGATATTCAGCCTCGACAATCGGAATCGGCCTTGATATTCAGCCTCGACAATCGGAATCGGCCTCGACAATCGGAATCGGCCTCGATAATTAGAATCAGCCTCGACATTCGGAATCGACCTCGATAATCAGAATCGGCTTCGAAATCGTCCTCGACAATCGGAATCGGCCTCGACAATCAGAATCGGCCTCGATAATCAAAATCAGCATCAACAATCAGAATCATCCTTGACAGTCAGAATCGGCCTCGATAAGCAGAATCAGCCTCGGCAATCGGAATCGGTCTCGACGATCGGAATCGGCCTAATAAAGGGCCTAAGGGAAGGTCACAATGTGGACATTCAACCATCATTGCCCATAATGTGGACATTTAACTAACATTACTCCCAAGGAGTGGCCCACATAGAGCCAAATGTATCGTGGGCACATGGCCTCACACAATGGCCAAAAATACATCACAATGGGCCTCATCATATGGGCCATGAATACATCACTTTGGGCCTCCTCAATGGGCCGTAAATATACCACATTGGGCCCCATCATATGGGTCGTAAATACATCACTGCGGGCTGCACAAATGGATGACATGGATATACAATGCACACAACACGGCGGGCAGCACGAATGGACGATATAGATGTACAATACATACATCACGGCGGGCCGCATATACGAGCCTAATATACATCACCAAGGGCCACGACCTATGGGCCTCAAATGCATCACAAAGGGCTACGACCCATGGGCCTATCATAAATCACAATGGGCTACGACCCATGGGCCTCAACATACATCAAGTGGGCCACATCAATGGGCCATAAATACGCAATATGTGGGCCTCACTCATGGGCCAAAGATACACATGACGGGCCTCATGGATGGGCCGCACCAATGAGCCTCATATATCACAAGTGGGCCGCATCAATGGGCCACACCAATGGGCCTTATATACATCAAGTGGGCCGCATCAATGGGCCGTACCAATGAGCCGAAAATACATCACAATGGGCCGCGACACATGGGACATAAATACATCATATCGGACCTCATTCATGGGCCACTCATACATCATAATGGGCCTAGAAAAGTGGATGAACCATGTGCATGCAACACGCACATCATGGTAGGTCGTACAAATGAACAACATAAATATACAATACATGCATCAATGGTAGGCCGCCACGTGGCACCGTCCAAAGTTGGATGATGCGAATATAGAATATGTACACCAAGGTGGACCCCATCACATGGGCCTAATATGCATGATAGGTGGGCCCCGCACAAATAACAAATGGGCCCCTACATCGCGGTGAGCCCATAGCACGTCCAAACATTGTCTAGGTAAATCAGCACCATCCTACCATTATCCATATAAATCAGCACCATCGAACCATTATTCATGTAAATCAACATCGTCCAAACATTGTCCAGCACCGTCCAGATGGTCTGGATGAAACAAATACATCATGTTGGCTCCTTCACAACAAATGGACGGCGCAACTGTAACTGTCCAGATCTGCTGGACGGTATGGATGGAGTCATACATCAAGGTGCGTTCCACGGAACTTGCTAACGTTCCACGTCAGCGGATAGTTGGTGTGAGATACACCAGTCGTCCCACTTCTCTCAGCAGGTGGGTCCCACGTGGGGCCCACCAGATATATATATCTTATATATATACTTTAATAGTATTTATTATTATTATTATTATTATTATATTATTATTATTATTATTTTAACTGATCGAGCGTCTAGCCAATCACCGTCCAGAGATTGGATGGTGATGGTGCAATACATAAGGGTGGGTCCCACCCGTCCAAGGTGTTGGACGGTATGGATTTAACACATACCACATGGTAGGGCCTAGAGATGGATGGTGGCATGGATACAAAGTTTAAGGTGGGCCCCACCAGCAAATGGATGAACAGTTAAGATATAATACATACCTCACCAGGGACCCATAACTGCTGACGTGTAGGGCCCACCTGCTGGCGTGCAGGACCCACAACTGCTGACGTGCAGGACCCACATCTTGCAAATGCCATCCAGGTTATGGACAGTAGGATGAAACATATCCATCATGTGACGTCCCACATGGATGGGATCCACCGAGCTTGCTGGCGTCCTACAACAGGTACCTGTTACTCGTCCAACAGGTGGATGGGGTGGATGGGAAGCATACATCCCTATGGGGTCCACCGTCCTAGCTGGACGGCTCGATAAATTACATGTATCAGGTGGGCTCCACCGTCCCAGCTGGACGGCTGGATGAAACACATCCATCATGTGGGTCTCACCATTTATCAGGTGGGCCATACCAAAAAAATTAGAGAAAAGAGAGAGGGAGAGAGAGAGAAGGAGAGACCGTGAGAAGGGGAGGGACCCCGCCATTATGGGCCCTCCCTAGACAATGCATACATCAAGATGGGTCCCACCATAGGTGGGCCCTCAAATCATTAAATCCAAATAAAAAATCACCCACCTTTGATCTTCTCTTCCTTCTTCCACCAAAGCATGCTAGAGCTCTAATGGAACATGATTTAAGGGTTGAGATGAAACTTGGATGGTGGAGATGGGAGGTAGGAAGGTGGGCCACACTAGCTTCTCCATGGGAGGCTTGGACGTTGGGTTTGCTTGGAGAATGAGAGAGAGAGAGAGATGAGAGAGAGAAGTTGTAAGAGAGAGAGGGATGGGTGATAGGTGAAAAGGTGAGTGATGGGTGTACTTGATGGGTGGAGAGAGAGAGTTGACTTTAGGAGAGGGGTGGTTGTACTTGACTTTGATTGTGATGTGTACTTGATTGATAGGATGTGATGTAATTGATTTGAAAGGTTCTCTAGGGTTTTGCAAAGCGCGATGTTTATCCTCGAACTGAACGCGACCCCACATCTCTTGGCCTGGGTATCGCCTCAGCGCTCGAGAGGCGGCGTTGGAACAGTAGTAACGACGCGGTCACAAGGGTATAAGTTTCGAGTTGAGCCGACTCTGATATACGAGATACAACTTAGAATCACGCGCAAATACCGATAACAAATCGCTAGTCGCTGAAATTCAACCAGGAGGACCGCAGAGGCCTACGAAACGGTACGGGCTAGGATACGGGTCTTACACTTTCCGAGAAGCATTCTAACAAAATAATCTTCAAATTGCAATTAGAGACTATTATTATATGGGACCGACATTCTTTCCTAGGTTGATACCGATGAAGTTAGTATGATGGACTCTTTGTTTCCTATCTGTCCAGGAGAAACTTTACTGATTCAATTCGAATCCATCTAAAAACCATTTAACGCTCTAAAGAACCCTCGATTTTGGTCGAAACCACTACCAGAATGAGACATTTGGTTCACTCGCATTTCTTCTCAATATGAAGCAATATGGAGGAACTCTGACATTTACTAATGCATCAAACTCTCCATATATGATTATTCGTCAGACTCTGCTCTTCTTACAATGACGTCGACATTCTAGAGCCCATTCACCAACATATTCTTCTTCAGATGTGGCCCCATGAGTCTAACAATTTTGGACATTGCAGCTCTAACGCAATTCCTTCCCTTCGGTGAGGGAGTCTCATTAGGCTTCACTTATAAGGAAACAAGACATTTTACAAATAAGGCCGACAAGGCCTATTCACATTTCATGCAAATGTACTGTAAACATAAAGGTCCGATTGATTACGAAGAACATACAACCGTCCTGCTACTCTAGATCTGCCAACATTTACTCTGCATGAATGCTCTTTAGATCACAGATGAGTATGTTCAACTGGTTGAGGTGCTTGTGCATGGTCGAAAACTTGCACTAGCACCTTTTGTACTCAACCACCTGTATAGAGATATTTTTGAAATTACCACTAAAGGTCTATATCTTAGAAGATGATCATTGTGGCTTCTTCATATGTGGATTTATGAGTATTTTTGTCCTTCTATTGTACATGCCCCTATTCATTTCAATATTATTTATTCTTCCTACCGTCAGTGCATCATCCATTCTCCCCAAGAGTTCCATACATTTTCCATTTATATGGACTCCTTATTCTTTTCTCTGAATAAAAGTAAACAGAGTCGGTTGTTCACTCATTTTTATGATAAAAAGTTTGTTCTAGCTTGATTTATCGAACGATATGAGAATGAGGACAGTCAAGAACCATCTCAGATGCATTTCGCTTATGAGAGCTACCTCATTTATAGGGATCTCCCCTATGGCAGCATAAAGGACATTAGCAAGAATGCC
The DNA here is from genome assembly GCA_021015155.1 of Magnolia officinalis. Lineage (NCBI taxonomy): Eukaryota > Viridiplantae > Streptophyta > Magnoliopsida > Magnoliales > Magnoliaceae > Magnolia > Magnolia officinalis. Next base: position 46,484,287 of record JAJHSJ010000005.1, on the reverse strand, counting down.
AAGGCCAGAATTAAGCAATACTTTCCAAAATTGCTCACCTATCAGTTTGGTCTTATTCAGTGCATTCCTTGTCCATTCATTCAAAAATCCTACAACCAACCTTCCTTCACTCGGCCGATCACCAATCGAATTGACCTCTATCATTCTCTTAATTCTACTTTTCAGTCAACGAGTCTGACTCTCAATCTTCCCATCTATCCGAATCAGCCTCAAGTAATGAACACCTTCACTGATTGGTGGCAGGACCACTATAAAAAGTTGGTCAATGAATCTCCTCAAGTTCCCATAACTCAACTGTTCTCTTCTATGGAACTGCGAGGAAAGAAATGATCAGCACCCCAATTGGCTGCAACTCCTAGTTGAAAATTGAATAAGCTGAAAATCAAATTGGTTGCCGCTACTATTTTGCAAGCTTTGTCGAGTGAGACATTTCCTCAACTAAAGTGCCAAAAGTCTATGGTGAAAGAATCTGTACCTCCAAAATCTCCACCAACTCGACCATCTCCATTGGTCCTAAAAAGGATCCTTGATTTAGGAGCTCCTCTCGGCCTAACTCCACAACCTCCTACTCTATTCTTCACGCATGCCGATTCACCTTCTCAGTTGACATTAGAAAATCGGTCATTGCTGACCTCAACCAAAGGATGACGACAATTAGGTACTTCCTCGGCTGAAGCTATGTCTTCATTTGAAAAATACTTCAAGACCAAATATTGTCTAGGGCTCTCCGTTGAAGACTATTCCAAAGAAATTGAAGAAGGTCTGAAATGTCACCAAGAAGCTTACTATAATAAATGCTGGAATAAATGGTGGTAGGATAGGGAAAGATTAAATAATGTCGATCTTCCATTCGATGAGAAATACCTTAGTCCCTATCACCCTAATCCACCACAATCAGACCAACAAGCTCTTATCAACAATGTTACTATGGTTGAGTCTCCTGTCCCTTTCACTAAGCTACAACATCTCAAGGAAGAGATCTAAACCCTTATACATTCAGGGTTGTCAAGGACTATATCGATTGAGATGATTGATAAGTTTACCGAGCTGATCAATTGATATTGAATATTCTCTCGCTTAGATGAGCATCTGTTAGCCAAACTGCCAACACTTAGGGACTTTTTAGAATAAATCAGAGAAAAATATGAGCTCTGTACCATAATTGGATGCTTCGAGGCTGAGCATGTAACCACAAAATCCTAAGTAGTTATGGCCGGTGATATCATTGATAAGCTATCGACCAACCACACAGAATTGAAGAAAACAAATGCCGAGTTGGAGGACATGAGCGTACAAATTATTGCTCTGGAGGCACAACTGATGAGCTGAAGAGAGATTTTGAAGAGAAGAATGTTAAGTGTGATCAAAAGAGGAAAATGATCAAGCACCTGATCACGTCTGCTAAGGCTCAAACAAAAGCAATCGGCTGAGTTTGACAAGCAGTCTTCAAACATGAGGCTATTTTGCGCAAGATGAGGGCTTCTCTAGAGAAAATTCAAGCCATGATTTAATAATTTTCTTACTTTGATTTGTAGCTTTTCTTTCTTTGGTACTATAATAATTGATCTATAAAATCAGCTAGCAAGCCTTCTTTTATCATCCGTCGCTTTACTTAGCACTTTCCTTCTTCTTTTATTTTTTAAATAACTAACTGATGATGTGGCACCCATAATACAAGGAGTCATGCATGATCCTTTGAAATAATAGCCATGCTGGATGCACTCCCTAGTTTATAGGGACACGAAGCATCTTCGCCCACCACAATTGCATCGAACGCGACTTTTGTAATCGCCTATTTAAACCACCCTGGACCCCATTTTGAACTCACTCTGAAATCCAAGTAAACCTTGCAGCTCTCTGACTCTGCAGCCATGGCTTCCAACCCAAGCACCCCCTCCTTGATGGCGCAAAGAGTTATCTGAAAGAGACCCTTGACTGGAGTCTCATTGACTTTAGCCAATCCTCACTGCTTTTGGACACCAATTTCTTCATCAGGGAGGCCTCAGAGGTCAATAAATCAGATGTCGCATTTGGAGAACTTCTGAAAGTATTGAAGGACTTATACTTTCTTCAAAACCACTACTCCAAGTCATCTTCAAGTCTGAGCAACTTGCCAAACACTTGAGGCAGCAAGCCTTGGCTCGGGAGGACTCTTTGTTAGTGAACAAAGCTTATGAACTGGCATGGAACAATCGATTGCGGTGGAACTGGATTCACCAGTTCAACCGTACCCTAATCCGTGTGCTGTAAACATAGCGCACCGAGCTACTAGAGGGCATAAGGAGAAGGAGCGTTCCTCTGCCCCTAAGGACCCTGGTGTCCCAGAGTATCTTCTCTCTTTCATCGACTCACAAATCACCGATTACCAGGCTCGGTCGAAAGAAAGCCTGGCTAGGAAGAGGGAGGTTAAGTGTTTACAACCCCAAACTCCTGGCTAGGAAGAGGGAGGTTAAGTGTTTACAACCCCACACTCCTGGCTAGGAAGAGGGAGGTTAAGTGTTTACAACACCAAGTGTAAGGTTGCGATGTAGTAATAACTCAGTGAGAACAAGGTCGAATCCACAGGGAATGGGAAACACGGTCTATAACTGATCTAAGTCTAACTTGGTTTGTGTGGATTTTTAATCTAGTGATTTAGAAAAAAGTTTTGAAATAATAAAGATAAAAGACTAAGGATCCAGGAATCCACCTATAGCAATCTCAATATTCAATTTACTTGATTCAATGATAACTCGATTGGAATCGGAGTCCTATCCTATCCAATCAGATGATGGAACGGTTAAAACTTTCATTGGATTAGTTCACACATGAAGATCCATGCATTGATTAGAAGGGATTCCATCATCCTACCATGCCCAGGAGACAATGGTGAACAATAGGTGTTGAGTGTGAAATATTACATATTTCCCCTATTTATACCTTAGTTTTATAAACATGGTAGTGCTTAATCGATCTAATTATGCATGTTTTCATGTGCGAGGTGATTTTGAGAGTTTAAGGCGAAATTGATGCCAAAAGGAAGATTTATGATCAAAAGATTACTAAATGAAATTTAGAGATTTAAAAGTCATTAATGAAGAATTTACATACCAAAGATCCAATGAAACCAAGTGATGAATGAAGAGAAACAAAGATTTGAAGTGAAGAAAATGAATCCTGAAAAAAAAAAAACATATTCCTGAAATGGTCCTGAAAAAACATGTTTTGAAACTCTGAGTCTAAAATATGAAAGTTCTAAAAGTGTATTTTGGGAACTGCGCAGAGTGCGTAAATTTGAGGCAATTTCTAGATGTTTCCTACTCGGTGCAAAAGTTGGAGTTCCACAACTATAAATAGGACTCCCTAGGATGCTCCAAAGTATCTTCTAGGGTTTGGAAAGGGATAGAAGGCCTAGGCAGAGCGCTAACAATGTTCTTCCACTTCGATTTCTTCATGGATTCTAATGTCTTTTAATTTTTCTTTTGTGTTTGAGTTAGTTATGATTAGCTAATCTCTTAGTTAGGGATAAGAGGTGAAGCTGTAGTTTATTTTGATGATTCCTTTACTTTATTCTTGTTTATGTTGAATGTTATTGATTTTTAGTTTGAATTTAAGGAATATTTTCAATTTTTTATGATTCATTATGACTCAAATTACAATAGATGTTATGATAGCTTTGAATATCTTCTTTTCTTGTTTTGAGATTGTGAGATTGGTAAAACTCGTGATTCACTATCATCTCCTGGGAATGGTGGATGCATGAATTTTCTTCCAATCATCACAATACGCCTTCATTAAGGACTAGATCAATGAAAAGTTTTGAGATTTGATTTAATTGCTTCATCTTCCAATTGGATAGGATAGGACTCCGATTCTAGTTGTGTTTATTTAATCAAGTAAGGTAACATCCTAATATCTACAAGTGGAACCTTGGTGCTCTAGTTTCATTTTGATTATTGATACTTTATTCACAATTTCTTTCAACTATTCCAGAATTCAATTTAGATCTTTTTCTGGTTCTAGTTATTTTTAGATTATGTACAAGTTTAGTCCCTATGTATTCGACTTTAGTCTCACCTAGTTATTACTACATCGCGACCCTGCACTTGGGGTTGTGAACAAGTTTTTGGCGCCGTTACCGGGGATTACGACTACGTTTTTCTGAGATTAATTGGTATTAGAATTAGGTTAAGATTAGGGTTAATTATTTTTAGGTTATGATTTTTTAAAAAAAATTATTTTTAGAAACTAACATTGTTTTCTGTTTTGTAAGATCTTAACATAGCAACTCCAATCTGTTAACTTCTTTCTAATTCTCTCTTTCTAGATTTTTTTTTTTTTAAATTCTTTAGTTTTTTTTCTTCTAGGTTTTAGTTGTTTGGTGCGTGAGGGTTGTGCATGTTTCATGCCCAATTGGGTTTGTGATAACACTCTCCGTCTCTTGAGTGAAGGAGGATTAGTCGAAGGGTTGCCTATCCATCAAAGGATTAGACACCACTTAAGATCCTCTCAGTTAATTGAAGTAATGGCTGCAAATCAACCTCAACTTCCAGTTGAGGAGTTCAAGATGAGAATGAGGTGAATAATGCTCATCCGCCTCGTACTTTAAGTGATTATTTACAACCGGAGGGAGTAAGTACACCTTCCTGCATGGTGTTTCCACGTTAATGCAGGAAACATGGATGTTAAACCTGGAGTGATACAACTCCTTCATAAATTCCATGGACTAGATTCTAAAAGTTCATACTTGCACATCAAAGAGTTTGATGAGATAGTCGCTACATTACACTTTTCAAACGTGTCTGAGGACACAATGCGACTCAAATTGTTCCCCTTTTCACTGAAGGAGAAGGCTAAGATGTGGATGCACTCCTTAAAGCCACGATCTATCAGCACATGGGCCGAGATGACCCCAAAATTTCTCAAAAATTTTTCCATGTTTCATAAAACTAATCCACTGGTTTTAGGTCAAGCTTTGGTGCCTTGAGACTAGATGGTAGAGGCACTACATCGGTTTAGGGAAATTTCTCAAATTGTGGCCTCCACCAGTTAATTTCATGTATCGACGTAGCATCAAGTAAGGCATCCATCTCCCGAATCATGTCATCATCTAAATCAGGGGAGTGGGCCAAAACACATCTCTATAAGGTCAGAGTATATAGTCAAAAGTGCTTTATCTTCCACGAAAGACCCAATCATGTTAATTTCGTGGGTATCGTCTTCATCATCTGTCTGTTTGCTCATATTGAAAAAGATATCAAGCTCCAATGTCATATTTCCAAAAGGTAGATTCATAATTCTATTACTACAACTAATGGCATTTGATGTAGCAAGGAATGGACGACTAAGAATAACGGGTATCTGAGTGTTCACATCCATAATGGGTTGATTATCCAAAATAATAAAATCTACCGGATAGTAGAATTTATCAACCTAGGCCAACACATCCTCAATCATTCCTCTCGGTACATGGACTGATCAATCAATAAGTTGTAATGTGGTCCGGGTGGGTTTTAATTCACCCAGACCTAATTGTTCGTAAACCGAGAATGTGATTAAATTAACACTTGCCCCCAAGTCAAGAAGTGCGTGCACATCTTGCTTAAGGATGGCACTCACTTTATTTATCAATTTTTTTTTCTTTTGAATGTTTTGTCGTGTTTTGGTTGTACATAGATCTTTCAAAATTTTAGCATATAAAAGGATTTGTTTAACGACATCCAGTAAATGGATATTGACCTTCACTTTCTTAAGTACCACTTGAAATTCTCTCAATTAATTGAAGTAATGGTTGCAAATCAACCTCAAGCTCCAGTTGAGGAGATTCAAGATGAGAATGAGGTGCATAATGCTCCCCCGCCTCCTACTTTGCGAGATTATTTACAACTGGCGGGAGTGAGTACACCTTCCTGCATGGTATTTCCACTTAATGTAGGAAACGTGGATGTTAAACCTGGAGTGATACAACTCCTTCCTAAATTCCATGGGCTAGACTTTGAAAGTCCATGCTTACACATCAAAGAGTTTGATGAGATAGTTGCCACATTACACTTTCCAAACGTTTCTAAGGACACAGTGTGACTCAAATTGTTATCCTTTTCACTGAAGTAGAAGGGTAAGACGTGGATGCACTCCTTAAAGCCATGATCTATTGGTACATGGGCTGAGATGACCTGAAATTTTTTCAAAATTTTTTTCTTCTTTTATAAAATTAACACTTTAAAGAAGATAATCATGAACTTCACCTAGAAAGAGGAAGAGACCTTCTAATGCTGGGAAAGGTTCAAAGATCTCACAAATTCCTGTCCACATCATGGCTAAGAAATTTGTTGGACAATAATCTTTTTCTATAATAGATTAACTTTGCTAATGCGCCAATTTATAGAGATGATGTGTAACGGTGAATTCATGAATAAGGAGGCCGATGATGCGTGAGATTACCTTGATCAATTGGCAGAAAACACGCAATCATGGGACACCTCCCCAAGACCCACCACTTTTAAGCTTACTCAATCAAAGGAAAGGGGAGGAATGTATGCCTTAAAGGAAGAAGATAACATGAGTACAAGGGTGGCCAATCTCATAAGAAAAGTCGAGGCCATGGAACTTAAGAAGGTGGAAGCTATCAAACCACGGGAAGTCATAGAAGTTGTTTGTGATATTTGTGCTAGCAATATACATGAGATGCAGGATTGTCCCACAATCCCTGCTTATCAAGATTTATTAAATGAGCAATCAAATGCCATAAATACTTACCAACGACCATTTAACGGACCCACCTCAAACACATATAATTCTAATTGGATGAACCATCTAAACTTTAGTTGGAAGAACGGATAAACAACCAATCCTTAAGAGGCCCTTACTCAACTTCTAAATCAATGGAAACCTCGAGAGGATCCAGTTAAAAAATTCATACAAAACCAAGAGCTCTTTAACCAGAACACAGTGCAAGCATTCTAAGATCTCAAAACAATAATGGGAATGTTTGCATCGTCAATTTAAAGGATTGAGTCATACTTAGCGACTGGGGAGATAAGTGACTTTTCCAGCCCAACCTCTCCCCAATCAAAGCCACAATGTGAAATCAGTAACCCAAGCTCTTCCAATCAACATGTGGAACAAGCTAAGTCTATCACCACTCTTAAAAGTGGAAAGACAATTGACAAAACTATTCCGGCGAGGGCTGAAAAGCCTAAAGACTCGAAAGAAGTTAAGAATGATGGACTTAGCGACATCCCACATGAGATGGAACCAGAATATCAAAACAAGCCGATTGCACCATTTTCTCAACGGTTGATTGCACCAAGACCTCTATCTAACTCCTATGATATTCTAGAGGTACTTAAGCAAGTGAAGGTCAATATTCCTTTACTAGATGCTATTAAACAAATCCCTTCATATGCCAAATTTTTGAAAGATATATGTACAACCAAAAGACGGCAAAACATTTAAAAGAAAATCTTTTTGATAGAAAAGTGAGTGCCAACCTTAAGTAAGATGTGCCACAAAAATACAAAGATCCCGGTAGCCCAACCATCACATGTGTAATTGGGAACCACCAGATTGAACACACACTTCTTGACTTGGGGGCGAGTGTTAATTTGATCTCATTCTTAGTTTATGAACAATTAGGTCTAGGTGAATTAAAATCCACCCGGACCACATTACAACTTGCTGATCGATCAGTCCGTGTACCGAGAGGAATGATTGAGGATGTGTTGGTCCAGGTTGATAAATTCTACTATCTAGTAGATTTTATTCTTCTAGATACTCAACCCATTGTGGATGTGAGCACTTAGATACCTGTCATTCTTGGTCATCTATTCCTTACTACATCAAATGCCATCCTTAATTATAAGAATGAAATTATGAATCTATCTTTTGGAAATATGACATTGGAGCTTAATATCTTTTTCAATATGAGCAAACAGATAGAGGATTATCTCAAATATGTTTACTTAGGTCAAGATGAGACATAGTCGATGGTGATTTCTTCCCACATTGAGAAAGAACAAGAGAGTATGCTTACTTCAACTCTCATTAAGCATAAAAGAGCCCTTGGATGGTCAATTGCAGACCTCAATGGAATTGATCCTTTGATTTGTACTCACCACATTCATTTAGAGGATAATGCAAAAACCTTCCAACAACCATAACGTTGATTAAATCCAAACATGAAAGAGGTGGTTAAGGGAGAAGTGCTTAAGTTGTTGGATGTGGGCAACATATACCCTATATTCGACAGTTAATGGGTGAGTCCAACTTAGGTGGTTCCCAAAAAGTCTGGAATCACCATCGTAGCCAATGTTGACAATGAACTCGTGCTAACTAAAGTCACTACTGGTTGAACAATGTGCATTGACCCTAGAAAGTTAAATACGATCATAAGGAAGGACCACTTTCCTTTGCCCTTCATTGATCAAATTTTGGAAAAGCTAGCTGGTCATTCTTACTATTGCTTCCTTAACGGATATTCGAACTACAATCAGATAGAGATAGCCCTTGAAGATCAAGAAAAGACAATGTTCACATGTCCATTTGACACATATTACTTACCGAAAGATGCCATTCGGATTGTGTAATGCCCCCGTCACTTTTCAGTGATGCATGTTGAGTATTTTTTTGACATAGTGGGGCAATATTTAAAGGTCTTCATGGACGACTTCTTTGTTTTTGGTCAATCCTTCAGCGAGTGTTTGGAAAATCTTAAAAATGTGTTGAAGTGATGTAAGAAAAATAATTTGGTTTTGAATTGGGAGAAATGCCATTTCATGATTCCCAAGGGAATTGTTCTTGGACATATAATTTCGTCCAAGGGAATTGAGGTAGACATGGATAAAATTGATCTTATCTCTAACCTACCTCCACCCAAGAGCGTACGTGACGTGCGATCCTCCCTAGGACACGCCAAATTTTATAGATGATTCATAAAGGACTTTAGCCATCTCTCTCATCCTTTATATAATCTCTTCAAAAGGATGCACCATATGAGTGCACTGCCTTTTGAGATTATGTACGATGTGTCTAACTATATTACTGGGGTAGTGTTAGGCCAAAGAAAAGAGAAGAAGCCCTATGTGATTCACTATGCGAGTAGAACTCTAAATTCTGCCCAAGTGAACTATTCTACTACGGAGAAGGAACTCTTAGCCGTAGTGTTCACTTTAGACAAATTTAGGTCCTACTTGATCGGATCTAAGATCATCATTTACACCGATCATGTGGCGCTAAAGTACCTTCTCTCTAAGAATGATGTCAAGCTTCGCTTGATAAGATGGATCCTCTTACTCTAGGAATTCGACATAGAAATAAGAGACAAAAAGGGAGTAGAGAACGTAGTGGCTGACCATGCTCTAGACTTGATCTCATCGATTCTGCAACGACTCAGAAAATTCCGTACAATGACCCGAGTACCACCTCGACCAGAAATCGCTTAGGATCAAATCCTTTAGAAATTTGACAAAGTTAACTAAGCGCTAAACTAGATTAGCCATGAAATCCAGTAGAATTGCTTCAAATACGATCTGCAAGACCTAAAACTTGTAGAATCATTGACGCTAGGTTACCCTGAAATCTAGGATTAAACTCATTACCCGACTGCTCTCGGGAGCACATTGAAACTCCGTATCAGATCTGGACCGCACATCGAGAGTCCGAATAATACAAAGTTATAGACTTAGGACCGCCTCGCTGGGCTTGACAACCATCTCGGAGATCAAATCCAGACAGTGTCCCACGGTTATTCGCTTGAGTCTGGAGCGAGGAGTGTGAGAAACATGAAAATAATTTCAAGATAAATACAAATTTATGAAATCTGGCACGTGTCATTTACGGATAATTTGTAAGCAACCAGACCGTTAGAATCTGACCCAAATACACCCTCGGATCAAGGGAAATTTCATACACATGTCCATGTACTCGAAATCTTTGATCGAGTTTCACTGACTGTTGAACTAAAACTGGTCCGCCACGCGTGATCTGGGAATTCGACTGAAACGAAAACTTAACTCCACCTAGATCCATAGTCTGTGAGCTTAAGTCCAACTTTTGGCTCAAGGGGGCCCGCCAGAAGTACTCCGTTGAGCTGGAACAGGCTCACTTTGGTTATAACCTAAGTATACCTTGACCATAAGTCTATTTTGGTGTGATTTTACGCTATATAAGGACCTTAGAACCCTCTTTCGTCCAGCCATACGAATTTGAGAAAAACCCTAAGAGAGAAGAGAGAAAAGAGAGAGAAAGTTAGAGAGTTGTGGGAGGACTCTTCCTACCCTCTTTCCCTGCCGCTACGCAAGCTTCACCACTGCATTCTCATCACTTTCCCTGCGATTTCGACCTCGTTTCTAGGTAAGAAACCCTAACCCTAATCTGTTTTGGGGTTGTGATGGTTGTAGGTTATGAAATAGCTAACCTATTTCGTTCTATAGGTTACCAAACTGCCGAATACGGAAGCTTAGCAAACCTATCTGATTCGTTACGATTCTAAGACGAAAGGTGCGGACTTTAGGTGTATAGGTTATGGTTTTCAATGCTTTCAATGTCAGATAATGATAGATTCATGATCTGTATGCAATTACACATGTACAAAGTGTTGTCTGTTTTCCATTTCACTTAAAGACGAAGAATATGAAATTTTGCATATTCTAGGTATTTGTAGAAAGTACCGTATACGTATAAATTTTGGAAATGTGTTTGCCATGATTATTTGCTGTATGAATATATTATATATGGATAAAATACTTATTTGGCGAAAGGGCTTGCCCTAATACATGTTTTGCTAATATACACTATGTATGTTGAAATAGTGTATTCTAAGTGTTTGTGAAAATGCTTGTGAGAGTAAGTGCTTGGATGATGGTGCCTTAGGTAGGTGTTGAGATGGGATTCTCAACTACCTTAGAGACGTATATGATCTCCTCCATGTTGGTTGTTTACTTTAACCACTTATGAAATATATGTGTTTATATTTTCTGTTTATATGGTGCTTTATAACATGCTTTATGACATGCTTGTTAACATGCTCGAGTTACTTTGTTTATTATGCTTTACTCCACATGCTCTGAATAAGGATTGATTGCGTTTGGGACTATGATTATAGTCTAGACAATCGGTACCAGACTTGAGTTCATGGTTGAGATTCATTTCTCCATGTAGGATGTGTTTGACGAACCCGAGTCGTACTTCCGTTGGCGACAGTGGTTAGGCCACGCGAAGTACTTATGCACTTCATGTCATTCAGTTGATTGTGCGCTCAAGCTAGTCAGGCTTGTCAAGTAACCCGATATGTCTAATGTATGTTTACAATGTTTGGACGCTACTGCTTGAACCTAGGGTACCAAACTTACCAGTGAAATCCCGTTAACCATGGTACCTCGAACCACTAAGACTCATGAGCTGGGTATGCTGGTATGGGACACCGTGGTCGAGTTGTCGGCCTACGCTGGGGCCACGTGCTTCCCCGTAGTGTCCATTGAGCAACTAGACTCGTGAGCCGATTATGGTGGTATGGGACACTATATTCAAGCTGTCGGCCTACACTGATGGTGACGAGCCCTTTGTAGTGACCTCGAGCATACTCTGAATTTACGGTGAGGCCACGAGTTTTGCTGCGGTGTATAGAGTATGAACTAGGCCTGTATCAATTTAGTGATGAACGGTTAAAAAGGTGATGGGGGAGTGGTGTAACGAATACGTGCAACAGCCCTGACAGCCTTTGCAGCGCCCTAGAACCACACTATCATATGAGATTATCTAGGTTTGACGACCCTAGAATGGATCATGTTTGGAAATGATATAAGGGAGGTACCTTAGTTTCCCAATCCTGCTGTTTGAAATGAACTAATAATAACTCGGTAATCATGCTCATCATCGCATTGCATGTGCCTGGAAGATGTGGAGCACTGAGGAATGAAAGAATGTCGCGAATGTAAGATGGTGTCGCACGAGGGAGTATGTGGTGAGGGCATGCATCATGACTGCATTCATACTTACATTAATAAGAGTAGTTAGGAGTGTTTGATTGTACTGTTTTATCATTACCACTTGACTGCATTGATAACATGTTAACCTATGCTTTATTATTCCACTGAGTTAGCTACTCACTCCCACATTATGGGACGGTGTTGTACACACCAACCAGACTCTGTCTTATGTGCAAATGAGGTGACGACTCAGGAGGCTGAGCCAGACTATGACGAGGACCAGGACGAGTTCTCGTATATGCAGTATTCCGGTGGCTTTGACTAGACTGTCTGGATCGATGGGACTTATAGGGCTCACTTCTCTAGTTGTATTTTTGACATTTTGATCGTAAAAGAGATACATGTATATGGTGACTCAGTTGGGTTCATACTCTGGATCGATGATTTTGTTTATTTTACATACATATATATACAGTTTCAGTCTTCCGCTTGCCTTTATACAATTGATCTGGAGTATGAATTACTGTTTTCGTATAATCTCACTCATGTTTAATAAACTAACACAAACAACATTTAATCATCATTATCTATGTTGCATAAGTGATGTTTTGGAACTCGAGAGTTGAGTTGCTACTCGACCCTCGAATTTTAGGGCGTTACAGATTTCCTTGAGCCGACACCAATAAATGACATGTTCCTTGATGAACAATTGTTTAAACTTTTCCAATTACCTTAGTTTGCTAATATTGCGAATTATCTTGCTAAAGCTTTCATGCAAACATATTGGACTGCGCAAGATAAGAAAAAAAAATCTTCACTGAGGTACATAAGTTTTTTTGGGATGATCCATATTTGTTTAAATATTACCCATGACCAAATTGTAAGGAGATGTATGCCAGACAATGAATATCAGAGTGTCATCTCCTTTTGTTATTCTCAAGTCTGTGGTGGTCACTATTATACTAAAAAGATCACGACCAAAATTCTGCAGTGCGTCTTTTATTGGTCCACGATATTCAGAGATACTCATGAGTTTTGCAAAGCTTGTGAACGTTGTTAGAAATTGAGAGGGTTGTCCCGTCGAAATATGATGCCTCTGAACCTCATTCTTATCATTGAAGCATTTGATTACTGGGGCATCGATTTCATGAGACCATTCCTCCAATCCTTTAGGAATATTTACATTTTGTTAGCAATAGACTATGTCACTATGTGGGTCAAAGCGATCCTGTGCCGAAAGAATGATCATAAAATAATCATTTGATTCTTAAAAGAAAATATCCTTTCCCGGTTTGAAACGCCTCGGGCCATCATTAGTGATGAAGGTTCACGCTTTTGTAATAGGCTATTTGAGAACTTAATGAAGAAATATGACATCTCTCATAAAGTAAGCACTCCATACCACCCGTAGACAAGCGAGGAAGCCGAGATCTCCAACAGAGAAATTAAACAAATTCTGAAAAAAAAAACGGTTAACCCTGACTGTAAGGATTGGTCAATTCGCTAGACTGATGCCTTATGGGCTTACCGTACAACTTTTAAGACATCCATTGGAATGTCTCCCTTTAGACTCATCTATGGGAAAGCTTGCCGCCTACCTATGGAGTTGGAGCATAGAGCCTACTGGGCTATCAAAAATCTGAACTTTAATTTGGACAACGTTGGCTCGCTGTGTAAACTTCAATTGAATGAGCTCAAAGAAATCTGAAACGATGCTTATGAGAACTCGAGAATTTACAAGGATAAGATGAAGGTATTCCATGACAGGAACATCCATTGGAAATCATTTATAACCGATCAAAAAGTCTTTCTGTACAATTCTCGGTTACATCTTTTTCCAGGTAAACTTCGATCTCGTTGGACCAGTCCCTTCATTGTTATTAATGTCCATCCTCATGGGGTCGTTGAGATTAAGAATTCGATGAATGACAATATTTTCAAAGTGAATGGACATCGTCTCAAGCATTTGTTGAGAAGTTTGATTCAGAGGACATTTCCATGCCTCTGATTGATCTGTATACCAGGATTGACCTCCTAGTCTGATGGAGGTGTAGTTAGGTTTATTGCTTTCATAGGATTTAGGATTAGAATAGTTTGATTTCAGTTTGTTTAGTGTTCGTGCTAACCCATTTACATGTTAAGAACTTTGGAAACGCTTCAATTCTCCTTCTTTAGGTATTATTTTCCCATCACTTCCCATTTCTTTTCATTATCTCATGTGGATTGCATGCTCATATCTTTTACATTGAGGACAATGTAGGTTTTAGGTTGGGGGTGTGGATTAGGTAAACTAATCAGTGTTTTCTTAGTTTTGAACAAAAACTGTGAAAATTTTCAAATTTTAAAGCTAAAAACATGTTTGGGAAATGAAAATTTGTGGAATTAAGAATGCTTTGAGTATGATGATAAGATAAGACATTGAATTTAAAAATTGTTGGAGTTTGATCAACTGAGTAAAAATATCGCTTAAGTTCTTTCATTTAATCGATTAAGAGGAAGTTTGAATATCATGATAATCTAAATCACAAGACACGTTCTGTCACGCCGTAGTACCCCATTCTCGGCTCCCAATGTCCATACGCTGGGTTCTGATCCTGGGATCGTACAAGAAGGATTTTCTAATGTACATTTGTCTCATAAGAAGCATAACTACAAGTATACCTAAATCACAAAGGCAACATCATTATCACATATCCACTAATATAAACATTCGAATACAGTGCTGAAAAGGAAATACGTATGTCAAAATCAAAGCTCCAGAAGACTGCTGCACGCTCTAAGCTCAATGGTGCTGCAACTTAACGCCATCTGCATGCATCTATCGTGCATAAGCTTCTAGAAAGCTTAGAGGGTGGTGAAAGTGTGTACACAAGGTAAGTGCCAAGTATTTAATACAATGTCGTAATCATATAATGTTGGAAATACTATGAAGATCATGAATCATATGATATCAGAGTATGCGAAAACATACTGGTAAATCCACAAGTCATACAATATCAAAGTACGCAATGCAGATCATAATGAGCCCAAATATCAGATACCGAGTCCACGAATACCATCAACCTTAATCAGGTTATGCAATACAAAAGCACAGTAAACCAAATGTTATGTGCTGAGGATGCAATGCAATATGTAATGCAAATGAAATGACCAAGCTAGAGTGTGAAGTCGGGATGATAGTACGTAGTATCACAGGCTACGGGGTACATCACAAGGTACTTCTATCCAAACTAGTCCCATACCTAAATTTGGATAATTAGACTCAATGTGGTAAACTCCTGATCTCAGGTTAGTCGCGCACCTAACCAAAATTATGGCCAATGCGAAGGTATACATATCAAATTAGTTGCGTACCACCAGCCCGAGTGGATAGTGAATGAATGAATGAATGAGTATGCAACTCCTGCTCAATAAGTCCACATATCAGTATTGTACATCTCTATGATCATTACCGGGGTCTATTAAACTCTATGCCAGCTTTCCGCCCCTATCCGAGCGCACAACTGAGTAAGTGGAAGAGACCTCACTAGCCGCCCACCAATATTAGGCCTGGCTCGTCGATAGTGGACCCATTCCTCAAGCTAGTCAAACTCAACCTAGATATTGCTCCCTTACTTAGGTGGGTAAGGTCACACCCCTTCCCAACCGACCACGACAAAATGGGAGACGCGGCTTATAGGTTTACGACCCTCATGCGCTCATATATATCCACTCGGTCTAGACATTGGGGTATCCTCTGGTACTAAGAAGGTTTAGGGATTTTCACCCAAGGCTATCTATGACTGCCCGATGCTAGTAACAGATTTTCAGTGTCCTATCTGGCCATCCACGATATGCCTGTGGAGGATATGACCCTGATGTCGCTAGGGCGTACAGTAATCACAACACATAATGCAAGATGTATGAGTCATACAATCTAGTCATGCATCAATCCTGCGCATGCCGTGTACTCATGTGAGACAATCTCCGCCTATCAGGGGGTCTCATAAAAACATGCCTAATGACATATGAAATGGTCAACCATATCTCATAACAAACGTGCAGATGATGCGTATGGGCATGTATCATGATGCTATGTTGTCACATACTCATAATCAGCATCGATAATCGGCCTCGACAATCGAAATCGGCCTCGACAAATGGAACCATCCTTGACATCGGAATCGGCCTCGACAATCGGAATAGGCCTCAACAATCAGAATCGACCTTGATAAACGGAATTAGCCTCGACAAACGGAATCATCCTCGACAATCGAAATCGGCCTCAATAATCGGCCTCAACAATCGGAATCGGCCTCGATAAACGGAATCTGCCTCGACAATCGGAATCGGCCTTGACAATCGGAATTGGCCTCAATGATCGAAATCGGCCTCAATGATCGGCCTCGGTAATTGGAATCGGCCTCGACAATTGGAATTAGCCTCGACAATCGGAATCGGCCTTGATAATCAGAATCGCCCTTGACATTCGAAATCGGCCTCGATGATCAGAATCGGCCTCGACAATCGAAATCAGCCTCGATAATCGGAATAGCTCTCGACAATCAGAATCTGCCTCAACAATCGGCCTTGACAATCGGAATCGGCCTCAACAATCGAAATCCCCCTCGACAATTGGAATCGCCCTTGACAATCTAAATCGTCCTTAACAATTGGAATTGGCCTCAATAATCAGAATTGACCTCAATGATCGGAATCGGCCTCGATAACTAGAATCGGCCTCGACAATCAGAATCGGCCTCTATGATCGGCCTCGACAATCGAAATCGGCCTCGATAATCAAAATCAGCCTCGACAATCGGAATCGTCCTCGACAATCTGCCTCAACAATCGAAATCGGCCTCGACAATCGGAGTTGACCTCAACAATCAGCCTCGACAATCGGAGTTGACCTCAACAATCGGCCTCGATAATCAGAATCGATGAGAATGAGCCTAATAAGGCCTAAGGGAAGGTCGCAATGAGGACATTTAACCATCGTTGCCCATCAATGTGGACATTTAACCAACATTGCTCCCAAGGAGTGGCCCTCACGGAGTCAAACATATAATGGGCCCATGGCCTTACACAAAGGCCTCATACATCAAGTAGGCCGCATCACATGGGCCTAACACACATCACTATGGGCCGCATCATATGGGCCAGAAATACATCTCAATGGGCCGCATCCATGAGCCAAAATTACATCATAATGGGCCTCGGCACATGGGCCATAAATTTATCACATCAAGCCTTGCCCATGGGCCTCGAATACATCACAACGGGCCTCGCCCATGAGCCTCATGTACATTACAATGAGCCTCATCACACGGGCCTCAAATACACAACAGGTGGGCCCTGATCATGGGCCTCAAATACATAAATGTGGGCCCTACACTTGGGTCTCATATGCATCAAATGGGCCATGCATCATGGGCCTAATACATATCACAATGGGCCTTGCCCATAGGCCACAAATTTAAGCAGGCGGGCCCTATCATATGGGCCTTAAATACAAGGCAGGTGGGCCCTATCACATGGGCTTCAAGTGGGCTTAGACCACACCAAAAATCATTTTAATAGTTGTAGGTGTAACATGTGTATCACTGTACACCATCATTCCATGGGGCACATGCCCACTAATGATGATCATCACTGTCCAAACATTGTCCAGGTAAATCAACACCATCCAAACATTGTCTAGCATCGTCCAGCACAATCTGGATGGTGTGGATGAAATAAATACATTACGGTGGAATCCCATGCTGGCAAAAGAGGTGGATGGCTTGGATAAAAAACACATCAAAGGTGGGTCCACGACAAGAATCGTCCAAATGGACAACTGAACACATAAATCGAGGTGGGGCCCCACACGTGTGGATGCAAGGCATCCACCAAGGTGGGCCCCACGTTCGTGTATATGGACGGACAAATTGGATATAACAAATACATCTAGGTGGGTCCCCACATGGGGCCACCACTCATGTGCATATACATATATGTATATCACCTACACACACACCACACACACACACACACACACATATATATATATATAATACAATATTATATTATATATTATATTATTTTTATTTCTTGAAAACGTCCAGTCCCTGTCCCTAGACAGGGTATACACACATACAAGGTGGGTTGCCACCGTCCATAAGATCTGGACGGTGCAGTTATAATATATACATCAATGTGGGTCCCACCTACCCACACGTATCACACGTGTGGGGTGGCCCCATGATTCAAAATGGATGGACGGTGTGTGTAAAACACCTACATTAAGGTAGGGTCCACAGAACTTACTGACGCAAGTGAAGAATAAATGGTCGGTGGGGGGTTTTCCTCATACATCAGGTGGGTCCCACGTGGGGCCCACCACATATTTTATGCATTATATATTATTATAATATAATCATTATTATTATTATTAAAAAGGGCTCCATCCAGTGCCCAGGAAGGGATGGACAGCTATGAGAATGGGTCCCACTGATCTGGACGATGGGATAAAACCCGTACATCATGGCTGTCCACACGTCCTATGTGTGGACGACTTAGATATACAACACATACATCATCGTGGGGGTCCACGTCCCACTTGGACGGTGTGGATCGCATATATCATGGTGGACCCCTCTCGAAAAGTAGGTGGGTCCCACCATCTCTACGTGGACGGTGGATGAAACACGTACATCGGGGTAGGTCCCACAGCATGGATGAAACGCATGCATCATTGGTGGGCCACACATCAAGAGAGAGAGAGAGAGAGAGATAAACGGTGATGATGGGAGTGAAATGGCGGTAAAGACCGCACTAGTTGAAGAAGGAATATGCCAATATGTCCTAAAGGAGGGTGAATAGGACTTTTTAATGTTTTTATGTTATATTTAAAAATCCTACTTCACGAATCCTATGATCATGTAATTATCAGGATTACTCAAATGTAACTCTAAAGGCTTCCAAGCCCGGTAGAGGATCCAATTACAAACTATTTTAGAAGTAAGCAGTATGCAAGCTATCTTATGATGGATATGACTATGTAGGTGTGTGTGGTGTGATCAAATGTTCAGATATGGAAGTATTAAAACAAATCACACAATCATAAGAATAACAATCTCAAACACAATCATTTTTATAGTGGTTCGACGATAAGTCTACTCCACTCCCAGTAACCGCACTCAACCCTTGAGTGTACCGGATTTCACTTAGGAGGTTTCACAGCGATTCACCTCAAACCTAAGGTTTTAAATCAAGTTCACCTTCAACCTTTACAACTTACACTGAAGCTGAATGTTTATGCTCACAGGAGCAAGGGTCAACACAACGCCCCCACTTTTAGGCACACTGGCCAAAGATCTTCCATAAGACCCTATTGGAGGTTTCTACACGGTTGACCTCAAACCCGAGGTTTTACTCGGTTCACCTCAAACCCAAGGTTTTACACAGTTCACCTCAAATCCAGAGTTTTACTAGTTCACTCCTAACCAGATGTTTATGCTCTCCACAGAGCAAGGGTCCACATAACGCACCCACCACATACACTCCCGCCGGAGGCTTCCTTGAGGACTTCAAAGGGTGAGAACCGCTTAAGACCTAATCCTAGAAAGGAATGATCACAAGTGTCCTCTTGGACTCTGGATACTTACAAATAAGATGATGAGTCCCTTTTAGCACAATGCCGAAGATCTCTTCCTCCTTGTTGATGAAGAGTCTTCTGCTCCCTTGATCCGCAACAGAAAATGATGTACCAATACTCGACTTTGGGTTGGGTCAAGGTTATGATGGAAACCTACTCTCTAAAGGTTTTCCTATAAGGAAGATAGAGTAGTTCCAATCATCTAGGCATTCAAGGCATCCCAGCTTAATGATTTGCCATTAAGATGGTAGCTAGAGGATCCTTGAATGCAGAAGTTCATTCCCCAATCCACTCTATAGAATATCAATGGTATGGGTGGATTGGAAGATGAACTTCCCTAAGAGAAAGGGCTTTGAGTATATGATCTAAGGTTAAACACTCAAAAGATCTCTCTTCTTTCTCTCACAGCAATAAAAGACAAGTCCTCTATATATAGGCAAAAAGTTCCAACGGATATAAAACGGTCACATTTATGACAAAGTTCGATATCATCGAGCGTATACTCTCGATAGCATCGATGGTCTGCTCGATGACTCAGACTCAATGTCATGCGCTTTTGAAACTCTTTGCCAATTGGTCGATGAATCGAAACTATTGTCGATGTCATCAGATTTCAAACTCCGATTCCATCGATGACAGGTTCGATCCATTGACATTTGAAAAATGAGAGAGACTTGACTTTGAAATATTTTAGGATTTCATGAATGATCGGGGAACCATTGAGATCATTGAAATTTAAATGTCGATGATATCGAGATCAGAGTCGAGGCATCGATAATTCCTGCGGATTTTTCTTTAAGCTTGCTAGTCGGTTTATGACTTGTTCAATGCAATCAACCTGGTGCCAATATCATCGATATTTGAATATCGATTCTATTGAAGGGCCCCCAATCATAGTTAAAAAATAACCTGAAATATCTGCTCTAAGATATGTGCGCCCTCGATCGATATCAACGATGGACTTCCAATGTTATCGATATTTGATTTCAGATCATATCGGAAGAGCATCGATATATCGAAGGAATTTGAGATTTTCATTAAAAAACAGGGGTGCAGAAAATCTGCCTGTTGATGATATCGAGTCGACTTCGATAGACTCGAGATTTGAATATCGATGATATCGATAGGGGAATCGATATATCGATAAATCAGTCCAGATGTGTTGTGAAGTTGCTAGACATATTTGGTCCTCTCTTCGATGCTATCGATGAAGCATCGAGGACTCGACAGTGCAGGTCGATCATATCGAGGGTGTTTTGATAAAATCGATAAGGCAATAAAAACTTAGAGATTTTTCTATTTTGAAAAATGTTTTCTTACCTTAAAACCCTATGATTTCTTGCTTATTTTTAATGGTTTCCTTCACCTGGTGTTTTGGGTCATGGATGTGAGGCTTTAGGTTTACCTGTGACGAGCTTGCACACATCCAGTTGAGGCAGACGCTTGAATTGATCTTCCTATCAGGTTCGTAGACAATCTGACTCAACACTCACGTAACTTGACAAACCAGGGCACTTTCAATCTCCCCCTTTGTTAATTACATACAAAAATCCCAAAACACCATAGAACACTTCTAGACAAACATACCCTAAATTGTGTGTACATGCTTTTACACAATTTTACAATTTCTATCCCATGTACACAACCAGTAGCTGCTTCCCCTTTCTTGTAAACTCCCCCTTGCTTGATGCAGCTGCTCTCCCTAACACCTGTAACAATATCTAAACCGATATACAATTTCCATTCGGGGTGTTTGTAAATGTTCTCCCCCTTTTTGTCAGTCATTGACAAAGATATCTCAGGTGATATTGACTGAAGAGTGAAGTACTTGGGAGAACCAAGCAGGCAGAGACAGATCAATTAATGTATAATTAATTAACTCAGTTTAAGGAGACATCAATTTCAGAACATATGGATGCATATTAGACAAAGTAGAGCAGTGATATAGCAGTTTAGAATATTCATTAAAAACATCACATGCATTCCATATCAGAATCTTGATAAACCAGGGGAGCTTAAAACTCAATTATGGCATTAAAAATATGAATTTTATTCATACATAACCCAAAACATGCAAAAATACATACTGCCACAGACAATAATAAATAAACAGTATATCTCAAGCCCAAAAAAAACTGTTCAGTCCAACCATGAAAAAAATCAGATTCTCCAGATTAATCACATACACCTATGAGGACGTAGAGCATCTAGAAACTAAGATGGTTAGTACGGGGAGTTTAGACGTGTGGCTGACCTATAACCATGAATGTTCCAATGTGGGGATTTACCTATGTGCCTCAAGTTTACTGGGATATTCAGTGAGTGCAGACCCCAATGGATTTTTGAAGGTCACTAAACCTATTTGAATCAAGAGGTTTGGTGAGGATATCTGCGCGTTGCTTTTCTGTGGAATCATAATCCAATGTAATAATCTTGTCATCAACAAGTTCTCGTATAAAATGATGACGGATGTCAATGTGCTTAGTTCGAGAATGTTGAATAGGATTCTTTGAAATGTTAATTGCACTTGTGTTATCACAGAAGAGACTCATCGTGAGTTGTTCAATCCCGTATTCCAACAACATTTGTTTCATCCAAAGGAGTTGTGCACAGTAGCTTCCAGTGGCAATGTATTCAGCCTCGGCACTAGATAATGATATTAAATTTTGATTCTTGCTTTGCCATGATACGAGACAGTTTCCAACATAAAAACATCCTCCGCTGGTTGATTTTCGATCATCCAAATTTCCAGCCCAGTCGGCATCAGTGTATCCGGCGATGATGGTAGATGTTTCAAATGGATACCACAATCCATAGGAGGGAGTCCCTGTTATGTATTTGATGATCCACTTAACGACCATTAAATGAGATTCCTTAGGATCTGCTTGATATCGAGCACATACCCCAACACTAAAAGATATGTCGGGACGACTAGCTATGAGATATTGTAACGCCCTGAAAATTGGGGGTCGAGTAGAAATCCAACTCCCGAGTTCCAAAACATCACTTATGCAATATAGATAATGATGATTTAATGTTGTCTATAATAGGGCATTAAACATGATTGGAACTATACCAAAAACAACATATCATACTCCCAAGGCATCTAAATTGTGCAAGCGGAAGACTGTAATAAGTATATAAACGATATAAAAGTGATAGTAAGCCCTCAGAGTATGAATGTCACTGGGTTAACAATTACAAGTTTGATTTCAAAATATACAAAACGAGAAGGTGTAATGTCTTCTATCCCAAATACCATAGCCTCGTCAATGCAATTTCTGGTCTACATAGACCCGCCAGAGAGTTACATGTAGGAGAACTCCTCCTCAACATCACAGTAGTAGTCCGGCTCTGCTTCATAAGCATCGCCATCACCTGCAGCTAAGACAGTCTAGTTGGTGTTGCAAGCACCGTCCCGTAACATGGGAGTGAGTAGCTAACTCAGTGGAATCATAGAGCAAAGATGAACATGTTATCAAATCAATCAAGTGATAATGATAAAGCAAGCAAATCAAACATTCCTAAGTACTGTAATTAATGCAAGGATGAGATGCAATAATGATGCATGCCCTCGCCAACATACTCCCTCATGCGACACTATCTTACGTCTGCGGCATGCTTTCATCCCTCAGTGCTCCACATCTTCCAGGCACATGCAGTGCGATATGAACATGATTACCGAGTTGTTATTAGTCCTTTTCATACAACAGGATTTGGAAAACTAAGGTACCTCCCTTATATCATTCCTAAACAAGGATCCTGTCTATGGTCATCACTCCTAGATAATCTCATACGATGATACGGTTTTAGGTCGCTATAAAGGGCTGTCAGGGCTGTTACACGCACTCGTTGCACCGCTCCCCCATCACCTTATCAATACAGGCCTAGTTTATACTCTGTTTACTACGGGAAGGCTCGTCGCCTCTCTGCAGATTCAAAGTATGCTCGAGGTCACTACAAAAGGCTCGTCACCAATCAGTGTAGGCCGACAGCTCGAATACAGTGTCCCATACCACCGTATTCGGCTCAAGAGTTTGGGTTGCTCACTGGTCACTACGGGGAACGTAGGCCGACAGCTCGACCACGGTGTCTCATACCACCATGCCCGACTCATGAGTCTTACGAATCAAGGTACCAAGGTTGATAGGGTTTCACAATGGTAAGTTTGGTACTTTAGGTTCAAGCAGTTATGACAATTACAAGGTGAACATACAACGGTCAATCGGGTTACTTGACGAGTTCGACTAGTACGAACGCCCGTTGAGTTGTATGACATGAAGTGCATAAGCACTTCATGTGGCCTAACCACTGCCGACAAGCAACGCATGACTCGGGTTCGTCAAACACGTCTTGCATGGCGAATATAGGCCAACCACGAGCTCAAATCCGTTACCGATTGCCTGGACTATAACATAGCCCCAAACACATTCCATATTAACCAGTAAACATGTACAGCAGATAGAACAGAAATAACTAAATAATTCAGGCATATTTCCCAACATGTTATAAGATATAACATGAACAAGAATCCATACGCATGCATTTCAAAGTAAAGCGACTAAGTTAAACAACTTGCATGGAGGGAATCATAAACATCGCTAAGGTAGTTGAGAATCCCATCTCAACACCCAAGTAAAGCATTATTTACCACGTATATACTCATACAAGCATTTATACAAACACTTAGACTACACATATTAGCCTACACATCATATGTTGGCTAAAACCTGTATTAGGGCGAATCCTTTCGCCAAACAGATACTACATCCATAACTCGCATGTATATACAACAAATACTCATGGCAATCACATTTACAAAATTTATACGTATACGGTATTTTCTACAAATACCTAAAATACATAAAATTTCATATACTTCGTATGTATTCGAAATGGAAAATGGACAGCATGTTCTACATGTGAAATAGCATCCTCGTCAATAATCTACCATTAGCTGACATTGAAAGCTTTGAAAAATGACAACCTAAGCGTCTAAAATCAGCACCTTACGCCGTAGAAGCGTAACGAACTCAACAAAGACTCTAAGTCTTCGTATACGTGGAATATCAACCTGTAATACAAGCTAGGTTAGCTATCTAACTACTAGCATCAATGGAAACCCTAAAACAAGTTAGGGTTAGGTCTTTCTTACCTAAGAACGAAGTTAGAATCGTTGGAATGACGATTTGATAGCAGAAAGAAGCACGTGGATTAGCAGAACAACTGCTAAGAAGAACCTCTCACTCTTCTCTCGCTTTTCTCTCTTATCTCTCCTAGGTTTTCTCAAATTCGTATGGAATGAGAGAGTGAGGGTTTAAGGTCCTTATATAGGCTCAAAACTCACAGAAATAGACTCAGGGCCAAGGTATACTTAGGTTATGTCCAAAGGGAGACTGTTCCGTCTCGACGGAGCACTTCTAGAGCCCCCCCTCTTGAGGCAAAGGTCAGACTTAAGCTCACCAACCTTGGATCTAGGTGGAGTTAAGTTTTCGTTCCAGTCGGATTCCCAGATCACACGTGGCAGACCAGTTTCAATTCAACGGTCACGGAAACTCGATCGGGGATTTCAAGTACACGGACATTGCTGGCAAATATCCCTAATCCAAGGGTGTATTTTGGTCAGATTCTGACGGTCTAGTTGCTTATACTCGGTCCGCAAGCGACACGTCTCAGATTACTTAAATTAGATTTAATTTTTAAAGAAAAACACATTTCTCACACTCCTCGCTCCGGGCTCAAGCGAATAACCCTGGGACATTATCTAAATTTGATTTTCGAGATGGTTGTCAAGCCCAGCAAGGCAGTCCTAACCATTTAGCTTCGCGTTAATCGGACTTTTGACGTGCGGTCCAGATCTGATACAGAGTTTCGCGATGCTCCCGAGAGCAACTGGGTAATGAGATTGATCCTAGATTTTAAGGTAACCTAGCGTCAATGATTCTACATGTTTTAGGTCTTACAGATCGTATTTAAAGTGGTTCAAGCTAATTCTACTGAGCATTCAGTTAATACTGAACTAAATTATGCCCTAATCACGAAAGAATATGATCCTAAGGCAGTTCTACACCCTTTTCTGGCGCTTTTAGGTAGTATATCATTTTAATTATTTTTCAAGTGGTTTGTCATCAAGTCTACTTCATCTCTACCAAATTTCATTAGGTTTCATGTTGTAAAAAAATTCTAGAAACGGCAGCTGTCCAAACTAATGATTTCCGGATAGTTGTCACAACAACCTATATTTAACTATATTAAAATTTTTATTATATTTTTCTATTATTTTTATATGAAACTAGACTTATTAAGTTTCAATTTGGTTTTCAAATCACCTAAATCGGAGTTATAATAAAGGAGATATGACTTTTTAAAGTTAGACCAAAATTGTAGAAAATGTGACCGAAAATGGGCCAGCCGATGAACTGCGACCCGCCTTGGCCCGCATTTCGGCTAGGCCTCGCCAACTCGGCTAGGCCCTCGCTGGTCGCTGACCTGTTTGGGGGTGATTTCGCCGTCCGATATGTAAAATGAATATATTTTACAAACCGAGATGCGTTATGCGACGTGCAATATATGTTTTTGGGGTAGGAGAAGCTGATCTATCCATGTAGCCTACTTATTTAGTGAGATTTCAAAAGATTAATGGTTAAAAACCCATTTTATTTATTTATTTACTATTCATAGTATTTCTAGTTTAAGTATTGATCAACATCACCTAAACTTTAAGATTTGTGTCTAATATGAAAGCACTTAGAAACTTTTGAAGGATAAGGTAGTGAAAGGTGAGATTTTTGAAGGAAATGTGAGGTTTTGAAGAAAATGATTTGAAAAGGAATTTGAGACTTTTGAATTGAGTGTTTGAGAAGTTAATCAGGTGTTAGGATCGACCCATCGCCTAAGGACGTCTAACTCCAGGTTGGGAAAAATTCGGGGTGTTACAGATATAACAGACTTCCTATCATATTCTGGTAGAGATGTTGATCCACACTCTTGCCATTTGTATCTTTGGAGAGTTTGAGTGTGGTGCTCATGGGAGTGTGATAAGAACGACCAAATTCAAGACCAAACCTTTTTACCAAATCGTTCGCATACTTCGTTTGACATATAAAGATTCCATCATGTAGCTGTTTGACCTGTAAACCTAAAAAGAAGTTTAGTTCACCAACCATACTCATTTCAAATTCCGATTTCATGAGGTTGGTAAATTTATATGCGATATCTTCACATGTTGAACCAAAGACTATATCGTCCACATAAATTTGGGCAATAAGCCGTGAGTTTTTTATTTTTTGGGTAAACAGAGTTTTATCAACACTCCCTCTGCAGAATTTATGGTCCAAAAGAAATTTTGTCAATCGTTCATACCAAGCACGTGGTGCTTGTTTAAGACCATAGAGGGCTTTGTTTAGACGATATACGTATTGAGGACACTTAGGATCTGAAAATCCCTTGGGTTGTTCCACATAAACTTCTTCAACAAGATCTCTATTCCGAAAAGCACTCTTAACATCCATTTGAAATAGTTTAAATTTTAATGCACATGCAATAGACAAAAGAATTCTAATAGACTCAAGGCGTGCTACAGGAGCAAATGTCTCATCAAAATCAATGCCTTCTATCTGTGAGTACCCTTGAGCTACAAGCCGTGCTTTGTTTCTAATCACATTTCCTGATTCATCAGATTTATTCTTGAAGACCCATTTGGTTCCAATGACATTTGTATCGAGTGGTCTGGGAACCAATTTCCATACCTCATTTCTTTGAAATTGTTGAAGTTCTTCTTGCATAGCATTTATCTAGTGTTCATCTTGAAGAGCTTCCACAATGTTCTTAGGCTCCATCTTTGAGGTAAAGCAGAAATGACTGTAGATATTTTCTATATGTAGTCAAGTTTTTACACCAGCATTAGGATCTCCAATGATTTGTTCTCGAGGATGATCTTTTATGATGGGAATGTCAGATGATGGTTGAGGTTCATTGGGTGATAAAGTTTTATTTTCAGGTTTTTCCAGTATGCATGAATCTACATCATCTTCTAATTCATTCACAGGTGCATCTTCTTCATGAGGTTGATCATCGATTACCACATTGACTGATTCTTGAATAGTGAGAGTTCTTAGATTGTATACTCTGTATGCACGACTATTCATGGCATACCCTAAGAAGATTCCTTCATCACTTTTAGACTCAAATTTCCCTAGGTGATCTCTATTTCTCAAGATATAACATTTGCTATCAAAGACTCGAAAATATTTCACACTAGGCAGTTTCCCATACTATAGTTCGTATGGAGTTTTGTTCAGACCTGCTCTAAGATATACTCTATTTATGATGTAGCAAGCGGTATTGACAACTTCTTCCTAAAAAAAATTCGCTATATCCTTCCCATTTAGCATAACTAACCCCATCTCCTGCAATACTCGATTTTTTCTTTCAACGACTCCATTTTGCTGTGGGGTTTTTGGAGCTGGGAATTCATGATGAATTCCTTTCTCATTGTAATATTTTTCAATTTTTCATTTTCAAATTCCCCACCATGATCACTTCTGATGTGATTGATCCCGTATCCTTTTTCATTTTGGAGTCGCTTTGCTAGGATCACAAATTCCTCAAAAGCATCTGATTTGTCTCGAAGAAATGCGACCCAAGTAAATCTGGTGTAGTGATTTACTACCACCAGGAAGTATCTTTTCTTGCCATGACTTTCCACTTTAGTTGGTCCAACTAGATCCATATGTAGCAGATCCAAGGGTTTTATTGTTGCTATGGAGGTTGTCTTCTTGTGTCCGACCTTTATCTGTTTTCCTTTTAGACATTCTCCACAGACAACTTTTTCTTCTTTTCTAATCTTGGGAAGTCCCCTAACCAAATTATTTGAATTGAGCTTTGCTAAATTTTGGTAGTGGACATGTCCCAACCTTTGGTGCCACAATTCGGATTCACTCTTTACAGCCATATTACATTTAGTGGCTACCACATTCTCACTTGTACTTTGAATGACATAACAGTTATCATTAGTGCGTAAACCTTTTATGAGAGATTTTCCTGTATGATCTAAATTCTACGCACACATCTTTTGAGAAGGTGACAAGATGTTCTTTATCACAAATTTGGGAGATACTCAGGAGATTATGTTTTAGACCTTCTACACAGAGGACATGTTTAATTTTAGGAAGGCCTGGAACAGCTATTGTTCCTTGTCCAACAATTTTGGCTGAGCTACCATCACCAAATGTGACAGATCCTCCATCAAAGTTTGAGAACTCACAAAACTGAGTTTGATCACCAGTCATGTGTCTGGGGCATCCACTATCAAGATACCACTTTGAACTATTACCAACTTTCAGAGCAGTGTGAATTACAAGGCATTTGTTCTAGTTTGTCACACCCTCTTGTATTCTTTTGAACATGATTCCTTCTTTAGTCAAGATTACTCTTTAGGCGGTGAAGCCCTTAAAGACAGAACCTGCTTTGATACCAATTGAAATGGCGGTAAAGACCGCACTAGTTGAAGAAGGAACATGCCAATATGTCCTAGAGGGGGTGAATAGGACCTTTTAATGTTTTTATGTTATATTTAAATATCCTACTTCACTAATCTCGTGATCATGTAATTATCAGGATTACTCAAATGTAACTCTACTGGCTTCCAAGCTCGGTAGAGGATCCAATCACAAACTATTTTAGAAGTAAGCAGTATGCAAGCTAGCTTATGATGGATATGACTGTGTAGGTGTGTGTGGTGTGAACAAATGTTCAGATATGGAAGTATTAAAACAAATCACACAATCATAAGAATAACAATCTCAAACACAGTCATTTTTATAGTGGTTCGACGATCAGTCTACTCCACTCCCGGTAACCGCACTAAACCCTTGAGTGTACCGGATTTCACTAAGGAGGTTTCACAGCGGTTCACCTCAAACCTAAGGTTTTAAATCAGGTTCACCTTCAACCTTTACAACCTATACTGAGGCTGACTGTTTATGCTCTCACGAGCAAGGGTCAACACAACGCACCCACTTTTAGGCACACTGGCCAAGGATCTTCCATAAGACCCTACTGGAGGTTTCTACACGGTTGACCTTTAACCCGAGGTTTTACTCGGTTCACCTCAAACCCAAGGTTTTACACAGTTCACCTCAAACCCAGAGTTTTACTGGTTCACTCCTAACCAGATGTTTATGCTCTCCACAGAGCAAGGGTCCACACAATGCACTCACCACGTACACTCCCACCGGAGGCCTCCTTGAGGACTTCAAAGGGTGAGAACCACTTAAGACCCAATCCTAGAAAGAAATGATCATAAGTATCCTCTAGGACTCTGGATACTTACAAAGAAGCTGATGAGTCCCTTTTAGCACAATGCTGAAGATCTCCTCCTCCTTGTTGACAAAGAGTCTTCTGCTCCCTTGATCCGCAATACAAAATGATGTACCAATACTCGGCTTCGGGTTGGGTCAAGGTTATGATGGAATCCTACTCTCTAAAGGTTTTCCTATAAGGAAGATAGAGTAGTTCCAATCATCTAGGCATTCAAGGCATCCCAGCTTAATGATTTGCCATTAAGATGGTAGCTGGAGGATCCTTGAATGCGGAAGTTCATTTCCCAATCTACTCTATAGAATATC
The DNA here is from genome assembly GCA_021015155.1 of Magnolia officinalis. NCBI lineage: Eukaryota > Viridiplantae > Streptophyta > Magnoliopsida > Magnoliales > Magnoliaceae > Magnolia > Magnolia officinalis. The sequence continues at coordinate 46,454,135 of JAJHSJ010000005.1, read as the reverse complement.
AATGGTAAGGGTGGATTGAAGGATGAACTTCCCTGAGAAAAATGGCATATTTTTAGGGTTTCCTTCACTCGGTGTTTTGAGTCATGGGATGTGAGGCTTTAGGTTTACCTGTTGAAAAGGCCAAGTTATATGTCCTAGAGGGGGGGGGGGTGGGTGGTTTTAGGATAGTGCCAAATTAAAATTTAAATGCGGAATTGAAGAACGATAACCTTATAAAAATAAAGAACAGTACTATAAATAAATCAAAGAACTGAAATGTAAAACAATCTTAATTAAAGAGCTTGATACTAATATTGTACTAAGGACAACCTTTGCACCATAAAAACCAAGGGTTTATGGCAGGACAACCTTATTAGAACAAATTGAATATCAAAACTCAAATAGAAAGGAAATAAAGGAAATAACAAGAAATAAATTCTAAACTATTATAACATTCCCCACTTTGCTTGAAATGTAAATATTACAACATTCACATCCACATATACATTTCACAAATCTGAATGATTAAATATATAAAAATTAAAAGAACATTCAAATCACGAAACACACCGATATATAGTGGTTCGCCTGTGTGTTCACCAACTGTTAAAAACAGCCACACAGCTTGCTACTCCACTCCTAATATCCTCACATAGGGGATATTAGCATTCACTATCAAACAGGTTTTACAGGTTCAACTAAAACCTTCACAATTGTGTCTTTTTAACTTGGGCTTACACAATCTAAAAACCCACACTTTCTGAGTTTTCTGGCTCTCCTCCGATAACGAGCACAATGAGATTTTTCTGGTGAATCTCAAACAAAACCAAAATAAAGGAATTTACAATAAATGTAAAATACCTGGATTTCTCCTTTTGTAGCAGCCCGTAGAACCAATCAGAGTAAAAGTTTGAATCTACGTTCAATGTCCAATACTCACTTAAGAAATGGTTCTAGTTTCTAATGGATTTTAAATTAAACCAAATTGGGCGTAGCTCTATTTGATTTTGATTCTAAAGAAGAAGGACTATAGCAATTCCTATTTTTAAATAAGATTGGAATAAATGAATAAAATCAAATAAGAAAAGCTAACAAAAGAATATTAAATATGCACAGCGTAGCTAAAAAATAAACACAACTTATCTCAGAGTGGAGGCTTGAATTTCTCAAATTAATCGATGTAAAACTCTGAAATTCGTGTTCAATTTATAGATGCAAAGATTGCGCTACGACTGGTCTTAGGCACCCTTCGACTGGTCATAGCTCCAACGACATTTTGAAAGTTTAAGCGCGATCTGAAAAATCAGTTCTACGACTGGTCTTAGGATTCTACAACCGGTCGTAAACCACCTACGACTGGTCGAAGCTGACCCAAGACTGGTCATAGAAAACCAGATTTGGTTGCTGGAGTTTGAGTCATAGTTCTAGGACTGGTCGAAGGAAGAGTCGTGACCACCTTACGACTGGTCAAACAGTCTCCATGACTGGTCGAAGAATAACCAACAATTCTGAAAATCTTCAACAACTTAGGACTGGTCGTGGAAATTCTTAGACTGGTCGAACCAGGTCTAGGATTGGTCGAACCAGGTCTAGGATTGGTCGAACAAGATCCAGGACTAGTCTTAGAACAGATCAAATTCATGTATAAAGATTTATGTTGATTTATGTATCCAAAAGGACCTACCCTAAGGTGAAACTAAGGTCTATCATACCTGGAACATGAATTATGAACATTGAACTTCATTCTTTCAGATAATGGTTAACCTTTGAAGCTTGAGATCTCTACTTGATGTTAGCTTGATCTTGAGATCTTCTACAGCTTGACTTTAAACTTCAACTTGAGTAGTTCTTGAGTCTTCAAATGCACTTGAGTCTTGAACAAACACTCTTCTTATCATGTAACTCTGAGCATTGATGTATACGGAAGATGATAAAGAACATAACCTTGCATTTCCTTGAAGTCGAGCACCGTAGATGTCTTGAACCATTGTGATGTCGTCTTGAATCACATATAAATATCAACATACAAACACAAGACACACAGATATAAGTTTTGGCACACAAGAGGTTTTGACACCACAAAATTTGACAATCCAAGGAGCATGAGATCATAGCACTTACAATCTCCCCCTTTGTCAAATTAGTGACAAAACATACTTCAATAAGAGAATCACAACATGTATATTAACGAATCATGCACCAGTTGTCATTAAGCATTAAGTAGCACAAACTCGTTATATATACTACTCCCCCTGAGTAGCAGCACATCTCACATATCCAAAAAATACTCATATTCCATAAGCAACCTAATCAAACCAATCAAATCAAATCAAATCAAACCTTCTCCCCCTTTTTGTCACAATATGACAAAGGAAGCAATCAAGTAAGGATAAGTATTGGAGGAATAGATGAAGTAACTTGACAATATATATGAAAGTAAATGTTCACAATCCAGTTACTTAAAAAAAACTAAAAAGTCATCAAACCAAATAAAGTGCACAATCCAACATAAGTATGAACGTTATTACACACCAAGAATGAAAACACTCAATCGGATCCTGAAGAAGGAGCAGGAATGGTAGGATCAAGATTATGCATACCCTTTTTCAAGCGCCTAAGATATTTGCGCATATATTTAAACTGAAGATCATGAGCAATATTTATATTCTCTACCTTCACTTCTAAAGCATGAAGACGAGCATCAAAATCAGAAGGCTCAAAATCAGGATCATTTCTAGAATCAAAATCAAGTTCATTGAAAATATCATCCATGTCCACATCGTCAGGAGGAAGATCACCAGCTTCGTTATCCCCAGCTTCAGCTCTACCAACATCCACTTGGCCACGAGCCAATTACAATTTCATTTTGTTAATATTCGAATTGTTAAAAAAAGATGATGGATGGGAGCTTCTCCAACAGGCATAGCCACAAGCATGTGAGTACCTAACACAGTCAAGAGATAGGCAAAAGGAATATCACTATGACCGGGATGGAGACGAGAATGAATAATGGAATGACAGATTGAGGAAGGAAGGAAAATTTTAGCACCAGAAATGACAGAGTGCACAACACGAACCATAAAGGCATTTAATTCAGTCTTAGTACTAGAACAAGGATACAGGTTAGAAGTAAAAATCCTGTGAAGTACCTTGTATTTGGGTAACAAGTACTTTGCGGGGAACGCATTCCCTTTATGAGTCCATTGCACATTCATATTACACAAATCTCTAGTCAGCATACGCTTTTCAGATTCCGAGGGTTTCTCAGCTAAAGTATGAATAAGAATACCCTCCTCATTAACAGGTACATCCATTAACCCTGCAATCAGATGACGGTCAATTTCAAATAGACCTTCTCTAGTATCAATTTTAAAAGTTAAATCCTCAAAAGAGAATACTGAGATACATGCAAACATGGCCTGTGCAATAGATTGGTATGCAGGCCCACCCCAATGTAAAATGTTATCCCATCCTACAGCTTGGAGTATAGGTATAATACGAAAAGGAGCAATATGTTCAATACAGACAGGCCGTTCGACAATGACATTTCGCATTCGCAAATCCTGTACATCGAAAGGATCATCCTCAGGTGAACAAAGATGACGCCTAGCAAGAGGAGCTGATCTAGAAGAAGATGGACCACGGGAAGTTTTCTTTTTCCCTTTAACATCCATTATCAGAATGAAAATCAAAAGATCTAACAGAGACAAAAGATGTGAAAAATGGGTTTTACTAGATCAGATTTTTCAAGAAAAAGCCCCAAAATGTCAAGGAATCTCAAAATAGATTACTCCAAGAGTGAAAATGAAGTAATAAGAACTAGAATCTACAAGAGAAACACAAATGATGCACTAACCTTGAAGATCTAGGAAGGTGGGTTTGACTAGTCGTGCCTTGGCTCATTGGAGAGTGAAGAAGATGAAGTTTTTCCCAATTTTAATAGATTCCAACATGTTACACACGACTGGTCGAGGACCGTTCTCGACCAGTCGTACCATGACTGGTCGAGCACGTCCTCGACTAGTCGTGAAAACACAAAAACATGCATTTTCATAAAAATAAAATTTAAACAAATAAATTATCAAATATATTACTATGTTACAAATATGCATGAATAATCAATTTATAATACACATTCCGAGATCAAATTTCAATTTATTAAACCTGCTTTTGTCGAGCGGTTTAGTGAAAATGTCAGCAAGTTGAGTCTCAGTTGGTATAAATTCTAAGGATATTATTTATCTTCCACTAATTCACGAATATAGTGATACCTAATGTTAATGTGCTTGGTACGTGAATGCTGGATTGAATTTTTTGATATATTTATAGCACTGGAATTATCACAATATAATATCATTGATTCCTGTGCAATTCCGTAATCGCTTAACATACGATTCATCCAAACAAGCTGAGCACATGCATTTCCTGCTGCGATGTATTCAGCCTCAGCAGTTGAGGGCGATATAGAACTTTGCTTCTTGCTAAGCCAAGAAACTAAACAGTTTCCAATATAGAAACAACCACCACTGGTTGCTTTTCTATCATCAATATTTCCAGCCCAATCAACATCTGAATACCTAGCCAATTGAACACTAGTATCAAATAGATACCAGAGACCCATTTTAACAGAGCTTGCGACATATCGCATAATTCGCTTAACAACAGATAAATGTGACTCTTTAGGATCAGACTGATATCTAGCGTAAATCCGAATACTTAAAGCAATATCAGGTCTACTAGCAGTTAAGTAAAGTAGACTACCAATCATACTGCGATATAATTTAGGATCTATATTCTTACCTGTAGAGTCCTTTGAGAGTCTTAAAGTTGTACTCATAGGAGTATCAAAATTCTTACCATTCTCAAATCCAAACTTTTTGATTAAGTTCATAGCATATTTTGTTTGAGAAATGAAAATGTTATCTGGTTGTTGTTTTACTTGCAACCCGAGGAAATAATTTAATCCCCCAACCATGCTCATTTAGAATTTAGATTTCATCAAATCTGCAAACTCAACAGTCATGTTAGCATAAGTTGATCCATAAATAATATCATCAACATAGATCTGAACCATTAAGATATCATCGTTATGTTTCTTAACAAAAAGCGTCTTATCGACACTACCCATTTAAAAATTATGACTTAGTAAAAACTTAGTCAATTTTTCGTAGCATGCCCTGGGAGCTTATTTTAGATCATAAAGAGCTTTTTTAAGACAGTATACATGATCAGTAAATTGAGGGTCTTCAAACCCTGTAGGTTGTTCAACATATACTTCTTCATGTAGATCACCATTCAAAAAGGCACTCTTTACATCCATTTGATAAATTTTAAACTTTCTAAAGCATGCGATGGATATAAAAAGTCTGATTGATTCAAGGCGAGCAACTGGAGCAAATGTTTTATCGTAATCAATGCCTTCTATTTGAGTGTACCCTTGAACAACCAGTCTTACCTTATTTCGAATTATATTCCCAAGTTCATCAGACTTATTTTTGAAAATCCACTTAGTTCCTATAAGGTGTTTATCTTTAGGTCTAGGAACAAGATCCCAAACATCATTTCGAACAAACGGATTAAGTTCTTCCTGCATAGCTACTATCCAATTTTCATCAGAAAGAACTTCTTTTACGTTTACCGGTTCAATCTGAGATGTAAAGCACACGTAATTACATATGTCTTCTAGTTGTCTACGAGTGCGCAGACTAGTGAGAGGATTTCCAAGAATTTGAGCGGTTGGATGATCTTTAACAGTCCTTAACTCAGTATTGTTTTGTCTTGATGAAGTATCAGGTTTGTTAATTAGAAGAACTTCATCATTATCTGAACTTGGGGCAGGTGTATTCAAAAGATCGTCTATGACCACGTTAATTGATTCTTGAATAACACCGGTCTTCTTGTTCAGAACACGATATGCGCGACTATTTAAAGAGTATCCTAAAAAGATTCCTTCGTCACTTTTTGTGTCAAACTTTTTCAGATTTTCACGATCACGTAAATATTGCACTTGCTACTAAAAACTTGAAAGTATTTGACAGTAGGCTTTTTATCGAACCACATTTCATAAGCGATTTTATTATTAGATTTACATATATAAACCCGATTAATAACATAGCAGGCCGTATTCACTGCTTCAGCCCAAAGATTTTTAGGGAGCTTCATACTATTCAACATAACAGTTCTCATTTCTTGAAGTACTTTATTTTTCCTTTCCACAATTCCATTTTGTTGAGGAGTTTTGGTGTAACGCCCTGAAATTCGAGGGTCGAGTAGCAACTCAACTCTCGAGTTCCAAAACATCACTTATGCAACATAGATAATGATGATTAAATGTTGTTTGTATTAGAGCAATAAACATAGTGAGATTATACCAAAACAATAATTTATACTCCAGATTAATTGTATAAAGGCAAGCGGAAGACTGAAACTGTATATATATGTATGTAAAAGAAACAAAACCATCTCAATCTCCAGAGTATGAACCCATCTGAGTAACCATATACATATATCTATTTTATGAACAAAATGCCAAAAGTACAACTAAGGAAGTGAGTTCTGTAAATTCCGTCGATCCAGGCATCCTAGTCAAAGCCACCAGAATATTGCATAAATGAGAACTCGTCCTGGTCCTCGTCATAGTCCGGCTCAGCCTCCTGAGTCGTCATCTCATCTGTACCTAAGACAGAGTCTGGTTGGCAACACCGTCCCATAACGTGGGAGTGAGTAGCTAACTCAGTTGGACAATAAAGCATAGGTTAACATGTTATCAATGCGGTCAAGCAGTAATGATAAAGCAGCAAAATCAAACACTCCTAACTACTTTTATTAATGCAAGTATGAATGCAGTCATGATGTATGCCCTCACCACACACTCCCTCGTGCGACACCATCTTAAGTTCGCGGCATGCTTGCATTCCTCAGTGCTCCACATCTTCCAGGCACATGCAATGCATGATGAGCATGATTACCGAGTTATTATTAGTCCATTTTAAACAGCAGATTGGGAAACTAAGATACCTCCCTTGTATCATTCCCAACATGATCCATTCTAGGGTCGTCAGTCCTAGTTAATCTCATACGATGGTGTGTTTCTAGGTCACCGCAAAGGCTGTCAGGGCTGTTACGCACAATGGTTACACCACTCCCCCATCACCTTTTTAACGGTTCATCACTAAGCTGATATAGGCCTAGTTCATACTCTATACACTGCGGCAAAACTCGTCTCCTCACCGCAAATTCAGAGTATGTTCGAGGTCACTACAAAGGGCTCGTCACCAATCAGTGTAGGCCGACAATTCGAATATAGTGTCCCATACCACCATAATCAACTCACGAGACTGGCTGCTCACTGGTCACTACAGAGAGGCACGTGGCCCCAGCGTAGGCCGACAGCTCAACCACGGTGTCCCATACCACCATGTCTGGCTCATGAGTCTTAGCGGATCGAGGTACCATGGTTAACGGGATTTCACTGGTAAGTTTGGTACCCTAGGTTCAAGCAATAGCGTCCAAACATGGTGAACATACATTAGACATATCGGGTTACTTGACGAGCCTGACTAGCTCTAGTGCACAATCAACTGAACGACATGAAGTGCATATGCACTTCGCGTGGCCTAACCACTGTCGCCAACTGAAGTACGACTCGGGTTCGTCAAACACATCCTACGTGGCGAAATGAATCTCAACCACAATCTCAAGTCTGGACTATAATCATAGTCCCAAACTCAATCAATCCTTAATTAGAGCATGTAGAGTAAAGCATGATGAACAAAGTAATTCAAGCATGATAACAAGCATGTCGTAAAGCATGTTATAAAGCATGTTATAATGCACCATGTAAACAGGAAATACAAACACATATATTTCATAAGTAAGCGATTAAAGTAAACAACCGACATGGAGGAAATCATATATGTCTCTAAGGTAATTGAGAATCCCATCACAACACCTACCTAAGGCACTATCATCCAAGCACTTACTCTCACAAGCATTTTCACAAACACTTAGAATACACTATTTCAACATACATAGAGTATGTTAGCAAAACATGTATTAGGGTGAGTCCTTTCACCAAACAAGTAATTTACGCATATATAATATGTTCATACAGCAAATAATCATGGCAAACACATCTCCAAAATTTATACGTATACCGTACTTTATAGAATACACTATTTCAACATACCTAATGTATATTAGCAAAACAAGTATTAGGGCGAGTCCTTTCGCCAAATCAGTATTTTATCCATATATAATATATTCATACAACAAATAATCATGGCAAACACATTTCCAAAATGTATACGTATACGGTACTTTCTAC
>JAJHSJ010000005.1:46246233-46445730 GCA_021015155.1 Magnolia officinalis | reverse complement strand
GTAGTCAGCATAGTATCTTTGCATACACTTTACTTTTTGGGATTTTATCACCGAGACCCCACATAGAGTTAACATGTCATTTACTCTAGTATAAAAGTCCATGAAAATTTCACTTTCTTCCATACGTATTTCCTCAAATTTGGTTTGAGTAGAATTTGGACTTTAGATTTTTTGACAATTGTTGTTCCCTCGGTGGTCATTTCTAAAATATCCCAGGCTTTGCAGTATCACAGGATATAATTCTTTTGAATTTATTCGGTGATAGTGCGCAAGTGATTACATTAGTACTTTTGCATTGACACCACTCTCACTTTTCTAAAGAGTGGTCCAAGAGAAATAAGGTGTAATTCTCATAGATTGGATCTATCGATACCAATTACTTCAGTGGTAGGAGGGGTCTAATCAATCACTGTGGCTTACCACACGCTCTCACCCATAGATTTTAAGAAAATTCTCTCCTGGCTTTCCAATAGGCATAATTGGAGCCATCAAATGGTGGGGGCCTAGTGAATGAAAGACTATCAAAATTTGACATCTCAAATAGCTCAGATTGATTAGCTCAGGAAATTAATCCAAAAGAATAGTAATTTAAAACGAGCTATTAGGCTTAGATACCACTTGAAAAGGCCGAGCTATTAAGTCCTAGAGGGGGGGGGGGGGGGGTGGTGAATAGGACTATGCCAAATTAAAAAAAAAAAATAACAGCGGAATTTAAATAAATTAAATACTGATAGCAATAAACAATGCCAAAATGCTGAAATTAAAGACAACCTCAAATGTATGAGTATTGAGAGGTTGATACAGATATTGTTCTAAGGGCAACCTTACACCATAAAAACCAAGGGTTTATGGTAGGACACCTAACTAGAACGGTCTGTGTATTAAAAACTCAAACTGATATAGAGAAATAAAGAAATAAAATTGCAAGAAGGAATTCTAAACTATTACAACATTCAATCCACAAAATCAGAAATTATAGTGGTTCGCTTGTGTGTACACTGACTGTATAGAAAAACGGCCACACAACTACTCCACTCCTAATATCCTCACATAGTGAATATTAGCGTTCACTATGAAAATAGATTTTTCAAGGTTCACCTAAAACCCTCACAATTATGTCTTTCAAGTGGGCTTACATAATTAAAAAACCCCACACTGAGTTTTCTAGATCACCTCAGACAAACCAAAACAGAGAGATTTTTCTGACAGAATCTCAATGAAACCAAAATACAGAAATTTACAATAATGTAAAATACCTGGATATTCTCCTTTAGATGCAGCCCGGAAGAACCAAATCGAAGTAGAAGTTCAACGTAGAAGTTCAATGTACACACTCACTTGTGAAATGGTTCTAGGTTCTAAATTGATTTTAAATTAAATCACCTTAAGCTAGCGTGATTTGATTTTAATTCCAAGAAATGGGAATATAACAATCCCTCTTTCAAATAAAATTAGAATGCAAAAACTCAAAATCAAATGCAAAGAAAGCTAATAAAAGAGAATATTAAATTAGCACAATATACCTTAAAAAAGATCACTAACTTATCTCTCAGAGTGGCGTAATGATTTATCTTTAATTGAATAAAAACTCTGAAATTCGTGCTATATTTATAACTGAAGAAATCGCATCTTCGACTGGTCCTGAGATCTCCACGACTAGTTGTAGAACCAACAGATTTTTAAATTTGGGTGCGATAATATAAAGTCATTTTACGACTGGTCGTAGGCCCTGCACGACCAGTCGAGGGACCTCCACGACTGGTGGTGACATGTCCATGACTGGTCATGTGGAACCTAATTAGTTGCTGGACTTTGAGTCGAGGCTGCAGACTGGTCAAGCACGAGTCGAGCACTGTTCATATGACCGGTCGAGCAGTCTCCAGGACTGGTCGAGGCTTAACAAAAATTTTTTGAAAATCTGTAACAAATTTAGGACTAGTCGAGGAATTTCTTGGACTGGTCGAGCCAGTGCTAGGACTAGTCGAACATATCCTAGGACTAGTTGAGAAACAATTTATTCACTTATAGAATGAGTCAATTGAATTATGTATTCAAAATTACCTACCCTAAAGTCAATTTAGGGTCATTTTTATACCTTGTTAGTGATGTATGAACATTAAGTCTTCTTTTTCTTCAGTTGATAGTCGTTCTTTGAAGTTCATAAAGCTTGAGATCTTGTCATATGATGAAGCTTGAACTTAAGACTTCTGAAGCTTTACATTGGCTAATATTGAAACTTGAACTTGAGATTCAAAGTCTAGGAACGTTGTCTTGACTTGTACGAAGCTTTCAAACTCTTAAACCTTGAAGCTTGAAAGCTTGAATTCACACTTGATGTTATGTTTGAATATGAACAAGTACACTTGCCTTGAAGTTCTTGAACTAAAGACTATTGTCCTTGAGAGATGCACATTCTTCATTATGTAGAGAAGCTAGATAAGACACAGATTCCAAGAGGTTATGACACTACAACATTTGACAATATACGATCTAAAAACCATAGCACTTACAAATTTTGAGGGCGAAATTTCTTATTTGGAGGGGAGAGCTGTAAGACCCGTATCATAGTCCGTACCATTCCATAGATTCCTGCGATCCTCCCTGTCGAATTCCGACGACCTACGACCTATAATCAGCATTTACGCGCGACCCTGAGTCTCACCCTATCAACCTGAGTCGACTCAACTCGAGACTTGTACCTTAGCGACCACATCGTCGTCGTGGTTCCAACATCGTGTCTCACGCACCAAGGTGATACATAGTCCAGGAGATGTGGGCTCGCGTTCAATTCAAGGAAAACGCCGTGCATTTGCAATTCCGAGAGAATCTCTACCTAATTATCCCATCAATGGCCAAGTACATGTCAAGTACACACATCACTCAGCCCATCACTCAGCCTATCACTCAACCCATCACAACCCATACCTCTCTTACACAACAACCCGAAAAGTCAACAATCCCTTACACAACCCATCCCTCTCCCCATCCATCACTCCATCCCATCTCCTCTCTCTCTTATTTCTCCCTTCTCTTCCAAGCAACCCAAAAAAAATAAAATCCCATGTCCAAGCTCTTTAAACCTCCAAGAGAGTTTTGTGTGTGGCCCACTTCCTCCCCTCTCATCTCCCATCTCAACCCTCTATACTCCATCATGTTCCGTTGGGATCGAAGCCAAGGAGACTACCTTTCCAAGGAGCCAAGAAGAAGAGGGGGTGGGGTGATCTTACATCTTCATTTTTGTTATTTTTATTTATTTATTTATGTACTTTTTTGTGATTTAAGGACCCACATATGGTGAGACCCACCTTGATGTATGCTTTGAATCAAATAGGGGCCCATAGTGGCAGGTTCCCTCCATCACCGTCGATCTCTCTCTCTCTCTCTCTCTCTCTCTCTCTATCTCTCTTTGTGTGATAGCTCATGGCCCACCTTGATGCATGATCTTTTCCATGCCGTGCATCCCTTGCAGCAGCGCGGCAACTGCTGCTGCTGACGTCAATGGACGGGTGGGGCCCACCTTACATCCTAATCGTCTAACCGTTTGAGAACGGTGGACCCCATCATGATGTATTTGTACATCCAACCTCCGTCCAGGTCTGGAGGCTGTATGTTGATTTATATATATATATATATATATATATATATAATATAAATAATAATATTATTATATATATATAATAATATATATATATAATATATATATATATAATATATATCATGTGTGGGCCACACCACGTGGACCCACATGAAGCATGCATCCCATCCATCCGTCCCTGGCGACGGACCAGGGACTGAAGCAAATCAAAATCTCTGGTGGGCCACCACGTGGACCTCACCAGGATGTATGTGTTTCATATGCACCGTCCATCTGGACGGTGCCATGCAGCCCCACGATGGCATGTATGTTTCATCCTGTCATCTATCCGTTTTGATGGTGGCCACCATGGTGTGCGTATTTCCCCAGCCATCCATCTGGACTGTCTGGGTGGGGCGCACCAAGATATATGTGTATATATTATATTATATTATATTATATTATGATGGGCCCCACATGGGACCCACCTGGTATGGGACGTCAGCAAGTTCCGTGGGTCCCACGTGATGTATATGTACATCCAAGCCGTCCAAATGATGGGACCCACTGCTGGTCTGACGTCAGCAAGTTTTGTGGGTCCCACGTGTGGTATGTGTTGGGTCCAAACCATCCTTCCACCATAGGGCCCACGTGATGTATTTATTTTCTCCACACCGTTTAGGCATTGCTGGACGGTGCTAGACAATGTTTGGATGGTGCTGATTTACATAGACAATGTTTGGATGGTGCTGATCTACATGGGACATGTTTGGATGGTGTTGATGTACCTGGACAATGTTTGGATTGTGCTGATGTACCTGAACAATGTTTGGATAGTGCTGATCACATGTGCCCCATGGAATGATAGTGTACAGTGATACACATGTTTACACCTACAACTATTGAGATGATTTTTGGTATGGTCCAAGCCCACTTGAGGCCCATTGTGATGTATTCGAGGCCCATGGATGAGGCCCATTGTGATGTATTCGAGGCCCATGAGCGAGGCCCATTGTGATGTATTCGAGGCCCATGGGCAAGGCCCATTGCGATGTATGTATGGCCCGTTACGTTGTGTATGAATCCCTTTTGTGGGCCACTCATTGGGAGCAATGTTGGTTTAATGACCACATTGATGGCAATGATAGTTGAAAGTTCTCATTGTGACTTCCCTTAGACCTTATTAGGCCTATTCGCATCATTCTCTAAGTGGGTTGACCCTAGTCATTGGGCCCCATTCGCATGATCTATCTATTCTCATTGGGCTATCCCAAGAGGTTGGGCCTCCATTGGTTGTTAAGAGGATTACTTCTTTTATTTTGGAGTCCATTTAGTACTCATTGGGCCCGCTAAGGCATCTAGTGGGCCATGCAATAGTATGGTGAAGGTACCCTTTCCGGATCCCTAGGAATGTGGGTAGGCCGCTTAAGCCCAACCTTGATATAAGGGGGAATACATTATCATCATATAATATGCCTAGTATAGCTCCACGATCCATGCCCATACACATCATATGTATGCTTGATATGAGGAGTGATTGATCATAGCACATGCCATTGGGCAAATTATTTTGGTACCCCCTGATAGGGGGAGTTGCCCACATGAGCGCGCAATACTCGTAGGATAGCTGCATGATTGGATAGTTTGATTCATGCATTTCGCATTGTGTGACATGATTATTATACGACCTAATGACATCAGGGTTGTAGCCTCCACATGTGTATTGTGGGTGGCAGGATTGGACACCGAAAATCTTGTTCTACATGGGGTGCTATAGATGTCCGTGGGTAAAATTTCTTAAACCCTCATGGTACCAGGAGGTTGCTCCAACGTCTAGACCAAGTGGGTGCATGAGTGCCTAGTACCGATTAACAGAAGGCCGCACTTTTCACTGTGTTGTGATCGATTGGAAGGGGGTGCGGCATTACCTGCCCGAGAGGAGGAGGCAAAGTTAGGTTGAGTTTGACCACCTCGAGAAATGGGTCCGCTATCGACGAGCTTAGCCCGATATCGGCAGGAGGATAGTGAGGTCTCTTCCACTCAACTTGTTGAACGCGATGGTGCGGCAATCTAGTTTGGAATGTACTAGACCACGGTGATATTCCAGAGTTAAGCTGTATTGATATGTGGACACAGATGAGGATTGGTATGCTTGAGTTGCATCTCGCATCGCATGACCTTGGTATGGCCGACATCATTCATACATTGCATCGCATAGCTTGGTACGACTAATAGTATTCAGGGATTCATTAGCATATTTCGCATTATTCTGATATTGTATAATTGTATTACTACATTGCGCACACACTTTCACCACCCTCTAAGCTTTCCTTGAGCTTTTGCACGACCGTTGCATGCAGGTGACGTTGGACCGCAGCAGCGCTGAGGCATGAGTGCATAGTACATCATCTTGGAGCTTGTGTCTATTATCATTATATTTTCCTTTATGCATACTGTACTTATAAGTTTTTAATGATAGTGGAAATGTGATGGAGTTTTAGTTGTTGTTTGTGGGTTATGCCTTTGGTTATGCTTATTACGAATCAAACTGATGTTGAAAATACACCTTGTAGGATCCTAAGATCGAAACCTGGTAAATGGGTTCCAGGAGCTGAGAAAGGAGTACTATGGAGGCTGTTGGTGCCTGATTCGGCGATCGAAAATTTTGTTAGCCCAGTTTTCGAGTTTGGGGCGTGACATCTCCGAAGTACCTTCGGAGTCTTCTTCTTCTCTGGAGCACTGATCTCCTTCACCGTCGTAGTTATGTGTTGTGAATGAGAGGGGGAGTGAGGTATTTATAGGCCTCCACAGGTGCAAACCCTTGATCTTTGTGTCGTGGACCGCACTTTTCATAATATCTCATCCATCTAGCCCATCTTGATCAAACTAGTGTTGCGCGTTCCCGTGCAACCAATAGTAGTGTTATGCGGGCCCGCGCAACAAATGTTCTTTGTGCAGGTGCGCGCAACACAATGATTTCCCTTTTTTCTCTTTTTCTTCATTTGCTCTTCCTTTCGCTGATCCTCCTTCTGATTTATTCTTCAATCTTTATTTGTTATGCCTCAATAGATGCCCCTTGATCTTTTATTTGTTGTTTCTTTCTTTGTTGAACAAATAAGTAGGATCAACAATCAATCTTTCATTTTTATCAGTTTTTGCATGCAACCTCCACGCAACACCCATTTCCTTTATAAATAGTGGACTCAACCCTCATTTCCTCATTTCTTCCATTCCTATCAAACATGTGCTTCTCTGGCAATTTTTGCACACGACTTCCCTTTGCACGCAAACCCCACGGAATGTATTTCCATTCTGCGCGAAGTTCATTCCCTCTGCGCACTCCCGTGCAACCAACTTTCGTTGCATGCACCCACACAACCAGTTTTCACCAAAAGTTTCTAAGTTTGAAATTCCCTTCTGACACTTAGATTTCCTAAGTCTTTCGAGACTTTTCTCTATTTCTTCAAGAAACCCTGTCACGCCCCAGACTCAGAAACCGGGCTCACAAAATTCACAATCGTCGAATCTGGCGCCGACAGCGTCCATAATACCCCATTCTCGGCTCCTGGCACCCATATAATAGGTTTCGATCCTAGGATCCTACAAGGAGGATTTTTAACATAAATTTGTTTCATAAGAATATAACCATAAACATAACCCACAACAACAAGAACGCAACCACATATCCACTAATATAAAAAATTTTAGAGTACAATGCATAAAGGGAAATACAATGTCGATATCAAAGGCTCCAGAAAACTTAGCGGCACGCTCCTGACTCAGTGCTGATGCGACGTCCTAGTGTCACCTGCACACAATGATCATGCATAAGCTTATAGAAAGCTTAGAGGGTGGTGTAAGTGTGTGCGCAAGGTAAGTGCCAAGTATGTAATATTATAGTAATGTGAAAACATGCAGGTAAGTCCATGAATGCTATCAGCCGTACCAAGGCTATGTGATGTAAGGCCTGCATGGCCAATGTCATGTGCGAGATGCAACTCAAGCACACCAATCCTTATCTAAATCCACATAACAGTATAACTCATCTCTGGAATATCACCGAGGTCTAGTGCACTCTACACCAATTGCCGCCCCAACTGGACATGCAACCATGCAAGTGGAAGAGACCTCACTATCCGCCTGGCCAGTAGTCAACCAATATCTACCTAGCACATCGATAGCGGACCCATTTACGAGCTGGTTACACTCGGCCTAGCCTTGCCCCCACCCTCGGGCGAGTAATGTCACACCCTCTTCTAACCGACCACGATACAGTGGGAGACGCGGCCTAATGGTATTCGACACTCGTGCACTCATAGTCCACTCGGTCTTAATGTTGGAGCATCCTCTTTGTACCATAAGGGTTCTGAGACTTTCACTCAGGGACATCCATAGCGCCCCAATGCTAGTAACAAGACATTTTCATTGTCTAATCCTACCATCCACGATATGCCTGTGGAGGCTATGGCCCTGATCTCTCTAGGGCGTACAATGATCATATCACACAATGCGAGATGCATGAGTCATACTATGCAGTCATGCACTAATCATGCGCGTATCATGTGCTCATGTGAGGCAACTCCGCTTATCAGGGAGTCCCATAAACAATCTACCTAATGACATATGTTATGATCAGTCACTCTCGTATCAAGCATACATATGATGCGTATGGACATGTATCATGATAGCACATACTCAGGGTGTCCTACTAGCTTAAGTAAACTAGCACATTAATCGTCTCAAATACATGACCGGGTCCACAGAAGAACAATGTATCTAGACCAAAATATCAAGATTAGTCCTCAACTGTGGATATACCAAATCTGATATCACAGATCTTTCCATCTACAGTGATGATGCACTCTCCTCATATCAAGGATGGGCCTAGATGGCCTACTCATATCAAGAATGGGCCTAATAATGGGGAGTGGGCTTCCTCATTCACTTTATCATGTCATGAAGTGGGCTCCTCCATGGAGGCCTGGTAAGCACACAAGGTGGGCCCCAAGGCTAAGACATGGTGGAAGTACCAACGACAATGGGGGCCCAACAGTTTGGGGTTAGCCTAATAAGATGAGATGGGTCATGCTAATATCAATGGGAGCCCAATGATTTGGGATAGCCCAGTAAGAGGAGATGAAAATGGGCCTAGCGATGGGCCTTATGGAGGTTACAATGTGGATAATTAACCATCATTGCTCCCGAGGTAATTGGTCTCACCAATGGACCCTAGGGAGGCTTACAATGTGGACATTTAACCACCATTCCTCCGAGGTAATTGCTCTCACCAATGGACCCTAGGGAGGCTTACAATGTGGACATTTAACCACCATTGCTCCCAAGGTGTGGCCCATTTAGAACTTAGCCTATAATGGGGTCCATGGTCTTTATACTAACTAGGAAAATGGATGGGCATCATAAACATCATCACATACATCATGGTGGAATCACACATCATAATTAGGCCTCATCACATAGGCCTCATATGCACTACAATGAGCCTTATCACAAGGGCCTCATATACATCACAATGGGCCTCACACAAGGGCCTCATGTACATCTGTAACGCCCTGAAAATCGGGGATCGATATAACGCCCCGTATTTTCAGGACCCGAGTACACGACTCGTTTCCCAAAAACCCGAGTGTTAACCTTAACTGATGGTCAAATTTGGGTATACATTTTTCGTTTTATCAGAGTAAGTAGATGAGCGTAGAATGGACAAGTAAGCATAAGAGAAATTTTCATTTACGGTGAGAACATACAAGTGGTTGCCCATAATGACTTATACAAACTAATGTCTCCATTTTTACAATCACAAAATGAAATAATATTACATGTGAATTAAAGTAAATTACAACAAATTGGGGATATGAAATCCTGTAGCAACCCTTAACAAATATAATTATGCACCCTTCTCAACCATAGCCTGCTCCCCACCAATATGAATATGAACATCATCAGGGCCACCTGTGCTACCTGTACGGTTATATATTTGAGGGATGAGTGGCCAACTTAGTGTGATCTCCCGCTAAGATTACACACCGCCGCCCTAAACAAGGAATAACATAAAAGCATACAGATAATCCAAAACATAGTAGATGTAGTCTTAATAAGTGCATGGATGTATGGAATGAGTTCACGCCCCGGGGATGCTCATTCGCGCGGACAGGGCTGTCGCCCATACAATGCGTTCACGCCCCGGGGATGCTCATACGTGCGGACATGGCCGCTGCCCATGCAATGCGTTCAAGCCCCGGGGATGCTCATCCGTGCGGACAGGGCCGCCGCCCATGCAATGAGTTCACGCCCCGGGGTTGCTCATCCGTGCGGACAGGGCCGCCGCCCATGCAATCATCAAACTTGGGAAACATCATCCAGTCGGAACAATACATACATCACGTATGATAGCAATAGATGCTGGTTTGTGCGATGTATGCATGATTAGCCAGCCCAATATTAATCCAATTAACTCAACCATTTAAAATAAGCTCACGGTCACTACGGGGAGCACATGGCCCAACGTAGGCTGACGGCTCGGGTATAGTGTCCCATTACCACCATCCCCGGCCCATGAGACTACCATTTTAGGGTGTGTGTAGCACCCACTAACATGTGGTTAATCAATTCAACATAAGGAGCAATCACCAATGCCGACTAGGGGTGAAATGTTGAAATTACCAAAAGTGGCGATTTAAACACGTCGGCATGAATGATTCAAAAACGGCCAATCATCGATATTTGGAAGGGTTATGAGATTCACCCCCAGTAAGTTAGGTGAAACCACACATGGATGGTAAACCCCATGGTCAAGTACCACAACCAAAATCTTCATGTCAGGGGCCTACTTATATTACAACCAATCTAGTTATACCCCAAGCACGGACTCTCCTTTACTAGGATTTCCCATGGAGAGATTTTATCAGTATGTGTGTCATAGCAGCATATATTATGATATAAAAGGAGAATAAGGAACGACACATGTATTCTTATCAATATACAACAACTGAGTATACATGACATAAATGACTAGATTATTTACCTAGGCAGTTCAAGAATCTAAACAATAGTAAGCATGGGAATTATCATGTTTAGCAGATAAAACAAGTGAATACAGTTTATTTCTACACAAAGTTTATCATTAGTCTAGCTAGCTATTTACATTAATAAAACTATCATTTCTGATTTAGTTAAGGGTGAAAAGCTTAAGGGGAAGAAATCATCACCAGGCAAGGCGTAGGATGCTCCTAGAGGCAAGTTTCCCTGGAAAGATGGTGTGCTTGCACTACTCCCCTAGCTCCCTGTATCGGTCCATTCGTAGTAGATAGTGAGTTACAAAGTTAAACACTTGAGGATAGATGGAGGGTTGGAAAATCTTAAGCCAAGGTTGTCTTAGGCTATTTCTTCAAGGTGATCAAACTCACTAAGCATGAGCCCTTGTTTTTAATTAAACAGGGTCCCGGCACGGTCCACTTGATCACTAGATTAGCCTCATTCTTCTCCTTAGATCCTTAGGACAGGTCTGTTACATAATATACATGTATACATTACACATGTATCTCATAGCATATATATGCATACATTATATGCCTGATGTATGTATTACATGACATAGCATATACATAGCATATGCATGTATTATATGTTTGATGTATGCATTACATGCATACATTACACATGTATCACATAACACATACATAGCATGGCCCACTGACCTTATGGAGGGCGTGGCCATGACACACATATATCGTGTGGGATCCATATAGTGGAGGCAGCAATTGCCGCAGGTACAGAGGCGTGTTGGCCCACCGTCCAAGCAGTGGATGGCTGGGGACAATTACACATCTGGTGGTGAGTGCCCATGCATGCATGTAGGGCCATCACCTACTACATGATGTACAAATATATCAACGTGGGTTCCACTTGAGCATAGGTGTTGAATCCGAATGGTCCATAAGATGTGGAATCCCAAGAAGCCCTAGGGGTGAATTTTCACCCTGGTCTAAGATTCCGATGGGCCATAACAAAGGTAAATGTAATTCAAGGGAAGGAATTGTTTGCATTGATCATGGCCCACTGAAGTTTTGGTTCATAGTAAAAATTGGAACCAGGGGGTTTTCTGAGGTTCTGCTCTAAGTGGACCATTCAGATTTCCAGGACTCATCAAGTATGATGAGATCTCGAATGTTTGCAATCAGTTAACGTTGGCAGGTGGTGGCACCCACTGTTTCAACGTACTGTTGCCCACATGCATCGTTCATTTACCTTGCATGTGGGTCCCATGTAAACATGGGTGTCGAATCGGAACGGTCCATGAGATGCGAAATCCCAAGAAACCTTAGAGGGTGAACTTTCACCTTGATCTAAGATTCCAGTGGACCATGGCAAGGAGGATTCTGAATCAAAGGAAGAAATTGTTTGCATCCCTTATGGCCCACCGAAGTTTCGGTTTAAAGTGAAATTTGAAACCAAAAGGTTTTATGGGGTACTGCTTCATGTGGACCGCTCAGATCTTCCAGACTCATCAGGTATGATGAGATCTCGAATTTTTTGCAATCTCAAACTTTTGCATGCGGTTCACGTGAACTGATCGGCAGCATGAAGTTCACATCCAGGTGCACATATGCACCATGTATCCTCTTCTCAGGTGCTTTCCATTTGGACCTTCAATGTATGCAAAAATTGAGGTGGGCCCTATATCTGATGTCAGAATGAATGGACGGCCTGGATGTGCACCATCTATGTTGTACCACATGGATGGTGCCGTGCACATGACATACATGTAGAGACATGTATTCTTTCACAAGGGCCTTCAACGGTATATGTAAAATGCCCACTGTTTCCACATTCTGGTGTACACACACCACTTATTCACTTCACAGGTGGGTCCCATGTGGGGCCCACCACGTATCTACGTATACTGACCGATATATATTCATATGCTAATGTATATATATACATATATATATATATATATATATATATACACACACACACACACACACACACACACATATAATTATATAAAATAAACAGGAAAGTGACAGAAGGAACTGCCCAGATTTGGACATCTGGCCCAGGTTCCTTTTCCTGGATTTAACGTCCCTGATGGACGGCCTCGATGTTAACTGGAAGTCCCATACTGAACAAGTCATGTTTGAGCCGATTAATTGTTTTGGTTGAGGTGGGTTTAAGAAAGTAACACCCGAGTATCAAAGGTACGAGGTGTTATAGTCTACCCCCCTAAAAAAAAAATCGCCGTCGAAATTACTTGAGGTGTGTCACTGAATAAGCGAGGGTACTTTTCGCTAACTTCTGCTTCTCGTTCCCATGTTGCTTCTTCCTCCCCATGATGTGACCAAAGAACTTTGACTAGGGGTATAGTCTTCGTCCGTAGGACCTGCTCTTGTGGTCCAATATACGGATAGGTTCCTCGGTGTAGGAGGCATTATCTGTCAGCTCGATCTGCTCCCAACTAACGATGTGCGACTTATCTGACGTGTATTTCTTCAGCATGGAATGTGGAAGACATTGTGAATACTGGCCAGCGCAGTAGGTAGTGCAAGGCAGTATGCCACAACTCCCACACGATCTAAGATCTCGAAAGGTCCGATGAAACGTGGTGCTAGCTTTCCTTTTTGACTGAACCTCATCAGACCCTTCATAGGTGACACCTTCAAAAATACGTGGTTGCCAACCGTAAATTCCAGGTCGCGACGTCGGTTACCCGCATAGCTCTTCTTTCTGCTCTGGGCGGTGCGCAGACGTTTTCTGACCACGTCGATGACCTGAGTAGTAGCCTGAACCAGCTCTGGACCCAACAAACTTCTTTCTCCAAATTCTGCCCAATACTGTGGGACTCTGCAAGGACGACCATAGAGAGCTTCATACAGTTCCATACCTATGCTGGATTGGAAACTATTATTGTATGCGAATTCTGTCAGTGTCAGGTGATCATCCCAGTTGCCCTGAAAGTCTAGGACGCAAGCTCTCAGCATATCTTCTAAGATCTGGTTTACCCTCTCAGCCTGCCCGTCTGTTTGAGGGTGGAAAACCATACTGAACTTGAGCTCTGTGCCCAATTCTTCCTGCAGTCTCTTCCAGAAGGCAAAAGTAAATCTGGAGTCCCGATCTGAAATAATTTCACGCAGAACTCCATAGGATCGCACGACTTCCCAGATGTATAACTTTGCCAAGCTGTCGGTGGAGTCTGTCATGCGGATCGGGAGGAATCTGGCGGCCTTAGTCAACCTATCGACAATGAACCAGATTGAATCGTGTTTCCTCTGCGTCCTAGGAAGACCAGATATAAAGTCCATAGAAATGCTATCCCATTTCCATTCTGCCAAGGGAAGCGGCTGAAGGAGGCCAACAGGCTTACGATGCTCGACCTTGATCTTCTGGCACACCATGCATCTTACCACAAAGTCGGCGATGTCCCTCTTCATATTGTTCCACCAATACTGCCTTTTTACATCATTGTACATTTTAGTGCTTCCTAGGTGGATAGCTGTAACGCCCTGAAATTCGGGGGTCGAGTATGAACTCAACTCTCGAGTTCCAACGCATCACTTATGCAACATACACAATGATGGTTAAATGTTGACTGAGTTAGAGCAATAAACATGAATGAGATTATACCAAAACAGTAATTCATACTCCAGTTCAATTATATAAAGGCAAGCGGAAGACTGAAATTGTATAGTTAAAGTGTGTAAAGAAACAAAATTTTATGAACACCAGAGTATGATCACTAACTGAGTACCAATATACATGTACGGTTTATAAGTCAAAAATCAAAATACAACTCCATAGATAAGTCCTGAAATCCCCGCGATGCAGTCAGCCTAAGCAAAGCCGTCAGAGTACTGCATAAATGAGAACTCATCCTGGTCCTCGTCGAAATCGGGCTCCGGCTCCTGAACCGACGCGCCGTCTATACCTGCGATAGAGTCTGGTTGGTGTTGCAAACACCGTCCCATAACGTGGGAGTGAGTAGCTAACTCAGTGGAACAATAAAGCATAGGTTAACATGTTATCAATTCAATCAAGCAGTAATGATAAAGCAGTACAAATCAAACAAGTTTAACTACTCTTGTTAAATGCAAGAATGGAATGACATGATGATGTATGCCCTTGCCAAACCACCCTCATGCGACATCATCTTACGTTCGTGAATGCTTAACTCCCTTAGTGCTCCACATCTACTAGGCACATGCGGTGCGATGATGAACATGATTACCGAGTTATTATTATTCCATTTCAAACAGCAGTATTGGGAAACTAAGGTACCTCTCTTGTATCATTCCCAAACATGATCCATTCTAGGGTCATCAATCCTAGTTAATCTCATACGATATTATGGTTTGAGAGGCATAGCGAAGGCATCACAAAGGGCTCATCACCCGTCAGCGCGGATACAGATCTCACCGTATGCGGTTCAATTGCTGGCCGTCAGCTCGAGTACAGGTCTCACCATACTCGGCTCAACCACTAGCCGTCAGCTCGAGTACAGGTCTCACCGTGCTCGACTCAACTCATACTCTAGTTGCTGTGAAAGACTCGTCGCCAATCACAGACCCTTGGAGTATACTCGAAGATATTACAGAGGACTCATCGCCCGTCAGCACGAGTACAGGTCTCACCATACTTGGCTCTCGCTGTAAGTATCGACAGCTCGAATACAGTGTCCCATACCACCGTATTCGGCTCACGAGTTTGGGTTGCTCAATGGTCACTATGGGGAGGCACTTGGCCCCAGCATAGGCCGACAGCTCGGCCACGGTGTCCCATACCACCATGTCCGGCTCATGAGTCTTAGCGGATCGAGGTACCATGGTTAACGGGATCGCCACTGGTATGTTTGGTACCCTATGTTCAAACAGTAATGACCAAACATGGTGAACACACATTCAACATATCGGGTTACTTGGCGAGCCTGACTAGCTCGAGCGCACAACAAGTTGGGCGATATGGAGGGCAAAAGCACTCCGTGTGGCCAACCACTATCGCCAACCGAAGTATGACTCGGGTTCGTCAGACACACCCTTGTGGCGACATGAATCTCAGCCACAACTTCAAGTCTGGTACCGAATGTCTGGACTATAAGCATAGTCCTAAACTCAATCAATCTTTATCCATAGCATGTGGAGTAAAGCATGATAAACAAAGTAATACAAGCATGTTAATAGGCATGTCATAAGGCATGTTATAAAGCATGAAGTAAAGCATGTTGTAAAGCATGTTGTAGAGTACTATACAAATAGGGATACAATTACATACACATCGCAAGTGAGTGGTTATAGCGAACCACCACATGGAGGGTATCCTACATGTCTCTAAGGTAGTCGGGAATTCCATATCAGCACCTATCTAAGGCACTAACACTCAAGCATCTACACTCACAAGCATTTACACAAACACTTAGAGTACGCTATTCCAACATACATGACGTATGTTAGCAAAACACGTATTAGGGCTATCCTTTCGCCATGTGAGTATTTTATCCATGTATATCATAATCATACATCAAATAATCATGACAATTGCATTTCCAAAATTTACACATATACGGTATTTCTAGAATACACAATTTCAACATACATAGTGTTTACAAGCGGACATGTATTACGGCGATTCCTTTCGCCAAACAAGTATTTTATCCATATACTATATAATCATACAACAATTAATCATGGCAAACACATTTCCAAAAAAAATATGTATATGGTATTTCTACGTATACCTAGAGTATGTGAAATTCCATATTCTACAATGTTAATCGAAACAGAAAACGGAAAGCACTTTGTACATGTGCAATTGCATACAGATCATGAATCTATCATTATCTAACATTGAAAGCATTGAAAACCGTAACCCATACACCTAAAGTCCTCACCTTTCACCTTGGAATCTCAACGAATCAGCAGGGTTGGATGAGCTTCCGTATACGGGAGTTTTCTAGACTAAAGAGTGAAATCGGTTAGTTGTTTCACAACCTATAGCCAACACACTTCAAATCACACCTAGGGTTAGGGTTTCTCACCTTAAAACGGAGTGGATATCGCCGGGAAAGCGCCTGGAAAAAGGCGGTGTAGGCCGTGCGATGATTGAAAGCAGCAGGAGGAAGTACTCCCACAAATCCCAAGCTTTTCTCTCCCTTTTCTCTCTCTCTCTCTAGGGTTTTATCCCAAATTCGTATGGCTGTGAGAGGGGCTGTTCTAAGCCTCTTTTATAGCCTAAAACCTCTCCAAAATAGACTCAGGTTCAAGGGTTACTGCTAATATAGGTATTTCGACACTTTTCCAGCTCAAAAGAGGGGTTCTGGTGGCCCTCCTTGAGCCAAACGTCAGACTTAAGCTCTCCACACATGGATCTACGTGGGATTACGTTTTTGACTCGATCGGATTCCCAGATCGCACGTGGAGGACCACTTTCAGTTCAACGGTTAGTGGGTCACGATCCGAAATTCCAAGTACATGTAAATGTTCCTGAAATTTTTCTTAATCCGAGGGTGTAATTTGGTCTGATTCTGACGGTCTGGTTGCTTAATACTGATGCACAAGCGAATGGTGCCAGATCACTATTCCAGATATTTATTTTGTAAAGGAAATAGTGTTTTTCACACTCCCTCGCTCCGGATCCAAACGAATGGCCGTGGGACATCGACTGGACCTGATTTCTGAGGTGGTTGTCAAGCCCAGTGAGGCGGTCCTAGTTCCTTAACTTCGTGTTAATCAGACTTCCGATGTGCAGTCTAGACCTAATACGAAGTTTCATTTCATTCCCGAGAGCAGCCGGGTAATGAGTTTGATCCTAAACTTTAGGGTAACCTAGAGTCAATGATTTTGCAAGTTTTGGGTCTTGCAGATCGTATTTAAAGCGATCCCAACGGATTTCATGGCTAATCAAGTTTTGCACTTAGTTAACTTTGTTAAATTTCTAAAGGATTTAATCCTAATTGATTTCTGGTCGAGATGGTACTCGAGCCAAAGTACGAAAATTTACGGGTCATTACAATAGCTAACTTGGAATGGTGGGCTTCTGTCATTACTTCTTTTCTTAATTCGGCGTCGTTTGGAACGCATACTCGTCCCTGATATCGAAGAACACCGTCGTCACCAACCCTCCAGCTAGGCATTTCTCCTTTCTTGCACCTTTCTTTTATTTTAACGAGTCCTTCATCCTGGTCTTGTATGGAGATCATTTGTCAAACCAGGGTTGATTCTGCAGTTAACAGAGCCACGTAGGCACCAGGTTCATCGAGGGTGAGTTGGATATCGAAGTCCTATACGAATTTCATCATTTTCCACTCCTTGATCATTAAGGTGGCGACCAACTCGTCCTTCTTCTTTCGACTTAGAGCATTAGCCACAGAGTTTTCCTTGTCAGGGTGGTAGGAGATTTCGAAGTGGAAATCTTTAAGAGTCTCCATCCACCGACGATGGCGCATGTTCAAGTCCTTCTGTGTGAATATGTATTTCAGACTCTTGTGGTCGCAGAATAAATGGAAATATTCTCCATACAAGTAATGCCTCCATATCTTCAAGGCAAATACCACAGCGGCTAATTCCAGGTCATGAGTTGGGTAGCTTTTCTCGTGCCTTTTCAATTGATGAGAGGCGTAGGCAATTACTTTGTCATTCTGAATCAGAACGCAGCCGAGGCCCAACTTCAAGGCATCGCTGTATACCATAAACTCCTCTCCTTCTTGTGGAAGAGTGAGCACCGGCGCAGAAGCTAATCTCATCTTCAACTCCTGGAATGCTGCGTCTGTATTCTCATCCCATGTGAATCGGGCGTTCTTCTTTGTCAGTTGTGTGAGCAGTCGCGCGATTCGGGAGAATTCCTTAATAAAGTGTCAGTAGTACCCAGCCATACCTAGGAAACTCCGAACCTCTGTCACTGTAGTGGGCTGCTCCCACATAGATACTGCTTCCACCTTAGCTAGGTCTACCGCTATTTCTTTTGCCTTTACTACGTGCCCTAGGAACTTCACTTCCTGCTCCCAGAACTCGCATTTGGACAACTTAGCATACAGTTGGTTATCCTGTAACGTACTCAGGACCATACGCAGGTACTGTTCATGCTCCTCTTAGCTCTTAGAATAGACCAAAATGTCGTCAATGAACACGATCACGAACCTGTCTAGGTAAGGCATGAAGACCCGGTTCATGAGGTCCATAAAAACTGCCAGAGCATTCGTGAGACCAAAAGACATAACCAGGAACTCGTAGTGCCCATAACGACTTCTGAAGGCCGTCTTCGGGATGTCCTCATCCCTGATCCTCAGCTGGTGATATCCTAAACACAAGTCTATTTTGGAGAAGTATTTGGCGTCTTTCAACTGATTAAATAGATCGTCGATACGTGGCATGGGATATCTGTTCTTGATCGTTACATCGTTCAGTCTCCTGTAGTCTATACAGAGACGCATCGATCCGTCCTTTTTCTTGATAAAGAGGACTGGTGCTCCCCAGGGAGAAACACTGGGACGGATAAAGCCTTGAGCGAGTAGCTCATCAATCTGACTCCCCAACTCCTCCATCTCGCAAGGAGGCATGCGAAATAGCGGGAGTGATATCGGAGCGGTCCCTGGCTTAAGGTCGATGCAGAAGTCTATTGCCCTTCTAGGGGGTAGCTCTGGTATTTCTTGGAATACTTCAGGAAAATCTCAGACTACTGGTATCCGACT
Organism: Magnolia officinalis; assembly: GCA_021015155.1. NCBI lineage: Eukaryota > Viridiplantae > Streptophyta > Magnoliopsida > Magnoliales > Magnoliaceae > Magnolia > Magnolia officinalis. The sequence continues at coordinate 46,426,462 of JAJHSJ010000005.1, read as the reverse complement.
GATGGTGATTTCTGCTGACTCGGCTTCCTCTAGAGCCTGCAAGCTCTCGAACTCTCGGCATCTGCCCCCTCCTTTTAGAGTGAAGAAAGCACGCCGTGGGATGGAATTGTCACTGTTTTGTTGCGACAATCCATGACTGCATGCACCAACGTGAGCCAGTCCATCCCGAGGATGATGTCAAACTGCTTGATTGACATGATAATCAGGTCTACAGTAACCTCGCGACTTGCGAGCGTGATGGGACATGCTCTACACATTTTATCTGTTTCTACAAATTTACCCATAGGGGATGCTACAACTAAGGAGGCATGCATCCGAGTTGTGTTCAGTCCTAATTTAGATGCAATTGTTGAATCAATGAAAGATAAAGTTGTACCAGGATGAAATAAGGTGAGTACAGGGGTACCGTTAATGTGAACGGTACCATGAATGGTCTGGAGAGGGTCCTGCTCAGCCTCTGTGGTGGCAACAGCGTGTACTCGCGTAAGGGCAGCCCTCTGCTGATGTGGGGGTCCCTGTCTGGGCTATTGAGGCATGGGCGCTATCCTTGCTGCCGCCTGGTTCTGCGGTGGTCGATTTGCTTCGAGTGGAATACCCCGATCCCTCATCCGCTGGAAACAGGTCCGGGAGGTGTGGTTCAATTTACCGCAGTAGTCACAGCTTCCACCTATAGGCAGGGGCGGAGCTCGTGCGAGTAGCGGCCTGAACCTCCCCGCTGGAACAGGTGGGGCAGGAGGAGGTTGCCTTGGTCGGAACGGGACGTCCCGAGCCGGTGGGCAGGAGTGGATGGTGCGTTCAAAGTCTTTTTCCGCCCGCATCGCTTTATCGACCAATTTCGGGTAGTCCCTGAAATCCCAAGTGCATAAACGGGATTGTATTCCGGGCTTCAATCCTTCCTTTAACTTCTCCAGTTTGTATTCCTCATCCTCGAGGGCCTTCGGTACGTATCGTGATAGCTCATCAAATTTCGCCTCATACTAGGCGACCATCATATTTCCCTGCTCCAACTTCAGAAATTGTGCGATCTTTGCGCCAAGGCATGAGTGTGGAAAATACTTCTCTAGGAACTTTGTCCTGAAGCCTGCCCAAGTCCATGCATACCCAGCTGACACCCCTCTCTGTACACTGCTCCACCAGTTCTCGGCTTCTCCCTCGAGCAGGTATACGGCTAAGGTGACTTTCTGAGAGTCAGCACACTCTAAAGGCACCATTGTCTTGGTGATTCGCGACAGCCATCGTTCGACCTGAACCGGGTCGGGTGCCCCTCCGAAAGTCGGTGGACGGAGCCTTAAGAAACGATCGAATATGTCGGTGCCTCGCGCCTTTGTATCACTGGACGCTCCCCCATGACTTCGTAGAGTCTCCATCATTAAAGCGTGCGAGTCTTGTTGTTGCTGCATGAAGGCAGCCTGCTGATACTGCATTGATGTTGCCATCTGCGCGAAGGCCGCGAAAGCGGTAGTTCCTATCGGTGTATCCTCGTACATGTTGGCTGAGGGCTCGACCGATGGTGTCCGTCGCCCAAAGTGTGGTGATGGCAGCCCTAATGCAAAGATCTGAGGGGAGGGAGAGTCTCCTACAGCTTCCGACCTTGTGTCCCTGTTTGCCACTCTTAGCGAAAGGCCTGGTGTATAGACAGGGTTGCGCTCCCTTTCGCGCTCGGTCGATGGAATGGGGTGAACGTCAACCACGTGGCCCCGACGTGACCGCGTCGTAGGTGGCATGGCCTCCAGTGAGATCAGATTTTGTGGTTCGGGAACAGGAGGGAGAAGGACCGTTCTTAACTAGTATGAAACATTATAAGGGGAAAAATTTAGTAGTTGCATGGCGAAGAAGTTCCTTATTCAGTCAACACTTTTTAGTTTGATTTCCCCAAGGGAGCAAAGATTTTTGTTTCTAAGTTCAGGTGACTAACTTATCATTTCTCAAGAAATTCTAAGTTGTTCATTCTGCTAATGAGGGGCCTAAGTGTTCTATTTCTACGTTCATTCATCCTATCTATTTTTCTAAGGGAGGATTTATAAGTTTTGCCTAAGTTAACCTTTTAAGGTTTGTAAGCTGGTCCCACAGCCAGGCTGTCTCATACTCCGCTCTGATACCAACTGTAACGTCCCATATTTTCAGGACCCGAGTACACGACCCGTTTCCCAAAAACTCGAGTGTTAACCTTAACTGATGGTCAAATTTGGGTATACATTTTTTGTTTTATCAGAGTAAGCAGATGAGCGTAGAATGGACAAGTAAGCATAAGAGAAATTTTCATTTATGCTAAGAATATACAAGTGGTTGCCCATAATGACTTATACAAACCAATGTCTCCATTCTTACAATCACAAAATGAAATAATATTACATGTGAATTAAAGTAAATTACAACAAATTGGGGATATGAAATCCTGTAGCAACCCTTAACAAATATAATCATGCACCCTTCTCAACCATAGCCTGCTCCCCACCAATATGAATGTGAACATCATCAGGGCCACCTGTGCTACCTGTACGGTTATATATTTGAGGGATGAGTGGCCAACTCAGTGTGATCTCCCGCTAAGATTACACACCGCTGCCCTAAACAAGGAATAACATAAAAGCATACAGATAATCCAAAACATAGTAGATGCAGTCTTAATAAGTGCATAGACGTATGGAATGCGTTCACGCCCCTGGGATGCTCATTCGTGCGAACAGGGCCGCCGCCCATGCAATGCGTTCACGCCCCGAGGGTGCTCATCCGTGCGGACAGGGCCGCCTCCCATGCAATGCGTTCACGCCCCGGGGATGCTCATCCGTGTGGACAGGGCCGCCGCCCATGCAATCATCGAACCTGGGAAACATCATACAGTCGGAACAATACGTACATCACGTATGATAGCAATAGATGTTGGTCTGTGTGATGTATACATGATTAGCTAGCCCATTATTAATCCAATTACACTCAACCATTTTAAATAAGCTCATGGTCACTACGGGGAGCACATGGCCCAATGTAGGCCGACGGCTTGGGCGTATTATCCCATTACCACCATCCCCGGCCCATGAGACTACCGTTTTAGGGTGTGTGTAGCACCCACTAATATGTGGTTAATCAATTCAACATAAGGAGCTACCACCAATGCCGACTAGGGGTGAAATGTTGAAATTACCAAAAGTGGCGATTCAAAAATGAGCAATCATCGATATTTGGAAGGGTTATGAGATTCACCCCCAGTCAGTTAGGTGAAACCACACATGGATGGTAAACCCCATGGTCAAGTACCACAACCAAAACCTCCATGTCAGGGGCGTACTTATATTACAACCAATCTAGTTACACCCCAAGCACAGACTTTCCTTTACTAGGATTTCCCATGGAGAGATTTTATTAGTATGTGTGTCATATCAGCATATATTATGATATGAAAGGAGAATAAGGAACGACATATGTATTCTTATCAATATACAACAACTGAGTATACATGACATAAATGACTAGATTATTTACCTAGGCAGTTTAAGAATCTAAACAATAGTAAGCATGAGAATTATCATGTTTAGCAGATAAAACAAGTGAATACAGTTTATTTCTACACAAAGTTTATCATTAGTCTAGCTAGCTATTTACATTAATAAAACTATCATTTCTGGTTTGGTTAAGGGTGGAAAGCTTAAGGGGAAGAAATCATCACCAGGCAAGGCGTAGGATACTCCTAGAGGTAAGTTTCCCTAGAAAGATGGTGTGCTTGCACTACTCCCGTAGCTCCCTGTATTGGTCCATTCGTAGTAGATAGTGAGTTACAAAGTTAAACACTTGAGGATAAATGGAGGGTTGGAAAATCTTAAGCCAAGGTTGTCTTAGGCTGTTTCTTCAAGGTGATCAAACTCAATAAACATGAGCCCTTGTTTTTAATTAAACTGGGTCCCCGCACGGCCCACTTGATCACTAGATCAGCCTCATTCTTCTCCTTAGATCCTTAGTACAGGTTTGTCACATAATATACGTGTATACATTACACATGTATCTCATAGCATATATATGCATACATTATATGCCTGATGTATGTATTACATGACATAGCATATACATAGCATATGCATGTATTATATGTTTGATGTATGCATTACATGCATACATTACACATGTATCACATAACACATACATAGCATGGCCCACTGACCTTATGAAGGGCGTGGCCATGACACACATATATCGTGTGGGACCCATATAGTGGAGGCAGCAATTGTTGCGGATACAGAGGCATGTTGGCTCACTGTCCAAGCAGTGGACGGCTGGGGACAATTACTGTAACGCCCTGAAATTCGGGGGTCGAGTATGAACTCAACTCCCGAGTTCCAACGCATCACTTATGCAACATAAATAATGATGGTTAAATGTTGTCTGAGTTAGAACAATAAACATGAATGAGTTTATGCCAAAACAGTAATTCATACTCCAGTTCAATTGTATAAAGGCAAGCAGAAGACTGAAATTGTATATTTAAGGTATGTAAAGAAACAAAATTTTTGTGAACACCTGAGTATGGAACTAACTGAGTACCCATATACATATACTGTTTCTGAATCAAAAATCAAAGTACAATCTAAAAGATGAGTCTTGAAATCCCCGCGATGCAGTCGGCCTAAGCAAAGCCATCAGAGTACTGCATAAATGAGAACTCATCTTGGTCCTCGTCGAAATCGGGCTCCGGCTCCTAAACCGACGCGCCGTCTATACCTGTGACAGAGTCTGGTTGGTGTTGCAAACACCGTCCCGTAACATGGGAGTGAGTAGCTAACTCAGTGGAACAATAAAGCATAGGTTAACATGTTATCAACTCACTCAAGCAGTAATGATAAAGCGGTACAATCAAACAAGTTTAACTACTCTTATTAAATGCAAGTATGAAATGACATGATGATGTATGCCCTTGCCAAACCACCCTCATGCGACATCATCTTACGTTCGCGAATGCATAATTCCCTCAGTGTTCCACTTCTACTAGGCACATGCGGTGCAATGATGAGCATGGTTACCGAGTTGTTATTAGTCTGTTTCAAACAGCAGTATTAGGAAACTAAGGTACCTCTCTTATATCATTCTCAAACATGATCCATTCTAGGGCCGTCAATCCTAGTTAATCTCATACGGTATTATGGTTCGAGAGGCATCACGAAGGCATCGCAAAGGGCTCGTCACCCGTCAGCACGGATACAGATCTCACCGTATGCAGCTCAATTGCTGACCATCAGCTCGAGTACAGGTCTCACCGTACTCGGCTCAATCGCTAGCCGTCAGCTCGAATACAGGTCTCACCGTACTCGGCTCTACTCATACTCTAGTTGCTGTGGCTCGTCGCCAATCACAGACCTTTGGAATATACTCGAAGATACTATAGAGGACTCGTCGCCCGTCAGCACGAGTAGAGGTCTCACCGTACTCGGCTCTCGCCGTAAGTATCGACAGCTCGAATACAGTGTCCTATACCACCGTATTCGGCTCATGAGTTTGGGTTGCTCAATGATCACTATGGGGAGACACTTGGCCCCAGCATAGGCCGACAGCTCGGCCACGGTGTCCCATACCACCATGTCCAGCTCATGAGTCTTAGCGGATCGAGGTACCATGGTTAACGGGATTGCCACTGGTAAGTTTGGTACCCTAGGTTCAAACAGTAATGACCAAACATGGTGAACACACATTCGACAATCAGGTTACTTGACGAGCCTGACTAGCTCAAGCGCACAACAAGTTGGGCGATATGAAGCGCAAAAGCACTCCGTGTGGCCAACCACTATCGCCAACCGAAGTACGACTCGGGTTCGTCAGACACATCCCTTGTGGCGACATGAATCTCAGCCACAATCTCAAGTCTGGTACCGAATGTCTGGGCTATAGACATAGTCCCAACCTCAATCAATCTTCATCCATAGCATGTGGAGTAAAGCATGATAAACAAGTAATACAAGCATGTTACAGGCATGTCATAAGGCATGTTATAAAGCATGATATAAGGCATGTTGTAAGGCATGTAATAGAGCACTATACAGATAGGGATACAGACACATATGCATCATATGTGAGTGGTTGAAGTAAACAACCATATGGAGGGAATCCTACATGTCTCTAAGGTAGTCGAGAATTCCATCTCAGCACCGACCTACGGTGCTAACATCCAAGCATTTACTCTCACAAGCATTTACACAAACACTTGGAGTACACTATTTCAACATACATGACGTATGTTAGTAAAACATATATTAGGGCTATTCTTTCGCCAAGCTAGCATTTTATACGTGTATATCGTAATCATACAGCAAATAATCATGACAATTGCATTTCCAAAATTTACACATATACGGTATTTCTAGAATACACAATTTCAACATACATAGTGTTTACAAGCGAACATGTATTACGGCGATTCCTTTTGTCAAACAAGTATTTTATCCATATATCGTATAACCATATATTAAATAAACATGTCAAACACTTTTCCAAAAAAAATACTTATACGGTATTTCTACGTATATCTAGAGTATGTGAAATTCCATATTCTACAACTTTAATCGAAACGGAAAACGGAAAGCACTTTGTACATGTGCATTTGCATGCAGATCATGAATCTACCATTATCTGACATTGAAAGCGTTGAAAACCGTAACCTATACACCTAAAGTCCTCACCTTTCTCCTTGGAATCTCAATGGAGCAGTAAGGTTGGGTGAGCTTCCGTATTCGGGAGTTTTCTAGCCTAAAGAGTGGAATCGGTTAGTTATTTCACAACCTATAGCCTATACACCTCAAATCAGATCTAGGGTTAGGGTTTCTCACCTTAAAACGGAGTGGTTATCGCCGCGAAAGTGTCTGAAAAGAGCCGGTGCAGCCCGTGTGATGATCGAAAGCAGTAGGAGGAAGGTGCTCCCACAAATCCCAAGCTTTCTCTCCCTTTTCTCTCTCTCTCTAGGGTTTTATCCCAAATTCGTATGGCTGTGAGAGGGGTTGTTCTAAGGCCCTTTTATAGCCTAAAACCTCTCCAGAATAGACTCAGGTTCAAGGGTTACTGCTATTATAAGCATTTCGGCGATGTTCCAGCTCAAAAGAGGGTTTCTGGCGGCCCTCCTTGAGCCAAACGTCAGACTTAAGCTCACAACTCATGGATCTACGTGTGATTACGTTTTCGTCTCGGTCGGATTCCCAGATCACACGTGGCGGACCATTTTCAGTTCAACGGTCAGTGGGCCATGATCCGAAATTCCAAGCACATGTAAATGTTCCTGAAATTTTTCCTGATCCAAGGGTGTAATTTGGTCTGATTCTGACGGTCTGGTTGCTTAATACTAATGCGCAAGCGAATGGTACCAGATCACTATTCAAGATATTTATTTTGTAAAGAAAATAGTGATTTTCACACTCCCTCGCTCCGGGCTCAAGCGAATGGCCGTGGGACATCGTTTGGACTTGATTTTCGAGATGGTTGTCAAGCCCAGTGAGGCGGTCCTAGTTCCTTAACTTCGTGTTAATCGGACTTCCGATGTGCGGTCTAGACCTAATACAGAGTTTCAAGTCATTCCCGAGAGTAGCCGGGTAATGAGTTTGATCCTAAACTTTAGGGTGACCTAGAGTCAATGAGTTTGCAAGTTTTGGGTCTTGCAGATCGTATTTAAAGCGATTCCAACGGATTTCATGGCTAATCGAGTTTTGCACTTAGTTAACTTTGTTAAATTTCTAAAGGATTTAATCCTAATTGATTTCTGGTCGAGGTGGTACTCGAGCCAAAGTACGGAAAGTTACGGGTCGTTACAATTACATGTCTGGTGGTGAGTGCCCATGCATGCATGTAGGGCCATCACCTACTACTTGATGTACAAAAATATCAACGTGGGTTCCACTTGAGCATAGTTGTTGAATTCGAACGGTCCATAAGATGTGGAATCCCAAGAAGCCCTAGGGGGTGAATTTTCACCCTGGTCTAAGATTCCGGTGGGCCATAGCAAAGGTAAATGTAATTCAAGGGAAGGAATTGTTTGCATTAATCATGGCCCACTAAAGTTTTGGTTCACAGTAAAAATTGGAACCAGGGGGTTTTCTGAGGTTCTGCTCCAAGTGGACCATTCAGATTTCCAGGACTCATCAGGTATGATGAGATCTTGAATGTTTGCAATCAGTTAACGTTGGCAGGTGGTGGCACCCACTGCTTCAACGTACTGTTGCCCACATGCATCGTTCATTTACCTCGCATGTGGGTCCCATGTAAACTTGGGTGTCGAATCGGAACGGTCCATGAGATGTGAAATCCCAAGAAACCTTAGAGGGTGAACTTTCACCTTGATCTAAGATTCCAGTGGACCATGGCAAGGCGGATTCCGAATCAAAGGAAGAAACTATTTGCATCCCTTATGGTCCACCGAAGTTTCGGTTTAAAGTGAAATTTGAAACCAAAAGGTTTTATGGGGTACTGCTTCATGTGGACCGCTCAGATCTTCCAGACTCATCAGGTATGATGAGATCTCAAATTTTTACAATCTCAAACTTTTCGCATGTGGTTCACGTGAGCTGATTGGCAATATGAAGTTCACGTCCAGGTGCACACATGCACCGTGTATCCTCTTCTCAGGTGGTTTCCATGTGGACCTTCCACGTATGTAAAAATCAAGGTGGGCCCTATATCCGAAGTCAGAATGAATGGACGGCCTGGATGTGCACCATCTACGTTGCACCGTGTGGATGGTGCACGTGCACATGTTATACATGTAGAGACATGTATTCTTTCACAGGGGCCTTCAACGGTATACATAAAATGCCCACTGGTTCCACATTCTGTTGTACACACACCACTTATTCACTTCACAGGTGGGTCCCATGTGGGGCCCACCATGTATCTACGCATACTAACCGGTATATATTCATATACTAATGTATATATATACATTTATCTATATATATACACATATAATTATATAAAATAAACAAGAAAGGGACAGAAGGAACTGCCCAGATTTGGACATCCGGCCCAGGTTCCTTTTCCTGGATTTAACGTCCCTGATGGACGGCCTCGATGTTAACTGGAAGTCCCATCTTGTACAAGTCATGTTTGAACCGATTAATTGTTTTGGTTGAGGTGGGTTTAAGAAAGTAGCACCCGAGTATCAAAGGTACGGGGTGTTACAGTCAAGTAGCAACTCAACACCCGAGTTCCAAATCATCACTTATGCAACATAAATGCTTATGATTGAATGTTGTCTGTGTCAGTGCAACAATCATGAGTGGGATTATACCAAAACAGTAATTCATACTCCAGATCAAGTTATAAAACACAAGTGGAAGACTGAAAGATGTATATAGATGTATATAAAGCCAGAAATGTCACAATCGGTCTCCAGAGTATGAACACTTTACTAAGTCACCATATACATGTATTTGTTTCAAAAATCAAAATGCCAAAAATGGTACAACTATAATGGTACACCCTGTAGCCCCGTCATCTGAATGGCCTAAGCGTAGCCTCCAGAGAACTGCATGTAGGAGAACTCATCCTGACATCATAGTAATCAGGCTCAGCCACCTGTGTCTTATCAATACCTGCTTCTAAGACAGAGTCTGGTGGGTGTCCAGAACACCGTCCCGTAATGTGGGAGTAAGTAGCTAACTCAGTGGAACAATAAAGCATAGGTTAACATGTTATCAATTCAGTCAAGCAGTAATGATAAAGTAGTACAATCAAACACTCCTAAATACTCTTATTAATGCAAGTATGAGTGTAGTCATGATGCATGCCCTCGCCAATGATCCCTCATGAGGTAACATCTTACGTCCGCGTCATGCGTTCATCCCTCAGTGCACCACATCTTCGAGGCACATGCGTGCTATGTTATGAGCGTGATTGCCGAGTTATTATTAGTCCTTTTCATACAGTCGTATTGGGAAACTAAGGTACCTTCCTTATATCATTCCCAAACAATGATCCATTCTAGGGTCGTCAGTCCTAGATAATCTCATACGATGATGTAGTTCTAGGTCGCTGTAGAGGGCTTCCAGGGCTGTTACACGCACTCGTTGCACCGCTCCCCCATCACCTTATCAATACAGGCCTAGTTTATACTCTGTTTACTACGGGAAGGCTCGTTGCCTCTCCGCAGATTTAGAATATGCTCGAGGTCACTACAAAGGGCTCGTCACCAATCAGTGTAGGCCGACAGCTCGAATACAGTGTCCCATACCACCATATTCGGTTCATGAGGCTGGGTTGCTCACTGGTCACTACGGGGAGGCTCGCGGCCCCAGCGTAGGCCAACAGCTCGACCACGGTGTCCCATAACACCATGCCCAGCTCATGAGTCTTAGCGGATCGAGGTACCAAGGTTAACGAGATTACACTAGTAAGTTTGGTATCGTTCAAACATGGTAAACATACATTAGACAGATCGGGTTACTTGACGAGCTCGACTAGCACGTGCGCACAACCAGCTAAACGACATGAAGTGCATGAATACTTTGCGTGGCCTAACCACTGTCGCCAACCGAAGTACGACTCGGGTTCGTCAAACACATCTTACATGGTGAAATGAATCTCAACCACGAACTTAAGTCTGTTACCGATCGCCTAGACTATAACATAGCCCCAATCATACTCAATCCTTAACCAGAAGCATGTAGAGTAAAGCAGAATAAACAAAATGATTCAAACATGTTAATAAGCATGTTATAAAGCACAAGGCAAGCAGGAAATACAAACACATATATTACATAAGTAAGCAATTAATTTAACAACTTGCATGAAGGAAATCATACACATCACTAAAGTAGTTGAGAATCCTATCTCAACACCTATCTAAAGCACTATCATCTAAGTACTTACTCTTATAAACATTTTCACAAACACTTAGAGTACACTCTTTTAACATAAATAGCGTATACTAGCAAAAACATGTATTAGGGCGAATCCTTTCGCCAAGTATTATACACATATATAGCATGTTCATACAGTAATTAATCATGGCAAACACACTTTCAAAATTTGTACGTATGCGGTATTTTCTACAAATATACTGAATACACAATTTGCCATATTTTGCATACGCAACTGAAACGCAAAACGAACATCAGAATGTGCATGTACAGTAACACCCAGATCATGAATCTATCATTATCTGATATTGAAAGCATTGAAAACCATAACCTATACATCTAAAGTCCGCACCTTACGCCGTAGGAATGAGTAACAGACTCAGTTAAACACCAAGTCTTAATCACTGGCAGAATGACAACCTAAGACATGAAATAAGTTAGCTACTTCATCACTTACACCCATCAGATCTCTAGAACTGATTAGGGTTAGGATTCCTTACCTGAAAACGGAATTAGAATCGCCAGAAAAGCGATACTGTTGTGATGGATAAACACGGAGAACAGCGGGGATTGATTTCCCAGAATAACTCTAAATTCTCTCACACTTTCTCTCTCTTTCATCTCTTCTCTCTCCTAGGTTTTCTCAAATTCGTATGGTGAGAATGAGAGAGGGTTTAAGGTCCTTATATAGGCCTAAAACACTCCAAATTAGACCCAGGGTCAAGGTATACTTAGGTTATGTCCAAACGGGTCTATTCCATCTCAACGGAGCACTTCTGGAGCCCCCCCTTGAGGCAAAGGTCGGACTTAAGCTCACTGACTATGGATCTAGGTCGGTTAAGTTTTCATTCCAATCGAGTTTCCAGATCACACGTGGCGGACCAGTTTCAGTTCAACGGTCACAGAAACTCAATCAGGGTTACAAATACACAGACATGTATGGGAAATATTTCCTGATCCGAGGGTATATTTGATTTAGATTCCGACGGTCTGATTGCTTATATCAGCTGTAAGTGCTATGGTCTCATGCTCCTTTGGTTGTCAAATTTTGATGTGTCAAAACATTTATCTGTGTCTTGTGCTTGTATGGTGATTTATATGTATTCAAGACACGGCATAAACACTTCATGACATTATTGAAGTTCAAGAAGCTACAATGTTGAAGTCTCAAGAAGCTACATTATTGAAGTTCAAGAAGCTACAATGTTGAAGTTCAAGTCTTAAGAAACAACTCAAGAAATGACTTCAAGGCTAATAAGCAACGCATGAAGTAATTTTTATGCTGATGAAGATCTCAAGTTTAAAGCTACAACAAGTTCAAGATCTCAAGCCTGATATGGTTCAAAAAAATCTACATTCGTTGAATGGTTGAAGTTCAATGTCCATACGACATGGTTCAGGTTTGAATGACCTTAGGTTGACCCTTTAAGTAGGTCACTTTGGATACATAAATCAAATGTTTATTTTACATAAGTTTGGTCTATTCTACGACCAGTCCTAGATCTTGTTCGACCAGTCCTAGCATTGGTTCGACTAGTCTAAGAAATTCCACGACCAGTCCTAAGTTGTTGAAGATTTTTCAGAATTTTTTGGTACACCCATGACCAGTCCTGGAGGTCCTTCGACCGATCGTAGGTGTGGCTTCGACTCGTCCACGACCAGTCGTAGAGCTACGACTCAAAGTCCAGCAACCTAATCTATGGTCCTACGACCAGTCGTAGAGATCTACGACCAGTCGTAGGTGACCCACGACCAGTCGTAGGCTTCTCACGACCAGTCGTGGAACGACTTTCAAAGATCGCGCTCAATATTTCAAATATCCGTTAGAGCTACGACCAGTCGAAGGTTTCTAAGACCAGTCGTAGGAGCGATTTTTGCTTCTATAAATTGAAAATGAAATTCAGAGTTTTCACACTTCAACTCGATTCAATTCAAGAAATTTCAAGTGATCACTTTGAGATAAGTCTGTGTTTATTTTAAGCTACATTGTGCTTATTTAATATTCCTTTTTGCTAGCTTATTTAATTTGATTTTGTTTCTGTATTCCAATCTTTTTTTTGAAAAGAGGAATTATCTTATTCCTTCTTCTTGGAATCAAAATCAAATATAGCTACGCCCATCTAGTTAAAATCTAAAATCAATTAGAATTTAGAACCATATGAATGTGAGTATTGGAAATTGAACTTTGACATTCAATCATCTACTTCGATTGGTTCTACCGGGCTGCTACGAAAAGGAGAAATCCAGGTATTTTACAATTCTGTAAAATTTATTTACTTTTGGTTTTGTTTGAGGTTAAGCCAAAAAAATCTCATTGTATTGGTTTTGTTTGAGGTTGAACCAGAAAAAATCTCATTGTATTGGTTATCTGAGGAGAGCCAGAAAACTCAGAAAAGAGGGGTTTTTGAATTGTGTAAGCCCAAGTGAAAAAGACACAATTGTAAAGGTTTTTGGTGAACCTGTGAAAACCTATTTGATAGTGAACGCTAATATCCCCTGTGTGAGGATATTAGGAGTGGAGTAGCTTTCTGTGTGGCTGTTGAAAGACAGTTGGTGTACACACAGGCGAACCACTATAACTCTTTGTCTTGTGGATTGAATGCTTGCTTAATTTTCATATCTTTTATCATTCAATTGTGTGGAATGTACAAGTGGATGTGAATGTTGTAACTATTTACATTTCAAGCAAGTGTGGGGATTGTTGTAATAATTTAGATCTATACTTCTGCATTTAATTTCAATTCCTTGCTATTTCATTTACTTCTATTAAAATTGAGTCCTTGATCCAAAAGATGTTCTAGAAATAAGGTTGTCCTACCATAAGCCCTTGTTTATTATGGTGTAAGGTTGTCCTTAGAACTGAATTTGTATCAATCTCTCAATACTTATTTATCAAGGTGATTTAAATTTAGCATTGTGAATTGATTCATAATTGTAAGGCTATTGGTTTACTTTATTTCCTCTGATTTTATTTTAAATTTGGCATAGTCCTATTCACCCCCCCCCCTCTAGGACATATAGCTTGGCCTTTTCAAGTGGTATCAGAGCCTAATAGCTCATTTTTGTTACTTTTTATTTGGATTTATTTCCTGAGCTAACGATCTAAGCTATATAAAAAGATGTCAAATTTTGATAGCCTTTCAGTTACTAGGCCTCCACCCTTTGATGGCTCCAACTATGCCTATTGGAAAGCCAGAATGAGGATCTTCCTCAAATCAATGGATGAAAGTGTGTGGCAAGCCACAGTGACTGAATGGAATCCTCCTATCATGGAAGTAACTGGAGTTGATGGTTCAAAATCTATGAAAATTACACCGTATTTCCAATGGACCACACTTCAGAAAAATGAGAGTAGTGCTAATGCTAAAGCACTAAATGCAATCACTTGCGCACTATCACCGGATGAGTTCAAAAGAATCATATCCTGTGATACTGCAAAGCAAGCCTGGGATATTTTAGAAATGACACACGAAGGTACATCAATTGTCAAGAAATCTAAAGTCCAACTCCTCACAACTAAATTTGAAGAAATTCATATGGAGGAAAATGAAATGTTTATGGACTTTTACACTAGATTGAATGACATTGTAAACTCAATGTGGGGTCTTGGCGATAAGATCCCAGAAAGTAAAGTGTGTGCAAAAATACTACGCTCTCTTCCTGAACGGTTCAATTCTAAGGTAACCGCAATCCAGGAACTTCGTGATACGGATAATATGAGGGTAGAAGAATTAGTTGGTTCTTTACAAACCTATGAATTAAGTTTTAAAGCTCCTAAAGGTAAATCTATTGCTTTGAAGTCATCTAAAAGTATTACTCAAGAAAATTCAGATTCAGAAAAGTCTGAAGATGATATGGCCCTTTTGGCGAAAAAGTTTTATAAGATTTTCAAAAGTAAGAAAAGAGTCGACTTTCAAAAGGCAAATGAAAAGAAACGTTCTAAACCTAAGTCTAAAACTTGGAAGTCATTGAAAGATAGTCAATGTTACAACTGTCAAGAATATGGGCATTTAGCAAACAAATGTCCTAAAAAGGACAGATCCAAAAGGAAGGGTATGTTGGCTACTTGGGATGAATCGTCTGATTCTGAAGCCTCTTCTGAATCAGAAAATTCAGAAACCGAGTCGGGCAGTGAACTTAAGGCCCTTATGACTCTAGCCAAGTTTACTTTTTTAGATCACGATGATTCAACAAGTGAAGAAAATTTGGATAGTGATCATGAAAATGATGAAGATCTTCAAGATGCTTACAATGCCTTATATAAGGAAAGTTGTAAAATTGCTGTCAAACTTAAACTTCAAAAAGAAAAGTTTTTTAAACTTAAAGAATGTTTTGAAACCCTTGTTTTAGAAAAATCCCAAATTTCAGATTGTTTTGAAAAATCAAAGTGTGATCTGGAATTCAAAACCTCCCTGATTGAAAATTTGAAATCTGAAAATGAGAAACTTAAAAATGAAGTATCTTCTCTTCTGAGTTTGAAGGACACATGGAGATATGCCCAAGGTGATCCAAAATTAGAAAAATTATTATCCGGATCAAGAAAATGTGGCGATCGATCCGGGTTGGGCTATGATAAAAACACATCTCCTAAACAGAAGAATACTCCTTCCAATTTTGTGAAAGGAGAGACTTCTAACTCAAAAGGAAAAGGTACTAGTCAAGTTTTTTCTAAAAATACAAAAACTTTTCAAAAACCCAAAAGCAGCTATATAAACTTCAAAAATCAGATTCAAAACCCACTAGCTGAAAAAATTGTTGATTTACTTAAGGAACTATTAAAATCTAACTCTGTAGGTCACTCTTACAACTGTAAACAAAAGAAGACCAACTATTCTCCTAAACCCAAAACAGTTCTAAAATGGGTTCCTAAGGCTGCCTGTTTGGTTGCTCACACTGCTTTCAAAGCTACAAGCCATTCGAAATGGTACCTAGATAGTGGATGCTCCAGACATATGACAGGCGACAAGGCACTATTCACCGATCTTAAAGATATGACTGATGGGTCAGTCACATTTGGTGATGGTAGCAACTGCAAGATAATTGGCAAAGGTACGGTCCAACTCTATAACCTTCCCTTATTTAAAAATGTTTTATATGTTGAGGGTTTAAAACACAACCTGTTGAGCATATCTCAAATATGCGATAACAACCATAATGTTAAATTTTCTAATCAAGGTTGTGAAATTATAAACGAAAAGGGTTCTGTAATATTAACTGGTCGCAGAACTTCTGAAAACTGCTATATAGTAAGCAATGGTAGCTCATCTAAACAAACGTGCTACATGGTCCATACCGATGAGACAGAATTATGGCATAAACGCCTTGGACATGTACACTATCGAAATTTATACAGATTGAGCAAAAGTGAACTAATTAGAGGTCTACCTAAGATGCAAAAAGTAGACAAGATTTGTGGTGAATGCCAGTATGGTAAACAAACTAGGAGCTCTCACAAAAAGGTGAACTCCAATACCACCACAAGACCACTCGAGCTTCTCCACATGGATCTTATAGGACCAACAAGAACGAAAAGTCGAGGTGGCAAAAAGTACATCTTAGTTATTGTAGATGATTATACAAGATACACTTGGGTTTCATTCTTGAGAGACAAATCAGAAACCCTTGATGAAGTGAAAAAGATTATAAAACGGATTCAAACTGAAAAATGTTCTCAAGTCAACAAGATCCGTAGTGATCATGGATCCGAATTTAAAAATAGCGGTTTTGAGAAATTCTGTAGCGATCAGGGAATATCGCATGAATTCTCTGCACCTAAAACTCCTCAACAAAATGGAATTGTCGAGAGGAAGAATAGAGTGCTTCAAGAAATGGGAAATGTTATGTTAAATAGCATGAAGCTCCCTAGGAATCTCTGGGCTGAAGCAGTGAATACAGCCTGCTACATTATTAACTGTGTTTATATTTGTAAATCTAATAATAAAACGGCTTATGAAATGTGGTTTGAGAAAAAGCCTTCTGTCAAATACTTTCGAGTTTTTGGCAGCAAGTGCTATATTTTGCGTGACCGTGAAAATTTGGGAAAGTTCGACACTAAAAGTGATGAAGGGATCTTTTTAGGATATTCTTTAAACAGTCGTGCATATCGTGTTCTGAACAACAGGACCGGTGTGATTCAAGAGTCAATAAATGTTGTGATTGACGATCTTTTGAATACACCTGTCCCTAGTTCAGATAATGATGAAGTTCTTATACTTGAAAAACAAGAAACTTCATCAAGTGAAACTAATTCTGAATTAAGGACTGTTAAAGATCATCCAACTTCTCAAATACTTGGAAACCCTCTCACTGGTGTGCGCACTCGTAGACAATTAGAGGACATATGTAACTACGTATGATTTACATCCCAGATTGAACCAGTTAACTTAAAAGAAGCACTTTCGGATGAAAACTGGATTCTTGCGATGCAAGAAGAACTTAATCAGTTTGTCAGAAATGATGTCTGGTACCTTGTTCCTAGACCTAAAGATAAACATATTATTGGAACAAAATGGATTTTCAAAAACAAATCTGATGAACTTGGAAATATTATTCGAAATAAAGCAAGACTAGTTGTACAGGGGTATACACAAATTGAAGGTATTGACTATAATGAAACATTTGCCCCTGTAGCTCGTCTTGAATCAATCAGACTTTTTATCTCCATTGCTTGTTTTAGGAAGATTAAAATTTACCAAATGGATGTAAAGAGTGCCTTTCTGAATGGTGATTTACATGAAGAGGTATATGTTGAACAACCTACAGGGTTTGAAGATCCTAAATTTACTGATCATGTGTATCGTCTTAAGAAGGCTCTTTATGGTCTGAAACAAGCTCCCAGAGCATGGTACGAAAAACTGACTAAGTTTTTACTGAGTCATAATTTTCAGATGGGATGTGTTGATAAGACGCTCTTTGTTAAGAAACATAACGATGATATTCTAATGGTTCAAATATATGTTGACGATATTATTTATGGATCAACCTGTACTAACATGACTGTTGAGTTTGCAGATTTGATGAAGTCTAAATTCGAAATGAGCATGGTTGGAGAATTAAACTATTTCCTAGGGTTGCAAGTAAAACAACAACCTGATGGAATTTTTATCTCTCAAACCAAATATGCTCTGAATTTAATTAAGAAATTTGGATTTGAGAAAGGTAAAAATTTTGATACTCCTATGAGTACAACTTTGAGACTCTCAAAAGACTCTACAGGTAATGATGTGGATCCTAAATTGTATCATAGTTTGATTGGTAGTTTGCTTTATTTGACTGCTAGTAGACCAGATATCGCTTTGAGTGTTGGTATTTGTGCTCGTTATCAATCAAATCCTAAAGAATCTCACTTAACTGCTGTTAAGCGGATTATGCGATATGTCGCAAGTTCTACTAAACTGGGTCTCTGGTATCCACATGAGACTAATGTTCAATTAGCCGGGTACGCAGATGCTGACTGGGTTGGAAACATTGATGATAGGAAATCAACCAGTGGTGGTTGTTTCTACATTGGAAATTGCTTGTTTCTTGGTTTAGCAAAAAGCAAAGTTCTATATCGCTATCAACAGCTGAGGCTGAATACATTGCTGCTGGAAATGCATGTACTCAACTTGTTTGGATGAAACGTATTTTAAGCGATTATGGAATTACTCAGGATTCTATGATTTTATTTTGTGATAATTCCAGTGCAATAAATATCTCTAAAAATCCAGTTCAGCATTCACGTACTAAGCATATTGACATTAGATTTCATTATATTCGTGAATTAGAGGAAGAAAAATTAATATATTTGGATTACATTCCAACCGAGACTCAACTTGCGGACATTTTCACTAAATCGCTCGACAAAAGCAGGTTAAATAAATTAAAGTTTGATCTCGGTATGTGCAATTTGAATTGAATTTGCATGATTTGGTGTATCATAATGTACATAAGTTTGATGTTTTATTTGCTTAAATTTGAAAATTATTTGAAAAAATTACAAATTTTGAGTCGGTACTTGACCAGTCGAACACTTACACGACCGATCGTGAAACTCATGATTTTACTTTATTTTGGGGATTTGACTCTTCTTCTTCATTTCCTTTTTACTCTCCAACAGTCCTAGCTACGACCGATCGAACCCACCTTCATGGTACTTCAAGGTTAGTGGTTTTTTTGCAATTTTCTTGTAGATTCTTGTTATTGGTGTTTCAAATCTCATTCTTGTAGAATATATTTGGTCGTTCATTGCAAGTTTGGGGTTTTATCTTAAAAATCTGTTCTATCAAAACCCCATTTCTTCTATCTTGCATCTTTTTGTTTCCTTGAGTCCTCCTTTGAAAATGGATGCTAGAGGTAAAAAGAAAACTACACGAGGTCCCTCTTCATCTAGATCAGCATCTATTGCACAACGTCATCTTCGCTCTCCCGAAAATGATCCTTCTAATGCTCGGGATTTGCGTATGCGCAATATTATTGTTGAGCATCCTGTTAATGTTAATCACATTGCTTCCTTTGGTATCATTCCTCTGTTGCAATCTGTGGGATGGGATAACATCTTACATTGGGGTGGAGCTGCATACCAGTCCATTGCCCAATCCATGTTTGCATGTATCTGTGATTTTTCTCTTGAGAATTTAACTTTTAAAATTGATACTCAAGAAGGATTATTTTCAGTGGATCGACATTTGATTGCTCACATTATGGAAATACCTGTCAATGATGAGGGCATTTCAATTCATATTTTACATGACAGACTCTCAGAATCTGAACGAAAAATGCTTACTAGAGATTTATGTAATTTGGATGTTCACTGGACTCATAAAGGTCATGCACTTCCCTTAAGGTACTTGTTACCCAGACACAGAGTACTTCATAGGATTTTCATCTCAAATCTTTATCCACGTTCTGGTAATAAAACCGAACTCACTGCTTTCATGGTTCGTGTTTTGCATTCTGTCATCTCTGGTGCAAAAATATGTCTACCTTCTTTAATTTGTCATTCCATTATTTTGTCTCGTCACCATCCAGGACATAGTGATATTCCCTTTGGTTATTTGTTGACTATGCTGGCAAATCATATACTCGTGGCTATGCCTGCTAGAGAAAAACCCATCCATCATCTCCCTTTTAATAATTCCAATATTAACAAGATGAATTTAGAATTGGCTGATGGCCAAGTGGATGCTGGTAGCAGTGGTGCTGAAGCAGGAAATGCAGATCAAGCTGGTGATCTTCTTGAAGACGTGAATATGGATGATTTATTTGAAGAACTTGAGTCAGACTCGGCTGATGATCCTGATTTTCAGCCTTCTGATTTTGATGAGAGATTGAATTCCCTTCAAGAGCAGGTGGCTCAAATTCGTGTTACCCAAGACACGCAATTTTCTTATTTACGCAAATATATGAGGCGGGTTGCTAGGGGTTTACACAAAATTGATCCATCTAATCCTGCTCCCTCTTCTGGTTCTGACTGAATTTTTGATGGGTCTGTAATAATTTTTTTTTAAGTCTGAACTTTACATGCTTACTGACTTTTTGAATTATGCACTATGCTCTCTTGTATCAACTCCTATTTTCATTATCATTGTTGCTCTTCTTCCTTTGTCATTTTGTGTCAAAAAGGGGGAGAAGTTTTGGGAGGCTTTGGCTTTATTTGAATTTAATGATTATGATGTGCTCCTATTACTCAGGGGGAGTTAAGCTTCTCAGGGGTAGTTATGGGAGAATGATGCTAGTTATTACTTATCATATCTATATAACTGTGCATGCTTCTCTATTTTGAACCTGTTGTGCCTGTACTTCTCTTATTTCTATTGGAAGTATTATTATTTGGGTGTTTTGTCACAAATTTGACAAAGGGGGAGATTGTAAGTGCTATGGTCTCATACTCCTTTGGTTGTCAAATTTTGATGTGTCAAAACATCTATCTGTGTCTTGTGCTTGTATGGTGATTTATATGTATTCAAGACACTGCATAAACACTTCATGACATTATTGAAGTTCAAGAAGCTACAATGTTGAAGTCTCAAGAAGCTACATTATTGAAGTTCAAGAAGCTACAATGTTGAAGTTCAAGTCTTAAGAAACAACTCAAGAAATGACTTCAAGACTAATAAGCAACGCATGAAGTAGTTTTTATGCTGATGAAGATCTCAAGTTTAAAGCTACAACAAGTTCAAGACCTCAAGCCTGATATGGTTCAAAAAAATCTACATTCGTTGAATGGTTGAAGTTCAATGTCCATACGACATGGTTCAGGTTTGAATGACCTTAGGTTGACCCTTTAAGTAGGTCACTTTGGATACATAAATCAAATGTTTATTTTACATAAGTTTGGTCTATTCTACGACCAGTCCTAGCTCTTGTTCGACCAGTCCTAGCATTGGTTCGACTAGTCCAAGAAATTCCACGACCAGTCCTAAGTTGTTGAAGATTTTTCGGAATTTTTTGGTACACCCACGACCAGTCCTGGAGGTCCTTCGACCGGTCGTAGGTGTGGCTTCGACTCGTCCACGACCAGTCGTAGAGCTACGACTCAAAGTCCAGCAACCTAATCTATGGTCCTACGACCAGTCGTAGAGATCTACGACCAGTCGTAGGTGACCCACGACCAGTCGTAGGCTTCTCACGACCAGTCGTGGAACGACTTTCAAAGATCGCGCTCAATATTTCAAATATCCGTTAGAGCTACGACCAGTCGAAGGTTTCTAAGACCAGTCGTAGGAGCGATTTTTGCTTCTATAAATTGAAAACGAAATTCAGAGTTTTCACACTTCAACTCGATTCAATTCAAGAAATTTCAAGTGATCACTCTGAGATAAGTCTGTGTTTATTTTAAGCTACATTGTGCTTATTTAATATTCCTTTTTGCTAGCTTATTTAATTTGATTTTGTTTCTGTATTCCAATCTTTTTTTGAAAAGAGGAATTATCTTATTCCTTCTTCTTGGAATCAAAATCAAATATAGCTACGCCCATCTAGTTAAAATCTAAAATCAATTAGAATTTAGAACCATATGAATGTGAGTATTGGAAATTGAACTTTGACATTCAATCATCTACTCCGATTGGTTCTACCGGGCTGCTACGAAAAGGAGAAATCCAGGTATTTTACAATTCTGTAAAATTTATTTACTTTTGGTTTTGTTTGAGGTTAAGCCAGAAAAATCTCATTGTATTGGTTTTGTTTGAGGTTGAACCAGAAAAAATCTCATTGTATTGGTTATCTGAGGAGAGCTAGAAAACTCAGAAAAGAGGGGTTTTTGAATTGTGTAAGCCCAAGTGAAAAAGACACAATTGTAAAGGTTTTTGGTGAACCTGTGAAAACCTATTTGATAGTGAACGCTAATATCCCCTGTGTGAGGATATTAGGAGTGGAGTAGCTTTCTGTGTGGCTGTTGAAAGACAGTTGGTGTACACACAGGCGAACCACTATAACTCTTTGTCTTGTGGATTGAATGCTTGATTAATTTTCATATCTTTTATCATTCAATTGTGTGGAATGTACAAGTGGATGTGAATGTTGTAACTATTTACATTTCAAGCAAGTGTGGGGATTGTTGTAATAATTTAGATCTATACTTCTGCATTTAATTTCAATTCCTTGCTATTTCATTTACTTCTATTAAAATTGAGTCCTTGATCCAAAAGATGTTCTAGAAATAAGGTTGTCCTACCATAAGCCCTTGTTTATTATGGTGTAAGGTTGTCCTTAGAACTGAATTTGTATCAATCTCTCAATACTTATTTATCAAGGTGATTTAAATTTAGCATTGTGAATTGATTCATAATTGTAAGGCTATTGGTTTACTTTATTTCCTGATTTTATTTTAAATTTGGCATAGTCCTATTCACCCCCCCTCTAGGACATATAGCTTGGCCTTTTCATCAGCCCCGCAAGCGACAAGTCTCAGATTACTTAAATTTGATTTAATTTCTAAAGAAAACCAGGTCTTCTCACACTCCTCACTCCGGGCTCGAGCGAATATGTAACATCCCAGATTTTTGCCAACCTAGAATTAGACGTCCTTAGGCAATGGGTCGATCTTATCACCTTATTAACTTGTCAGAACTCAATCCTACAGTCTAAAATCACTTTTTAACCCTTTTCCTTCACAAATCTCACCTTTCACTACCTTATCTTTCAAAAGTAACTAAGTGGTAAACTAGATTAGCTACGAAATCCGCTTGATCCACTTTAAATACGATCTGCAAGACCCAAAACTTGTAGAATCATTGACGCTAGGTTACCTTAAAATCTAGGATTAATCTCATTAACCAGTTGCTCTCGAGAGCATCACGAAACTCCCTATCAGATCTGGATCGCACATTGAAAGTTCGAATAATACAAAGTTATAGGATTAGGACCGCCTTGTTGGGCTTGACAACCATCTCAGAAATCAAATCCAGATAGTGTCCCACTGCTATTTGCTTGAGCCCGGAGTGAAGAGTGTGAGAAACGTGAAATGAATTAGAAATAAATGTCAAATTTAAGTAATCTGAGACTTGTCGCTTGCGGGCTTGATATAAGCAATCAGACCATCGGAATCTGACCCAAATACACCCTCGGATCAGGAGAAATTTCATGCACATGGCAGTGTACTTGTGGCCCTGATCGAGTCTCAATGACCGTTGAACTGAAACTGGTCCGCCACGGGCGATCTGTAAATCCGATCAGACCGAAAACGTAACTCGACCTAGATCCAATGTCTGTGAGCTTAAGTTCGACCCTTGGCTCAAGGGGGGCTTCCATAAGTGCTCCGTTGAGACGGAACAGACTCACTTTGGCTATAACCTAAGTATACCTTGACCCCGAGTCTGTTTCCGTGAGTTCTGGACCTATATAAAGACCTTAAACCCTCTCTCATTCCTCCCATACGAATTTGAGAAAACCTAGGAGAGAAGAGAGAAAAGAGAGAGAAAGTGTGAGAGAAATGGGAGGATCTCCCTGATGCTCTACCTTGCCACTTACAAGCCTAACCACCTCGTTCTAATCACTTTCCCTGCGATTTTGGCTCCATTTCTAGGTAAGAAAACCCTAACCCTAACCTGTTTTACGGTTTGGATTTATTCAAGTAGTAAAATAGCTAACGTAACTCATGATTTAGGTCGTCATATCGAAGTTGACGAAAGCGTATAGATTCTATCGACTCCGTTATGATTCTACGGCATAAGGTGCAGACTTTAGATGTATAGGTTATGGTTTTCAACGCTTTCAATGTCAGATAATGATAGATTCATGATTTGCATACTAATGCACATGTACAAAGTGTTGTCTGTTTCATTTTTCGGTTATACGTTAACTATGTTGAATATACTGTATTCTCCGTATTTGTAGAAAATACTGTATACGTACAAATTTTGAAAGTATGTTAGTTATGATTAATTACTGTATGAACATGCTATATATATGTATAATACTCACTCGGCGAAAGGATTCGCCCTAGTACATGTTTTTGTTAGTACACATTATATATGTTAAATGAGTGTATTCTAAGTGTTTGTGAAAATAACCGAATGAGTAAAGAATTCGCATTCGTGCTCGCCATGACTAATTGTCATGGATATATGATTGTTGTATAGGCGATACCCCTTTGACGAAAGGATTTGCCCTAAATCACGCCACGACCACTATACACTATATATGTTAAAATGTGTAGCCCAAGTGTTTGTGGAAATGACTGAATGAATATGGAACTTGGATTCCTGCTTGCCATGACCATCCGTCGTGGGTGCACGCGTGTTATAATTGGGACAACTCCCTAGTGAAAGGATTTGGCCTAATACCTGTGTGATCAACATACGTCATGTATGTTGATGTATGTAGTCTAAAGTGTTTGTTGAAATGTCTGAGTGAGTAGTAGTTAGTAAATTGTAATATATTAGGGTGTTGAGATATGATTCTCAACTCCTTTAACTATGTGCATGATTTCTTTAGATATCTGTGTGATTAGGAATTGAATATGTACAAAATCATGCTTATGTTGTACTTCATAACATGCTCAACTATTGTATGATTTTATCTATGTAATGCATAGGTTTAAATTCATGTTTAAGTTGTATTCCATAAGAGCCGTGAAGGGTGATGGGGGAGTGGTGTAACGATTCCGTGCAACAGCCCTAGCAGCCCTACGCGGACAATATTGGATATTTGACTGTATGAGTGAAATCTTGATCCATTACTAGTTTGACTCTCTATACTTGAATGTGATTGGGGCTATTGTATAGTCCAGGCAATCGGTAATGGAATTGAATTCGTGGCTGAGATTCATTCACCATGTGAGATGTGTTCGACAAACCCGAGTCGTACTTCGGTTGACGATAGTGGTTGGCCACGCGAAGTGCTTATGCACTTCATGTCGTTCAACTTGTCGTGCACTCGAGTTAGCCGAGCTCGTCAAGTAACCCGATCTGTCTAATGTATGTTCACCATGTTTGGACGCTACTACTTGAACCTAAGGTACCAAACTTGCCAGTGCAACCCCATTAACATTGGTACCTCGATCCGCTAAGGCTCATGAGCCAGGCATGGTGGTATAGGACACTGTGGTCGAGCTATCGGCCTATGCTGGGGCCACGAACCTCCCCGTAGTGACCAGTGAGCAACCCAGACTTGTGAGCCAAATATGGTGGTATGGGACACTGTATTCGACCTATCGGCCTACACTGCTTTGATGGGTGATGGGGGAGTGGTGCAACGATTTCGTGTAACAGCCTTGACAGCCCTGACCGTACCCAGTATAGTGACCTCGAGCATACTCTGAATCTGTGGAGAGGCGACGAGCCTTTCCATAGTAAACAGAGTATAAACTAGGCATGTATTGATAAGGTGATGGGGGAGTGGTGCAACGATTCCGTGTAACAGCCCTGACAGCCCTTGCAGCGACCTAGAACCATACTATCGTATGAGATTATCTAGGATTGACAATCCTAAAATGGATCATTGTTTGGGAATGATATAAGGAAGGTACCTTAGTTTCCCAATACTGCTGTATGAAAAGGACTAATAACAACTCGGTAATCATGCTCATCATCGCACTGCATGTGCCTGGAAGATGTGGAGCACTGAGGGATGAACGCATGCTGCGGACGTAAGATGGTGTCGCATGAGGGAGTATGTTGGTGAGGGCATGCATCATGACAACATTTCATACTTGCATTAATAAGAGTATTTAGGAGTATTTGACTTTACTGCTTTATCATTACTGCTTGACTAAATTGATAACATGTTAACCTATGCTTTATTGTTCAACTGAGTTGATCACTCACTCCCACGTTACGGGACGGTGTTGTACACACCAACCAGACCCTGTTGTAGTTGCAGGTGATGGCGATGCTTATGAGGCGGATCCGGACTTTTGCGACGATGAGGATGCCTTCTTGTATATGCTGTATTCTAGCGGCTTCATGTGAGTCGTGTCTTGATCGACGGGGTTACAGGGATGTTGACTAGAGGACCTTACACATTTGGTATATTTGGAATTGTATTTGTAATTATTTAACCTAGTAATGTTATCACACTCTGGAGACTCACCACAGTTTATATATTCTACATATCTATCACAGTCTTCCGCTTGCAATTTAACTGTCTCTGGAGTATGATATGTTGTTTTGGCTTAATCTCACTCATGTTCAATGCACTAATACAGACAACATTCAATCATCATTCATTATGTTGCATAAGTGATGCGTTGGAACGCGGGAGTTGAGTTTATGCTCAACCCCCGATTTTCAGGGCGTTACAGAATAGTCGTGGGACACTATCGGGATTTGATCTCCGAGATGGTTATCAAGCCTAGCAAGGCGGTCCTAATTCTATAACCTCGTATTATTCGAACTTTGGATGTGCGGTCCAGATCTGATACGGAGTTTCGTGATGATCCCAAGAGCAGCCGGGTAATGAGATTGATCCTAGATTTTAGGGTAACCTAACATCAATGATTCTACAAGTTTTGGGTCTTACAGATCGTATTTAAAGCGTTTCAAGCAGATTTTATGGCTAATCTAGTTTAACACTTAGTTAACTTTGTCTAATTTCTAAAGGATTTGATCCTAAGTGATTTCTGACTGAGGTGGTATTCGGGTCTTTGGATGGAAATTTCTGAGATGTTACAACATCACCATGGGCCTCATACAAGGGCCTCACATACATCACATTGGGTCTCATCACATGGGCCTCACATGGGTCTCATCATATTGGGCCTCATCATATGGGCCTCATACACATCATAATTGGCCCTCATGAAATAGCCCACGATCTAGGCACAATGGGACGATTGTGTGTGCAACACATACATCATATTGGGCTTTATGAGGCACCCTATGATCCAACAAAATAGATGGTCAACATGTGTAACATATACATCATGGTGGGCCTCATAGGTCAACCCTATGGTCAAGAAAAACAGATGGACAGTGTGCCTACAACACACACATCAAGGTGGGCCTTATGCATCACAAATGGGCCACACCAACTGGACAGGGAGGATAAAAATGCATACAACAAGTGGGTCGTCTTGCTGGACAGTCAGCCCACTCCTGTTGGCCATGTTTAGGTGTTAAACAGATGGACGGTCTTAATGAGACACATACATATGGTGGGGTTCACGTCCAAGGTCTGGACGATGTGGATAAAACACAAACATCATGTGGGTCCCACGTCCTGGGATGGACGGTGAGGATAAAACCCATACATCACATCAGGGCCCCACTGTTGGATGGTCTGGATGAAACAAGCATCAAGGTGGAGTCCCACATCCAGCACCGAACAACGTGGCTAAAACACTTACATCAAGGCAGGCCCCACCACCTACACGTGCAACATGTGTAGGGTGGGTCCCACCGTCCAGTGATTGGACGGTGTGGACAAAAAAGACTTACATGATGGTGGGATCCCACGTTCAGCCTATCTAGACGGTGTGGACGCAACACCTCATCAAGGCAGGCCCCACCATCTACGTCCAGGCATTGGACGATGTGGGGGGGGGGGGGGGGGGTTATACAACACATACGTCAATGGTGGGTTCACAAATGTGGCCCACCACTTAAATACAAGCTGATATTTGTTTTACTTCATCCAGGCCTATCCAAACGGACAGGCAGCAGGCCTGCCTGCTGGACGGGTAGCGTGGATAACATCACGGTGGTTCGGACAGGTGGATAACATGGATATAAAACATATACATCACAGTAGGGTCCACTAGGGTGGGCCACAAAGCCCCGGGATCAGGCCGATATTTGTGTTTTTCCCTTCAACCAGGCCTGCATGGTCTATCCAGCCATGCAGGCCCAGTCTGGGCAGCAAGATGGGCCCTATTTGCTGGATGGTGGGTGTCCCACTGTTGGACAACTTATGATAAAGTACATGCATCATCAGGTGGGCCATCGCACAATGGAAAACGAGAGAGAGAGAGGGTGGGGGGGGGAGGGAGGGAGGGGAGGGAGAGAGGAGAGAGCGAGAGAGAGAGAGAGAGAGAGAGAGAGAGAGAGAGAGAGAGAGAGATAGAGGAGAGAGAGAGAGATTGCCCAAAAGGAGGGGAGTCCGCCACTATGAGCCCCTCTAAACAAATCTAAACCTTACATCATGGGATCCATGCATGCATGGACCCTACATCTGAAAATTTGAGGTGGGATGCCATCCCCACCATGAAATCAGGGTCTAGATGACCCATCAAAGTCTTAGATTTTTTTTTTAAAAAAAGCATCATGATGGGGTCCATGGAGAATGGCCCCATCAAGGCTCATGCATGCAACAAGGGTAGACCATTGGCCACATCCAAGGGGTCAAGTAGGATCTCCACCATGATTGTTGGGTCGTACATGCCCCATGTAAGAAAACCAAAGATCTAAGGAAGAAAATAAGACATCTACTCCTAGACATGGCACCCACCTCAAATCTCCTCCTTCTTCTTCCACCCTTAGGTTTTAGTGCTTCAAGAGAGAGAATTTAATGGTTGAGATGGGTTTGGGATGGTTGGATTGAGAGATCTTAAGCTTATAAGAGGGCTGGATTTGGGAGTTCTCTCATGGACATTGGGAGCTCTCTCTTGCTAGGGATGAGAAATGAGGGAGAAAGTGAGGGAGAGAGAGATGTAGGGGTGGAATGATGTTTGTAAGAGAGGAATCATTATACATGGGTAGAGACAAGCATGCCGAACATGACTACCTAACAAGCATGGGAGTGGATGATGGCATACCTAGGCTAGTAGCCTAGGGTGACATCAACCTCATGATGGTCCTAGGAAATGGTGCTATCTGGAATGTCCTAGCCCCACAACGTGTGGTCCACGACCGGAATAGAGCGTGGGCCACATCTCACAATCTAAGCGTCGGATTGGCGCACAAGACGCGGCGTTGGAACCACAGCGATGACGCGGTCGCAATGGCTTAGGCCTCGGGTTAAGTCGACTCTGGTTCATAGGACGTAACTCAGGGTCGCTCACAAACGCTATTTACAGGTCATGGGTCGCCAGAATTCGACGAGGTGGATCACGGGATCCTAAGGAATGGAATGGTACTAAGACACGGGTCTGACAAACCCTTTCCTTAAATCTTTAGTACTTATTTACTGTTCCAAAATGGCTCTTACAAAAAGAACATATCGCTTAATAAAACCTCCTACTTCCGAACCTTCTCACCCTGAGCTACCGAACCCGTCTTCTTTCAAGGCACCTGAATCTTCTCCTCCTTCACAACCAAAACCATCGAAGAAACGTTTCAAAACTATCAGCAAACATCCCATGTACATTAAAGAGCCTTGTACTCCTAACTTTTGATTTTTCTAACCGCATCAGTGCACTCTCTTCTCCTATTCATAGAGCAATTTTAATGGGAGATATCGAAAGACCACCATGCCACAACATTGATTTTGATTGGGAAGAGTGGTTAAATTAACAGCTCATCTCCAGACCATCAGCCAAAGACCACTCGCAAGAGAGGATACTCTGCCTCCATCAATATCAAAGAAAAAGCCTTGCCAGTAAAGCTAAATAATTCCAGGAAAAAATAAGGGAACACAGTAAGAAGAAGCTTCAAAACTCCTGGGAAATGGTCCGGCTCAAGTAGGTCATCATAAAATTTGATAATCCATACAGAGAAGGAATGGTTATCATCCCACTAAACCTCAAACGCCACCAATCTATCATCAATAGTGAATCCTCTGATCAAATGGACGGAGAGAAATTGATGATTACTACAAATTGGGTACTAAAAGAGTCGCACATCTTGGAAGGGGCCTTATCTGTCAAAGGATCGAGGCAATGAGTAGGTGAAGTCCATCCAATGAAGTTTCTTGTTCCTTCTCACGATACCCATGCTTTGTTCCCGACCCATTTCTATGAAACTATCCAACAACGATTCAGAGATCGTGAGTCGATCTTAGGGCATGAAGAATTCAGAACCAGAGGCTTCTTGTCTCCTTGCGCTTATTATACAGAGTGGGCAAAGGCAGTTCTCGTGAAGCATGCTACGACATTGATAAAGATCGACCTATATAACGCTATAAAAGTTACGTCAGAATACTTCTGTAAAGACTCCATGGTCCTCAAGGGTTTTCTAAATTATTGGTGTCCTATTACCAATTCATTTCATCTTCCTGCCGCGAAGTAAGTATTACACTTTGGGATATCCATCGAATCGCTAGTCTTCCATTGACAGGGAAGTTCTTCGATGAATATGTACCCACCAATGAAGAACTTGCATATTTTTCTTTACCTAGCCAAGAGACTTTAGCTTCAGAAACGACCACCGAGCTCTTCAAAGAGATGTCCAAATTCCCAGATATCCATAAGATTTCTCCTCTATAGTAGCTCACCCATTTCTTACGAGCATTTCGGTAATTTCAAGCCATAAATCAATCATCTCCTGTTATATTCATGTTTCTTATATTCTCATCACTTTCATCATATTTTCTGCAGATTCCACAACTACCACTCTAATGAGTTGGTAGAATTGCGTGAGAGGATGAAAGTCCGCCTAAAGTATAGCCTTTTCAGAGAATTTGCGGCCTTCTTGGCCTAGTAGTTGTTCTTCTAAGCTCGAAATGGGCCAACGCCATACACCCAAAGATATTTGTTGTTGCTCGAGCTATGGCAGAAGGTGATAAATATTCTCTTGCTCCCCTAATCCTATGTTCTATTTACAAAGCTCTCGGAGAAGTAGCAACTCATGTGAAGTGTCCCGCCATAGGAGCATCTTCTACTTATGCTCCTTGGCATTATCTTACTGGATGGTTAGGTTTTATTTTCCTTAGACTTTCAAAGCTCCTGAAAAGGCATGTGTCAATCCTTCTCACTTTCCTCTATGGTTCTTTTAGAAAAGAGAAATGACTAAGAGGATGTATGACTGGGTAGTTAATAAGATTTTGGCGACTGACACCATCAACTTCTTTCAATTCTGTCTTCTCAGACATACAGAGGATACTGATATGGTGGATACCAAATCACTTACATCAGGGGAACAAGCATTCTATCTTTCGATTTGATCTTGTAGTCTTCCACTTAGAGAGGGGACGGAATTCTGGAGGGAGCCTTATTATCCAAGCTGATTGGCTCGACAATTTGGTTTCGATCAAGCAATACCTGAAGATTGCGGAGCTGTCACAAGAAGGATGCGGAGTTACGGCGTAGGTCCATATAATTGGGCATTGGTTTGGAAGCAACTATTGGGTGGCCATGTTGAATCTACTTTCGTAATTCCTGGTTACAATCATCTTGTTCACGCGTCATATGGTTGGAGAAGATGGTGGGCTCATATGTCCCATTTAGTTCTCAAATGTTTACCAGTAAACCATCCGATATGGATTCCTCCTCCAAATCTCAAAGGATGAAAGTTTGAACACGGAGTTGGGTTCATAATTGAGAAAAGTCACACGCCTTTCCCGGGTCAACTCTGCAGAAAGATATCACTAGAAGAGCCAATTCACAAAATGAAGCTTGTTAACACATTGGAGGGATGGATAGCTTACGGAACCCTCATGGATTTCGAGAAAGTGTCTCGAGGACGTCCTATTGAAGATGCTGATAATAATGCTCAGACATCTTCTCCTGTTCAAAGGTCAGAAGACAATATTCAAGGTGATACTATTCCCTTAGCTCCGTTACCTGCTCCTAAGCCCGTTCGTCCTAGTCCATCTCCTCCGATTACTAGATTACAAACATGCTCTAAAACTTCTCCATCCGCACGCAAAGAAGGAACTGTTTCTTCAATTCTTCCAACTTCAGAGGACCAACATGAAGACCAACAAGTGATGGACAAGATAGTTTCCCCTTCAAAGCGAAAGCAAATAATAGTTGAAGAAGTAGAAACACATATTTCTTCTCCAAAAGAAGAAGTAGAAGAGGAGACTACGACAACATCATCGACTGGCAGTAGTTCTTTCACCGGAGATAATACTGATGAGGATGAAATGAATACCAACGAAGAGACTGGTGGAAAGGATGCTATGGAGGAAGGTGAAGTTGATATTGGTGGCGATGACAATATTGTTGTCGAGCGTCTTTCAACTGACAAGGAATTCAATCGATAATTCCATTGGATGTTCAACCAGATACTCAACCTGATAACCAAATTCCTCCAACAATTCCAGCAACAGTGGAAGTCAAAGAAGAGCCTGTGGATTATGGGGAGTACAAGTACTCGCCGAGTGAGAAATCTCACATATCTTTTAGCTCTAACCATTCTCCTATTTTACAAGAAATGTTTTCTGTTTTGGAAATCAATACTTTTTCTATTTTAGGTATTCCCATGATGGATGATAAGATAAATGAAGTTCCCATTGGAGACCCCCTATAGAAACACAATATGTTCCAACAAGAAGTCCCTTAGCTCTCCTTATTTAACCAAGGGTTATAGCTCAAGAAATTATTTTTCCAAAGGAACCGGTTGATGTGACTACCCTTGCCATGGTTGATTCTAACACTAATGCTAGAGCTCCATCTTTTGCTATTATGATGAAAACATTACATGGTTCCTCTTTCACTGAAGAAGCACAACCTCCAATTGTTCCTACTTTTGTTGCATGTATATTTATTTTAACTTGTTTTTCACACACACACACACACACACACACACAAAAAAAAAACTTTATTTTGATTCATATTCCTTATTGCTTCGTAGTTAATCCTACTTTGAGCGGCTCTGCAAGTTCAAACTTGTAACATCTCGAAAAGTCATGGGTCGAGCATAACTCAACACCCGAGTTCCAGAACATCACTTATGCAACATAGATAATGATGATTAAATGTTGTCTGCATTAGTGTATTGAACATGAGTGAGATTAAGCCAAAACAACATATCGTACTCCAAAGATAATTAAATTGCAAGCGGAAGACTCCGATAGATATATAAAATATATAAAAACTGTGGTGAGTCTCCAGAGTGTGATAACATTACCAGATTAATAAATTTCAAGTACATTTCTAAAATATACCAAATGTGTAAGTGTAATATCTTCTATCCCAAGTACCATAGCCCCGTCAATACAATAACAGGTCTTCATAAACCTGTCAGAGAGCTACAAGTAGGAGAACTCCTCCTCCACATCATAGTGATGTTTTATTTAAACCAACATGATTTAAATGATTTTTAAACTCGCAAGTATACGAATCAGATGTAGATATGGTACGTATTACGAGATCCTTCCCACGAGGACTGGTCGTCACAATTCAAATCTATGATTCTCCTTAACTAATCCAACAAATAATGGAGCGAATTACTAACATAAATTTATGGAAAATAACTATTGAGAATAGGGAAGAAAATTCAAACAGAGAAAGAGCACTAGGACTTTCGAATCCACCCCTAATTATCCTAACCCTTGTTTTGTCTGTTGATTCACCTTAATCTAGATTGATACCACTTATATAGAGAAAGCACAATCTGTGTCCTTAATCGGGCATACAGAATGTCTAATTCCTTTAAGCAATGCCATGAATAACATATCACATGTCCTTGGTCGGGCACATGGAATGTATAGTTCATTAAAGCACCCTGTTTCTTCCTCTATAAAAAACTTGTTCATGATCAGACACAAGCGCCTAGAATAAGCATCCAAACAACATCCATATATATACTTTGGTCAAGTTCATAGATCGAGAAGTACAGAATTCAAACCCAATCAAGCACGCTAGAGAAAGAAACAAACCAATCTAATTAAAGTAAATTCAACATATAACCATGGATATTCAAATTAGGGGTTTCATCTCAGCCCTAGCTGAGAGATTAGCAAGCCATGAATTCAAATAACAAGAAGATTAAATATAACCAAAAACATCCTTCTCTCTCTCTCTTCTCTTTCTTCTCTTTCTTCTCTCCCTTGCTCTGGATCTGGAATTCCCTGCCTCCTATATGCCCTCTAAGCTCTGGATCTGCTCCCTTTTATAGGTGCCAGGGACGATGAAGTGCTGAAATTGGTGGGAAAATCAGATGCTTCGCAGCAGCAGCCGCGCAGCGAAAGACCTTCTCGCAACCCACTTTGGGGTCTCCAAACTCCATGGTTTATTTGCACTTTACTTGTAAAATCAACGTCTCTTGGGACATTTCTGAGTGGTCTACACAATGGACGGCTTGGATCAGCCATCTGATCGTCGATCTGAACGCGCAACCGCCCCCGAAGTTGGTCAATTTCTGGATGCTGCAACAGAGACCGCGGCTCTCTTCCGCTGTGACACTGGTGGGGCCCAATCCGTTATTATTTTGATAAATCCAAACCGTTCCTTGGATTCAGAGTGAAATTTCGGTTGGACATGATCCACTTTGAATCAGATTCGTGGTGGCCCACAGAGTTTTCTGCTTAGCCATTGGCCTGCGTTTGGACAGTTAAAAACTGATCTATGCTTTCATCTAAAATTTTGCCACCTAGGCAATGGTAATGTGGGCCATTATGATCTAATGGGCGGTCCAGATTAGATCTTCGAACAACGGATGGATCCCATAACAAAGGACCGCAAGTCCCTGTTCGAGCGTTGGAAACGGAAATTTCTGTTTTTGAATGGGAGTACGTGGGGTCCACATACTTGGTATCTTAGAAATCCACTCCGCTCATTGGATGGAGGAGGAAATTCCGGTTAAGAAGGGATAATTTTGGTTGTCCGTTGATGCGGTCCAGAGAAGTAATCACACCAGGATCAATTTTGACGTTTGCACAGTAGTCCACTTATGGCCCCTGTACCGCACACGTGTTCACGCATGGGCACAAAATATTAGCATGGGTTTGTTGTCTTCGATGCCCTCTACAAGATGGATGGGTCGGATCTTCCGTACATGGCCTGAGGGTGGCCCACTAGCTTCCGCAAACGGACGACGTCCGTCTGTTACGCAGAAGCCGAAAACCGCAATTGCCGTTTTGAGAAGGCGCGGGTCAGCGCTTGCGCTGACCGCCCCATTCATCTGGTGCGCGCAGGTATGTGTGCGCACTATGTACACACGCTGCACATAGGGGGCCCACTGTGATGTTTATTGGAAATCTAAACCATCCAATCAGTTTTTCTCCTTATATCAGGGGTTGAATCCAAAATTGAAGCATATCCTGTTATCAGGTGGGCCCCAAATTGGAGATTAATGGGTTAATCCATCTGTTGGCCCACTTTCTGAGATTTTCAATGGATGAAATTTAATATGTATGGTTAATTCCTGGCTCTCATCCCATGTATGAAGTTTTGAGCCAATCGGAAGGCGGGAACCATGTGATCTTGCATTCTGCACTAGTTTCGGGCCTCTTTAACTTGAACAGTTTGATTTCTTCGGATCCCTGGCATGTAAATTGTTCAATATTGGTCCTCTGGAGTCCGTCCCTCGCCTTGGTGACTTCGGAGCGTCAAATTCACGCTTTTAATATCATTTTTCAATCCACGCTCTTAATTTCACTCTGTAGCAAAAACATGATTAAAATATTCTATTAAGCATTATCATGTACATAAAATAGGACAATAATCGGGGTCCGATATGCAATATTTGACCCTCATCACAACTCCCAACCAGCATTTTGCTAGTCCCGAGCAAAACATGCGAAAAATAATTTCAGAAATAAAAGACAATTCTTGTAAACTCAAGTGACGTGTGAACAGATAATGGAGATGTGAAAATTCTACGATTCATGAATGGTGAGAAGATTTTTTCCTGAAATCAAGCTTACAGTAAACTTCATAATCAAGTTTAAAATATTAATCCATTAATTAGAACAATTTTAAACATTGAGTTCCCTGAGTGTATAGTGTAATCTCGGCTTACAATCATTAAAAGATCCAATTGTCAATTTCATGATATCATTAGTAATTAGTGACAACCAAACTGAAACCAACACTAGCATTTTAGATCATCTTTTCGTTCATCAGCCTTTGATTTCCTTTAAACAGTGGTGTCAAGAAGGGGAATCAAATCCGCACCTATAGGGAGCAAACCTATGGTGAAAACTTGTCGCCTAACTCTTTTCTCATGTTAACTATGGGGAATTGAATCTTCATCTATAGGGAGCAAACCTATGATGACAATTATGCGACTTACTCTTTCAATTCTTCTTTATAAACTGATGCTAAAAATTTTGTTTTTCAGGTTGGTTTCTTTCATGCTTAGTGATTACCAAGTTACCATTTAATATCGAACTGAAAACTTAATGTGTAAGTGAGATCTGATATGTGCAATTCTGGCTCAATCAATGTTTACAACTTCTAATCATGGATTAACAATTCAAACTTAAGTGTGAAATCTGCCAGACAACTGAATCCAAGAGTCATAAATTACTCACATTCTGTATCTTGTAATTTCAAAATCACAATTATCCTTCAAAATCACTTTGAATTCAACAGAAATTCCAGAAAAATTTTAAAAATTTTCACAATTTTTCTCAAGACCAAGAAAATACTGATTAGGTAACTTAATCTCCCACCCCCAACCTAAAATCTACATTATCCTCAATGTAAAAGAAATAAACATGCAATGCACGTGGGACAACGAAAATAAAAGAGTGATGGAAAGATGGTACCTGGACGAAGAATCAAGAGGCTTTCCCAAAATTATCAATGTAAGAGCGAGTTAGCACGAGAGAGAAATTAACAGAAGCAAAAATAACAAAAAGAAAAATAAAAGAAGATCCTACCTATACCACTTTCGCAGGTGCTCTTGATTGCATTTAGCGTATGCAACAAGCCTTTAAACCCCTAGGTTACCCCTAGTGGACGAGTTGTAGTCTCGTGAGGGTTTGCAGTAATGTTACCCACAAACATTGAACTAACTAACTAGGAAAAAGAAATAAAATGAAACGCTGGGTTGCCTCCCAGGAGCGCTAAGTTTAACATCTTCAGCTAGACAAGAACGGACCATGAATGAACTAATCTTTATAACCAGGGTTTGCCAAAGAAATTACCTCAACACCTTGATTAACCAATCCCAGACAAGTGATGTGAGTTCCCATGAACTGTGCTATCTGAAATGAGGTAACTGATACTGTCGTCAAATAGTTTAAGGACTTCTGCTCGAACGACTTCTTCCATGTTAGGATCACGCTTCCTTTGCATTTCACGCGACATTCCCGCAGCATGATCCATACATACAGTGGGGCATACTCCCTGTATTTTCGCTATCCTTCGTTCAATTGCTGCCTTATATGCTTTAAGAACATTAAGCAGCCTGCTCTCTTTTGCCTTCTTAGAGTTAGAAACTGTGCTGTCAGAAAGAGTCTCAGAGGGATGAAGAGGTTCCACTTTCGCTTTCCATTTTTCAGTCTCCAATATAGGAGTAGAGTCGAGCAGTGCATTGACTTCGTGGATGGGACTATCTATGTCAAAATCCGTGTCATATTGTGCTAAGCAGGTCTCAAGTAGATCTTCAAAAGATTTACGGAAGGAGTCCTGCACTAGACTCTCGATCATGTCCGCTTCAAATATGTCGTCCAAATCTGCGGATTGTTGTCCTGCATTAAAGACATTGAGTTTAATATTCATGTTACCAAAGGACAACCTCATAACTCCATTTCAGCAATTTATAATAGCATTAGATGTGGCTAAAAATGGACGACCCAAGATGACGGGATCTTGCTAGTCGAATTCCGGACAGGCTGAGTATCTATAACTATGAAATCCACTAGAAAATAAAATTTATCAACCTGGATTAACACATCTTCAATAACACCCCGGGGCACCTTGACAGATCTATCAGCTAGTTGTAATGTTATTTTAGTCAGTTTCAACTCACCAAGTCCTAGCTGCTCATAAACCGAATATGGTAACAAATTGACGCTCGCCCCTAAATCAAGCAATGCCTTCCCGATCTTATGATCTCCTATGCCGCAAGAAATGGTGGGAGCTCCTGGATCCCTAAATTTAGGAGGGGTCTTATGTTGAATCATGGAGCTGAGCTGCTCTGCAAGGAAGACCTTCTTATGAACATTCTGCTTACGCTTTTGAGTGCATAAATCTTTAAGAAACTTAGCGTAAGGAGGGACTTGCTTGATAGCTTCAAGCAACGGGATGTTGACTTGCACTTTTTTAAACACATCCAAGATTTCGTCAAAGTTGTTTCTTTTCTTCATTGGTGCCAGACGTTGATGAAAGGGTGCTTTGGGCATGTAGGGTGGCACATTAGTGGCTCTTGGAGAGTCAGAGAGCTTTTGGACTTTAGATGCATTGGTGTGTCTCTCTGCTTCATCAAGATCTTCTGCTTTAGAATTTGATTCATCCCTAGGCATCTCTATTCTGTTATCAATCTGTTTCCCTGACCTAAGGGTAGTGATCGATTTGGCTTGCTCATGATATTGCCCTTTGTTGGAATTAGAGCCAATCTTATACTATCCCTTTGGATTAGCCACAGGTTGGCTAGGGAACTTGCCCTTCTCTCTCTCACTCAATGTGGCAACTAGTTGACCCATTTGTACTTCCAGCTTGGCAATGGATTGCACATTTGCATGTAAACTTTGCTGGTTGGCTAGTAAGGTTTGTTGGGTGTCTTTTTGAAATTGGAGAGAACTCTGCATAAAAAGATTGAGTGTATCCTCGAGAGATGGTTTCCTTGATTGTGCAGGTAGTTGTTAATATTGCGGAAATTGTTGAAGTTGTTGACTGCCAACTTGGGAGTGCGGTTGCATGGGAGGATTTCCGATGGTCCTCCTTGTTGCGGTCCTTTTGCCCAAGAAAAATTTGGATGCCTAGCCCAACCTGGGTTGTAAGTTTCTGAGTAAGGATTATTCTCAGGTCTTTGAAAAGTGTTCATTGCATGTACTTGTTCAGAAAAAAGTTCTGGGGATGCTGCACCAGATGGACAAGACTGCGTAGGATGGGCAGGACTAGAACATATGGCACATGCCTCGACTTGAGTTGTTTGTGGAGGTCCATTATGCAACATCAGAGCATCAACCTTCTTTGTCAGGCCATCAATCTTGGCATGGAGATCTGGCGTGACTCCTATCTCATATATACCACCTCTCTTTTATGTGGTTGGGAACTTCTGTCATCTCTATTTGAATAGTCCCATTGCTGGAAATTTTCACACAAGGTTTCAAAGAAGTTCCATGCTTCAACATCACTTTTGGTCATGAATGACCCTCCACTAGTGGCATCAACCATGCGACGGTTCTGGGGTGTCAGACCGTCATAGAAGTATTGAACCTGTTGCCACTTTTCAAAACCATGGTGTGGACATTTAAGAAGTAAGTCCTTCCATCTTTCCCAACATTCATGAAAGTGCTCTCCCTCTTTTTGTGTGAAATTAGTGATTTCTCTACGGAGAGCATTAGTTTTGTGAACAGGGAAGAACTTGTTTAAGAACTTCCTAGACAATTGGTCCCATGTAGTGATAGACCCAACTTCTAGAGAATTCAACCATGCTTTCGCCTTATCCTTCAAAGAAAAAGGAAAAAGGCGCAAACGGATCGAGTCGTCTGAAAAGTTTTGAAACCTAAAGGTAGAGCAAATGTCTAGGAATTCTTTCACATGATGATATGAGTCCTCCTTGTCTAAACCATAAAAGGAAGGCAACAACTGTATGACCCCAGTCTTGAGTTCAAAGTATGCTGCTGTGGTGGTGGGCAACACTATGCATGAAGGCGCATTGAATTGGACAGGAGCTGAATAATCTCTAAGAGCTTTAGTTCTATTCTCTTCTGCCATTTCAAATAAGATGTTTCTAACTCTTTTACGAAAAGTTCTTTCTATTTCAGGATCAAAAGGTGCTAGTTCTATATTTAGAGATCTACGTCCTAGCATAAACTATGTTATTGCAATGTAAGAAAGAAAACTAAACTAAGAAGCAACCTAAGAGAAATAAAACTAGAACTAGAAACTATGAGATTCTAAAA
The DNA here is from genome assembly GCA_021015155.1 of Magnolia officinalis. NCBI lineage: Eukaryota > Viridiplantae > Streptophyta > Magnoliopsida > Magnoliales > Magnoliaceae > Magnolia > Magnolia officinalis. The sequence continues at coordinate 46,386,380 of JAJHSJ010000005.1, read as the reverse complement.
TAAGTTAAAACTATGTAAATAAGAATGGGAAGAAAGAACCCGGAAAAGGAGATGATTGATGTCAGAAGATTTCAGAAGCTCCTCCTTCACTTAGTAGCTTTCTTCCTCAACTCCTGTAAATAAAAACAAAAACAAATCAAGTTTCCTAAAATAATGATAGAAAAATCCTAAGCAACGGTTAAGTTCTAAAAAAGAAAGTTTCTAAAACTAGAAAATAGAAAGTTTCTAAATCCAAAGTTAGAAAATAGAAAATTCCTAAAAAATAAAAACCTAATTCTCAAAATAGAAAGTAGAGAAGACTGGAGAATTTAGAAAGATGTTACCAATTTGGAGATCTATGTTAGAATCCTGCAAAAGAAAATAAAACAAGTTAGTTTCTAAAACAGAAAATCTAAAATTAGAAATTTTCTAAAGAACAAAAAAAAGAAGAGTTAGTTTCTAAAAAGGAAAGAAATCCTAGAATTAGAAAGTTACTAAAAATAAAAAGCTAAGTAAGTTTCTAAAAAAGGAAAAAGAAAATTCTAAAACTAGAAAATAGAAAGTTACTTAAAAGAAGAATCCAAATCTAAAAATAGAAAATTCAAAAATTCAAAAAAGAAAGAATCCTAAATTTCTAGAATTAGAAAATTTCTAAAAAGTAAAATCCCAATTCTAAAAATAAAAATTAGAAAAATTAAAGAATTTAGAAAGGGATTACCAAATTAGAAGTTTATCTCAGGACCCTACAAAACAGGAAATAGGTTAATTTCTAAAATAAAGAAAAGAACTCTTAAGTTAGTAAAATCCTAAGCTATGAATTATGGTAAGAGAGAATCCTAAATTCAATTTGGAACGAAACAGTCCCTGGCAACGGCGCCAAAAACTTGATGTTTTATTTAAACCAACATGATTTAAATGATTTTTAGACTTGCAAGTATACGAATCAGATGTAGATATGGTACGTATTACGAGATCGTTCCCACGAGGACTGGTCGTCACAATTCAAATCTATGATTCTCCTTAACTAATCCAACAAATAATGGAGCGAATTACTAACACAAATTTATGAAAATAACTATTGAGAATAGGGAAGAAAATTCAATCAGAGAAAGAGCACTAGGACTTTCTAATCCACCCCTAATTATCCTAACCCTTGTTTTGTCTGTTGATTCACCTTAATCTAGATTGATACCACTTATATAGAGAAAGCACAATCTGTGTCCTTAATCGGGCATACAGAATGTCTAATTCCTTTAAGCAATGCCATGAATAACATATCCCATGTCCTTGGTCGGGCACATGGAATGTATAGTTCATTAAAGCACCCTGTTTCTTCCTCTATAAAAAACTTGTTCATGATCAGACACAAGCGCCTAGAATAAGCATCCAAACAACATCCATATATATACTTTGGTCAAGTTCATAGATCGAGAAGTACAGAATTCAAACCCAATCAAGCACGCTAGAGAAAGAAACAAACCAATCTAATTAAAGTAAATTCAACATATAACCATGGATATTCAAATTAGGGGTTTCATCTCAGCCCTAGCTGAGAGATTTGCAAGCTATGAATTCAAATAGCAAGAAGATTAAATATAACCAAAAACATCCTTCTCTCTCTCTCTCTTCTCTTTCTTCTCTCCCTTGCTCTGGATCTAGAATTCCCTACCTCCTATATGCCCTCTAAGCTCTGGATCTGCTCCCTTTTATAGGTGCCAGGGACGGTGGAGTGCTGAAATCGGTGGGAAAATCAGACGCTTCGCAGCAGCAGCCGCGCAGCGAAAGACCTTCTCGCAACCCACTTTGGGGTCTCCAAACTCCATGGTTTATTTGCACTTTACTTGTAAAATCAACGTCTCTTGGGACGTTTCTAAGTGGTCTACACAATGGACGGCTTGGATCAGCCATCTGATCGTCGATCTGAACGCGCAACCGCCCCCGAAGTTGGTCGGTTTCCGGATGCTGCAACAGAGACCGCGACTCTCTTCCGCTGTGACACTGGTGGGGCCCAATCCGTTATTATTTTGATAAATCCAAACCGTTCCTTGGATTCAGAGTGAAATTTTGGTCGGACATGATCCACTTTGAATCAGATTCGTGGTGGCCCACAGAGTTTTCTGCTTAGCCGTTGGCCTGCGTTTGGACGGTTAAAAACTGATTTATGCTTTCATGTGAAATTTTGCCACCTAGGCAATGGTAATGTAGGCCATTATGATCTAATGGGCAGTCCAGATTAGATCTTCGAACAACGGATGGATCCCATAACAAAGGACCGCAAGTCCCTGTTCGAGCGCTGGAAACGGAAATTTCCATTTTTGAATGGGAGTAGGTGGGGTCCACATACTTGGTATCTTGGAAATCCACTCCGCTCATTGGATGGAGGAGGAAATTCCGGTTAAGAAGGGACGATTTTGGTTGTCCGTTGATGCGGTCCAGAGAAGCAATCACACCTGGATCAATTTTGACGTTTGCACAGTAGTCCACTTATGGCCCCTGTACCGCACACGTGTTCACGCGTGGGCACAAAATATTAGCATGGGTTTGTTGTCTTCGATGCCCTCTACAAGATGGATGGGTCAGATCTTCCGTACATGGCCTGAGGGTGGCCCACTAGCTTCTGCAAACGGATGACGTCCGTCTGTTACGCAGAAGCCGAAAACGGCAACTGCCGTTTTGAGAAGGCGCGGGTCAGTGCTTGCGCTGGCCACCCCATTCATCTGGTGCGCGCAGGTACGTGTGCGCACTATGTACACACGCTGCACATAGGGGGCCCACTGTGATGTTTATTGGAAATCTAAACCATCCAATCAGTTTTTCTTCTTATATCAGGGGTTGAATCCAAAATTGAAGCATATCCTGTTATCAGGTGGGCCCCAAATTAGAGATTAATGGGTTAATCCATCTGTTGGCCCACTTTCTGAGATCTTCAATGGATGAAATTTAATATGTACGGTTAATTCCTGGCTCTCATCCCATGTATGAAGTTTTGAGCCAATCGGAAGGCGCAAACCATGTGATCTTGCATTCTGCACTAGTTTTGGGCCTCTTTAACTTGAACGGTTTGATTTCTTCGGATCCCTGGCATGTAAATTGTTCAATATTGGTCCTCTGGAGTCCGTCCCTCGCCTTGGTGACTTCGGAGCGTCAAATTCACGTTTTCAATATCATTTTTCAATCCACACTCTTGATTTCACTCTGTAGCAAAAACATGATTAAAATATTCTATTAAGCATTATCATGTACATAAAATAGGACAATAATCGGGGTCCGATATGCAATATTTGACCCTCATCACATAGTAGTCCGGTTCTGCTTCAAAAGCATCGCCATCACCTGAAACTCAACAATCTGGTTGGTGTGTACAACACCGTCCCGTAACGTGGGAGTGAGTGATCAACTCAGTGGAACAATAAAGCATAGGTTAACATGTTATCAACTTAGTCAAGCAGTAATGATAAAGCAGTACAATCAAACAATTCTAACTACTCTTATTTAATGCAAGTATGAAATGACATGATGTATGCCCTTGCCAAACCACCCTCATGCGACACCATCTTATGTTCGCGAATGCGTTCATCCCTCAGTGCTCCACATCTACCAGGCACATGTAGTACGATGATGTGCATGATTACTGAGTAATTATTAGTCTTTTTCAAACAACAATATTGGAAAACTAAGGTACCTCCCTTGTATAATTTCAGAACATGATCCATTCTAGGGTCGTCAGTCCTAGTTAATCTCATACGATATTATGGTTTGAGAGGCATAGCGAAGGTAACACAAAGGGCTTATCACCCGTCAACACGGATACAGATCTCACCGTATGCGGCTAAATTGCTGGCCGTCAGCTCGAATACAGGTCTCACTGTACTCGGCTAAATCGCTAGCCGTCAGTTCGAATATAGATCTCACCGTACTCGGCTCAACTCATGCTCTAGTTGCTGTGAAGGGCTTGTCGCCAATCACAGACCTTAGAGTATACTTGAAGACACTACGGAGGACTCGTCGCCCATCAGTACGAATACAGGTCTCACTGTATTCGGCTCTCATCGTAGGTGTCGACAGCTCGAATATAGTGTCCCATACCACCATAATCGGCTCACGAGTCTGGTTGCTCACTGGTCCCTACGGGGAGGCATGTAACCCAGCGTAGGCCGACAGCTCAACCACAATGTCCCATACCACCATGTCCTGCTCATGAGTCTTAGCGGATCGAGGTACCATGGTTAATAGGATTTCATTGGTAAGTTTGGTACCCTAGGTTCAAGTGGTAGCGTCCAAACATGGTGAACATACATAAGACAGATCAGGTTGCTTGACGAGCTCGGTTAGCTCGAGCGCACAACAAGTTGAACGATATGAAGCGCATAAGCACTTCGTGTGGCCAACCACTATCTCCAACCGAAGTACGACTCGGGTTCGTCAAACACATCTCATGTGGCAAATGAATCTCAGCCACGCATTCATTTTCATTACCGATTGCCTGGACTATGATCATAGCCCGAATCGCATTCAATTGCAGATAGTTAAAGCAGTAATGAATCAAGATTCAAATCATACAACCAAAGTCTGATATTATCCGTTTAGGGCTGCCAGGGCTGTTGCACGCACTCGTTGCTCTACTCCCCCATCACTCATGACGGATCATACAACGTAAACATGAATTTAAACATATGCATTACATAGATAAAATCATACAATCAGTTGAGCATGTTATGAAGCACAACACAAGCATGAGTTTGTACATATTCAATTCCTAATCACACAGCTATCCAAGGAAATCATACACATAATTAAAGGAGTTGAGAATCATATCTCAACACCCTTATATATTACAATTTACTAACTACTACTCATTCAAACGTTTCAACAAACACTTAGACTACACACATCAACATACATGACATATGTTGATCACATAGGTATAAGGCCAAATCCTTTCACTAGGAAGTTGCCCCAATTATAACACGCGTGCACCCACGAAGGATAGTCATGGCAAGCAGGAATCCAAGTTCCATGTTCCTTTAGTCATTTCCACAAACACTTGGGCCACACATTTTAGCATATATAGTGTATATTGGCTGTGGAGTGATTTAGGGCAAATCCTTTCGTCAAAGGGGGATCGCCAATACAACAATCATATATCCATGACAATTAGTCATGGCGAGCACGAATAAGAATTTTATACTCATTCAGTCATTTTCACAAACACTTAGAATACACTATTTTAACATACATAGTGTATATTAGCAAAAGCATGTATTAGGGCGAATCCTTTCGCTAAACAAGTATTTTATCCATATATAATATATTAATACAACAAATAATCATGACAAACACATTTCCAAAATTTATACGAATACGGTACTTTCTACAAATACCTAGAGTATGTAAAATTCCATATTCTTCATCTTTAATCGAAACGGAAAACAGACAGCACTTTGTACATGTGTAATTGCATGCAGATCATGAATCTATCATTATATGACATTGAAAGCGTTGAAAACCATAACCTATACATCTAAAGTCCGCACCTTTTGTCGTAGAATCGTAACGGAGTCGATAGTTGCTAAGCTTTCGTATACGGCAGTTTGGTAACCTATAGAACGAAATAGGTTAGCTATTTCATAACCTACAACTATCAAAACCCCAAAACAGATTAGGGTTAGGGTTTCTTACCTAGAAATGGAACCGAAATCGCCGGGAAAGCAATAAGAATGGAGCGGTTAAGCATGGATAGCAACGGGGAAGCAAGGCAGGAGAATCTCCCACTGCTCTCACACTTTCTCTCTCTTTTCTCTCTTCTCTCTCTAGGGTTTCTCTCAAATTCGTATGGTTGTAATGAGAGAGGGTTTAAGGTCCTTATATAGTCTAAAAACTCACCGAAATAGACTTCAGGTCAAAGTATACTTAGGTTATAACCAAAGTGGACATGTTTCAGCTTAACGGAGGACTTCTGGCGGGCCTCCTTGAGTCGAAGGTCGGTCTTAAGCTCACTAACACTGGATTTACGTTTAGTTAAGTTTTCGTTTCAGTGGGATTTCCAGATCACGCGTGGCAGACCAGTTTCAGTTCAACAGTCAGCGGGTCTCGATCGGAGATTCCGAGTACATGTAAATGTGCATGAAATTTCTCCTGATCTGAGGGTGTAATTTGGTCTGATTCTGACAGTCTGGTTGCTTAAAACTGATCCGCAAGCGACACGTGCTAGATTACTATTTAAGATATTTTATTTTGAATTAATGTCACATTTCTCACACTCTTCACTCCGAGCTCAAGCGAATAACGCTGGGACACTATCTGGAGTTGATTTCCGAGATGGTTGTCAAGCCCAGCAAGGCAGTCCTAATTCCTTAACTTCGTGTTCATCAGACTTCCGACGTGTGGTACAGATCTAATACGGAGTTTCATGATGCTCCCAGGAGCAGACGGGTAATGAAATTGATCCTAGATTTTAGGGTACCCTAGCGTCAATGATTCTACAAGTTTTGGGTCTTGCAGATCGTATTTAAAGCGATTCTAGCGGATTTTGTAGCTAATCTAGTTTTGCACTTAGTTACTTTGTCTCATTTCTAAAGGATTTAGTCCTATAAGATTTCTGTTGAGGTGGTACTTAGTCCTTTGTAGTTTATATATAAAGTGATCCAAGTTATACTACTTAGCTAGTTTAAGATAGTGTCTAGGGTGAAAGTACTTAGAAAAATTGAAAGATCAAGGTAGTGAAGGGTGGGATTTGTGAATAAAATGGTTTAAAAAGGATTTGAGGCTTTAATTAGTGTTTGAGAAGTTAAACCGGCGTCAGGATTGACCCATCGCCTAAGGACGTCTAATTCCAGGTTGGGAAAAATTCGGGTTGTTACAAAACTCAATCGCTATTGTTTCAGACTTATTATCTTTCGAAAAGGTTCCTGCTTACACACCGGTCCTAATGAGAAATTCCTTATCAGTGACTGTGCATATGTTTAAAAATCCTGATCAGTGGTCAATTTCAAATGTCACAATAGAAGTTTTGGACAGTGCTGCAAAGATGTCGAAGATAAATATCTCCCCTCTACGTGATTCTTTGTTAAGATTTCATAGTTCAGTGCATGATTTAAAGTTTGCTCAGAGTATAATTGTTGCTTTTGAAGTTTTTGAATGTCAGAGGCAGTTAACATCTTTTAAGGATAAAATTTCTCGCATCACTTCTGTTATTTCAAGCTATGGTGATGAACGTCAATCCCTCCAAGAAAGATTGAAAGCTTCAAGTGATAATAGAATAGCCAGTCAGGGTCAGATCATGCTTTTGAAGGAACAAATTGATCAACTTGAAGTCAGAGATCGAGAGGAGGAATTTAACATAAGTAAGATCAAGGAGGAGATAGAAGTCAATGCTCGCTTTGTCGATCTTGAAAAATCTGAAATGATTAAGAACGAAGAAATTGTTACTTCTTTAGAGAAGGAATTGGCTAATACTCCTGATCATGCTAAGATTATTCTCGAGGATGAGCTGACAACTGCTATAGCACAAGTCCAACTAAAAGATGATTTACAAAAATATATGATGGCATTGGGCATATCAGAGGACTTGTTTTGTTTTGTTTTTTTTTTTTTAATCATGTAATAAAATGAAAAATTATCGTGATTGTTAGTATAATGTCACGTATATGGTATTCATTTTGATGGGTGGAGCTAATTTTCAATTTTAGTTAGTCTAACACAGTTTAAGACCATGAGTAGTGGAGCAATCACAGTTTTTTAGACTCTTAAGTAGTTGGAGTCGAGGTCTTACGCAAGTGGTCTCAACAACTCTTATGAGTTCGCTAAACCATTGCAGCTGGGGAGTTCACAAACCGCGATCTATCAGAGGGGCCTAGTAAAGCTAGCAAGGCAGTGAACTCCGTAGGTTTTATTCGCAGGGTTATCCACAGTAACTCTCTAGAGTTCACATGGCTTGCAAGGCTCCCTTAAGGGTACCAAATCCAAGGCTGTCAGTTCATCAATGATGGGGTAACTCATTTTAGAGACCCATTTGCAAGAGTTTCTACTGAAATCAAGCCTAGAATCTGGGGGTCTTATGCATGGTTGGCCTATCTATGGACGAGTCAAAGAGCACACACTGCATCCTACTTTTTCTTTGTCTGTCAGGTTGAATCCATTCATGGGAGGGAATTTTCTTTCTCCATCCCCAGTGGCGTTGTCAGAAACTGTATAGACGACATTGGTCTCACACGTGGTTGGCCATATAGGCGCACTCCACTGCCCGCATGGGTCTAAGCATGTGATGACCTTCGCAGGCTTTTTAGGGCCACTAGCTTCTCATTGCTGCCACATAATATTTGATGTATCGTCGATCATGATAGGTCTTATGCATGACTGGCCATATAGGCGTCCTCCATTATCGTAAATGATAGGTCGATAAATGATATATCATCATTGCTGATAATGTTCTTGATAATATTCATGTTTAAAGTAGTATATCAACTTAGCGATAATATCAATTTAAAAACAATAGCTTTTGTAATGATAGTTAGCAGCGATTAGCGATGGCGATAATACCAATTTGATGACAATCATCGGCGTTTGGCGATAATCGACAATAATCATTGGCACTTGGCGATAATCGTCGATAAAATTAATATGCATAAGGTAACTTTGACATACTTGAGGATTTGCCTTTTATTCATTCATAATGTAGAGGAATACATGACATTGACTTTTGAGGCTTTTTTATCATTCTGCTTGTCTTGCCCCCTTTTGATTAGGAATCATTATTTTGATAATCTTCGAAATCAAAACTCTGGCGACTTTCACGGATGATATATTTTGATGAAGCGAGCATTGACAGGTATACCAATACCTTGTCCATTCTGATCGATAACTCGATAGGCTCCATTCGAGTATACTTCTGTTATTACATATGGACCGTCCCATTTGGGATCGAATTTGCCCCCCATTCTGCGAGTGACCAGTATAGGTCTTTTCAACATTAGTACCAGATCACCTTTCTTGAAGGAGCGATGTTTGACTTTTTTATGAAAGGCAGCATAAATTGTTGCCTGATATAGTTCTAATCGTTATTGGGCCGCTAGCCATTTTTCATCGAGTAAATCTAACTCGGTCAGCCTTATTTTTGCATTTTCATTGTCTGTGAGTGATTGGTGTGTTACTACTCTGAGCAACGTGACTTGCATTTCGATTGGAATGATAGCTTCAACACCATAAACCAGTGAATACGGTGTGGCTTTTGTCGTAGTACGATGAGTAGTTTTGTAAGCCCATAAAGCTTATTATAGCTTTTCATCCCAATCACGCTTATTTCCAGTGACCATTTTCTTCAGTATTTTCACAATCGTCATATTGAATACCTTTGTTAACCCGTTGGCCGGCAGATAGTAGGGTGTTGAAATTGAATGATAAATGCCAAATTTCTGGCATAATTTCTTATTGAGGGTCAAATATTGCATATTATCCCACATTTATATCTTGGTTTTATGAACATGATAATGCTTAATGTTCTATTTTACTCATGTTTGTGTTGCAAGGTGAATTTAAGAGCTTGGATTGAAAAGGGTGCTAAAGCATGGATTTGATGCTCAAGAATCACCAATGCAAGGATAAATCTTAGAAGACTAAGATTGAAGAATTCACATGCTAAAGATCTAAGAAAACCAAGTGAGGAATGAAGAGAATCAAAGATTTGAAGTGAAGAAAATGAATCCTGAAATTATCTAGAAAAAATATATTTTTAAACTCTGAGTCATTTTGTGAAATTGTATAGAGTGAAGTCTATTTTAGCAAACTGCATAAATTTGAGGCGGTTTCTAGAGTTTTCCAACTAGGTACAAAAGTTGGAGTTCCACATCTATAAATAGGACTCCCTAGGATGTTCCTAAGCATCTTCTGGGGTTTAAGGAGTGGAGCAAAAGGGTGGAGAAGTCGTCGCTAAGAGTTTTTCTTCTTCCTTAGTTGTTTTATACTTTCTTACAGGGTTTTAGATCTAATCATGTCTATGGTTAGTTAAACCTCTTAGCTAGGGCTAAGAGGTGAAGCTTGTAGCATGATGGGATGTTTCTATTACTTTAATTCATGTTTATGTTGAATTTCATGGATTCTAATTTGATATTTAAGGAATACTTTCAGTTTTTAATGATTTATTGTGACTCAAATTACAGTAGATTTATAATAACTTTGAGTATCTTTTGTTCCTGATTAAAGATTGTGAAATTAGTAAGTCCTGTTGTTCACCATCATCCATTGGGCATGGTAGAGTAATGGAATCCTTCCTAATCTTCACAATTCTCCAGCTTTGAGATTATGGGATTAGTAAATCATATTGTTTGTCATTGCCTCATAGGCATGGTTTGGTGATGGAATCCCTGCCAATTATCATAGTTATCCTTCATTGAGAATTAGGTCAATGGAAGTTTAGATTTGGTTTTATTGATATATTTTCCAACTGGATAGGATAAGACTCCAATTCTAATTGTGTTACTTTAATCCAGCAAGAGGGCTCCCTGATCACTACAAGTGTATCCTTAGCACCCTAGTTCCTACCTTTAAATTCTTAGTTTTAATTACTCTATTCACAATTACTCTCTCAATACTTCAATATTAGTTTCGTATCTTCTTCTAGTTCTACTTCTAGTTAATTTCAGAAATGTACAAGTTTCAATCCCTATGGATTCGACCTCGGTCTTACCAAGATTATTACTACATCGCGACCCTACACTTGGGGTTATGAACATTTCTCCATACCCATGTTTTTTAAAGGAGTACCATTGTCAGTGATGATTCTTTTCAGAACGTCATGACAATATATTATCGCATGTCGAATAAAATTCATGACGTCTTTTTCTTTAACGCTTCGTGGTGCGATCACTTTGGTCCATTTGGAGAAATAATTTGTTGCTGGCAAGATATATTGTAGTCCTTTAGACGAAGGCGGATTTATAGGACCAATCACATCAAGTCCCCTGGCGACGAAGGGCCAAGAGGCTACCGATTGATGAAGGTCTTCAAGAGGAACATGTATGACATCACCATGTACCTAACATTCATTACATCATTTCACATAATCAATCGAATCTTTGAACATTGCAGGCCATTAATTTCTCATTCGATGCACCCGATGGAATAAATTTTGACTGGCCTAATGTGCTCCGCATTCTCCAGAATGGGCTTCTTTCAATACTTGATTTGCTTCTTCTATATTCAGACACCGTAACAGTATTTCATATTTAGACACCGGGCTAGTAAGATCTTTTGTATAGCACTTCGTTGCATATGATAAATTTCTTCGGCCTTTGCTTAATCTATAATTTTTGTGTTGGGTCCTCTGTCAGAATATCATATTTGAGATAATCTACGAAAGGCTAGCGTCAATCGTTTGTAGTAATCTCTACGCATGATACAGGAAGTGCTTCACCAGTTTCATCGATGAGTTTAGGTGATGGTAAGAATCTCCTTTCTTCGATTGTGACCTAAAGAGGACTCCGATCGAGATAGGATAAAGCTGCGGCCAAGCTAGCTAAAGCGTCTACCCTTGTGTTTTCGCATCGCGGAATATGCTTGATTTCAACATTATAGAATTACTCCAATAATTATTTTACTCGTCGACAGTATAGCAAGAGTTCTTTCTTTCTTATTTCGAACTCAGTTGTTAGCTGATTTATGACCAACTTAGAGTGTCCGAAAATCTTCAATGTTTTTATCTTCATCTCTTGTGCAATCTCCATTCCTATGATAAGAGCTTTATATTCAGCCTCATTATTCGTACATGCAGTGTCTAGTGTAAAAGAGTATGGTAGCAGATTGCCATGAGGGCTGATAAATATCACTCTGTCACCTGCTCCTGAAGATCTGAAGGCACCATCAAAGTACATTTGCCAAAAATTAGGCAATTTGATCATCATTACTTGTTCATCTGGGAAATCATCATTGATCATTTCATTGTCTACTACGGGATGAGCTGCCACGAAGTCTGCTACTACTTATCATATTACTACTTTTATTGGCTCATAAGTGATCGTATATTCAGAGAGCAATAATATCCATTTGGCCAATCTTCCTGATAACATCGGCCTTGTCATTAGAAATTTTATTGGATTCGCTCATGAGATCAGGATTATATCATGAGAAAGGCAATAATGCCTTAAGTTTTGTACTGCGAATATTAACGTCAAACATACTTTCTCAATAGGTGAATAATTGCATTTTGTGCCTATTGAAGTTCGACTCAAATAATAGAGTGCAATTTCTTTTCCTTGCTCATTCACTTGTGCTAACAAAGCTCCCAAAGAATTTTCAGCTGCAGAGATATATAGGATGAGAGGTTTGCCTTTCACAGGGGCTACTAACACCGGAGGTTGCTTCAATAATTCTTTGATAGAGTCGAATACATTTTAACATGATTGATCCTATACGAATTCTATTCCTTTCTTCATCAAATGTGCAAATGGTTGACACCATTCGACCAAATTAGAGATAAAGCGTCGGATGTATGCTAACTTTCCTTGCAAGCTTTGTAACTCTTTCAATGTTTTCGGCGGTGGCATGTTCTGGATAGCTTTTATTTTTCCTGGATCGATTTCGATTCCTCTGTGTCTAATGACGAAACTAAGGAATTTTCCTGATGAGACACCGAATGCACATTTAGCTGGATTCATCTTTAGTTATTTATTTCTACGATGGTGAAAGACGGATGTCAAATGTTCCCAGTGCTCTTCATGTTCATTCGATCTGACTACTAAATCATTGAGGTAGCATTCCACATGCTTATGCATCATGTCTTGAAATATATTCTATATCGCTCTTTGATATGTTTCGCTAGCATTCTTGAGGCCAAATAACATAACTTTATAACAATAAATTCTGAGGGAAGTTCTGAAAGTTGTAGCTTTTTCGTCTTTAGATCCATCCTTATCTGATTATATCTAGCATAACCGTTCACGAAAGACATAACAACATATTTCGTCATGCTGTCAATTAACAGTTCTATTATCGGTAACGGGAAGTCGTCTTTTGGGCTTACTTCATTTAGGTCTCTGAAGTCGACACATACTCTGATTTGTCCACTTTTCTTTTTCATCGGGACAATATTTGATATCCATTTAGGATACTTAACTTCTCTGATGAAACCCATCTTGATCAACTTGTTTACTTCTTCCTCTATTAGAGGAATTAAGTTTGGATGGAATCGCCTCTGTGTCTACTTGATTGGCCTTTTATCTTTAGAGATGTTTAGTCGATGCATTGCTATTGATGGCACCAGGCCTAGCATCTCTGCATATGTCCAGGCGAATACATCTTTATTTTCTTTTAGGAGTTTTATGTACCGATCGGCTTCATGCTCAGGGAGACTGACACTTATGAATGTATTTCGTAGCTCTTCTTCTGTACCTAGATTAATTTTTCGCAAACTGTCAATTGTTAGTTGCCCTTCATCTTCCATCTGCTTCGGAGTTGTTTCAAGGTGCTTGATTATTTTAGAGTCTATTCCTTCGCTGATTACTGGATCCACCGTGATCATATTTTCTTGTGCTCGAGAAGGTTTTGCCCCCAATCCACAGAATTTGTCTCGTTTTTCTTCCTTTACTCCAATCGGAACCTGGATTCCTTTTCCAATGTTCAACCCGGTTGGTTCTTCACAATCGAAGCCCATATTCTTCATGATTTTTTAGCTGATAGGGCTATATCTTTTCAGATCTTCATATGTTTAACTTTGACAATTCATTTTATTATCACTTTTTTCTACTGTCTTTTCTTCTGATGGTGTGTAAAACTCGATGGGCTCGGGATTCTTCATGCTGGGCTTGACATGAAATCTTTTTGGTATAGACGGGAATGGTTTGTTTCTTTCAGCATATGGCAGCAGCACTGTATAATTTGACTGCAAGACTTCTGACTGTTCGAGCGACAATAATGTTAACGAGGGTTGTCCTGGTTGTCTCAAGTGTTTTGGCACGAAATAGAATTTTGTTTTTTGTGTTCACTTTCCTAGATAGTTCTATTCTTGCAAGTTGATTTTCTATTATATCTGTTTGGCCACTTTTTGTGATTTCATTCTTATCATCTTTTTCCTTTTCTTCAATCGCAAATCCATCGTAATAGCTTGCTGTAATGCCCTGAAATTCGGGGGTCGAGTATGAACTCAACTCCCGAGTTCCAACGCATCACTTATGCAACATACACAATGCTGGTTAAATGTTGTCTGAGTTAGCGCAATAAACATGAATGAGAATATACCAAAACAGTAATTCATACTCCAGTTCAATTGTATAAAGGCAAGCGGAAGACTGAAATTTTTTATTCAAAGTATGTAAAGGAACAAAATTTTCTGAACTCCAGAGTATGAGTACTAACTGAGTACCAATATACATGTATTGTTTCTAAGTCAAAAATCAAAATACAATCCTCAAGAGAGGCCCTGAAAATCCCGCGATGCAGCCGGCCTAAGCAAAGCCGTCAGAATACTGCATAAAGGAGAACTCCTCCTGATCCTCATCAAAGTCGGGCTCCGGCTCCTGAACCAAGGCGCCATCTACACCTGCGACAGAGTCTGGTGGGTGTTGCAAACACCGTCCCATAACGTGGGAGTGAGTAGCTAACTCAGTGGAACAATAAAGCATAAGTTAACATGTAATCAAATCAATCAAGCAGTAATGATAAAGCAGTACAAATCAAATATTTCTAACTACTCTTGTTAAGTGCAAAAATGATATGACATGATGCTGTATGCCCTTGCCAAACCACCCTCAAGCGACATCATCTTACGTTCGCGAATGCTTACTCCCTCAGTGCGCCACATCTACAAAGCACATGCGGTGCGATGATGCTCATGATTACCAAGTTTTTATTAGTCCATTTCAAACAGCAGTATTGGGAAACTAAGGTACCTCCCTTGTATCATTTCCCAAACATGATCCATTCTAGGGTCGTCAATCCTAGATAATCTCATACGATATTATGGTTTGAGAAGCGTAGTGAAGGCATCGCAAAGGGCTCGTCACCTGTCAGCGCGGATACAGATCTCACCGTATGCGGCTAAATTGCTGGCCGTCAGCTCGAGTACAGGTCTCACCGTACTCGGCTCAATCACTAGCCGTCAGCTCAAGTACAGGTCTCACCGTACTCGGCTCAACTCACACTCTAGTTGCTGTGAAAGACTCGTCGCCAATCACAGACCCTTGGAGTGTACTCGATGATACCACGGAGGACTCGTCGCCCGTCAGCACGAGCACTGGTCTCACCGTACTCGGCTCTCGCCGTAAGTATCGACAGCTCGAATACAGTGTCCCATACCACCGTATTCGGCTCACGAGTTCTGTTGCGCAATGGTCACTACGGGGAGGCACATGGCCCCAGCGTAGGCCGACAGCTCGACCACGGTGTCCCATACCACCATGCCCGGCTCATGCGTCTTAGCGGATCGAGGTACCATGGTTAATGGGATCGCCACTGGTAAGTTTGGTACCCTAGGTTCAAGCAGTAGCGACCAAACATGGTGAACACATAAATACATTTCGGTTTACTTGACGGGCCTGACTAGCTCGAGTGCACCACAAGTTGGGCGATATGGAGCACAAAAGCACTCCGTGTGGCCAACCACTATCGCCAACTGAAGTACGACTCGGGTTCGCCAGACACGTCCTTTGTGGCGACATGAATCTCAGCCACAATCGCAAGTCTGGTACCGAATGTTTGGACTATAGGCATAGTCCCAAACTCAAACAGTTCTCATCAATAGCATGTGGAGTAAAGCATGATAAACAAACAATACAAGCATGTTAGCAGGTATGTTATAAAGCATGAAGTAAAACATGGAGTAAAGCATGTTGTAAAGCATGTTGTAAAGCACTATCCACATAGGGATACAATTACGTACACATTACAAGTGAGTGGTTCTAGCGAACCTGTAACACCCTGAAATTCGGGGGTCGAGTATGAACTCAACTCCCGAGTTCCAACGCATCACTTATGCAACATACACAATGCCGGTTAAATGTTGTTTGAGTTAGCGCAATAAACATGAATGAGATTAAACCAAAACAGTAATTCATACTCTAATTCAATTGCATTTAAAAGCGGCGGAAGACTGAAATTTTATATTCAAGTATGTAAAGTAACAAAATTTTCTGAACTCCAGAGTATGAGTACTAGCAGAGCACCAATATACATGTAATGTTTCTAAGTCAAAAACCCAAAATACATCCTCAAAAGAGGCCCCGAAAATCCTGCGATGCAGCCGGCCTAGGCGTAGCCATCAGAGTACTGCATAAAGGAGAACTCCTCCTGGTCCTCATCAACGTCGGGCTCTGGCTCCTGAACCAAGGCGCCCTCTAAACCTGCGACAGAGTCTGGTTGGTGTGTACAACACCGTCCCGTAACGTGGGAGTGAGTAGCTAACTCAGTGGAACAATAATGCATAAGTTAACATGTTATCAAATCAACCAAGCAGTAATGATAAGGCAGTACAAATCAAGCATTTCTAACTACTCTTGTTAAATGCAAAAATGATATGACATGATGCTGTATGCCCTTGCCAAACCACCCTCAAGCGACATCATCTTACGTTCGCGAATGCTTACTCCCTCAGTGCGCCACATCTACAAAGCACATGCGGTGCGATATGCTCATGTTTTCCAAGTTTTTATTAGTCCATTTCAATCAGCAGTATTGGGAAACTAAGGTACCTCCCTTGTATCATTCCCAACATGATCCATTCTAGGGTCGTCAATCCTAGTTATTCTCATACGATGTTATGGTTTGAGAAGCTTAGTGATGGCATCGCAAAGGGCTCGTCACCCGTCAGCGCGGATACAGATCTCACCGTATGCGGCTCAATTGCTGGCCGTCAGCTCGAGTACAGGTCTCACCGTACTCGGCTCAATCACTAGCCGTCAGCTCAAGTACAGGTCTCACCATACTCGGCTCAACTCACACTCTAGTTGCTGTGAAAGACACGCGGCCAATCACAGACCCTTGGAGTGTACTCGATGATACCACGGAGGACTCGTCGCCCGTCAGCACGAGCACAGATCTCACCGTACTCGGCTCTCGCCGAAGTATCGACAGCTCGAATACAGTGTCCCATACCACCGTATTCGGCTCACGAGATAGTTGCGCAATGGTCACTACGGGGAGGCACATGGCCCCAGCATAGGCCGACAGCTCGACCATGGTGTCCCATACCACCATGCCCGGCTCATGCGTCTTAGCGGATCTAGGTACCATGGTTAAACGGGAATCACCACTGGTAAGTTTGGTACCCCAGGTTCAAGCAGTAGCGACCAAACAGGATGAACACACAACTACACTTCGGTTTAATTGGCGAGCCTGACTAGCTCGAGCGCACCACAAGTTGAGCGATATGGAGCGCAAAAGCACTCCGCGTGGCCAACCACTATCGCCAACCGAAGTACGACTCGGGTTCGCCGGACCCGTCCTTTGTGGCGACATGAATCTCAGCCACAATCACAAGTCTGGTACCGAGTGTTTGGACTATAAACATAGTCCCAAACTCAAACAGTTTTCATCGTTAGCATGTGAAGGAAAACATGATAAACAAGCAATACAAGCATGTTAGTAGGCATGTTATAAAGCATGAAGTAAAACATGAAGTCAAGCATGTTGCAAAGCATGTTGTAATGCATGTAATAAAGCACTATCCCCATAGGGATACAATTGTGTGTGCAATACAATTAAGTGGTTGCGGTGAACCACCGCATGGAGGGGATCCTACATGTCTCTAAGGGAGTTGGAAAACCCATATCAGCGCCTATCTAAGGCACTAGTACATACACATGTACACATACATGCACTTATACAAACACTTAGAATACACTTTTCCAACATACATGACGTATGTTAGGCAAGTTCGTGATTGGGCTGTCCCTAAGCCTCGAGAGTATTTTTCCCATGTATATCGTAATCATACAGCAAATAATCATCACAATTATATTTCCAAAATCCGCACGTATGCGGAATTTCTGGAATACACAATTTCCACATATATGACATTTACACATGAACATGTATTTTTGCGATCCCTTTCGCCAAACTAGCATTTTATCCACACATGATATAATCAAACATTAAATAAACATGTTAAACATTTTCTCAACAAAAATACGTATACGGTATTTCTACGTATATCAAGAGTATGTAAAATTCCATATTCTTTATCGCTAATCGAAACAGGAAACGGAAAGCACTTTGTACATGTGCATTTGCATGCAGATCATGAATCTATCATTATCTGACATTGAAAGCGTTGAAAACCGTAACTTATACACTTAAAGTCCTCACCTCAGCCCTTGGAATTCCAATGAATCAGCAAGAGGGTTGGTGCTTCCGTATACGGGAGTTTCCTAGCCTAAAGAGCGCATTCAATTAGTTTTTCCTTAACCTATCACTAATCAAGCTCAAATCAGACCTAGGGTTAGGGTTTCTTACCTTCAAATGGGGTGGTAACCGCCGGGAAATCCCCTGGAATAGGGTGGTGTAGGCCGTGGGAGAAGTGGAAGCAGCAGGAGGAAGATCGGCCTCGATCTCCACAACTTTCTCTCTCTTTTCTCTCTTTCTCTTAGGGTTTGGACCCAAATTCGTATGGCTGTGAGAGGGGCTGTTCTAAGCCCCTTTTATAGCCTAGAACATATCCAAAATAGACTCAGGTTCAAGGGTGGCTGCATATATAGGCAGTTCGCCACTTTCCAAGCTCAAAAGGGTGTTCTGGTAGCCCCCTTTGAGCCAAACGTCAGACTTAAGCTCACCCTCTGCGGATCTACGTGGGATTACGTTTTCGACTCGATCGGATTCCCAGATCGCACGTGGCGGACCACTTTCAGTTCAACGGTCCGTGGGCCACGATCAGAATTTCTGAGTACATGTAAATGTTCCTGAAATTTTTCTTAATCCGAGGGTGTAATTTGGTCTGATTCCGACGGTCAGGTTGCTTAATACTGACGCGCAACCGAAAGGTGCCAGATCACTATTCCAGATATTTTCATTTGGATGGAAATAGTGTTTTTCACACTCCCTCGCTCCGGAGTGAAAACAATGGCCGTGGGACATCGGAATCATCTGATTTTTGAGATGATTGTCAAGCCCAGTGGGGCGGTCCTGGTTCCTTAGCTTCGTGTTAATCGGACTCCCGATGTGCGATCTAGACCTCATACGAAGTTTCGTTTCAGTCCCGAGAGCAGACGGGTAATGAGTTTGGCTCTAGACTTTAGGGTAACCTAGAGTCACCAATTCTGCAAGTTTTGGGTCTTGCAGATCGTATTTAAAGCGATCCCAACGGATTTCATGATTAACCGAGTTTAGTACTTAGTTAACTTTGTTAAATTTCTAAAGGATTTAATCCTATGTGATTTCTGGTCGAGGTGGTACTCGGCCCAATGTACGGAAATTTTCAGGTCGTTACAATCTACCCCCCTTAAACAAAAATTTCGTCCTCGAAATTTATACCTTTTCGTAGTCCTCGAGAATCTGAGGGTAGTTCTTTCTGACCTCGGCCTCAGTCTCCCAGGTAGCTTCCTCCTCGGAATGATGTGTCCAAAGCACCTTCACAAGTGGGATGACCTTGCTACGTAGTACCTGCTCCTTCCTATCAAGGATACGCGTCGGGCGCAGCTCGTACGTAGCATCCTCACTCAACTGTACCTGCTCCCATCTGATGATGTGCGTAGGATCAGGAACGTACTTCTTCAGCATAGAGACATGAAATACGTTGTGTACAGAAGCAAGCGGCGTAGGCAAGGCGAGACGATACGCCACATCACCCACTCGATCCAGTATCTGAAATGGACCGATAAACCTCGGTGTGAGCTTCCCCTTCTTTCCGAACCGAAGGACTCCCTTCATAGGGAAACTCGAAGGAAGACATGATCCCCGACCTCGAACTCCAGCGGCCGCCGCCTCGTATCGGCGTAACTCTTCTGTCTGCTCTGCGCTGTGAGTAATCGACGCCTGATGATATCAATCTTCTCTGTAGTCGTCTGGACCAACTCCGGGCCAATCAGGCTACGCTCGCCAACCTCTGCCCAACAGTGCGGTGCCCTACAAGGTCGACCATATAAAGCCTCATAAGGCGCCATGCCAATAGTCGCCTGGAAGCTGTTGTTGTAGGCGAACTCTGCGTACGGAAGACAGTCATCCCAGCTGTCCTTGAAGTCCAACACACATGCTCGCAACATATCCTCCAAAATCTGATTTACCCGCTCTGTCTGCCCATCAGTCTGAGGATGAAACGCTGTACTGAACTTCAACTTCACACCCATCGCCTCCTGGATACGAGTCCAGAAGATGGATGTGAATCGCGTGTCTCTGTCCGACACGATCTCTAAGGGAACTCCATGCAGACGGACGATCTCTCTGATGTACAGTCTAGCCAGCTCGTCTGCAGAGTTCGTAACTCTGATAGGGAGGAAATGGGCCGATTTGGTCAACCGGTCCACAATCACCCAAATAGAATCGTGTCCCTTCCTCGTCTTCGGCAGCCCTGATATGAAGTCCATGGAGATGAAGTCCCACTTCCACTCCGCTATAGGCATGGGCTGAAGCAGTCCAGGAGGTCGGCGATGTTCTGCCTTGACCTGCTGGCACGTCAGACACCGAGATACATACTCAGCGATGTGGGCCTTCATGTTGTCCCACCAGTAAGTCCGTCTCATATCCTGGTACATCTTCGTGCTACCAGGATGCATCGCAAGCTTCGAGTTATGGGCAGACTCGAGAAGCTCGCGTCTCAAGTCAGCCACATCAGGAACACATAGGCGGCCACGGAATCGTAAACCCCCATCAGAACCAACTCTCCACTCGGAGTCCACGGCGTCGCTAGCCTGCTCTCGAAGCTCAGACAGCCGTATATCGCCCCTTTGGGCCTCAACAATCCTGTCGTCAATAAGTGGCCGCGCCCGAACGTGCGCAACACACTCAAAAGGCTCCTCGACAGTGAGTCTCTGCTCGAAGTCGCGCACAAACTCCATCATGTCCCACTCGGCTATCATCAGCGGTGCCGCAAATGCAATCGCCTTCTTGCGGCTCAACGCGTCTGCCACAAGGTTCGCCTTGCCAGGATGGTAGGAAACCTCGAACTTGAAGTCCTTCAAGGTCTCCATCCATCGGCGCTGTCTCATATTCAAGTCTCGCTGCGTGAATATATACTTAAGGCTCTTGTGGTCGCAGAAAAGCTCGAACTCCTCTCCGTAGAGGTAATGTCTCCAGAGCTTCAATGCAAAGATGACCGCTGCCAACTCCAGGTCATGTGTAGGGTAATTCTCCTCGTGCTTCCTTAATTGTCTCGAGGCATACGAAATCACCCTATCCTTCTGCATCAGCACACAACCCAAACCAACGCGAGACGCGTCAGTATATACCGTGTACTTCACCCCTTGCTCTGGCAATACTAGCACAGGGGCGGACGTCAACTTGTCCTTCAGCTCCTTAAAAGCTGCCTCCGCCTTCTCATTCCAGGCGAACTTCAGGTCCTTCCGAGTCAACTGCGACAATGGCCTGGCGATCTTCGAGAAATCCCGAATGAAACGTCTGTAATACCCAGCCAGACCAAGGAAACTCCTCACCTCAGTAACCGACTCAGGCTGCTGCCAATCCTGAACCGCGGCTACCTTAGCAAGGTCCACTGCTATCCCATCCTTGGACACAACATGTCCCAGGAACTTGACTTCCTCCTGCCAGAAGTCGCACTTCTTGTATTGCGCAAATAACTGGTTCTTCTCCAACGTACCCAACACTGCTCGCAGGTGCTCCTCGTGCTCCTCCTGACTCGTGGAGTATATCAAAATATCATCGATAAAAACGATGACGAATCGGTAAAGGGCCGAAATACCCGGTTCATCAGATCCATGAACACGGCTGGTGCGTTCGTCAGACCGAACGACATCACCAAAAACTCATAGTGCCCGAAGCACGTCCTGAAGGCTGTCTTCTGTATATCCTCCTCTCTCACGCGCAACTGGTGGTACCCTGACTGAAGGTCAATCTTCGAGAAATACTTCGCCCCCCTCAACTGATCAAACAGATCATCTATCCTGGGCAAAGGATACTTGTTCTTCACCGTGACCTGGTTCAACCTACGGTAATCAATACACAACCGTAGCGACCCGTCCTTCTTCTTCACGAACAACACAGGTGCTCCCCAAGGAGACACACTAGGTCGAATAAAGCTTTCTCTACAAGTTCGTCAATCTGTTTCCGCAGTTCCTCCATCTCGCATGGAGGCATACGATAGGTCGGCAACGAGATGGGCATCGCACCAGGCGTAAGGTCAATCGTAAAGTCAATCTCGCGCCGAGGAGGTAAACCAGGGATAGTCTTAAAGACTCCAACAAACTCCCTAACCACTGGCGTACCCTCCAGTGTCGGACCATCAATCGGCACAAGTAATGCAGCATAACAATCAACTCGACAGGGCCAACTGACCTGCACTGAGAACGTGAACGCTGTGCCGTCAGGTCCATAGGCGGTCACGATCCGAGCATCGCAATCTATCTCCGCCCTCATCTTGGCGAGCCAATCCATGCCAAGTATAACGTCGTAGTGCCATAGCGGAGCAACAATAAGGTCGACGAGCTCTGTGCAGCTACCCAAAACTATCGCGCAACTCTCGCATAAACGTGTGACATCCGAGAAGGTCCCGGTGGCCGTAGTGAGTCTCGTTCCCTTAGTGGGAACAGTATGCAAAGATAGGCGTTTCACCGCCCCACATGAAATGATAGAGATAGTGGACCCAGTGTCCACCAGTAGAGAAACGGGAGTACCATGGATATGAGCCGTGCCCTCGAAGGCCGTCGGTGCCGATATCGACGTCTCTGGTGCCTCAGCAACAAGGGTATGCACACGGGCCTGCTGCTGGCGATTCGGCTGAGGAGCCAGGGGTCGCTGTGGCGGCCTGAAGAACGGCACAGGAGGTCGGAATGAAGGATGTGCAGGAGCGGTCTGTAGCGGCGGAGCTGAAATGGCCTGGGGATAAGGGCGACCCAATCTCTGCGGTGGCGCAAATCCGCTAGCCCTCATGCGCGAGAAGCAGCTCTCGGCAGGGTGTCCTGGTTTCCCGCAAAACGTGCAGGTCACCAACGGGCGTCTCATGGGAAGCACTGGCGCTGCAGCCCTGGGGGGAGAATCGGCTCGAGGCCTCTTGCCTAAAATAGGCCTGCTCTGTGTATCCTGGCGCGGTCTCGCAACCATAGTACCGCGTGATCGGGCCAGACGGTCCACATCCTGCTCGGCCGTCATAGACATGTGGACCAGTGCTGCATAAGTAGGGATAGTGTGGCAGCAAAGCTTCGACCGTATGTCAGGTCGCAAGCCTCCAGTAAATCGTCGCATCCTCATCTGCTCATTGACGAGGATGGTCGGGACAAAGCGGCCCAACTCGGTAAATCGGTGCTCATACTCCGTCACCGTCATGCCTCCCTGCCTGAGGCGCAAAAACTCGTCCTCCCGCTCATGTCGATATGTCTGCGGGTAATACTTCTCGTGGAACCGAGACTCGAAAGCCTCCCAAGTCCACACGAAGTCCACTGCGACCGTGCGCAGCACACTGTCCCACCATAAGCTGGCCTCCCTCTCAAACATAAAGGTAGCCAGCTCAACCTGCTCTGCCTCAGAGCAATGTAACATCCGTAGCATCTTGGAGATGCGGTCCAGCCAGAACTCTGCCTCCTCGGGTCTGTGAGAACCCGCAAATGAAGGAGGCCTCAAGCGCTGAAATCGCTCGAGTAGACCTCGCGTACCGACATCTCCAGTAGGAGGTGCAACGGGTGCAGGCAGAGGCGCATCCTCACATCGCGCAGGAGGCTCAGAATACTCCTCAGGATGCGCAGACGTAGTAGGTGGAGCCGCACCACCACCGTGGGACAAGGCCTCAGCAATAGTGGCCATCAGATCCTGATGCTGCTGCTGCTGTATCTGCTCATGCTGCTGCTGCATCTGCTGCTGCTGCTGCTGCATCTGCTGCTGCTGCTGCATCTGCTGCTGATGCATCATCATCATCAGCTGCTCAAATCTATCAGGCTGTGGAGCAGCCTGGGAATCATGCTGTGCAGCAGATGACGGCCGATACTGCTCTCTGACCGGGGGTGTGTAAGGTGGCTGTCCACCACTAGGACCAGCAGAAGGCTGATCAGATCCCAATCCACGGTCCGTAGGACCGCCACTACCAGAAGGAGTCTGGTCCATAGAGCCGGTCAAACGTAGATGTGCCGTGCTCCGCGTATACTACTGCCGCGGCATGCCCTATACAACATAGGGTAGATCATTTGTGAGATATAGCACAACACACATCATGAGGCACTTACGCATTCCACACATCATCAATACAAAGAGGCTACATGCTTTTCATTTACTCAAAATTGTCATAATACATGGACTACAGAGTTACATGAATCACGACAGAAAATCACATGATAGCCATTACATTCATTACATGAAAACATACAAAGCATGCTACTACCTACTACATCAACAACATAAAAACATAAACCGCCTATCGCGGTAACCAACCTAAACAACAACACACAACACATGGATGACTAAGCATCCGAAGTAGGCGGTGGAGGAGGAGCATTCTTATCCTGCGCACAGCACAGGATGGCCTTCAACGTACGGGACATCTTCTTGAAACTTCTCTTTATATAGGCGTCAGTCTCTTCAAGCTTGGCTCGAACTTGACCAATTTCTTGCTGCAGGGCGGCTTGCCCTTCCTCAAGACGGGCAAATCGCGCATCAAAAGCATCCCGATCTATACCATGCTCCTGAGCCATAGGAGGTGAACTCTCCTCGGTGTCCTGAGCCTCAGGTTCTTCTTCCTGTATGTCATCATCGCCCTCCTCATCACTCTCCTCGCCGGCACTATCTGACTCATCACCAGAGTCGTCGAGTCGGGCTTGCCGCTGTTGAGGGCCGATCTTCATATTCCTGAGTGTCGCTTCACTTATGATTCGGACAGGTGCAAGATCCTCCATATTCAATCTGTAGCCCACATCACGAGCCATCCTGCAAATCAGACGGCCAAATGGGAGCGAAAGATCGTTCCTGGTAGAATGAACGGCATGCACTATCTGAGATAGGATGAACGTGGGCAGGCATATGTCGTCTCCATGTCCCATCTTGTACAAGAAGTCTACCATCAACCGAGTACATTCCGTGCGGTTACCCGATCGTGGGTACACGTTGTAGGTGAAAATATGATGGAGTAAACGGAGGTCCTCCGCCATTTTTGTCGACGCAATGCTGTTTCCTCTCCTCCAAGTAACCCGGCGACCACAGAGATATCGCGCGCGGCGATCCCTTTCCCGCGCACTTCTGGAAAAGCTATCACTGGGGTGTACTTGACCACGCGGCAGCTTGGTGATCCGAGCCACTTCATCCACTGTAATCGTGCGTCTAATGCCCCTCACAGAAACAGTAAACTGAAGAGGCTCAACAGATGCGTCCACGATGTGAGCATAGAAGGCGCGAACCGTGTTCTCACATGCAGGCGACTGGCCATCAAACATAGAATTCCAACCGATGTCCACCAGGCGGTCCATCAGTGGGTGTAGCCCGAACATCCTTTCATCTACATGAGCTTCAAACACAACTTTGCGGCCCGCAAAGCGCCCATATTCCATGCCAATCGGGTAAGCATTTCTGGCGGGATGGTCGGGATCCAAGTCTCGCTTTGACCTAAACTCCCGCACGGTGCTTGGGCCGGCCCCGACGTCGGATCTTCTTCGGGAATGGGCTGGCCTACTTGGGCCGGCATCATCAGCCGCGGTTTTCCTCTTTCCCATGAGAGATAGGATGGAGGAAAGAGAGAAAAATGGTGGCCACCACACCAAGGAGGGCCATGGAAATTTGCCCAAAATGGGATTTAAGGGGCTGATCTCTTTGCTCCACCACAAATAATCAATCCAATGGGTGTGGGAGGAGCCCAAGAGGTAGGAAATGAAGAAGAAACAAGAAGGAAGTGGATGGGTTAGTATCTTACCCGATTTTGAGCTCCAAGGAGGGATATGAGAGCTCCAACTTGAGAAAATGGGGAAAGGGAGAAGCTAGGGCTGTTGTGGAAGGTTGGGATGTGTGAGATATGGAAGAAAAATGGAAGATTTGGAGGTTGGAGGGATGGGTTTTTGGAGAAAATCGAAAATGGGGTGGAGGTGCTTGAAAAGAGGGGTGAAATGGAAAGAGGGGTGCTCCAGCCCTATTTATTCTAATCAAACCACAAAACCGCACGTGCCAGCGTGTGTAGGGGGTTGGGCCGACCAACCCCATGGCCGGAATCCCACCAGAAAGTCGACCGGGCGGCGGCGCGCCGCCCGACCCGCGGCGCCGCCGCGGCCGGACTTGGCCGGAGCCGCGCTGCCGCGGCCTGGCCCACCTTGGCACGTGCCCAGGGTGCTGAATGCACCCTGGCTTGGTCTAAAAACTAAGTAGGCTACGTGGGGGGCCCACGGACTCCGTTCTGCTCCCAAACGGGTAGTTTCCGAAAATTTCTGACCCAATCTGATTTTTCCTTATTTTTAACGATTAAATTTTGGTGGGTTGTGATCTTGACACGTCAATAGATG
The DNA here is from genome assembly GCA_021015155.1 of Magnolia officinalis. Lineage (NCBI taxonomy): Eukaryota > Viridiplantae > Streptophyta > Magnoliopsida > Magnoliales > Magnoliaceae > Magnolia > Magnolia officinalis. The sequence goes on along the minus strand of JAJHSJ010000005.1, from coordinate 46,359,849 downwards.
GTCCAGGGGTGATTTGGAGTCCATGTGTCCGGTCATGATCGAGTACAAACTCGATCAACGCGTCTGTTTTCAATGAATTTCACCGAACGGTGAAGTCGGGAGACCCTAGGTCTGTTTCTAAAAGTTTGCGCACCCTCCTAAGTATAATGCGTCAGCGTACGTAGTGGGGACATAACTCAGGTCCGGTTTTAATCAAAATCATGCTCTGATACCAACTTGTAACGCCCTGAAATTCGGGGGTCGAGTATGAACTCAACTCCCGAGTTCCAACGCATCACTTATGCAACATACACAATGCCGGTTAAATGTTGTCTGAGTTAGCGCAATAAACATGAATGAGATTAAACCAAAACAGTAATTCATACTCCAGTTCAATTGCATTTAAAAGCAGCGGAAGACTGAAATTTTATATTCAAGTATGTAAAGTAACAAAATTTTCTGAACTCCAGAGTATGAGTACTAGCTGAGCACCAATATACATGTAATGTTTGTAAGTCAAAAACCCAAAATACATCCTCAAAAGAGGCCCCGAAAATCCCGCGATGCAGCCGGCCTAGCGTAGCCGTCAGAGTACTGCATGAAGGAGAACTCCTCCTGGTCCTCATCAACGTCGGGCTCTGGCTCCTGAACCAAGGCGCCCTCTAAACCTGCGACAGAGTCTGGTTGGTGTGTACAACACCGTCCCGTAACGTGGGAGTGAGTAGCTAACTCAGTGGAACAATAATGCATAAGTTAACATGTTATCAAATCAACCAAGCAGTAATGATAAAGCAGTACAAATCAAGCATTTCTAACTACTCTTGTTAAATGCAAAAATGATATGACATGATGCTGTATGCCCTTGCCAAACCACCCTCAAGCGACATCATCTTACGTTCGCGAATGCTTACTCCCTCAGTGCGCCACATCTACAAAGCACATGCGGTGCGATGATGCTCATGATTACCAAGTTTTTATTAGTCCATTTCAATCAGCAGTATTGGGAAACTAAGGTACCTCCCTTGTATCATTCCCAACATGATCCATTCTAGGGTCGTCAATCCTAGTTATTCTCATACGATGTTATGGTTTGAGAAGCTTAGTGATGGCATCGCAAAGGGCTCGTCACCCGTCAGCGCGGATACAGATCTCACCGTATGCGGCTCAATTGCTGGCCGTCAGCTCGAGTACAGGTCTCACCGTACTCGGCTCAATCACTAGCCGTCAGCTCAAGTACAGGTCTCACCATACTCGGCTCAACTCACACTCTAGTTGCTGTGAAAGACTCGCGGCCAATCACAGACCCTTGGAGTGTACTCGATGATACCACGGAGGACTCGTCGCCCGTCAGCACGAGCACAGATCTCACCGTACTCGGCTCTCGCCGAAGTATCGACAGCTCGAATACAGTGTCCCATACCACCGTATTCGGCTCACGAGATAGTTGCGCAATGGTCACTACGGGGAGGCACATGGCCCCAGCATAGGCCGACAGCTCGACCACGGTGTCCCATACCACCATGCCCGGCTCATGCGTCTTAGCGGATCTAGGTACCATGGTTAAACGGGAATCGCCACTGGTAAGTTTGGTACCCTAGGTTCAAGCAGTAGCGACCAAACAGGTGAACACACAACTACACTTCGGTTTAATTGGCGAGCCTGACTAGCTCGAGCGCACCACAAGTTGAGCGATATGGAGCGCAAAAGCACTCCGCGTGGCCAACCACTATCGCCAACCGAAGTACGACTCGGGTTCGCCGGACCCGTCCTTTGTGGCGACATGAATCTCAGCCACAATCACAAGTCTGGTACCGAGTGTTTGGACTATAAACATAGTCCCAAACTCAAACAGTTTTCATCGTTAGCATGTGAAGGAAAGCATGATAAACAAGCAATACAAGCATGTTAGTAGGCATGTTATAAAGCATGAAGTAAAACATGAAGTCAAGCATGTTGCAAAGCATGTTGTAATGCATGTAATAAAGCACTATCCCCATAGGGATACAATTGTGTGTGCAATACAATTAAGTGGTTGCGGTGAACCACCGCATGGAGGGGATCCTACATGTCTCTAAGGGAGTTGGAAAACCCATATCAGCGCCTATCTAAGGCACTAGTACATACACATGTACACATACATGCACTTATACAAACACTTAGAATACACTTTTCCAACATACATGACGTATGTTAGGCAAGTTCGTGATTGGGCTGTCCCTAAGCCTCGAGAGTATTTTTCCCATGTATATCGTAATCATACAGCAAATAATCATTACAATTACATTTCCAAAATCCGCACGTATGCGGAATTTCTGGAATACACAATTTCAACATATATGACATTTACACATGAACATGTATTTTTGCGATCCCTTTCGCCAAACTAGCATTTTATCCACACATGATATAATCAAACATTAAATAAACATGTCAAACATTTTCTCAACAAAAATACGTATACGGTATTTCTACGTATATCAAGAGTATGTAAAATTCCATATTCTTTATCGCTAATCGAAACAGGAAACGGAAAGCACTTTGTACATGTGCATTTGCATGCAGATCATGAATCTATCATTATCTGACATTGAAAGCGTTGAAAACCGTAACTTATACACTTAAAGTCCTCACCTCAGCCCTTGGAATTCCAACGAATCAGCAAGAGGGTTGGTGCTTCCGTATACGGGAGTTTCCTAGCCTAAAGAGCGCATTCGATTAGTTTTTCCTAACCTATCACTAATCAAGCTCAAATCAGACCTAGGGTTAGGGTTTCTTACCTTCAAATGGGGTGGAAACCGCCGGGAAATCCCCTGGAATAGGGCGGTGTAGGCCGTGGGAGAAGTGGAAGCAGCAGGAGGAAGATCGGCCTCGATCTCCACACTTTCTCTCTCTTTTCTCTCTTTCTCTCTTAGGGTTTGGACCCAAATTCGTATGGCTGTGAGAGGGGCTGTTCTAAGCCCCTTTTATAGCCCAGAACATGTCCAAAATAGACTCAGGTTCAAGGGTGGCTGCATATATAGGCAGTTCGCCACTTTCCAAGCTCAAAAGGGGTGTTCTGGTAGCCCCTTTGAGCCAAACGTCAGACTTAAGCTCACCCTCTGCGGATCTACGTGGGATTACGTTTTCGACTCGATCGGATTCCCAGATCGCACGTGGCGGACCACTTTCAGTTCAACGGTCCGTGGGCCACGATCAGAATTTCTGAGTACATGTAAATGTTCCTGAAATTTTTCTTAATCCGAGGGTGTAATTTGGTCTGATTCCGACGGTCAGGTTGCTTAATACTGACGCGCAACCGAAAGGTGCCAGATCACTATTCCAGATATTTTCATTTGGATGGAAATAGTGTTTTTCACACTCCCTCGCTCCGGAGTGAAAACAATGGCCGTGGGACATCGGAATCATCTGATTTTTGAGATGATTGTCAAGCCCAGTGGGGCGGTCCTGGTTCCTTAGCTTCGTGTTAATCGGACTCCCGATGTGCGATCTAGACCTCATACGAAGTTTCGTTTCAGTCCCGAGAGCAGACGGGTAATGAGTTTGGCTCTAGACTTTAGGGTAACCTAGAGTCACCAATTCTGCAAGTTTTGGGTCTTGCAGATCGTATTTAAAGCGATCCCAACGGATTTCATGATTAACCGAGTTTAGTACTTAGTTAACTTTGTTAAATTTCTAAAGGATTTAATCCTATGTGATTTCTGGTCGAGGTGGTACTCGGCCCAATGTACGGAAATTTTCAGGTCGTTACAGAACCACCGCATGGAGGGAATCCTACATGTCTCTAAGGGAGTCGGGAATCCCATATCAGCACCTCTCTAAGGCACTAACACTCAAGCATTTACACTCACAAGCATCTACACAAACACTTAGAATACACTATTCCAACATACATGACGTATGTTAGCAAAATGCGTATTACGGCTATTCTTTCGCCAAGCGGTTATTTTATCCATGTATACCGTATTCATACAACAATTAATCATGACAATTATATTTCCAAAATTTACACATACGCGGTATTTCTAGAATACACAATTTCAACATACTTGACATTTACAAATGAACATGTATTTTTGCGATTCCTTTCGCCAAACTAGTATTTTATCCATATATTATATAATCATACATTAAATAAACATGTCAAACATTTTCCCGAAAAAATACGCATACGGTATTTCTACGTATATCTAGAGTATGTGAAATTCCATATTCTACAACGTTAATCGAAACAGGAAACTGAAAGCACTTTATACATGTGCATTTACATGCAGATAATGAATCTATCATTATCTGACATTGAAAGCGTTGAAAAACGTAACTTATACACTTAAAGTCCTCACCTTTTGTCATAGAATCGCAATGGAAACGATAGGTTTGCTAAGCTTCCGTATTCGGCAGTTTGACAACCTATAGAACGAAATAGGTTAGCTATTTCACAACCTACAACAGTCTAAACCCCAAAACAGATTAGGGTTAGGGTTTCTTACCTAGAAACGACGCCGGAATCGCTGGGAAAGCGACAAGAATGAGGTGGTGCAGCCCGTGTGGTGGCAGGGAACGATAGTAGGGAGATCCTCCCACTTCTCCCTCACTTTCTCTCTCTTTTCCCTTTCTCAAATCCCAAATTCGTATGGCTGCCATGAGAGAGGGTTTAAGGTCCTTATATAGTCTCAAAACTCATCGAAATAGACTCCTGTTCAAGGGTTACTGCTAATATAGGTATTTCGTCACTTTTCTAGCTCAAAAGAGAGGTTCTGGTGGCCCTCCTTGAGTCAAACGTCAGACTTAAGCTCACCACACATGGATCTATGTGGGATTACGTTTTCGACTCGATCGGATTCCCAGATTGCACGTGGCGGACGACGTTCAGTTCAACGGTCAGTGGGCCACGATCAGAAATTCCAAGTACATGTAAATGTTCCTGAAATTTTTCTTAATCCGAGGGTGTAATTTGGTCTGATTCTGACGGTCAGGTTGCTTAATACTGACGCACAACTGAATGATGCCAGATCACTATTCCTGATATTTTTATTTGGATGGGAATAGTGTTTTTCACACTCCCTCGCTCCGGATCGAAATAAATGGCCGTGGGATATCGGAATCATCTGATTTTTGAGATGATTGTCAAGCCCAATGGGGCGGTCCTAGTTCCTTAGCTTCGTGTTAATCGGACTCCCGATGTGCGATCTAGACCTAATACGAAGTTTCGTTTCATTCCCGAGAGCAGACGGGTAATGAGTTTGGCTCTAGACTTTAGGGTAACCTAGAGTCACCAATTCTGCAAGTTTTGGGTCTTGCAGATCGTATTTAAAGCGATCCCAACGGATTTCATGGCTAACCGAGTTTAGTACTTAGTTAACTTTGTTAAATTTCTAAAGGATTTAATCCTACATGATTTCTGGTCGAGGTGGTACTCGACCCAATGTACGGAAATTTACAGGTCGTTACACTTGCATCGGTGAAAAAAGATTTTGCTATGTATGGTCTAGTGTTGGCCATTACCTTGTGCTAAATTCCATCCTTACAATATTTGAAGCATTGATGTAGGGTGGATGGTTTGATGCCATATTGATACATCCATGGCCTACCCAGGAGGAGGTTATATGTCGTGACTGCATTGATAACATGGCAAACAACGTTTATCATTAACTCTACTATTTCCAGGGTTAATGTGATTTTTCCCAGTGCACGTTGTCCATCTTGATTAAAGCCCTGTATCATCATTCAACTAGGGAATAGATGGGAATGATGGTATCTGAGTTCGTTCAACACCGTTAATGGTAATAGATTCACCACAGATCCATTATCCAAAATTATTCGCTTAACCTGTTTACTGCGAATGTGACCCATGATCATTAATGGTCTATTACACTCTTATCACAAGTCAAATCATCATCGAAGAAGGAAATGATGGGCATACAACTATTTTGTATTTCTTGCTCTGTGCTTTCCATCTCTATGAGCAATGCTTTTCTAACCTCGTTATCAGATAGGGCTTGAATTAGAGTGTGTCGACAGTCTTCTAATAACTATAGTGCATCATACACACTTAATCGAGCCAGTATACCTTTCAGATGGCTTATCACATCATAAGTTACTTTTTCAATCTTATTTCTTCTTCTTTTCTATCATCATTGTATACCCTGGACATTCTTTCTCATACTGTTTGCTTTTGTTTTTGGAGAGGACTTGTCACTCTTTTTCCTGAGTGTAATGTAATCATTGCGGCTTTACTTGTCTGCTCTGGAAAACTATCTCTACTTGTACCGCACTGTTCTTTCTTTTTCAATCTGCCCCTTTTCTCATGTTCGATTTCCCGAACTGAAATAATGTTTATTGCCGCCTTTCTGCTCATTTCTTTCTCTTTTCCTATTACAATTTCACCTCTATTTATCATCTTTTGTATTATGTATTTCAGTGTAAAACAATTTTCTGTTGGATGCCCTTTCAGACGATGATAATGGTAGAAATTTCTTTCTTTTGTCTTTCCGGATTCTTCAAGACATTTGGACAGAGGCAATTTTATTGTACCAGCGCTCAAGAGTTGATTCATCATGGGAATGACATCTTCTTTTTCAAAAGCAAATCTTTCATGGGAATCAAGAAGTCAAGGTCTCTTATCCCTAATTCTCCCTCTATAGCGGCTCGACTCTTCCCTTTTTTCTGTTATTCTTTTGTCATGAAGAACGTTGTTTTTCTTTTCTCGATCGACAACATTTTCCATTAGCTTATTATTACTTCTTTTGCCTATTTCATAATGAAATGCTGGCATTTTCTTCATCATTATCTCCAGTGCATGGGCTTTTGTGGCCAAGTCACAGAAGGTCCTTATGTCAGTGCTAGTGAGGCCGAATGCAATTCCTATCTCCATAGAATTCAAGCACATCTTCACTTGTTCTTTTTCCTCAGGTAGCTGTTTACATGAAGCTCCCGAAGTCTTCCACCTGTCTATGAATTTTTTCACAAGCTTGCCTTCTCTCTGCCATACAGAAGTTAGTTTTATGATACTGACGTCACGATCTGATGAGAAGAAGTTTGACATAAAAGGGTCTTGCATTTGCTTCCAAGTTCGTATCAATTCTGGTGCCAAATTACAATACCATCGGAACACTTTTCCTATTAAAGAAGAACCAAACAATTGTAAGTAGTATTGTGAGACAATGGAGAAATTAGCCATTGTGGTGATGAAGTGTATGAGGTGTTCCTCCAAAGATCCGTTTCGTTAAATTTCTGGAAGTCGGGATGTTTGAAATTGGCTGGCAATGGTATATCCTCAACTTCTCTTGGATACAGCGTTCTATAACGGAACCTCCCGGTATGTTCTCATTCTCTGACTATTTCTGTAACCACTTGTCACATTTCCTCTTGGGTTATCGCTCTCATAACAGTGGCAGAACCGTGTGATCCTGTAACGCCCTGAAAATAGGGGGTCGAGCAAAGCTCAGCTCCCGAGTTCCAACGCATCACTTATGCAACATAGATAATGATGATTATGATGAGAGCATTGAAACATGAATGAGATTATACCAAAACAACATATCATACTCCAGAGACAGTTAAATTGCAAGCGGAAGATTGAGATAGATGTATAGAATATATAAACTATGGTAAGTCTCCAGAGTGTGATAATGTTGCCAGGTTAATGAATTACAAGTACAATTTCAAAATATACCATAGGTCTAGTGTCATCTAGTCAACATCCCTATAACCCTGTCGATCAAGGCATGGCTCACATGAAGCCGCCAAAAATAGCATATACGAGAAAGCATTCTTGTCGTCACAAAAGTCCGGCTCCGCCTCAGGAGTAGCGTTGCCATTTGCAATCAGACAAAGTCTGGTGGGTGTTCGGAACACTGTACCGTAACGTGGGAGTGAGTGATCAACTTAGTGGAACAATAAAGCATAGGTTAACATGTTATCAATTCAGTCAAGCAGTAATGATAAAGCAGTACAATCAAACACTCCTAAATACTCTTATTAATCTATCATGATGCATGCCCTCACCAACATACTCCCTCGTGCGACACCATTTTACGTCCGCGGCATGCTTTCATCCCTCAGTGCTCCACATCTTCCAGGCACATGCAGTGCGATGATGAGCATGATTACCGAGTTGTTATTAGTCCATTTCATACACCAGTATTGGGAAACTAAGGTAACTCCCTTATATCATTCCCAAACAATGATCCATTCTAGGGTCGTCATCCTAGACAATCTCATACGATGATGCGGTTTTAGGTCACTGTAAAGGGCTACCAGGGCCGTTACATGCACTTGTTGCATCGCTCCCCCATCACCTTATCAACACATGCCTAGTTTACACTCTATTTACTACGGGAAGGCTCGTCGCCTCTCCGTAGATTCAGAGTATGCTCGAGGTCACTACACCGGGTACGGTTAGGGCTGTCAGGGCTGTTGCACGGAATCGTTACACTACTCCCCCATCACCCATTAAAATAATGTAGGCCGACAGCTCGAATACAGTGTCCCATACCACCATATTCGGCTCACAAGTCTAGGTTGCTCACTGGTCACTATGGGGAGGCACATCGCCCCAGCGTAGGCCGACAGCTCGACCACTGTGTCCCATACCACCATGCCCGGCTCATGAGTCTTAGCGGATCGAGATAATAAGGTTAACGGGGTTACACTGGTAAGTTTGGTACCTTAGGTTCAAGCAGTAGCGTCCAAACATAGTGAACATACATTAGACAGATCGGGTTACTTGACGAGCTCGGCTAGCTCGAGCGCACGACAAGTTGAAAGACATGAAGTGCATAAGCACTTCGCGTGGCCAACCACTATCTCCAACCGAAGTACGGCTCGGGTTCGTCAAATACATCTCACGTGGTGAATAAATCTCAGCCACGAATTCAATCCCGTTACCGATTGCCTGGACTATACAATAGCCTCAATCACATTCAATTACGAACAATTAAAGCAGTAATGGATCAAGATTTCAAATCATACAATCAAATATCCAATATTGTCCGCTTAGGGCTGTCAGGGCTGTTGCACGGAATCGTTACACCACTCCCCCATCACCCTTCACTGATTTTATAGAATACAACTTAAACATGTGAAGTAGTCAGAGCAGAATTAAATAAACAAGTAATTCAAACATATTAACAAGCATGTTATAAAACACAAGGCAAACAGGAAATCTAAACACATACGTTTCATAAACCAGTAAGTGATTAAACTAAACAACTTACATGAAGGAAATCATACACATCACTAAGGTAGTTGAGAATCATATCTCAACACCCACTCAAGGCACTACTAGATTAAGTACATACCTATACAAGCTTTTTCACAAACACTTAGACTACACATTCCAACATACCTAAAATATACTAGTTAAAACACGAGTCGTAGCGAATCCTTTCACAAAGGATTGCCACATGAACCACGATCATGCATTCACGACCAATAGTCCTAGCAAGCATAAATCATAGTTCCATATTCATTTGAACATTTCTGCAAACACTTAGGTTACAACTAGTACATACACGACGTATGTTAATATAACAGGTGTTAGGCTAATCCGTTCACCCAGAAGTTGATATATATGTATCTAGCATACCTAGACAACGATTAATCATGGCAAGCACAAATTTGTATTTCATACGTATACGGTATTTTCTACAAATATGAGAAATACAGTATATTCAACATAGTTAACGTATAACCGAAAAACGAAACGGACAACACTTTGTACATGTGCAATAGCATTCAGATCATGAATCTATCCTTATCTGACATTGAAAGCATTGAAAACCATAACCTATACATCTAAAGTCCGCACCTTTTGTCGGTGAACTTGAACCGAAACTAGTTTGAACCCAACGCCTCTGTCTACGGCACAACGACAACCTGAATCATGAAACAGGTCAGTTATTCCATCACCTACACTCTTGGAAACCCTAAAACAGCTTAGGGTTAGGTTTTCTTACCTACGAACGAAGCCGGAAACGTCGGAAAAGCGGTTAGATCTTGATGGTTAATCACGTGGGATAGCAGGGTAGAGCATCAAGAAGAATCTCTCACTTCTCTTACACTTTCTCTCTCTTTTCTCTCTTCTCTCTCCTAGGTTTTCTCAAATTCGTATGGAATGAGAGAGTGAGGGTTTAAGGTCCTTATATAGGTCCAGAACTCACCAAATTATACTCAGGGCCAAGGTATACTTAGGTTATGTCCAAAGGGAGACTGTTCCGTCTCAACGGAGCACTTCTGGAAGCCTCCCTTAAGCCAAAGGTCGGACTTAAGCTCACAGACATTGGATCTAGGTCTAGTTACTTTTTCATTCCAATTGGGTTTCCAGATCCCACATGGCGGACCAGTTTCAGTTCAACGGTCACAGAGACTCGATCAGGGCCATAAGTACACTGCCATGTGTATGAAATTTCTCCTGATCCGGGGTGTATTTAGGTCAGATTTTGACGGTCTGATTGCTTATATTTGGCCCACAAGCGACAAGTCTCAGATTTCTTAAATTAGATTTATTTTTTAAAGAAATCACGTTTTCTTACACTCCTCACTCCGGGCTCAAGAGAATAGCACTGGGACACTATCTGGATATAATTTCCGAGATGGTTGTCAAGCCCAGCAAGGCGGTCATAATCCTATAACTTTGTATTATTCAGACTTTCGTTGTGCGGTCCAGATCTGATACGGAGTTTCGTGCTGCTCTCGAGAGCAGCTGAGTAATGAAATTGATCCTAGATTTTAGGGTAACCTAGCGTCAATGATTCTACAAGTTTTTGGTCTTGCAGATCGTATTTAAAGTGGATTAAGCGGATTTCGTAGCTAATCTGGTTTAGCACGTAGTTACTTTTGATGGATAAGGTAGTGAAATGTGAGATTTGTGAAGGAAAAGGGTTAAAAAATGATTTTAGACTGTGGGATTGAGTTCTGACAAGTTAATAAGGAGTTAGGATCGACCCATTACCTAAGGACGTCTAATTCCAGGTACACAAAAATTCGGGATGTTACAATCTACCCCCGTTAAAAATAATTTCATCCTCGAAATTGGCTAAAGGTAATAAGTAAGAATTCTATTATTTCATTTGCCTAATACTTATTGATTTCAAGTTTATATGCGCGGTAGGGTGTATATTGTGCATTCTAGTCTAGTACATTTTAGGCACTACCCCTCTTAAAAATTTATTTCTTTATCTCTTACTTATATCCTGATGGTTTGCTACAATGGATTTCTTTATCTATTTGGAGTCTTGACGGCAATTCCCATCTATTGAGAGTAAGATAGTTGTTTTCAATGTTTCACCAACACGGAGAGACGGTTATAGTGGGCTTGATCTCGATACATCGATCATCTACCTGGCCAGGGTAGAAAGCTCATTGTATTCCTTCCTAGTCCTGGTAGATCCTGGTCTTCTGCTCGGTCAAGCAGTGAGTCCATTGGTAGTCACCCAGGATTGAGAATTGGGTCAAGCCGCGAATGTTTCGCAGTTGTATATTTCAGTAACTCCATAGTCCGATCACTCTAAAAACTTAAGGAATGTCCATCATTGAAAGACTCAAATTTTCTATTTCTAAGGTTGCCCTTTAGGTCTTAGTCTAGAAGAGTCCTCATCTTAATTCATGTCTATGGTAGTAGTTGAACTCGTACTCATTATTAGGCCCTTTTTTTAATATGAATTAGTTTAATACTTGAGCCCTATTTGATTTCCTTTGATAACTTCATTACTGACATTCTAAGGAAGATTCAGATCCTATTTAGTGACCTAACCTTGCGTATAACTGGGAGTAATTTCTTTCGATCCTAGGCCAGTGGGGCAAGGGTCTACCACGTTTCCGCTACGCCACCCAGATTAAAGAGGTGTATTAGCCGACCTAACTAGATTGGGCTCATAATATTCTACCCCTCTTAAAAATTTATTTCTACCTTCAGGGTTCAAGATCTATGTCCTGATCCGTATGTTGGAACAAGGTGCAATTTAGGACCTATCCTTGACATGAAATGGGATACGATTTCCCAATACATTTGTCTTCCTTTCATCGATGATGCGTATTATGACATTGATACCTATGATTATAGAAAGGAGCTAAAGATGATGGTATTGTGGTTGATTTCAGGGGCAGGTGTGAGTTTGAGGCAAGATACCTAATTCTACCAAGGAGTTTTGTCACGGTCCAGACTTATCCTATTTAATCATATCTAGCTTAACAGGCAACTATCTTTCTACGTTCATATGCACAATATGTATGCCGACATGGCATGTGATTTGAGACCTAATTCATAACTATCTATTGCCCATTTAAGCAATTCCTTAGGCCTAAAAGACAAAGTCTCTATCGGCTATATACTCCTAATACTTCTCAAAGACGAAGTTATAAACTTTTAGTTGCAAGTGGTCGGGCCAACATGGAAGGAAAGTTGTGTAGGGGGTCTGAGTCGGATACAGGGACCTTCTGCCTCGCGAGGACAGAAAATTTATCGTATCAGTTCTTAATCCTATTTGATCCCGACTTTCTACTTGATCAGAGCATAGAGTTCATTGGTAACTATCAGGATTGAGAATTCAACTCAAACCGCGAATACCTCGCTTATATATATAGCTCCTCTACTCCGTGTTCCCGATTGTAATAAGTCTTTGGGAAGGCAATTCAAAGAGGTGTATTGATTTGACCCAACATTACATCAAGGGATATATAAGTTTTCTCTGAGCGTGACTAGTTACTAATTAAACAACCTTCCTAAGAGTTATTAAAGAAGCCTATGAGTATTAAGGGGATTCAACGAAGGAATGGGGTCTCGCTCCAACCTACTTAAGTCGACTAACTAAGTCTATCGGTCTCTAACATTCCCTAGTGTGATCAGTAGCCTAATCTTAATTGTGGGAGTAGCGGTAATCCACTAGTTGTAATCCAAAGTCCATGCTCATATGCTAAATGATTTCATGCCATTTCTAATACAAGAAATTATTTATCGTTTAGGACCAAACGTTGTCTGATTGGAATTGAGTTGCCTGACCTTGAATTTAACTATGCTCGAGCATTTCACATATGCTCATACCAACTACGAAGGTCCTAGGGTTCACGTTATTAAATTATTGAATTTCCCATACTGTTAGGTCTTTTGAAATCTCGGAGCACCACTCTAGGTCCAAAACTCTAAGGGCCTATTTGTCAAACAACCATTTACTCTAAAAGCTTAAGCTGTCAAACAACCATTCACTCTAAAAGCTTAAGCTGTCAGAGTGTGGTGTATCAATGTATATCAAGGGACTTATCACTTCAACACTATTTGGTCAGTGGTCTTAAGTTGTATTAAATGGGACGGTATTACTAATCCACCTCAGGATTTTGAGTGGCATGTTTGGTAGGAGGGTGGGAGGGAATTAAAAAATTAATTTTATAGGCTTTGAAAAATAAGCCTTGTATTGGAAAGTGTGAGATGGGATTTCCAAACCCCAAGATATTGAGTTTCTAAGTGTAATTTGAAAGGAAATCTCAGAATTTACTTTTAATTGCATACATTCCAAACATGGTGTCGGAAACCATGGGATACACCTAATCTAGGGACCATACCTTACACATACATTTATTGTTACCTTTACAATTCTATCCACCTTAAACTCACCTAATGCAATTGGCCGAACGAGCTCTAAACGTCCTAACATTTGAAGGTTGTGAAAGTCATGGGACACAAAAATGTGGATCGTTGTGCCCATCGGGTGTGAAATGGTGAGGCCAAGAGGAGTAAGAGATGGGTTTAGAGATGCAAACATCGGCATGGATGACTAGGCATCCGAGTCTGGCGACGAAAGAGGGACACCCTTTCTCTTTCTCATGAGAGAGAGAAAAAGGTTGAAATCGAGAAAACGACCGTAATGATCTCAAAAAAGGCCATGGGAAGGGAAGAAAAGAGAGAGGAGGGTCTGGAGTTTTGGGTTCTCCATAGATTTGATCTCGAAAAAGGATCTCGAAAAAGCATCTCGAAGACTTTGACATCCTTTGAGTTTGTGCCAAAGCATCTCGGCCATGAGCTCATCAACAGTCAGTAATTGACCCTGACTTGTTCATGTCATGTATACATGGCTTCTCCACTCCCTGATGAAGTTGTTATTGGAGTGGTATATGAGTGAATTAGAGTGACAGGACTTGATGAGAGAGGAGTCCTGTTGAATGTTCTTACACTTTCACAGGATTCAACTGATTGCGATGTAATTTACAGAGGTTCGTTTGTGGAGATGCGGAGGGTGATGAATTTTCTACGGGTGACTTACCCTATTCTTTCCTTATCCATCAGACATTTTTGGCAGGCAAGGCCAAAAAATCTTGTGATGTTAAGGAACAAGGGGATTTCCTTGGGTAAAGTGCTGGAGGAGCAAGTGCGAGATTCTTTCTGGCTGAATTTCTTATCACTGGGCCTCTGATCATTTGTGGCGAAGTTAATTCGGTGACTGTTTGAGATTGGGTCTTCAATTTTCGATGGGAGACGATAATCCACTCGTCTCCTTTATCTTGTGCGAGTGGTGTTACGGATATCACTCTAGCAACAGCTCGCAAAGTGTTGTTTTCAATCAACGTTGGTTTCCCTAGGATCAACTAGTTCTTCGGATTCGGAGATTGATTACGACCATATTCCACTACAAATCCGGTTGAAGTGAAATAGAAAATTGTTTTGCTTGAAATGGTTGCCTTTGATTGCAATTCGAGTGTTCGTGTTGAATTGTAACTTTATCTATTAGTACAAAACAATGCCGATTAGTGTTTAGATAAAAGAATATCTTATCTTAGAGATGAAGGGGAGGATGTTCCCATTGAGAGTCGCCATTTTGGCGTCTATATGACGTCAAACCATGATGAAACATTTTATATATTTTCAATGCTATTATTGAGTAAGATAATAAAAAAAGAAGTCCCTAACAGATTCGCCATTTTGTTTCAACAAGAAACGAAAGGTATTTGATTTGCGGATTATCTCACTGAATAATAATAAATAAAGAATAAGAGAATGATCATCACAATATGTTTATTAATTCTGAACTCATTTTCATCCTCTTATTCCTTGATTTTAAGATAGAATATATGAAATACAAGTATAAAATATATTCGAATATGAAATTTGGTAGCATTTTGGCTTGCGATTTGTCCATCTCGGCAAGAGAAGTATTGTGAGGATGTGAATATCTTGTATATTCTTCATAGTTCATCCAAAACATGAGTCTGAATCAAAGAAACACTTGAACACCTGAATAATTCAGTAGAGTTCGAACTCTTTGTAATAACCCACGCACAACAACATGTCCTTGTGCGGGTCTGCATAATAATAAGTCGTTGCGCGATCCAGCGCAATGGGTAAAAACTCATTCTGTCTTCTTTGCTTATTCCTCTCCGAAGTACCTTCAGAGTCTTTATCTTCTCTGGAGCTCTGATTCCTTCGTCATCGTCGTTGTGTGTTGTAAATGAGAGGGGGAGGGGTATTTATAGGTCTCCACACATGCGAACCCTTGATCTTTGTGTCATGGACCCCACTTTTTATAATATCCTAACCATCTAGCCCATCCTGATCAAACTAGTGTTGTGTGTTCCTGCGCAACCAATATTAGTGTTGCGCGGGCCCGCGCAACAAATGTTCTTTGCCTGGGTGTGCGCAACACAATGATTTCCTTTTTTTTCTTTTCTTCATTTATTCTTCTTTTCTCTGATCCTCCTTCTAATTTATTCTTCAATGTTTATTTTTTATGCCTCAATAATCATCCTAGAAAAACTTATGTACCTTGTCGTAGAATTTTTTTTCTTATCTTGCGCAGTCCAATATGTTAGCGTTAAACTTGTAGCAAGATAATTTACAATTTCAATAAACTAAGGTAGTTGGGAAAGTTTAAACAATTGTTTGTCATGGAACATATTGTTTATCAATGTCAGCTCAAGGGAATCAGGGAGGTTAAGTCGAGAAAGGTGGTTGGCCAGTACATTTTCTACTTTTTTTTGTCTCGTATTTCAATATCAAATTCTTAGAGTAAGAGGATCCATCTCATTAGGCAGGGCTTGACATCCGTCTTAGAAAGAAGATAATTTAACACCACAAGGTCCATATAGATGATGATCTTAGATCCGATCAGGTAGGACCTAAATTTGTCCAAAGCGAACACTACAGCTAAGAATTCCATCTCCATAGTAGAGTAGTTCAGTTGGGTAAAATTTAGAGTTCTACTTATATAGTGAATAACGTAGGGGTTCTTTTCTTTTCTCTGGCCTAACACCACCCCAATAGCATAGTCAGATACATCGCACATAATCTCAAAAGGGATGCTCCAATAAAGTGATTGCATGATAGGTTCGGTAGTTAACATGCCCTTGATCTAAGTGAAAGCTTCTTGGAATTATTCAGTCCACTCGTATGGTACATCCTTTAGAAGTATTATTGCATAAAGGACTAAAGAGATGACTAAAGTCCTTTATGAATCATCTATAGAATCCGACATGTCCTAGGAAGGATCGCACGTCACATACGCTCTTGGGTTGAGGTAGGTTAGAGATAAGATCAATTTTTACCTTGTCACCTCAATTCCCTTAGGCGAAATTATATGTCCAAGAACAATTCCCTTAGGAACCATGAAATGACATTTCTCCTAATTCAGAACCAAATTCTTTTCCTCCCATCGCTTCAACACACATTTAAGATTTTTCAAACACTAGCTGAAGGATGGACCAAAGATGGAGAAGTCGTCCATGAAGACCTCTAAATATTGCCTCACCATGTTAAAAAAATACTTGACATACATCGCTAAAAAGTGATGGGGAAATTACACAGTCTGAATGGCATCCTTCGGTAAGCAAAGGTGTTAAATGGACATGTGAACGTTGTCTTTTCTTGATCTTCAAGGGCTATCTCAATCTGGTTGTAGCCCAAATAGCCGTCAAGGAAGCAATAGTAAGAGCTAACTAGCCTTTCCAAAATTTGATCAATAAAGGGCAAAGGAAAGTGGTCCTTCCTTGTGACGGTATTCAATTTTCTGCAGTCAATGCACATTCTCCAACTAGTATTAACTCTAGTTGGTATGAGTCATTATCGGCATTGACTACGATGGCGATTCCAGATTTCTTAGGAACCACTTGAGTTGGACTCACCCATTGACTGTCGGATATAGGATATATGATAACCATGTAATAACTTAAGTACTTCAGCCTTAACCACCTCTTTCATATTTGGATTGAGTTGACGTTGTGGTTGCTATGAGGTTTTCGCATTAACCTCAAGATGAATGTAGTGAGTACAAATTAAAGGATCAATTCCCTTGAGGTCTGCAATTGACCATCTAATGGCTCCTTTATGCTCAATGAGAGTAGAAATAAGTATACTCTCTTATTCCTTCTTAAGGTGGGAAGAGATCACCACCGAGTATGTCTCATCTTGACTTAATTAGACATATTTAAGATCAGCGAGCAAAGGTTTTAGGTCAAGCTTCGGTGCTTTAAGACTAGACGGTAGAGGCACTACATCGGCTTTGGGCAATTTCTCAAATTATGACCTCCACCGGTTAACTTCAAGTACCGGTGTAGCATCAAGCAAGGCATCCATCTCCCTAATCATGTAATCATCTAAATCAGGGGAGTGGGCCAGACACATCTATAGAGTGTCAGAGTATAGAGTCAGGAGTGCTCTATCTTCCATGAAAGAATCAATCATGTTAATGTATGGGTATCATCATCATCCTCTGGCTGTTTGTTCATGTTGAAAAAGATGTTGAGCTCCAATTTCATATTTTCGAAAGATAAATTCATAATTCAATTCCTATAATTAAGTATGGCATTTGATGTAGCAAGGAATGGGCGACTAAGAATGGTGAGAATTTGAGTGCTTACATTTGTGATGGGTTGAGTATCCAGGACAATAAAATCTACTGGATATTAGAATTTATCAACTTAGACTAAATCCTCAATCATCCCTCTCGGTATACGAACTGAGCGATCGGCAAGTTGTAATGTGGTCTGGGTGGGTTTTAATTCACCTAGACCTAATTGTTCATGAACCGAGTAAGGGATCCGATTTACGCTTGCCCCTAAGTCAAGGAGTGCGTGCTCAATCTGGTAGTTCTTAATTACATGAGTGATGGTTGGGCTACCAGGATCTTTATATTTTTGTGGCACACTTGCTTGAGGATGACACTCATTTTTTCTGTCAAAAAGATTTTCTTATATATGTTTTGTTGTCTTTTGGTCGTACATAAATCTTTTAAAATTTTGGCATATGAAGGGATTTGTTTAACGGCATCCAGTAGAGGGATGTTGACCATCACTTGCTTAAGCACCTCTGGAATATCTAAAGAGTTAGAGAGAGGTTTTGGTGTAATCAATCGTTGAGGGAATGGCGTAATCGTCTTACTTTGAGGTTTCGGTTCTAACCCATGTGGAGCATTGCTAGCTCTATCATTCTCATCTATTTCCAGGTCCTTAGGCTTTTTAGCCCTCACTGGAGTAGATTTGTCAATTCTCTTCCCACTCTTAAGAGTGGTGATAGACTTAGCCTGCTCCATTTGTTTTAAAGAGCTTGGATCACTGATTTAATATTGTTGTTTTGGGTTGGGGAGAGGCTGAGCCGAAAGGATCCCTTTCTCCCCAATCAATTTTTTTTTTCAAGCCCTTGTATGGTCCTTATAAGGTCTTGAAAGGCTTGCAGCATACCCTGAATAAAAAGCTCTTGGTTTTTATATGTTTTAAGACCGAATCCTCTTGAGGTTTCATTTGATTTAGAAATTGGTTAAGGATCCCTTGAGGAGTAGCAATTTGTCCATTCCTCCATGAAAGGACGAGTTATAGATGTCCTAAAGAGAGGAGGGGGGGGGGGGTGAGTAGGACAATGTCAAATAATTTGATACGATGCGGAATAATGAATCAATTAAATACAATATTATAAAGTATTGAATCCTTGATACCAAATAGTTCGTAGGACAACCTTACACTTAAAAGATTTAGGTAGGACAACCTTATTTCACGATGTCTTTGAAATCAAAATATCAAACTCTTGCAATGAATAAATAAATCACAATATAACAAATATAAAATCCAATTACCACAATGCATGAAAGAGTTATAGTGGTTCGGTGCCTTAATGAAATCTTTCCACTCCCAAAATTACTACCCTCGCAATTTTAGCTTTCACTATTTCAAAGTTTTCCAAGGTCACCTTAACAACCTTATGCAGTTAACAATTTTCACAAGCTACCACAATTAAACCCGCTTTCTAATTTTATGGGGTCACCCCAAATAAACCCGTTGAGATTTCCAGGTTATCTAAGAAAAACCCAAATTGAAGTAATTTTTAAAACAAATAATACTTATCTTCGGTTTGGCGAGTCGAAGTCGTAGCTGTAGATTGAGTGCAACGACCTTCTTCTTGGGATATTGATGAAGTCGATGTATGAGTTCAACCCAAAAAGATGCAAAGGGATCTAGTAGATTTTCATTGAAATGAACAAAACCCTATTGCTGCAGATTCGATTCTCTTTCTTCTCAAAGTTGAGTATGGATTACTCTTATCAAAACAATTTAATCTAACTTTGAAAAGGAAAATAGAATAAGCTAATAATAAAATATGAATTATAACACAAATAGCATAAGGAGGCTTGAAGGATCTTTCTCTACAACACAATAAAAGACTATGAATTTTCATGATTTAGAATGTAAGAGAAAGCCTCTATATATAGCCAAGGATTTGTGCAGTTCGGCTGGCCCAAGATTCAGTTCGGCTGGCCGAACATCAAAGATTATGTTCCAATCAGAATCTGAAAATTGCAGGATAAAATCTTTCAAAACTTCAGCTGGCCTAAGCCCTGGTTCGGCTGACCGAACACCTAGTTCGGCTGGCCTAAGTTCAAGTTCGGCTGGCCTAACTGGTCTAGATTCTGAATTTGTTCCGTTGCTGGAAACTTGACCAAACTACCTTGGGCTAACCGAACCCTACCTTGGGCTGGCCGAACCTACTGCAAAAAAACAAAAAAAAAAAAAGAATCTTTTGAGATCTAAATCTTGTCCGAATTTTGTAGGGTTGGTCCAAGTAGTTAGGTTGGCCAAACCGAACATCGGGCTGGCCTAACTAAAGTGTATTTAACATAAAATGTGATTCAAAATATGCGTGAGTGAAATACACCTAACTTATGGTCCAACTAGGTTTATACCACCTATAGGTTGACTCATATGAAGTATGCTGAACTTCGAACCATGAATGATCTTGCTTTGAGATGTTGAATCTTCTTTCCAGGTACTTGATCGAGTTGATAACATGTCTTCAGTCAAGCTTGCGATCGTAACAGGACTATGAAATTTGACAAGCTAATATGTTCTTTAAGTATAAGCACTTAAAATCTCCGCCTTTGTCAATTTCATGACAAAACAACAATATAACTCAACACAACATATTACAACATCTCAAACAACACAAATCTTTTGAGTCGACATTATTAATCTTGTTACTCCCTCGAGATCATGCATCTGTATCATTCCCCTATGTACGTAGTCATATCTGCAAAAATATAGTCATAGAGTGCATGCAAATATGTGTGTGCTCATATTTGTGAGAGTCGCAAAACGATCTCATATCCATATCACAAAAATATAATATTTCTCCCCCTTTTTCTCAAAAGTTGACGAAGGAACAAGTAATCGAAGAAGCACGAAGGATATAGAAAAAAAAAAAAAGGAGCAAAGATCATAAGGGTTAAGGAGCAAAGAAAATAAAACATAGCATATTGTCATATCCAGGTGTATGTCAGCAAAAGTAAAAATATATCAAGATATTACAAACCAAAAGTTTAAGAAAATTAGTCAGAACTATAGGAGGATGGTGCCAGCATGTTAGGGTCATTAAACCTCAAACTCCTATTGAAACAATGAAAGTACTTTTCCATGTACTTCATCTATTGTTTCTAAGAAACATGTAGGTCATCCACCTTCTTCTCTAAATTATCCAACCTCTCTAAGAACTAAGAGGGCTGAAAGTCAGAGTCATTGGTATCATCAGATTCTTCCAGATCTGCAAAGATATCATCCATATTGACATCTTCTTCAGGAACACCTTCCTGATCTCCTCGCTGCTCAGGCCTTACTTCAAGTTGCATCATGTTGAGATTAGCATTACGAAATGGGAGCCGAGACTCCAGTGCTTCAATTGCAGGGATTTGAACATTATAGCACAATGCAATGCAAGTCATGAGATATGCAAAAGGAACAAAGTCATGATGAAGTTAAAGACGATAATCGATATTCTGATAAGTGATCAAAGATGGAAGATAGATACGGATACTAGAAACGACTAAATGAAGGACACATCATATGGGGAGTAAGGTCTATTTTATTCCCATAACACAGTAATTGGGAAGAATATTATAGGTGGGGAGCAAGTTATGGTTATGCTAGGTTGCATTAAAACCGCATAACTCCCTAGTGAGAGATTCTCTTTTCGTTTCGTACATATCTTCAAAGATCGGTGGAATAGAGATTCCCTCTTCCGCCATATCAATACCTAAGATTGATGATATGATGGAGGGGTTAATAGTAACTGTGTCTTCCACAAACTAAATAGAAAATGTTAATTGTTCTACAGACGCAGTATTTATAGATGCATACAACCCTCTTGTGATAGACCAATATGTCGCACCAAGCCACTCAAAAATCTTATTCCATCCTCCTGCAAACAGAATTTCTACAAGACTAAATCGGGTACGAAAATCCCACACATTTTCTGGATCATTTTCAGGTAAATGGATAGAGAGCACAACCCGATTAGCGGATTGAGAGGAAGAACCAGTTTGAGGGCCTCGCACAGTACGCTTAGAGTGAGATGTCATGATAGGAAATGACTAGATTTTGCAAAAGAAATACCAACAAATGGAAGGAAAAGATCTAGATCAGATTTCTATAAAAAATCCAACAAAATAGGATTCTAAATTCAAGAAAGATGATGAAATATACAATAATGCATAATAAGGAACTTAAATCTAAAAGAAAACTAAAAAATAATCACTTACAAGGACACTAGAATGATGGGTTGGCCAAAGGAATCCATGGGTTGATTGAAGAAGATGAGAACGAAATGAGGGTTTTGAAAAAAAAAATGCCCAATAAAACCCATTTGGGCATGGTTCAGCTAACCCGAGCATGTCCTCGGCTGGCCGAACCAGGCGGTCAACTCAGGGTTGGCCAAGAAAAAATTTATTTTAAAAAAGACATGAATAAGCATTATTTTATTAAAGCAAAAATGTAAAACAACAAATTGCAATATAGAATAATTAAGAAATACTGCATAAACCAATATCATTTTTCAAATTCAAAAATCTGACACTATCAAGAGATTTTATCAAAATATCTGCAAGCTGTTTTTCAGTATTAATATATTCAAGTATAACACACTTGCTTTCAACAAATTCTCTGATATAGTGATATCGAATATCAATGTGCTTAGTGCGAGAATGTTGAATAGGATTTTTGGATATATTTATTGCATTGATATTATCATAACATGAATGCATTGTTTCTTGATCAATACCATGGTCTGCTAACATCCTTTTCATCCACATTAATTGCATGCATGCATTTCCATCTGTGATATATTCAGAGAAGTGGATGATGATACTAAGTTTTGCTTCTTGCTCATCCAAAAGATAAGACAATTTTAGATTTAAAAAACATCCACCACTTGTGGATTTTATATCATCCACATTACTTGCCCAATCAGCATTAGTAAAACTAGCAATTTGTAAAGACGTATCATGAGATACCATAAATCCAAATTAACAGTACTGGCAACATATCTAATTATTCTTTTTACTGTAGCCAGATGAGATTCTTTAGGGTTAGATTGATATCTGGCACATACGCCTACATTGAAAGAGATTTCAGGCCTACTAGCTATTAAATATAAGAGACTACCAATCATATTACGGTAAAGATGAGGATCAATGCTTTTACCTGTGTTATCTTTAGATAATTCGAGTATTGTAGCCATGGGAGTAGCAAAGTTATTAACTAAGTTTATCGCATACTTGGTTTTAGATATGAAAATTCCATCTTCAAGTTGTTTCACTTGAGTCCAAGAAAATAGTTCAGTTCTCCCACCATGCTCATCTCAAATTCTAATTTCATAGATTCTGCAAACTTAGAAGAAAGATTAGCATTCGTTGATCCATAAATAATATCATCTACATATATTTGAACAATCAATAGCTCTTCATTAATTCTTTTGATGAATAGAGTTTTATCAACACTACCCATTTAAAAAATTTGACTGAGAAGAAATTTTGTTAATTTTTCATACCAGGCTCTAGGAGCTTGTTTTAATAAATACAGGGCCTTTTAAAGATGGTATACATTGTTAGGAAGTTTAGAATCTTCGAAACCTTTAGGTTGTTCTACATAAACTTCTTCATTTAGATCACCATTTAAGAAAGCACTTTTAACATCCATTTGATGAATTTTAAAGTTTTTATGACATGCAATGGAGACAAATAGTTTGATGGATTCGAGACGAGCGACTGGAGTAAAAGTTTCATCATAGTCGACTCCTTCAATTTGGGTGTACCCTTGTATAACTAATCTCGCTTTGTTTCTTAAGATATTCCCAAATTCATCAGATTTATTTTTAAATATCCATTTAGTTCCAATCACATGTTTGTCAGATGGTCTAGGAACTAAATACTAAACATCATTCCTGACAAATTGATTTAATTCATCTTGCATAACTAAAATCCAATTTTCATCAACTAAGGCTTCATTTACATTTGACGGTTTTATCTAGGAAGTGAAGCATACATGATTACAAATGTTTTCAACTTGTCTTCTGGTTTGAACACTAGTGTGAGGGTTACCAAGAATTTAATTAATCGGATTGTCTTTGACTAATCCATTCCCAGTTGTATCTGATTTTGATGAAGGTTCTGATTGATTATATATAATACCCTCATCATCGTGTTTATCAGTTGAAGCGATTGTTTGATCATCAATTACAATATTTATAGATTCTTGTATCACTCTGGTCCTTTTATTTATGACACGATATGCTCTATTGTTCAAAGCATACCCTAGAAAATACCTTCATCACTTTTTACTTCAATATTTCTCAAATGTTACCTATCTCGTAAAATGAAAGATCTTCTTCTGAAAGTACGAAAATATTCTACTGATGGTTTTTTGTTTGACCAGAGTTCGTAAGCCGTTTTAGTTAAACCTACTCTTAAGTATACTCAATTAATAATATAACAAGCAGTGTTGACAGCTTTAGCCCATAAATTTTTTGCTAATTTTTTACTATTAAGCATAACAGTCCTCATTTCTTGTAGAACTCTGTTTTTCCTTTCAGCTATACCATTGTGTTGAGGAGTTTTAGGGGCAGAAAATTCATGTAATATTACATGGTCATCACAAAACTTCTCAAAATTGCTGTTTTGAAACTCTGTTCCATGATCACTTCTTATCTTTTTCACAAGCAGTTCTTTTTCTATCTGGATGCATTTAAATAACTTTTTGACTTCATCAAAAGCATCTGACTTTTCTCTTAAGAAGGTTACTCATGAATATCTAGTGTAGTCATTAAATACAACTAAAAAGTATTTTTTAACTCCTCTACTCTCTGTTTGGGTTGGTCCAACAAGGTTCATATAGAGTAATTCGATAGGTATAAATGTGGCTAAGGAGTTCACCTTTTTATGACTACTCCTGATTTGTTTGCCTATTTAACAGGCACCACATACTTTCTTTTCCAATTTTTTTTATTATTTTTTTAAAAAACTTGGGTAAGCCTCGGAGATGATCTCTTTTGCTAAGTTTGTATAGATCTCTAAAGTTCACATGTCCAAGACGTTGATGCCATAATTCAGTTTCGTCTGTTTGAACCATATAATAAGAGTAACTTGTGGAACATGATTCATCAATGATATAACAATTTTCAGAGGTTCTTCGACTATTTAATATTATATTACCTTGATTATTAAGTATTTCACATCCATGATCAGAAAAATTTAACAGTATGATTATTATCACATATTTGAGATATGCTTAGCAGATTGTGTTTCAAACCTTCAACATATAAAACATCTTTAAAAATAGGAAGATTGAGAAGTTTTACATTACCTCTTCCGCTGATTTTGTAATTGCTTCCATCACCAAATGTTACTGAGCCTCCATCAATGTGATTGATGTTTGAAAGTATCGCCTTATCACCTATTATATGTTTAGAGCATCCACTGTCTAGGTACCATCTTGAATGGCTACTAGCTTTGAAAGTTGTGTGGATAACAAGACACTTATTTTTTGGAACCCATTTCAATATGGTTTTGGGTTTAGGAGGATCTCTGATCATATGATTTGTTTGAGAGTAAGATTTATCTTTGTTTTTATTTACTCTATTAGTTTTAGAGTTGGATTTCAGAAGTTCCTTAAGTAAGTCCACTATTTTGTCTGCTAGAGATGAAATATAATTTTTTCTTTGATAATTGGACTTAGTTTTTGGATAAAAAGATTTTTTATAAGGTTTTTTAATCTTCTTAGTGGTTTCTTCTTTAGATTTTGAAGATTCACCTTTAACAAATATAGGAGCATTATTTTTAGATTTTTCTGAACGACTCTTGATATAACCCAAGCCAGATTTTTTGTTACTTCGACAAGATGCAGTTAATAGCTTTTCTAGTCTCGGGGCACCATGGGTATATATCCAAGTCTCTTTAGAATTTTTTTAGAGAAGTAATTTCTAATAGTAAATTTTTATTTTCAGTTTTGAGATCTTCAATTTCAGAAATTTTTTAGATTAAGTTAAAGTTTGGTTTTCTCAAAACAATCAGAAAAATGTGATTTTTCCAAAACAGATTTTTCAAGTTCTAATTTCAAATCTGCAAATTTATCCTTTTGAATTTTTAATTTTGTTACAATCTTACAACTTTCTTTATATAAGGCATCATAAGCTACTTAAAGATCATCTTCTTTTTTAACATCACTTCCAGGAATTTCACAATCAGATGTTTCATCTTCATTTGAAGAAGTAAGTCTATCTAGGGTCATAAACGCCTTTTGATCAATTTCAGCTTCATGATCTGATTCATCAGTTTTTTAATCAGATTCAGATTCAGACGATTCATCCCATGTGGTGATCATGCCTCTTCTTTTAGGTTTATCCTTCTTAGGACATCTCGTAGCTAGATGCCCATATTCAGAATAGTTGAAACATTGAGAGTCTTTAGATTTAGATTTCCAATTTCCTTTTCTTTAGTCAATTGGTTTTTGAAAATCGGATCTATTTTTATTTTTAAGAATCTTATAAAACTGTTTAACACGAATAGCCATGTCATCCTCATTTTCTTCAATATCTGAATCTTTTGATTTGGATTTTGAGGATTTTAGGGCTATGGATTTACTTTTGGGAATTTTTAAATTCAACTCATAGGTTTGTAGAGATCTCACTAATTCCTCTACCTTCATTGTATCAGTGTCCCTCAATCCTTGTATAACAGTGAGTTTAGAATTAAACCTGTTAGGAAGCGATCTCAGGATTTTTGCACACACTTTGCTTTCAAGGACTTTCTCTCCAAGACCCCACATGGAATTAGCAATGTCATTTAGTTTAGTGAAGAAATCCATCAATGATTCGTTTTCTTCCATATGGATTTCTTCAAACCTTATTGTAACGATTTGAATCTTAGATTTGTTGACAATGTTATTTCCTTCGTGTGTCATTTCAAGTATATCCCAAGCTTGTTTTGTTGTATCACATGAGATGATTCTTTTGAACTCGTCTAGTGATAGAGCACAAGTGATAGCATTAAGTGCTTTTCCATTATCACTACTTTCACTTTTCTGACCTAGATTATAAACTTGTACTTTCATGGACTTGGTTCCATCTTCACCCACTACTTCCAACATTGGAGGGACCCATTAGGTCATGGTACCTTGTCACACACTTTCATTAATAGAATTGAGGAAGATCCTCATTCTAGCTTTCCAGTAGGAATAGTTCGAGCCATCAAAGGGAGGTGGCCTGGAAATGGATAGACTATCAAAATTTGACATTCCAGTATCTCTGGATCTAGCTCTAGGAAGTTAATCTTAAAAAGAGCAACCTCGTTCTGATACCACTTGAAAGGACGAGCTATAGATGTCCTATATGGGGGGTGAATAAGACAATGCCAAATAATTCGATACAATTTGGAATAATGAATCAATTAAATACAATATTACAAAGTATTGAATCCTTGATACCAAATAGTTCGTAGGACAACCTTACACCTAAAAGATTTAGGTAAGACAACCTTATTTCATGACGTCTTTGAAATCAAAATATCAAACTCTTGCAATGAATAAATAAATCACAATATAACAAATAATAAAATCCAATCACCACAATGCACAAAAGAGTTATAGTGGTTCGGTGCCTCAATGCAACCTACTCCCCTCCCAAAATTACTACCCTCACAGTTTTGGCTTTCACTATTTCAAGGTTTTCTAGGGTCACCTTAACAACCTTATACAGTTATTACGATTTTTACAGGCTATCACAATCAAATCCACTTTGTGATTTTACGAGGTCACCATAAACAAATCCACTGAGATTTCCGGGCTATCTCAGAAAAATCCAAACTTAAGTAATTTAAAACAAACAGTACTTATCTTCGATTTGGCGAGTAGAAGTCGTAGTTGTAGCTTGAGTGCAGTGATCTTCTTCTTGAGATATTGATGAAGCCAATGTATGAGTTCAACCCAAAAAGATGCAAAGGGATCTAATAGATTTTCAATTAAATGAATGAAACCCTATTGTTGTAGATTCGATTCTTTTTCTTCTCAAAGTAGAGTATGGATTACTCTTATCAAAACGATTTAATCTAACTTTGAAAAGGAGAATAGAAAAAGCTAATAATAAAACATGAATTACAACACAAATAGCATAAGGAGGCTTGAAGGATCTTTCTCTACAACACAATAAAAAACTATGAAATTTGGTAATTTAGAATGCAAGAGACAGCCTCTATATTGTTTCGAACAAGAAACAAATGCATTTGATTTGGGGATTTCATTCACTTAATGATAAATAAAAGAAGATAAAGAAGACAGTCACATTATTATTTTATTCCGAGTTCTTTTACATCCTTTTCTCCTTTGATTCCAAAACAGAATATTCATGACTTGTAATGGAAAACAAATAAAGACATCGTGCACTAAGACAATATGTGCTGGAAGCGTTGTATATTGCAAACTGTTATGTACTGAACACTGTTGTGCACTAAGTATTATCATGCATTTGGGCTACTGTGCGCTTAGCAACAGTGTTGTGCGCCCGCCTTGTGCGCTCGGCAGCAGCGTTGTGCGCTCGCCTTGCTGTGCTCTCAGCCTGGTGCGCTCTGCAGTGTTGTGTCTGTCAGTATTGTGTGCTCACTTTTGTTGTGTGCCAATAGTGTTGTGCACAAACAGTGTTGTGCGCCACACAACACCTGTCTCGCACAATGGATGCGGACTCTACCTCTCTCGTCAGGATCTCCCTCTGCTTCTTGATTGGTTGCTAATGACCTCCTACTAAGGGGTCAGGGGGTATTTATACCCCTTTCACACGTGTCAACATGCCACGTCGACATTGCGTGGTATCCCTTGTGCGCCAATTCCTCTCTGTGCGGACTCCTTTGTGCAGACTCTTTCGTGTGGAATCTTTGTGCGGACATTCAACGCACAATGCTCCACTGCACACAATGATCATCAGCACACAATGATCAATGCTCCACTGTGCATAATGACTTCTTACTATCAATTTCTTTTTTTATGCCTCAACAGATGCCCCCTTGATCCTGCATTTTTTATTTTTATATCTACAAAATAAACAATGTAGGATCAATATAAAAATTCATTCTAACTATATTTTTTTGCTTTTCTTTCCTCTGGTGTGCACATCATTAAACCCTTTGGTGCATAGTAATTTTCTTTGTTGTGCGCTTACTGAACTGCGAACAACATGTTCCGCAGAACGTTTTCCACACAATGTTTACCACACAACGGGCCAAATCTCACCTATAAATACAGGACTTCTACTCTTTTCCCTCACTTCGTTTTTCGACTGCTGTACACTGTTTCCGTGTTAAGTTATTCTTTACACCACCACTGTTGTGTGACAACAGTGTTGTGCACCGCACAACACCTATTCCGTACAACAGGACTTTGCGCACAACACTTCTCTATGCTCAACTAGTTTTTATTGTAAGGATAGGTAGTGCACAATGACATTACGCACAATGAACTAGCGCACAATCATTTTAGCACACAATGTCTTGTGCACAACATCTGCGCACACCATCTAGCGTACAATGTTCTATGCACACTGTCTTATGCTTAAATGTAGAGTTGGACTCCAAATTTATTTGACCCCTCCTTTTTAGTAAACTTTTATACTTCCCCTTTTCACTTAATGAACTTCTCTTCCTGATTTTAATTTGTTCACTGACTCCTGTATAGATATCCGATGGCTAGCTCAAAAAGACCTTTCGCCTCCCCAAATACTGTTGGGCCTTCTGACTTACAATCAACCGAGATGCGTAGTTAGAAAAGACCCCGATCTGCTGAAAACTACACTTCCTTCTTCAAAGAGCCGACTCCTGTCATTATTAACTTTGCTGATTGTATCCAATGCCTATTTGAACATATCTGCATGGCCGTACTAATGAAGGAGATAGAGGGACCCCCTACTTCAGGACAAGAGTCTGATTGGGATTATTGTTGAAATGCACAACCAATTTCGCACAGATGACACTCGTCCTTCTGTTGCTGAGGCTTCTCCTACTCCAACAATTTCGAAGCAGACAAGAGAAAAGTGTAAAGATGAAGCTTTCCAAGAAAAGATTTGAGAACACAATCGGAGGCGTTTTCAGAATGCCTGGGATTCAATCAAGTTAAATGCCGAGACAATTAAATTTCATAACCCTTATAAAGACGAGACTATTGCTCTCCCTTTCCAACTTCAGCGCCACTGGTCTATACTTCAAAGTGAACCGACCGACTACATGACACAAAGCAGGCTCTTGTATGTGTCGAATTGGGTGATCAAAGAGCCGCAAATCCTTGAAGGTTACCTCGCAGAGAAAGGCTTAACTAAAAAAACTGGACAAATTAGATATATGTGCTTCCTCACACCATGTTATAATCCTCATTCCTT
Organism: Magnolia officinalis; assembly: GCA_021015155.1. Classification (NCBI taxonomy): domain Eukaryota; kingdom Viridiplantae; phylum Streptophyta; class Magnoliopsida; order Magnoliales; family Magnoliaceae; genus Magnolia; species Magnolia officinalis. Next base: position 46,329,725 of record JAJHSJ010000005.1, on the reverse strand, counting down.
ATACTTCACTCATTTTTTTCGAAACGATTCAACAGCACTTTCGTCATCGTGACTCCTTATGGGGTAAGGAAGAATTTAGGACACGGGGTCTTTGGACTAATCATCCATATTACAGCGCATGGGCCATAGTGATCTTGAAGAAGTATGAAGACGTCCTTATTGCAGCAAAGATTTATCATGCTATAGAAGCCACTTCAAAGTTCTTCCAAAAGGACACAATGATTTATAAGGGCTTTCTAAAGTACTGGTCTTCCACTACAAATTTTTTCCATCTTCCGTTCGGAGAAGTAAGCATCACCTTGTGGGATCTATACAAGATGGTTGGCCTGTCTATCTTCGGATCTTTCCTCAATGAATACGTTCCTTTAAATGAGGAATTTGCTTATGTTTCTCCCAACAGAACACCTAAGATTACAACATCAACAATCGCATTTTTTCCACGAAATGTCTTACTTTGCTGACGTCCATAAGATATCCCCTCTTCAGTGGCTTGCACATTTTTCCCGATACTTAGTGTAAGTGTTTTAACATTTTTCTTACCTTTCAGTCAATACTTGCCCATGATATAAATTACTCACTCCCTCCCTTTTCAGGTTTCTTGGCAGCCATTGTCCCGAACTAGAAGCTAATTGCAAAAAGATAAGGAGCCCGACCGAATTCACCACTGAAACTGAATTAGCCGCTTTCTTAGCTTATTGGTTGAGTTTAGTCGTGCTTCCTAGCTCAGACTCTATTCGGCCAACTTTATTTGTGGCAGCGAGCGCGATTGCAGAAGGTAGAAAAAGATATTCTCTAGCCCCTCTCGTCTTATGCTTGTTATACAGAGCTTTCGGTCATACTGCGGCGCACTACTCTAGCCCGACACTAGGAGTTACATCTTCTTTTACTCCTTGTCATTATTTCTCTGGATGGCTTGAAATTTATTTCCCCTTGACTTACAATGACCTAGAGAAGGCTTATGTATATCCCGATCATCTGCCCCTGTGGCATTTCTTGAAGCGAAATATGATAAAGAAGGGGTATGAATGGATAATGGATAAAATTGACAACATGGAATCTATTGACTTCTTCCCTTTTTATCTGGATTACCAAGCTGAAGACAGAGATGTTGAGGATAACAATGACTTGGAACCTATTGAGAGAACCTTCTTTCTTTGTATTCGTTCTTGCAGTCTTCCCTTGCGCGGAGTAGAGTTCTGGCGAGAACCATACTATCCGAGTCGATTTGCCAGACAATTTGGATATGATCAAGCTATGCCCCAAGCAAGTGAGGAGGACACATGGACAATGAGGAGCTATGGAGTCGGCCCTTACAATTGGGCCTTAATATGGAAGCAGCTCTTAACAAGAAATTTTGGCTCTCAATTTCTTCTTCTAGGGTACAATCATCGAGTGACGGCTTCATATTCCTGGATACGGTGGTGGGCGCATCATTACTACTTGGTGCGTAATTATTTTCCACTGGATCGACCTATCTGGGTTCCTTCTCCACGCTTGAGGAATTATAGGCCCGAACAAGGGATTGAATATTTTTACAAGAAGGATCAGGCTGTCATTCCGGGATAGCTTCATCGTAAAATTTCTGTAGAAGAGCCAATTAGCGAAATAAAGCCTCCAAATACTCTGGAAGGATGGATTGATTTTGGTTCTCCTTTGGATTTGATAAAACGGGGAGAAAGATCGGCCACTCCTCCCAATGAATTTGAAACTGCAGGCGGTATCCTGCCTTCTCCTACTCCCGAAGGAGGAGATCAGCCTACTCACCCTACTCCAGTCATTCCTCCTACTACAGAGCCCACCACTTCTATAATTTCTCCTACTATTGAACATACAACTACTGCAATCATCCCAGTCATGGATCTTATAGAAACCACAGCAAATCACGCTACAGTCATAACTTCTCCAGACGCGCCTCGGATTATTATTACTACATCTCATATGACTCGTTTACGTGCTAAATCATTGTTCCCTGATGTTTTGGCACAACAGATCCCTTCTCTTATTCAAAGTGCACGTCTTCGCCCCATGAAGACTACTTATAAGGGAAAACAAACCATATCGGAGGAAGACAACTGTAACACCCTGGTTCCCGGAACCCGAGTACATTACTTGTTTTCCAAAAACCCGAGCGTTAACCTCTGAAAACACCTAAATTCCACGTACATTTTTTTTCCATTTATCAGAGTTAATAATATAGTGGGGTGGAAATAAATCAGATATTAGAGTGAGTCCAAATATACATAACCAATGTTTTAAGTGGTTACCCAAAAACTTATACAAACTAATGTCTTAACTTTTACAAATGTGACAATATAAATTAAATATAAATGAAATTAGGAATAAGGATTTGTAAGATCATCTGGCTCCTCCCATCCCATATGGATGCCAGCATGCGCATCATCTGCGTCTCCTGCACACTAAGTATGGTTTGAGAGCGTCAATGGCTATCCAGTGAGGTATAACCCCCAAGATTTATCACAGCATCAAGATAATTAAGAATAGTTATCAGATACAGTATATAACAAATATTATACAATGATTATCATGGAAATCGGGTGAGGTTCAATAAATACACGTTCATTAAATAAATCATACAAAATAATCTTGTTTAAATGCATGGATGTATGCACATGCTCACAGACCTGGGGATGGACATCCAGCTGGTAAAAAGTCGCCCAAGGAAACTAGTACCCGGAAAAGACCATGATATATAGATCGCCCAAGGAGGATTAGTCACTCGTAAAAATACGCAAAGGTACGCCTAAGGAGAACTAACCACCCGGACAAGACCATAATAATATATAGATCGCCCAAGGAGAGTTAGTCACCCGAAAAATATTCAAAGGTACGCCCAAGGAAAACTAACCACCAGGAAAAGACCGTAATAATACATAGATCGCCCAAAGAGGATTACTCGCCCGAAAAAATATGTAAAGGTACGCCCAAGGAGAACTAACCACCCGGAAAAGACCGTAATAATTCATATATCGCCCAAGGAGGATTAGCCTCCTGGAAAAATACGTAAAGGTACGCCCAATGAGAACTAACCACCCGAAAAAGACAGTAATAATACATAGATCGCCTAAGGAGGATTAGTCACCCGGAAAAATATGCAAAGGTACGCCCAAAGAGAACTAGCCACCTGGAAAAGACCATAATAATACATAGATCGCCCAAGGAGGATTAGTCTCCCAAAAAAATACGCAAAGGTACGCCCAAGGAGAACTAACCACCCGGAAAAGGCCGTAATAATACATAAATCGCCCAAGGAGGATTAGTCTCTCGGAAAAATACGCAAAGGTACGCCCAAGGAGAACCAACCACCCGGAAAAGACCGTAATAGTACATAGATCACCCAAGGAGAATTAGTCGCCCGAAAAAATATGCAAAGATACGCCCAAGGAGAACTAACCACCCGAAAAAGACCGTAATATATACCATAAAAATGCATGATTAGCCCAATCATTATTATTCCAAATTCAAACAATTAATTTAGAGGAGCTCAAAGGTCACTATGGGGGGTTGGTCACCCAGCATAGGCCAACAGCTTAGGCATAGTGTCTTATTCCACCATCCCTGGCTCATGAGGCTAACAATTAGGATGTTTAGAAGTAACCTACACAACTAGTGGCTAATTATAGTTCTACAAGTGGAACTTATCAATGCAAGGTTGTACAGAGCCAAACAATTAAAACCACATGAGGAAATTGTTCCTTAAAAGCCGCAAGGGCTAAATATTCCATTTAATAGTGTGATAAGAAGGGATTATTCCCCCAAAAGCCACATAGGTACAAACGGTCTACAAGAAGAGAAGTCCACATTGTAAATTTATTTAATCCATAATACAAGTGGCCACTAGTTCGAGAGTTTTCTAAAAACACCATCAAACAAGCACAAGTTGCAAAACAAGCCACATATAATGTTATTAGCACTCACACATATAAAGTACACATCTTAAATCAGAATGAAGATACTAGATTTCCATAGCATGTTAAGTTACGTGAATTTAAATCTAAACATGTTGGATTTGTAAAAGATTACTCAAATGAAATTAACATTCATAATTATTTCCACATGGCACTACATTAAGGAATCAATAAACTCAATGAACTAAACTAACTATCATGACGTAGAAAAGCTTGAAGGGTGATCCTCACCTTAGAGTGTGGATCCTCTTCAAATCAAATGAGGTTTAGAAGCTGTGAATGGCTCTTAAAATCAATTATAATCCCTAAGTCATGAATATCATCTGGTTATGTTAGATCATCCCACAATTAGAATTAAAATTAAGTTGGAATTAAGACCTAACTCTATCTAAAACCTAAACTTGTATTAGATATTAATATAACATGAAAGTCTCCACATAGAAATGATTATAAGCCTACCTCTCGAGTCGAAATGAAATGGATTCTACCCGACTCGGTTCGACTCGATACAGTGTAATGTGACTCGAAAATGGATATTTAGGAATTCTACATGTTTCAATATCTCAACACCGACTAGGGTCCCAAGTTGGCTGGGCCCAAACTTAATTTAAATTCCACTATGACTCACCGAGTCAACTTAGCAAGACATTAAATTAACTAGTAAATATTATGAAACTTGTATAAATGGAAACATAAAAGAGGCATTTACCTAATGCAATGCTGCTAACCCAACCAAACTCAACCCGCAACTAGTCTGGCTCAACCCTGAAATGAGTGGGTCGACTCACTGAACCGACACGACCCCAACTCTCTTCTCCTTACTCACTCCTCTTCATTTTTTCTTCTTCCTCATCTTTCTTCCCTTCTTCTCTTTTCTCTGGCCTTCTACAAGGTCTGAATTCAAGTCAGACTCGGACTTAGCCAGCCCGACTCATTGTTGAAACGGTGGGTCGACTCACTGAGTCAACTCAGCTTGACTCACTCTCCCTGTCTATTTCTTTTTTTCTTTTCTTTCCTCTCCTCTCTTTTTCCTCTCATCTTCTTCTCTCTTTCCTTCTTCTTCTTTCCTCTTGTTCGGAGGCTCAAGAGGGCCCAAATGAACCCAACTCGAACAGACAGCTTGACTGAGTCGGGCTGTTGTGGTAGCCCCCGACTTCAACCCGAGCTCGAATGGAATCGCGACACCATCCCCACTCTCACCCTCTCTCGAACTCTCTCTACTCTCTCACTCTCTCTTCTTCTCTACCTTCTGTTTCTTCCTTTTTCTTGCTCTGCTAGGAAAACTGGAAGCAGCGCTGGACTCGGTCCAAGCTCGCAGCCACACGAACTGCACCTATCCACTCTCGTTCTACCTTCTTCTTCTGTTGTGGAGGTCCAGCAATCGGAGATGCACAGACTTAGCCCGACACACAGCAAACCAGACCGAGTTGGCTCAGCTGAGTGCGACAAAAGGAATGACGCACTCCCTCTCTCTTTCTCTTTCAGTCTCTTTCTTTCCTTTCCTTGAAAAATGCCCTAATAACCGGCTATTTATAGCCTTGAGAAAAGTCTAGAAGGATCGGCTCTTAATCAGCTAATTAGTTATGACTTCGTCCACTAATCTCAATTAACAAAGAGAGATTTTTTATTATTTCTTAGAAGTTGTTTGCACGGCTGAGATCCAGCCATTAAAATGATCATTTGAGGCTATGAGCCACCAGATGGGCGACTCAGATCAGGGAATGGGGTCCATTTAACGAAGATGGTTTTTGCTATCGGTTGGAAAAGAAAGTGTGACCGATCATGGTGATTTTCATCCTAGGGCCCCACCTGACGATCCACATCATTTGGATCGTTTGGATAAGTCCATTTATTATTGTGGGACCACCTTTTGGGTGAATAACAACGAAACCTCGATGGGTTCCGAGTTCTTCAGCTGCAGCAGGATTTCTCACAACAAGGGGAGTTTCTCGGGAGATCTCTTCGTTCCACGAGATGGGGTGTTGCTTGCCCTAAAATAAACACTCCAGATGCGTTCGGAGTGCCTTCTAGAAATGTCCCAGTGGTTGGGATTGTTCTTTCCATTAACAGAAGGACTTATTCCGCCTTTTCTTTTAGGTAAAGAAAAGAACTCAAAAAGGAAACGAACGGAAGGTTGGGATTACCCAGAACGGAAGGTTGAGATGGAAAAGTAGGGTTGATTCTTGCATGCGGTTAGCCAGCCTGGCAGGGTGACGCACGGAGCTGGTGCTTATTTTTGAAACAGAACCGCACGCACACTGTCAACTTGCACCACAATTAGTGTGCATGCTTATGTATTCCAACATGTGGAATCAACTAGGGTTTTGTCGTGGACATGCCCTAAACATAATGGTCGGTTCGGATCGTTGTTTCGATTTGTGGTGGTGGGCCACTATCGAACCCAAACGGACGTTGTCTGTTCGTTTGCTTACGGCGGGAAAATTTTCAAAAGAAAGGAATTTTCCTTCCTGGCTCGAGTCAAAAAGCACTTGACCGTAGTGATGGTCTCGTGCACCGCAAGTGGACGCCCTACTCATGTACACCAGGTATGAAGGTGGGGTCCACGGTGATATTTTGTTGAATCTACACCGTCAATTCCAGTCCACAGCTCCTAATAGGTCTTCAGACCGGTTTTTTAGTAGATCTGACTGTCAGATGGGCCATAAATTTAGGTTCCGACCCCTAATTGCCGAGTTTCATTCATCCGCTGGTCGGATTGCATTTAAATCGACCATTCACGGCTATGATGGTCCTAGGGATTCTAACGACTATTTGGATGAGTCTTTAGCAGTTGGGTTCAAAACTAGATGGTTGTCATTTTCACTATCAGTGGGCGTAAGTTCTATTATTAGGTCATGGTTTAGGGTTGGGTATGAGTTGTTACAATAATTCAAAAGTGGGGTCCAAGTTTATGTTTTGTGGAATCCACCCTGATCATTAGTTTGGCGAGATCATGTTAGGCTAGGGGCCAGAATATGGGGTGGATCTGAGGTTTTGTGTGACCACACCATTAATCAACGTGGGGCTTAGGTTCACGGTTGAACCAAGCCATTACAGGAAATTAGTTACGTGCGGAAATCACATAACTTCTTCATTTTTGCAAACGGCTGGGCGAGGTCCAACGTGATGTTTGGTGAACAATCCGCTCTGTTCACCGACTTCAGCTCACTATGTGGACCCCCGGGCCCAAGTTTTAAGTAGATTTGAGCTATGGGTGGGCCACACGTTGCAAGAATGTAAAGGGGAAAAATGTTGCAACAGTGCTGGGCATATGAGTTTGAATCATATAATTACAATTATGCCCCTCTCCCTTATTATAACTTTTGTCGTTCGCATCTCCTAGCTTCAACGTGCAAATAGGATGAAATTTCACCAACATTTGTTGTCTTCTGTGCTCTTTCAAATGCCTAAGTTTGGGCCTTGATCACTTACGAACAACAAAGATGCCACTTCAATGGACCATACCACTCCGAGTTTTAATGTGACGTTTATATACGTTTAGTTGCAGTATTATCCGATAATTTGGACTTATGTTCCAATATCTTCCAACTGAGTGGTTTATTCTGATGTTTGGATGGTCAGTTTGGCGGATCCCAATACGATGGATGGCTAGATGACATGCTAAAAATAGGAGAACTTGATGGTTAGCACTCTGATCATGTATGTAGGTGGATGTACGGTCAGTTTTGTAAATAGATGAACACAAGATGAGTTTCTAGATTGATTAGGGGTAGGACATGTATACCATTAGATTTGAGTGGCTTGTTCACATGTATAAATTCCTCTTATTTCAGTTCTAACGGTGGTTTAAGCATATTCATATGTGGTAAACAAGATGAACGGATCAGAATCTTGATCTGATTAGTGTGCGGACGAATGTATAGGCCAAGTAGCTATTTTACTATGATCTAAGGGCTGAAATTCGAGGTGTACGGTTAATTTCTGATAATTAGGCATGATATAAAATTTCACATGAAACGGGCTGTGGGAACCATGTGATCTAGCGTTCAGGGGTCTAGGTTAGTAGCAATTTCGTAATTACTGCCGATCTACGAGTTTTGGGAAATTTAATGGCTCCACATAGTTATATACATGTTTCTAAGCAATTCTTACAAATGAACGTATATCTAAATCATTACGGATAGGGAGTTATTCATCACGTCATCTAAGGGAAAGTACTTATATCAATTCACGTGATGGATGGGCTTGTCTTGTAATTCAATGATCAGATGGCTTGATTTATGAATGAAGATCATTCCCAACAGTTAAGTTAGTGTCAGGGCATGGATGTAAGGCTAAAATAATTGGATTGGTATCGTACACATGTGTAAGTCACGTTGAATCTTATGGTAACACTCGAGGACTTTCGATGCTCGCGTATCGAAAAGTTCGGGGTGTTACAGTATACCCCCCTTAAATAAAATTTCGTCCTCGAAATTTGTTTATTTGATCCATTTACACTAATCCTGTTATGTTCAATATCTCACTATATTCCTAGTGAGGTAGATGTATATGTTTAGGTGTGCGTATAATTGGTTGTATGGAAATCAGGACGTTACAATCTACCCTCCTTAAATAAAAATCTCGACCCCGGGATTTGGTAATTGGAGTAGAACACTTACTCCTTACTTGAATGTGGTTCCGATCATTATAAGTTTTAGGGAATACCTTGAAATTTTCGTTTCATCATACGAGCAACCTAGTCGACTAGACAACAATTGGAGATGTTTTTTTTTTTTTTCATTATTGTGGGTATTTGTTCTCCCACGATACATAGGTTTAGTTCCTAAGTTCAAACTACTATTCTGGTTGCTTATAAGGGAATCCAAGTTTTTGTTTCCAAGTCCAAATGACTCATCCTAAAATATGAAAGGAGCATAAGATTGTAGGTTTCTATGTTCTCAATTCCTTTTAATCCTAAGGGATCTCTATACTAGTTTGAGTGGCTAACCTAATAAATTTTTGATAGGGACCTAAGTTTGGGCCTCTACATTCTTGAAATTTCTCCAAAGTCTAAAGGAATTTACCTAGGTTCAAATCTCTAATTCCAACATATAAACTTAAGACATTAAAGGTTTGTATAAGTTTATTTCCCTAAGGCAAGGTTTGTCTAGACTCGCTCTGATACCAACTTGCAACACCCCGGTTCCCGGAACCCGAGTACATTACTCGTTTTCCAAAAACTCGAGCGTTAACCTCTGAAAACACCCAAATTCCACGTACATTTTATTTTATACCGTTTATCAGAGTTAATAATATAGCGGGATGGAAATAAATTAGATATTAGAGTGAGTCCAAATATACATAACCAATGTTTTATGTGGTTACCCAAAAACTTATACAAACCAATGTCTTAACTTTTACAAACGTGACAATACAAATTAAATACAAATGAAATTAGGAATAAGCAGTTGTAAGATCATCTAGCTCCTCCCATCCCATATGGAAGCCAACATGAGCGTCATCTACGTCTCCTGCACACTAAGTATGGTTTGATAACATCAATGGCTATCCAGCGAGGTATAACCCCCAAGATTTATCACAACATCAAGATAATTAAGCATAGTTATCAGATACAGTATATAACAAATATTATACAATGATTATCATGAAAATCAGGTGAGGTTCAATAAATACGCATTCATTAAATAAATCATACAAAATAATCTTGTTTAAATGCATGGATGTATGCACATGCTCACAGACCTGGGGACGCACATCCAGCTGGTAAAAAGTAGCCCAAGGAGAACTAGTCACCCGGAAAAGACTATGATATATAGATCGCCCAAGGAGGATTAGTCACCCGAAAAAATAAGCAAAGGTACACCCAAGAAAAACTAACTACCCGGACAAGACCATAATAATATATAGATCGCCCAAGGAGAGTTAGTCACCTGGAAAATACTCAAAGGTATGCCCAAGGAAAACTAACCACCCGGAAAAGACCGTAATAATACATAGATCGCCCAAGGAGGATTAGTCGCCCGAAAAAATATGTAAAGGTACGCCCAAGGAGAACTAACCACCCGGAAAAGACCGTAATAATACATATATCGCCCAAGGAGGATTAGTCTCCCAGAAAAATACGCAAAGGTACGCCCAAGGAGAACTAATCACCCGGAAAAGACCGTAATAATACATAGATCGCCCAAGGAGGATTAGTCTCCTGGAAAAATATGCAAAGGTACGCCCATAGAGATCTAACCACCCGGAAAAGACCGTAATAATACATAGATCGCCCAAAGAGGATTAGTCGTCCGGAAAAATATGCAAAGGTACGTCCAGGGAGAACTAACCACCCGGAAAAGATCGTAATAATACATAGATCGCCCAAGGAGGATTAGTCGCCCAGAAAAATACGTAAAGGTACGCCCAAGGAGAACTAATCACCTGGAAAAGACCGTAATAATACATAGATCGCCCAAGGAGGATTAGTCTCCTGGAAAAATACGCAAAGGTACGCCCATGGAGATCTAACCACCCGGAAAAGACCGTAATAATACATAGATCGCCCAAGGAGGATTAGTCGTCCGAAAAAATATGAAAAGGTACGTCCAAGGAGAACTAACCACCTGGAAAAGACCGTAATAATACATAAATTGCCCAAGGAGGATTAGTCTCCCGGAAAAATACGCAAAGGTAGGCCCAAGGAGAACTAACCACCCGAAAACGACCATAATAGTACATAGATCGCCTAAGGAGGATTAGTGGCTCGGAAAAATACGTAAAGGTACGTCAAAGGAGAAGTAACCACCCGGAAAAGACCGTAATATATGCCATGAAAATGCATGATTAGCCCAATCATTTTTATTCCAAATTCAAACAATCAATTTAGAGGAGCTCAAAGGTCACTATGGGGGATTGGTCAGCCAGCATAGGCCGACAGCTCAGGCATAGTGTCTCATTCCACCATCCCTGGCTCATGAGGCTAACAATTAGGATGTTTAAAAGTAACCTACACAACTAGTGACTAATTATAGTTCTACAAGTGGAACTTATTGTCGCAAGGTTGTACAGAGCCAAACAATTAAAACCACATGAGGAAATTGTTCCTTAAAAGCTGCAAGGGCCTAATATTCCATTTAATAGTGCGATAAGAAGGGATTATTCCCCCAAAAGCCACATAGGCACAAGCGGTCCACATGATGACAAGTCCACAATGTAAATTTATTTAATACAAGTGGCCACTAGTTCGAGAGTTTTCTTAAAACACCATCAAGCAAGCATAAGTGGCAAAACAAGCCACCTATAATGTTATTAGCACTCACACATATAAAGTACACATCTTAAATCAGAATGAAGATACTAGAGATCCATGACATGTTAAGTTACGTGTATTTAAATCTAAATATGTTGGATTTGTAAAAGATTACTCAAATGAAATTAACATTCATAATTATTTCCACATGGCACTACATTAAGGAATCAACAAACTGAATGAACTAAACTAACTATCATGACGTAGAAAAGCTTGAATGGTGATCCTCACCTTAGAGTGTGGATCCTCTTCAAAGCAAATGAGGTTTAAAAGCTACGAATGGCTCATGAAATCAATTCCAATCCCTAATTCATGAATATCATCTGATTATCTTAGATTATCCACAATTAGAATTAAAATTAAGTTGGAATTAAGACCTAACTCTATCTAAAACCTAAACTTGTATTAGATATTAATATAACATGAAAGTCTCCACATAGAAATGATTATAAGCCTACCTCTCGAGTTGAAATGAATTGGATTCTACCCAACTCGGTTCGACTCGATACAGTGTAATGTGACTCGAAAATGGATATTTAGGAATTCTACTTGTTTCAATATGAGTTCAACACCGACTAGGGTCCCATGTTGGCTCAACCCTGAAACGAGTGGGTCGACTCACTGAGCCGACATGACCCCCAACTCTCTTCTCCTTACTCACTCCTTTTCATTTCTTCATCTTCATCATCTTTCTTCCCTTCTTCTCTTTTCTCTGGCCTTCTACAAGGTCTGAATTCAAGTCAGACTCGGACCTAGCCATCCCGACTCGTCATTGAAACAGTGGGTCGACTCACTGAGTCAACTCAGCTTAACTCACTCTCCCTCTCTATTTCTTTTTTTCTTTTCTTTCTTCTCCTCTCTTTTTCCTCTCATCTTCTTCTCTCTTTCCTTCTTCTTCTTTCCTCCTATTCGGAGGCTCAAGAGGGCCCAAACGAACCCAACTCAGACAGACAGCTTGACCGAGTCGGGCTGTTGTGGCAGCCCCCGACTTCAACCCGAGCTCGAATGGAAGGGCGGCACCATCCCCACTCTCACCCTCTCTCGAACTCTCTCTGCTCTCTCACTCTCTCTTCTTCTCTACCTTTCGTTTCTTCCTTTTTCTTGCTTTGCTAGGAAAACCGGAAGCAGCGCTGGACTCAGTCTAAGCTCGCAGCCACACGAACTACACCTATCCACTCTCGTTCTACCTTCTTTCTTCTATTGTGGAAGTCCAGCAATTGAAGATGCACAGACTCAGCCCGACACACAGCAAACCAGACCGAGTTGGCTCAACTGATTGCGACAGAAGGAATGACGCACTCCCTCTCTTTCTCTGTCAGTCTCTTTCTTTCCTTTCCTTGAAAAATGCCCTAATAACCGGCTATTTATAGCCTTGAGAAAAGTCTAGAAGGATCGGCTCTTAATCAGTCGATTAGTTATGACTTCGTCCACTAATCTTAATTAACAAAGAGAGATTTTTTATTATCTCTTTAGAAGCTGTTTGCACGGCTGAGATCCAGCCATTGAAATGATCATTTGAGGCTATGAGCCACCAGATGGGCGACTCAGATCAGGGAATGGGGTCCATTTAACGAAGATGGGTTTTTGCTGTCGGTTGGAGAAGAAAGTGTGGCCGATCATGGTGATTTTCATCGTAGGACCCCACCTGACAATCCACATCGTTTGGATGGTTTGGATAAGTCTATTTATTATTGTGGGACCCACCTTTTGGGTGAATAGCAACGAAAACTCGATGGGTTCCGAGTTCTTCAGCCGCAGCTGGATTTCTCGCAACAAGGGGAGTTTCTCGTGAGATCTCTTCGTTCCACGAGATGGGGTGTTGCTTGCCCTAAAATAAACGCTCTAGATGCGTTCGGAGTGCCTTCTAGAAACGTCCCAGTGGTTGGGATTGTTCTTTCCATTAACGGAAGGACTTATTCCGCCTTTTCTTCTAAGTAAAGAAAAGAACTCAAAAAGGAAATGAACGAAAGGTTGGGATTGCCCAGAACGGAAGGTCGAGATGGAAAAGTAGGGCTGATTCCTGCATGCAGTTAGCCAGCCTGGTAAGATGACGCATGGAGCCGATACCTATTTTTGAAACAGAATCACACGCACACTGTCAACTTGCACCACAATTCGTGTGCATGCTTATGTATTCCAACATGTGGAATCAACTAGGGTTTTGTCATGGACACTCCCTAAACATAATGGACGGTTCAGATCGTTATTTTGATTTGTGGTGGTGGGCCACTATCGAACCCAAACGGACGCTGTCTGTCCATTTTCTTGCGGCGGGAAAAATTTCAAAAGAAAGGAATTTTCCTTCCTAGCTCGGGTCAAAATGCACTTAACCGTAGTGACGGTCCCGTTCACCGCAGGTGTACGCCCTGCCCATGTACACCAGGTATGAAGGTGGGGTCCACATAGTTATAGACATGTTATAGACATGTTTTGGGAAATCTAATGGCTCCACATAGTTATAGACATATTTTGGGAAATCTAATGGCTCCACATAGTTATAGACATGTTTCTAAGCAATTCTTACAAATGAACGTATATCTAAATGCTTATGCATAGGGAGTTATTCGTCACGTCATCTAAGGGAAAGTACTTATGTCAATTCACGTGATGGATGGGCTTGTCTTGTAATTCAACGGTCAGATGGCTTGATTTATGAATGAAGATCATTCCCAACGGTTAAGTTAGTGTCAGGGCAAGGATGTAAGGCTAGAATAGTTGGATTGGTATCGTACACATGTATATGTCACGTTGAATCTTATGGTAACGTTTGAGGACTTTAGATGCCCGCGTATCAAAAGTTCGGGGTGTTACAACAACTCATCAGAATATTCAGCAAATACTGCAAGCGACGATACATCTTCTCCCATGAGCTTAACTGACGAAGGAGATGCCCTGAATGCAGATACTAATGCTAAAGTGTATATTGGAGAAGAAGATGATGTTAGAGCCGAGTCTCCACTTCCTGATGCTCCAATCACTCATCCAGATGCCTCTCATCCGATTCCAGTGACCTCCCTTGATGAAAATCAACTTTATAATGAAGAATATTCTCTTAGTGCAAATATCTTTCATTCTTTTGATACCTCATATTCTCCCTGTATCATGGAAACTGCTAACATGGTTGCTCATGAAACATCAACATTAAGGGATACAGAGGCTCAATCATCCGAAGTCCAGGCAACGATGGAAAATGTACTTCTTCTTCATAACACAGAAGAAACCTTGGCAATAGTCCCCACAACATCTGATGGCTCCATTCATACTGATAAGTTCCCTACTATGCATCCTTCTCCTATCCAGCTAGTAGCTCAAAGTTTAGAATTTTTTTCTAATCCGATTGACATTCCAACTCTGACTACTCTTAACTCGAGTACTGTAGGGGCTCAGGAGCTTTCTTTTAATGTTGTTGTGATTACGGAAGCCCATAGTTCTGCTGCACCCACAACCCATTCTATTCAAGCTACTTTTACTATTGCCCCCGGACCGGTACATATTTTCTTTTCTTATTTCATATCGTTATATACATACATATCTTCTTTTGAACTTATAATTTCTTTTTCTTTTTCTTTTAGCTTCGGTCTGCTAGCTCCTAGTGGATCTGAAGGGTCTAACTCGGTAACCGCAGTTTTTGATAAACTCTCATTGGAAAAGGTGTCTCCTATTATGCTGGGACTTTTTAAGAACACAATTTTTGTTATCATCAGTGCTTTTAAAGATCCAACCTAGTGGCCTTTTTTGGATAGTGCCCTAGCAGTCCTCACTCATTCAGCTCGTCTTCTTGTGTTGATGTTCAGTCTCTTCACGACTCTTTGTCACAGTTTTACAACTCTATCAAAAACTTGGAAGCAGTACGAAGTATAGTCATCGCTCCAGAAATTTTGAACCGTCAGAAAGAATTGGCATTTCTTAAGGAGAAACTATCTCGTTCAGATGACATTCTTGCTAATTGTAATGTTGTTCACCAATCTCTTCACGAGAAGTTGAAAGTTTCCGATAGGAATAAGGCGATCATTGATTGTCAAATTGCTATTCTTGAGAGAGAGATTCTGCTTCTCAAGGTTTAAAAAAAAAAAAGAAAAAAAAAGAAAGTGGAAGATTTGACTATTTGTCAAATTAAAGAAAAGCTTGAAATAAATTCTCAAGTTATTGATATCGAGCAAGCTAAGCGAACGAAGAGTAACGAAGCTGCTTCCCTTTTGGAATCTAAACTGGTTGATGTTCCTGATCAAGCCGGCTCATTCTTGAGGCTGGACGCACGACTGTTGCAACACAATCTCAGTTAAAAGAAGAATTATAGCATTATGTAACAGTATTAGACATAGCTGAAGATCTGTAAGGATTGTATTTTCATATAAGTCCCTTTTACATTGTAATATACAAATAGATTGTGGTGTTTTATTCAGAATAAGACTCATTCTTGATAATACAATTATCGATTTTGAGATACATGTTGATGCAACACTTTCATACGTATGATTTGTTACTTTCTACTATTTATATTTGTGCATTGTATGACGACCCTATGTAATGTTTTATTTTGATGGGCGGAACTATTTCATTTCAAAGTTAGTTAATTAGCTTTGTACACAGTTTAAGCTCTTGAGTAGTGGAGCAATCACAGTTTTTTTAGACTTATAAGTAGTTGGAGTCAAGTCTCATGTGATAATCTCGGTAACTCTCATGAGTTCATTGAACTTCTCACAGCCTGGTGAGTTCACAAACTGCGATCCATCAGAGGGTCCCAATGAAGCTACCGGTGCTATGAACTCAGTTGGATTTACGTACGGGGTTGGCCGCAGTAACTCTCTAGGGTTCATGGGGCACACAAGGCGACCTTTGGGGTACCAAATTCAGGGCCGCCAGTCCATCAATGAGTAGGTTTAAGGCCTTCCTCATGAGTTACTACTGAAATCAAGTCAAGAATCTGGGGAGTCTTATGCATGGTTGGCCTATCTATGGCCAATGGCCAAAGATCGCACACTGCAGCCCGTGTTTTTTTCGTATGCAAGGTTGGGCCCATTCACGGGAGGGCAATTTCATCCATTCCCCGTGACGCTGCCAAAAAGCTGTACAGACGGCATGAGTGTTATGCTTGATTGGTCGTTGAGGACTTTTTGGCCCTTTAGGGCTTTCAGTCACTGGCTTCATCTACTGGCCACATGGATATGCGTACGAAGGCCTTCACGGGTTTTTTAGGGCTACTGGCTTCTCAGCACTGCTCGAATGGCGATGAAAATAGGCTTTATGCATAGTTGGCCATATAGGCTTGGCTAGGCTACCTTAAATGATGATAAGTTGTCATTGTTGTCGTAATAATAATAGGTGTCTTGATCAATATATCAACACTGCTGATTATGTTGATGATATTCACGCTATGCTCATAATAATAATATATCAGCTTGGTGATGATACCAATTTCGACGAGTTTCAATGAAGCTTATTTAATAATGACAGCGATGGTTACTCTCTTTTAAGAAAACCACTGATATGTAATCTTCAACTACATATTTGGAATTCCTCCTTTATTCAATCATCTGACAAAGAATATATGAACATGACTTCACTTGTCTTTGCCTCCTTTTAATATAGAAGCATTATGGCGATAATCTTCTGGATCAAAATTGGAACCCTCTTCAGGGATGATACTTCTTGATGAATCCCGCATTGACTGGTATACTCATACTCCGTCCATCTTGATCAACCACTCTGTATGCTCCGTTTGAATATACTTCTTTTATAATGTACAGCCCATCCCATTTAGGCTCAAACTTGACTGCTGTTCTGTGGCTCACCACTACTGGTCTTTTCAACATTAGCACCATATCTCCTTTCTTGAAAGAGTGATATTTCACTCATTTATCAAAGGCAATCGATATTCTTGCTTGATACAACTGTAATCGCTGTTAGGCTGCCAGACGCTTCTCATTGAGTAGGTCTAATTCTTTTAGTCTTATCTTTGCATTTTCATCATCTATAATTGACTGATCCATTGCTACTCTGAGCAACGGGACTTGTATTTCAATCAGAACGACCGCCTCTACACCATAAACTAGTGAATACGATGTTGTACTTGTTATCGTTCGGTGAGTAGTTCTATATGCTCATAATGCCTCTTGTAATCTTCCATCCCAGTCATGCTTATTTCCAGTCACCGTCGTTTTGAGTATTTTCACAATCGTTTTGTTAAATGTCTCTACTAATCCATTTGCCGGTGAATAGTAAGGTGTTGAAAATGAATGGTGGATACCGAACTTTTAACACATCTTCTCCATGCCTCTGTTCTTAAAAGGGGAACCATTATCAGTAACAATCTTCTTCGAGATACCGTGGCGATATATTATCACATGTTTAATGAAATTAACCACATCTTTCTCTCTGACGTTGCGCAATACGATCGCTTCTGTCCACTTGGAGAAATAGTCTGTTGCTGCTAGAATATACTGTTTTCCTTTATATGAAGGCGGATTTATGGGCCCGATAACATCGAGTCCCTAGGCGGCGAAAGGCCAGGAAGTGACCGTTTGATGGAGATCTTTAGGGGTGAATATGCACAACAGCTCCATGGATCTGACATTCGTGGCACCTTTTTGCATAATCTATTGCATGTTTGAACATTGCAGGCCAGTAATACACCATGCGATGTATTTGATGAAAAAAATTTCGTCCAGCCCAGTGTGCCTTGCATTCTCCAGAACGAGCTTCTCGTAACATTTGACCTGCTTCTTGTTCGTCGAGACAACGTAGCAGCATCCCGTTGTAGGATTTTCTATAGAGCACTTCACTACAAATGATGAATCTATTTGATCTCCGTCTGATTTGCTACCGTTGTGCTGGATCTTCTGGCAAGATATCAAATTTGAGGTAATCTATGAATGGCTACCTCCAATCATCCGTTATTACCTCTAAACATGATATAGGAAGTGCTTCGACGACCTCTTCGACAACTTCGGGAGAGGGCATGAATCTTCTTTCTTCTATAGTCACTTAAAGCGGACTTCAGTTTAAATAGGACAGGGCTGCTGCCAAACTAACTAGAGCATCTGCCCTTGCATTTTCATATCGAGGTACGTGCATGATTTCAACATGGCAGAATTGCTCTAGTAGCTGATGGACTTTCTGACAGTATGACAAGAGTTCTTGCTTTCTTATTTCAAACTCAGTCGTTAGCTGATTTATAATCAGCTTGGAATCCCCAAAAATATGCAACGTCTCTATTTTCATCTCATGGGCGATTTCCATTCCAATGATGAGAGCATGATATTCAGTTTCATTGTTCGTACAAGTAGTGCCTAATGTGAAAGAATATGGTAATAAATCACCCTGAGGTATGATGAAAATAACTCCTACCCCGCTCCTGATATTCTTTTTTGATCCGACTGTAATCGTTGTTGGGCTGTCAGACGCTTCTCATTGAGTAGGTCTAATTCTTTTAGTCTTATCTCTGCATTTTCATCATCTGTAATTGACTAATCCATCGCTACTCTGAGCGACGCGACTTGTATTTCAATCGGAACGACCGCCTCTATACCATAAACTAGTGAATACGATGTTGCAATTGTTGCCGTTCAGTGAGTTCTATACGCCCATAATGCCTCTTGCAATCTTTCATCCCAGTCATGCTTATTTCCAGTCACCGTCTTTTTCAGTATTTTCACAATCGTTTTGTTAAATGCCTCTGTTAATCCATTTGTCGGTGAATAGTAAGGTGTTGAAAATGAATGGTGGATACCGAACTTTTGACACATCTTCTCCATGCCTCTATTCTTAAAAGGGGTACCATTATCAGTAACAATCTTCTTGGAGATACCGTGGCAATATATCATCACATGTTTAATGAAATTAACCACATGTTTCTCTTTGACATTGCGCAATGCGATCGCTTCTGTCCACTTGGAGAAACAGTCTGTTGCTGCCAGAATATACTATTTTCCTTTATATGAAGGCGGATTTATGGGCCCGATAACATCGAGTCCTTAGGCGGCGAAAGGCCAGGAAGTGACCGTTTGATGGAGATCTTTAGGGGGGAATATGCACGACAGCTCCATGGATCTGACATTCGTGGCACCTTTTTGCATAATCTATTGCATGTTTGAACATTGCAGGCCAGTAATACACCATGCGATGTATTCGATGAAAAAAATTTCGTCCAGCCTAGTGTGCCTTGCATTCTCCAGAATGAGCTTCTAGTAACATTTGACTGCTTCTTGTTCGTCGAGACAACGTAGCAGCATCCCGTTGTAAGATTTTTATAGAGCACGTCACTACAAATGATGAATCTACTTGATCTCCGTCTAATTTGCTACCTTTGTGCTGGATCTTCTGGCAAGATATCATATTTGAGGTAATCTATGAATAGCTGCCTCCAATCATCCGTTATTACCTCTAAACATGATATAGGAAGTGCTTCGACGACCTCTTCGACTACTTCGGGAGAGGGCATGAATCTTCTTTCTTCTATAGTCACTTAAAGCAGACCTCGGTTTAAATAGGACAGGCTGCTGCCAAACAAGCTAGAGAGTCTGCCCTTGCATTTTCAGATCGAGGTACGTGCTTGATTTCAACATGACAAAATTGCTCTAGTAACTGATGGGCTTTTTGAAAGTATGACAAGAGTTCTTGCTTTCTTATTTCAAACTCAGTCGTTAGCTAATTTATAATCAGCTTGGAATCCCCAAAAACATGCAACGTCTTTCTTTTCTTCTCATGGGCGATTTCCTTTCCAATGATGAGAGCTTGATATTCGGTTTCATTGTTCGTACAAGTAGTGCCTAATGTGAAAGAATATGGTAATAAATCACCCTGAGGTGTGATGAAAATAACTCCTGCACCCGCTCCTAATATTCTTGTTTGATACGACTGTAATCGTTGTTGGGCTGTCAGACGCTTCTCATCGAGTAGGTGTAATTCTTTTAGTCTTATCTTTGCATTTTCATCATCTGTAATTGATTGATCCATCGCTACTCTAACTGACGCGACTTGTATTTCAATCGGAACGACTGCCTTTACACCGTAAACTAGTGAATACGATGTTGCACAAGTTGCCGTTCGGTGAGTAGTTCTATACGCCCATAATGCCACTTGCAATCTTTCGTCCCAGTCATGCTTATTTCCAGTCACCCTCTTTTTCAGTATTTTCACAATCATTTTGTTAAATGCCTCTGCTAATCCATTTTGCCAGTGAATAGTAAGGTGTTGAAAATGAATGGTGGATACCGAACTTTTGACACATCTTCTGCATGCCTCTGTTCTTAAAAGGGGTACCATTATCAGTAACAATCTTCTTCGAGATACCGTGGTGATATCTTATCACATGTTTAATGAAATTAACCACATCTTTCTCTCTGAGATTGCATAATGCGATCACGTCAGTCCACTTGGAGAAATAGTCTGCTACTGCCAGAATATATTGTTTTCCTTTATATGAAGGTGGATTTTTGGTCTCGATAACATCGAGTCCCTAGGCGGCGAAAGGCCAGGAAGTGACCGTTTGATGGAGATCTTCAGGGGGAATATGCACGACATCTCCATGGATCTGACATTCGTGGCACCTTTTTGCATAATCTATTGCATCTTTGAACATTGCAGGCCAGTAATACACCATTCGATGTATTCGATTAAATAAATTTCGTCGAGCCTAGTGTGCCCTGCATTCTCTAGAATGAGCTTCTCGTAACATTTGACCGGCTTCTTTTTCGTCGAGACAACGCAGCAGCATTCCGTTGTAAGATTTTCTATAGAGCACTTCACTAAAAATGATGAATCTGATTGATCTCCGTCTGATTTGCTGCCTTTGTGCTGGATCTTCTGGCAAGATATCATATTTGACGTAATCTAATATGGCTGCCTCCAATCATCTGTTATTACTTCTAAACATGATATAGGAAGTGCTTCGACGACCTCTTCGACAACTTCGGGAGAGGGCAGGAATCTTCTTTCTTCTACAGTCACTCAAAGCGGACTTCGGTTTAAATAGGACAAGGCTGCTGCCAAACTAGCCAGAGCGTCTGCCCTTGCATTTTCAGATCGAGGTACGTGCTTGACTTCAACATGGCAGAATTGCTCTAGTAACTGATGGGCTTTTTGACAGTATGACAAGAGTTCTTGGTTTCTTATTTCAAACTCAGTCGTTTGCTGATTTATAATCAGCTTGGAATCCCCAAAAATATGCAACGTCTTTATTTTCATCTCATGGGCGATTTCCATTCCAATGATGAGAGCTTGTTATTCGGTTTCATTCTTCGTACAACTAGTGCCTAATGTGAAAGAATATGGTAATAAATCACCTTTAGGTGTGATGAAAATAACTCCTGCCACCGCTCCTGATATTCTTGTTCGATACGACTGTAATCGCTGTTAGGCTGCCAGACGCTTCTCATCGAGTAGGTCTAATTCTTTTTGCCTTATCTTTGCATTTTCATCATCTGTAATTGACTGATTCATCGCTACTCTTAGAGACGCGACTTGTATTTCAATCGGAACCACCGCCTCTACACCCTAAACTAGTGAATACGATGTTACACTTGTTGCCGTGTGGTGAGTAGTTCTATACGCCTATAATGCCTCTTGCAATCTTTCGTCCCAGTCATGCTTATTTCCAGTCATCGTCGTTTTCAGTATTTTCACAATCATTTTATTTAATGCCTCTGCTAATCCATTTGTCGGTGAATAGTAAGGTGTTGAAAATGAAAGGTGGATGCCTCTGTTCTTAAAAGGGGTACCATTATCAGTAACAATCTTCTTCGAGATACTGTGTTGATATATTACCACATGTTTTCTGAAATTAACCACATCTTTCTCTCTTACATTGCGCAATGCGATCGCTTCTGTCCACTTGGAGAAATAGTCTGTTGCTGCCAAAATATACTGTTTTCCTTTATATGAAGGCGGATTTATGGGCCCGATGACATCGAGTCCCTAGGCGGCGAAAGGCCAGGAAGTGACCGTTTAATGGAGATCTTCATGGGGAATAAGCACGACATCTCCATGGATCTGACATTTGTGGCACCTTTTTGCATAAACTATTGCATCTTTGAACATTGCAGGCCAGTAATATAAGATTCGATGGATTCGATGAAATAAATTTCGTCCAGCCTAGTGTGCCCTCCATTCTCCAGAATGAGCTTCTCGTAACATTTGACCTGCTTCTTGTTCGTCGAGACAATGTAGCAGCATCCCGTCGTAAGATTTTCTATAGAGCACTTCACTACAAATGATGAATCTGTTTGATCCCCGTCTGATTTGCTACCTTTGTGCTGGATCTTCTGGCAAGATATCATATTTAAGGTAATCTATGAATGACTGCCTCCAATCATCCGTTATTACCTCTAAACATGATATTGGAAGTGCTTCGACGACCTCTTCGACAACTTCGAGAGAGGTCAGGAATCTTCTTTCTTCTATAGTCACTTAAAGCGGACTTCAGTTTAAATAGCACAAGGCTGCTGCCAAACTAGCCAGAGTGTCTGCCCTTGCATTTTCAAATTGAGGGACGTGGTTGATTTCGACATGGCAGAATTGCTCTAGTAACTAATGGGCTTTTTGACAGTATGACAAGAGTTCTTGCTTTCTTATTTCAAACTCAGTCGTTAGCTGAGTTATAATCAGCTTGGAATCCCCAAAAATATACAACGTTTTTATTTTCATCTCATGGGCGATTTCCATTCCAATGATGAGAGCTTGATATTCAGTTTCATTGTTCGTACAAGTAGTGCCTAATGTGAAAGTATTTGGTAATAAATCTCCTTGAAGTGTGATGAAAATAACTCCTGCCCCCCCTCATGATCTTGCTTGATACGACAGTAATCGCTGTTGGGCTGCCAGACGCTTCTCATCGAGTAGGTCTAATTCTTTTTGTCTTATCATTGCATTTTCATCATCTGTAATTGACTTATCCATCGCTACTCTGAGTGACGCGAATTGTATTTCAATTGGAACGACCGCCACTACACCATAAACTAGTGAATACGATGTTGCACTTGTTGCCATTCAGTGAGTAGTTATATATGCCCATAATACCTCTTGCAATCTTTCGTCCCAGTCATGCTTATTTTCAGTCACTGTCTTTTTCAGTATTTTCACAATCATTTTGTTAAATGCATCTGCTAATACATTTGCCGATGAATAGTAAGGTGTTGAAAATGAATGGTGGATACCGAACTTTTGACACATCTTCTCCATACCTCTGTTCTTAAAAGGGGTACCATTATCAGTAACAATCTTCTTCGAGATACCGTGGCGATATATTATCACATGTTTAATGAAATTAACCACATCTTTCTCTCTAACATTGCGCAATGCGATTGATTCAGTCCACTTGGAGAAATAGTTTGTTGCTGCCAAAATATACTGTTTTCCTTTATATGAAGGCGGATTTATGGGTCCAATAACATCGAGTCCCTAGGCGTCGAAAGGCCAGGAAGTGACCGTTCAATGGAGAAATTAAGGGGGGAATATACACGACATCTCCATGGATCTGACATTTGTACCACCTTTTTGCATAATCTATTGCTTCTTTGAACATTGCAGGCCAGTAATACACCATTCGATGTATTCGATGAAATAAATTTCGTCCAGCCCAGTGTGCCCTACATTCTCCAGAATGAGCTTCTCGTAACATTTGACCCTCTTCTTATTCGTCGAGACAACGTAGCAGCATCCCGTTGTAAGATTTTCTATATGGCGCTTCACTACAATTGATGAATTTGCTTGATCTCCGTCTGATTTGCTACTTTTGTGTCGATCTTCTGGCAAGATATCATATTTGAGGTAATCTATGAATGGCTGCCTCTAATCATCCGTTATTACCTCTAAACATGATATAGGAAGTGCTTCGACGACCTCTTCGTCAACTTCGAGAGAGGGCAGGAATCTTCTTCCTTCTATAGTCACTTAAAGCGGACTTCGGTTTAAATAGGACAGGGCTGCTGCCAAACCAGCCAGAGCGTCTGCCCTTACATTTTCAGATCGAGGTACGTGCTTGATTTCAACATGACAGAATTGTTCTAGTAACTGATGGGGTTTTTGACAGTATGACAAGAGTTCTTGCTTTCTAATTTCAAACTCAGTCGTTAGCTGATTTATAATCAGCTTGGAATCCCCAAAAATATGCAACGTCTTTATTTTCATCTCATGGGCGATTTCCCTTCCAATTATGTGAGCTTGAAATTCGGTTTCATTGTTCGTACAAGTAGTGCCTAATGTGAAAAAATATGGTAATAAATCACCTTGAGGTGTGATGAAAATAACTCCTACCCCTGCTCTTGATATTCTTGTTTGATACGACTGTAATCGCTGTTGGGGTGCCAGACGCTTCTCATCGAGTAGGTCTAATTCTTTTAGTCTTATCTTTGCATTTTCATCATCTGTAATTGACTGATCCATCACTCTGAGCGACGCGACCAGTATTTCAATCAGAACGACCGCCTCTACACCATAAACTAGTGAATACGATGTTGCACTTGTTGCCGTTCGGTGAGTAGTTCCATACGCCCATAATGCCTCTTGCAATCATTTGTCCCAGTCTTGCTTATTTCCAATCATTGTCTTTTTCAATATTTTCACAATCGTTTTATTAATTGCCTTTGGTAATCCATTTGCCGGTGAATAGTAAGGTGTTGAAAATAAATGGTGGATACCGAACTTTTGACACATCTTCTTCATGCCTCTGTTCTTAAAAGGGGTACCGTTATCAATAACAATCTCCTTCGAGATACGGTGGCGATATATTATCACATGTTTAATGAAATTAACCACATCTTATTGTAAGTGTTATGATCTCATGCTCCTTTGGTTGTCAAATTTTGTGTGCCAAAACATCTATCGGTGTTCTGTACTTGTATGATCATTTATTGGAATTCAAGACACCTCAAGAAGCCTACATGTTGAAGCCTCAAAAAGCTACATGTTGAAGCCTCAAAAAGCTACATGTTGAAGCCTACATGTTGAAGCCTCAAAAAGCTACATGTTGAAGCCTCAAAAAGCTACATGTTGAAGCTTACATGTTGAAGCCTCAAGAAGCTACAATGTTGAAGTTCAAATCTAAAGAAACATCGCATGAAGTAGTTCTATGTTGATGAAGATCTCAAGCATGATATGGTTCAAGATCTCAAGCATGATATGGTTCAAGATCTCAAGCCTGATATGGTTCAAATTATCTACATTCGTTGAATGGTTGAAGTTCAATGTCCATACGACATGGTTTAGGTTTGAATGACCTTAGGTTGACCCTTTAAGTAGGTCACTTTGGATACATTAATCAAATATTTAAATTACATAAGGTTGGTCTATTCTACGACCAGTCCTAGCTCTTGTTCGACCAGTCCTAGCATTGGTTCGACTAGTCCAAGAAATTCCACGACCAGTCCTAAGTAGTTGAAGATTTTTCGGAATTTTTGGTACGCCCATGACCAGTCCTGGAGGTCCTTCGACCGGTCGTAGGTGTGGCTTCGACTCGTCCACGACCAGTCATGGAGCTACGACTTAAAGTCCAGCAACGAAATCACTGGTCCTACGACCAGTCGTAGGGATCTACGACCAGTCGTAGGTGACCCACGACCAGTCGTAGGGTACTCACGACCAGTCGTAGAACGACTTTTAAAGATCGCGCTTATTTTTTCAAAAATCTGTTAGTGCTACGACCAGTCGTAGGTTTCTAAGACCAGTCGTAGGAGCGATTTCTGCTTCTATAAATTGAACACGAAATTCAGAGTTTTGATAACTTCAACGCTATTCAATTCAAGAAATTTTCAAGTGATCACTCTGAGATAAGTCTGTGTTTATTTTAAGCTAGATTGTGCTTATTTAATATTCCTTTTTGCTAGCTTATTTAATTTGATTTTGTTTCTATATTCCAATCTTATTTGAAAAGAGGAATTATCTTATTCCTTCTTCTTGGAATCAAAATCAAATTTAGCTACGCCCAACGAGTTAAATCTAAAATCAATTAGAACTTAGAACCTTATGAATGTGAGTATTGGAAATTGAACTTTGACATTCAAATCATCTAATCCGATTGGTTCTACCGGGCTGCTACGAAAAAGGAGAAATCCAGGTATTTTACAATTCTGTAAAATTCATTTACTTTTGGTTTTGTTTGAGGTTAAGCCAGAAAAATCTCATTGTATTGGTTGTCTGAGGAAAACCAGAAAACTCAGAAAAGAGGGGTTTTTGAATTGTGTAAGCCCAAGTGAAAAAGACACAATTGTAAAGGTTTTTGGTGAACCTGTGAAAACCTATTTGTTAGTGAACGCTAATATCCCCTGTGTGAGGATATTAGGAGTGGAGTAGCTTTTTGTGTGGCTGTTGGAAAACAGTTGGTGTACACACAAGCGAACCACTATAACTCTTTGACTTGTGGTTTGAATGCTTGCTTAATTTTCATATCTTTTATCATTCGATCTTGTGGAATGTACAAGTGGATGTGAATGTTGTAACTATTTACATTTCAAGCAAGTGTGGGGATTGTTGTAATAATTTAGATCTTACTTCTGCATTTAAATTCAATTCCTTGCTATTTCATTTACTTATATTAATATTGAGTCCTTGATCCAAAAGAGGTTCTAGAAATAAGGTTGTCCTACCATAAGCCCTTGTTGATTATGGTGTAAGGTTGTCCTTAGAACTGAATTTGCATCAATCTCTCGATATCTATTTATCAAGGTGATTTAAATTTAGCTTTGTGAATTGATTCAAGTTGTAAGGCTATTGGTTTATTTTATTTCCGCTGATTTTTATTTTAATTTGGCATAGTCCTATTCACCCCCCCCTCTAGGACATATAGCTTGGCCTTTTCACTTTCTCTCTTACATTGCGCAATGCGATCGCTTCTGTCCACTTGGAGAAATAGTCTGTTGCTGCCAGAATATACTGTTTTCCTTTATATGAAGGCGAATTTATGGGTGTTGAAAATAAATGGTGGATACCGAACTTTTGACACATCTTCTTCATGCCTCTGTTCTTAAAAGGGTTACCATTATCAATAACAATCTTCTTCGAGATACCGTGGCGATATATTATCACATGTTTAATGAAATTAACCACATCTTTCTCTCTTACATTGCGCAATGCGATCGCTTCTGTCCACTTGGAGAAATAGTCTGTTGCTGCCAGAATAGACTGTTTTTCTTTATATGAAGGTGGATTTATGGGTCCGACAACATCAAGTCCCTAGGCGTCGAAAGGCCAGGAAGTGACCGTTTGATGGAGAAATTAAGGGGGGAATATGCACGACATCTCCATGGATCTGACATTCGTGACACCTTTTTGCATAATCTATTGCATCTTTGAACAATACAGGCCAGTATTACACTTTTCGATGTATTCGATGAAATAAATTTCGTCCAGCCTATTGTGCCCAGCATTCTCCAGAATGAGCTTCTCGTAACATTTTACCAGCTTCTTGTTCGTCGAGACAACGTAGCAGCATCCCGTTGTAAGATTTTCTATAGAGCACCTCAGTACAATTGATGAATCTGCTTGATCTCCATTTGATTTGCTACCTTTGTGCTGGATATTCTGGCAAGATATCATATTTGAGGTAATCTATGAATGGCTGCCTCCAATCATCCGTTATTACCTCTAAAGATGATATAGGAAGTGCTTCGACGACCTCTTCGACAACTTCGGGAGAGGGCTGAAATCTTTTTCTTCTATAGTCACTTAAAGCGGACTTCGGTTTAAATAGGACAGGGCTGCTGCCAAACTAGACAGAGCGTCTGCCCTTGCATTTTCAGATCGAGGTACGTGCTTGATTTCAACATGGCAGAATTGCTCTAGTGACTGATGGGCTTTTTGACAGTATGATAAGAGTTCTTACTTTCTTATTTCAAATTCAGTCGTTAGCTGATTTAAATCCGCTTGGAATCCCCAAAAATATGTAACGTCTTTATTTTCATCTCATGGGCGATTTCCATTCCAATGATGAGAGCTTGATATTTGGTTTCATTGTTCATACAAGTTGTGCCTAATGTGGAAAAATATGGTTATAAATCACCTTGAGGTGTGATGAAAATAACTCCTGCCCCGCTCCTGATTTTCTTGTTTGATACAACTGTAATCGTTGTTGGCCTGCCAGACACTACTCATCGAGTAGGTCTAATTCTTTTAGTCTTATCGTTGCATTTTCATCATCTGTAATTGACTGATCCATCGCTACTCTGAGCGACGCGACTTGTATTTCTATCAGAACGACCGTCTCTACACCATAAACTAGTGAATACGATGTTGCACTTGTTGTCGTTCGTTGAGTAGTTCTATAAGCCCATAATGCCTCTTGCAATCTTGCATCCCAGTCATGCTTATTTCCAGTCACCGGCTTTTTCAGTATTTTCACAATTGTTTTGTTAAATGCCTCTACTAATCCATTTGTCGGTGAATAGTAAGGTGTTGAAAATGAATGGTGGATACCGAACTTTTGACACATCTTCTCCATGCCTTTGTTCTTAAAAGGGGTACCATTATCAGTAACAATCTTCTTCGAGATACTGTGGCGATATATTATCACATGTTTAATGAAATTAACCAGATCTTTCTCTCTGACATTGTGCAATGCGATCGCTTTAGTCCACTTGGAGAAATAGTCTGTTGCTGCCAGAATATACTGTTTTCCTTTATATGAAGGCGGATTTATGAGCCGGATAACATCGAGTCCCTTGGCGGCGAAAGGCCAGGAAGTGACCGTTTGATGGAGATCTTCAGGGGGGAATATAAATGACATCTCTATGGATCCAACATTCGTGGCACCTTTTTGAATAATCTATTGCATCTTTGAACATTGTAGGCCAGTAATAAACCATTCGATGTATTCAGTGAAATAAATTTCGTCCAGCCTAGTGTGCCATGCATTCTCCAGAATGAGCTTCTCGTAACATTTGACCTGCTTCTTGTTCGTCGAGACAACGTAGCAGCATCCCGTTGTAAGATTTTCTTTAAGGCACTTCACTACAAATGATGAATCTCTGTGATCTCTGTCTGATTTGCTACCTTTGTGCTGGATCTTCTGGCAAGATATAATATTTGAGGTAATCTTTGAATGGCTGCCTCTAATGATCCGTTATTACCTCTAGACATGATATAGGAAGTGCTTCGACGACCTCTTCGATAACTTCAGGAGAGGGCAGGAATCGTCTTTCTTCTATAGTCACTTAAAGCGGACTTCGGTTTAAATAGGATAGGGCTGCTGCCAAACTAGCCAGAGCGTCTGCCCTTGCATTTTCAGATCGAGGTACGTGCTTGATTTCAACATGGCAGAATTGCTCTAGTAACTGATGGGCTTTTTGATGGTATGACAAGAGTTCTTGCTTTCTTATTTCAAACTCAGTCGTTAGCTGATTTATAATCAGCTTGGAATCCACAAAAATACGCAACGTCTTTATTTTCATCTCATGGGCGATTTCCATTCCAATGATGAGAGCTTGATATTCAGTATCATTGTTCGTACAAGTAGTGCCTAATGTGAAAGAATATGGTAATAAATCACCTTGAGGTGTGATGAAAATAACTCCTGCCCCTGCTCCTGATGTTCTTGTTAGATACGACTGTAATCGCTGTTGGGCTGCAGACGCTTCTCATCGAGTAGGTCTAATTCTTTTAGTCTTATCTTTGCATTTTCATCATCTGTAATTGACTGATCCATCGCTACTCTAAACAACGCGACTTGTATTTCAATCGGAACGACCGCCTCTACACCATAAACTAGTGAATACGATGTTGTACTTGTTGTCATTCGGTGAGTAGTTCTATACGCCTATAATGCCTCTTGCAATCTTTCGTCCTAGTCACCATCTTTTTCAGTATTTTCACAATCATTTTGTTAAATGCCTCTGCTAATCCATTTGCCGGTGAATAGTAAGGTGTTGAAAGTGAATGGTGGATACCGAACTTTTGGCACATCTTCTCCATGCCTCTGTTCTTAAAAGGTGTACCATTATCAGTAACAATCTTCTTCGAGATACCGTGGCGATATATTATCACATGGTTATTGAAGTTAACCACATCTTTCTCTCTTACATTGCACAATGCGATCGCTTCTGTCCACTTGGATAAATAGTCTGTTGCTGCCAGAATATATTGTTTTCCTTTATCTGAAGGCAGATTTATGAGCCCGATAACATCGAGTCCCTAGGCGGCGAAAGGCCAAGAAGTGACCGTTTGATGGAGATCTTCAGGGGGGAATATGCACGACATCTCCATGGATCCGACATTCGTGGCACCTTTTTGCATAATCTATTGCATCTTTGAACATTGCAGGCTAGTAATACACCATTCAATGTATTCGACGAAATAAATTTCGTCCAGCCTAGTGTGCCCTGTATTCTCCAGAATGAGCTTCTCGTAACAATTGACCTGCTTCTTGTTCGTCGAGACAACGTAGCAGCATCCCGTTGTAAGATTTTCTATAAGGCACTTCACTACAAATGATGAATCTGCTTGATCTCCATCTATGTAACGCCCTGAAATTCGGGGGTCGAGTTTGAACTCAACTCCCGAGTTCCAGTGCATCACTTATGCAACATACACAATGATGGTTAAATGTTGTCTGAGTTAGAGCAATAAACATGAATGAGATTATACCAAAACAGTAAATCATACTCCAGTTCAATTGTATAAATGCAAGCGGAAGACTGAAATTTTATATTCAAAGTATGTAAAGTAACAAAATTTTATGAACTCCAGAGTATGAGTACTAACTGAGTACCAATATACATGTATTGTTTCTAAGTCAAAAATTAAAATGCAACTCCGTATGTTAGCCCTGGAATCCCCGCGATGCAGTCGGCCTAAGCGAAGCCGTCAGAGTACTGCATAAAAGAGAATTCGTCCTGATCCTCATCGAAGTCGGGCTCTGGCTCCTGAACCGATGCACCATCTATACCTGCGACAGAGTCTGGTGGGTGTTGCAAACACCGTCCCGTAACGTGGGAGTGAGTAGCTAACTCAGTTGAACAATAAAGCATAGGTTAACATGTTATCAATTCAAACAAGCAGTAATGATAAAGCAGTACAAATCAAACATTTCTAACTACTCTTGTTAAGTGCGAAAATGAAATGACATGATGCTGTATGCCCTTGCCAAACCACCCTCAAGTGATATCATCTTACGTTCGCGAATGCTTAACTCCCTCAGTGCGCCACCTCTACTAAGCACATGCGGTGCGATGATGATCATGATTACCGAGTTATTATTAGTCCATTTCAACCAGCAGTATTGGGAAACTAAGGTACCTCCCTTGTATCATTCCCAAACATGATCCATTCTAGGGTCGTCAATCCTAGCTAATCTCATACGATATTATGGTTTGAGAAGCGTAGTGAAGGCATCGCAAAGGGCTCGTCACCCGTCAGCGCGGATACAGATCTCACCGTATGCGGCTCAATTGCTGGCTGTCAGCTCGAGTACAGGTCTCACCGTACTCGGCTCAATCACTAGCCGTCAGCTCGAGTACAAGTCTCACCGTACTCGGCTCAACTCATACTCTAGTTGCTGTGAAAGACTCGTCGCCAATCACAGACCCTTGGAGTATACTTGAAGATACTACGGAGGACTCGTCGCCCGTCAGCACGAGCACAGGTCTCACCGTGCTCGGCTCTCGCCGTAAGTATCGACAGCTCGAATACAGTGTCCCATACCACCGTATTCAGCTCACGAGTTTGGTTGCGCAATGGTCACTAAGGGGAGGCACATGGCCCCAGCGTAGGCCGACAACTCGACCACGGTGTCCCATACCACCATGCCCAGCTCATGCGCCTTAGCGGATCGAGGTACCATGGTTAACGGGATCGCCACTGGTAAGTTTGGTACCCTAGGTTCAAGCAGTAGCGACCAAACATGGTGAACACACATACACATATCGGTTTACTTGACGAGCCTGACTAGCTCGAGCGCACCACAAGTTGGGCGATATGGAGCGCAAAAGAACTCTGTATGGCCAACCACTATTGCCAACCGAAGTACGACTCGGGTTCGCCAGACACATCCTTTGTGGCGACATGAATCTCAGCCACAATCTCAAGCCTAGTACCGAATGTTTGGACTATAGACATAGTCCCAAACTCAAACAGTTCTCATCAATAGCATGTGGAGTAAAGTATGATAAACAAGTAATACAAGCATGTTAGCAGGCATGTTATAAAGCATGAAATAAAACATGAAGTAAAGCATATTGTAAAGCATGTTGAGAAGCATGTTGTAAAACACTATACAGATAGGGATACAATTACGTACACATCACAAGTGAGTGGTTATAGTGAACCACCACATGGAGGGAATCCTACATGTCTCTAAGGTAGTCGGAAATCCCATATCAGCGCCTCTCTAAGGCACTAACACTCAAGCATTTATACACACAAGCAATTACACAAACACTTGGAATACGCTATTCCAACATACATGACGTATGTTAGCAAAATACATATTAGGGCTAACCTTTCGCCACGTGAGTATTTTATCCATGTATATCATAATCATACAGCAAATAATCATTACAATTGCATTTCCAAAATTTACACATATGCGGTATTTCTAGAATACACAATTTCAACATACTAGGCATTTACAAGCGAACATGTATTTCAGCGATTCCTTTCGCCAAACTAGTATTTTATCCATATATTATATAATCATACATTAAATAAACATGTCAAACATCTTTCCAAAAAAAATCCGTATACGGTATTTCTACGTATACCTAGAGTATGTGAAATTCCATATTCTACAACGTTAATCGAAACAGGAAACGGAAAGCACTTTGTACATGTGCAATTGCATGCAGATCATGAATCTATCATTATCTGACATTGAAAGTGTTGAAAACCGTAACCTATACACTTAAAGTCCTCACCTTTGCCCTTGGAATCACAACGAATCAGCAAGGGTTGTTGAGCTTCCGTATACGGGAGTTTTCTAGCCTAAAGAGCGGAATCGGTTAGCCTTTACCCAACCTACAACCTACATACATCAAATCAGACCTAGGGTTAGGGTTTCTCACCTTCAAACGGAGTGGATACCGCCGAGAAAACTCCTGGAAGGAAGCGGTGTAGGCCGTGTGATGAATGAAAGCAGTAGGAGGAAGGTGGTCCCACAAATCCAAAGCTTTCTCTCCCTTTTCTCTCTCTCTAGGGTTTAATTCGTATGGCTGTGAGAGGGGCTGTTCTAAGCTCCTTTTATAGCCAAAAACCTCTCCAAAATAGACTCAGGTTCAGGGGTTACTGCTTATATAGGCATTTCGTCACTTTTCCGGCTCAAAGGAGAGGTTCTGGTGGCCCTCCTTGAGCCAAACGTCAGACTTAAGCTCACCACACATGGATCTACGTGGGATTACGTTTTCGACTCGATCGGATTCCCAGATCGCACGTGGCGGACCACTTTCAGTTCAACGGTCAGTGGGCCACGATCTGAAATTCCAAGTACATGTAAATGTTCCTGAAATTTTTCTTAATCCGAGGGTGTAATTTGGTCTGATTCTGACGGTCAGGTTGCTTAATACTGACGCGCAAGCGAATGGTGCCAGATCACTATTCCTGATATTTATTTTGGAATCGGAATAGTGTTTTTCACACACCCTCGCTCCGGATCGAAACGAATGGCCGTGGGACATCGGCTGGACCTAATTTTTGAGATGATTGTCAAGCCCAGTGAGGCGGTCCTAGTTCCTTAACTTCGTGTTAATCGGACTTTCGATGTGCGATCTAGACCTAATACGAAGTTTCGTTTCATTCCCGAGAGCAGCCGGGAAATGAGTTTGGTTCTAAACTTTAAGGTAACCTAGAGTCACTTGTTTTGCAAGTTTTGGGTCTTGCAGATCGTATTTAAAGCGATCCCAACGAATTTCATGGCTAATCGAGTTTTGCACTTAGTTAACTCTGTTAAATTTCTAAAGGATTTAATCCTAATTGATTTCTGGTCGAGGTGGTACTCGAGCCAACATACGGAAATTTACGGGTCGTTACAATCTAATTTGCTACCTTTGTGCTGGATCTTCTGGCAAGATATTATATTTGAGGTAATCTATGAATGGCTGCCTCCAATCATCTGTTATAACCTCCAAACATGATATAGGAAGTGCTTAGACGACCTCTTCGATAACTTCGGGAGAGGGCAGGAATCTTCTTTCTTCTGTAGTCACTTAAAGTGGACTTTGGTTTAAGTAGGACAGGGCTGCTACCAAACTAGCCAGAGCGTTTGCCCTTACATTTTCAGATCGAGGTACGTGCTTGATTTCAACATGGCAGAATTGCCCTAGTAACTGATGGGCTTTTTTACAGTATGACAAGAGTTCTTGCTTTCTTATTTCAAACTCAGTCGTTAGCTGATTTATAATCAGCTTGGAATCCCCAAAAATATGCAACGTCTTTATTTTCATCTCATGGGCAATTTCCATTCCAATGATGAGAGCTTGATATTCGGTTTCATTGTTCTCCATGCCTCTGTTCTTAAAAGGGGTACCATTATCAGTAAGAATCTTCTTCGAGATATCGTGGCGATATATTATCACATGTTTAATGAAATTAACCACATCTTTCTCTCTTACATTGCGCAATGTGATCACTTCTGTCCACTTGGAGAAATTGTAATAACCCAAATAAATTTTGACCATCGAAATTTAACCATTGATCGACATACCCAATTAGTCTGATTTGACCGTCGATCTACAAGATCAATTGGTTCAATCTCAACCATTAATTTGGACATATCCAAACCGACTGTTCATTAACTAATGAATCTAACCATACATTTAACCATTCATCCAACAATACAACCATCTAACCATCCATATGTTGAAAATCATCGGAACACTTGCCTTTGCATCTGAACTGACCATCCATCATATTGGTCATATGGCCACCAGCAATCCTACCCGTCCATCCACAACTATACCTTGGAGTCTAGCCATCAATCATACAACAACGCATCTGCATATATCTATTCATCCATCTATGCATACATTAATCCATCCATCCATCTACATCATACACCTATGCACCATCAAATACATCACAACCACACACATGCACCAAACACATCATGCACATCCATTCATCTATCCATACATCCATCCGTCCATCTATTGATTCATCCATCCATCTACATCATACACTTATGCACAATTGAATACATCACAACTATACATACAACAAACACATTACATACATACCTCTTACGCATACACAAGTAGCCCATGCATGCCTCATAGCTTACACATACATGTGTCACATGCATGCGGTGCACATAAGATGCATACTACATATGTGCATTTAACCAGCCCACGTTGGAAAATAAAAATAAAAATAAAAATAAAAACGTGATGAAAAGAATTGCATAACGGAAGCATAAATGGTGTGAAGTGTTTAGACTTGTGCACGTGGTGTAAATCAAAAGAGAAACATGATGTACAAAGATTAAAAAAAAAAGGAAAGAAAACTGAAATTTTAAAAGTGCATTAATAGCACACGTGATGTTATTAGTATAAATAAGGAACAAAGAAAGAGAAGTGGGATGTGGTGTGACGTGAGGAGAGTGAGGAGAGAGAGAGAGAGAGAAGAGAGGGAGAAGAGAGAGAGAAAAAGAAAAAGAAAAGAAAAGGCTGCTGGTTATTCACGTTGGGAAGATAGGGAGAGAGAGAAGAGAGAGAAAAAGTAAGAAAGAAAAGGACGAGAGAGAAAAAGGAAGAGAAAGGAAGAAAAGAAAAGAAAAGAAAATATTTTTAAGAAAAAAAAGGTGAGTTTCTCTCACTTGATATTTTTCTTTATTATTTTCTTATATTCCACTTGGTTTCCTTTATTTTTATTATTATGTAAATAATTCAATAATTGTGCATTTTTCTCTTATTGATTTATTTATTTGATTCATAGTTTGTTGTGTTTATTCAACATGATTTTTTGGTAGTTCTCTTTATTTTAATTAGCAAGCCTTGAATCAACTTTAAATTTAGATTATTATTTGCCCATGCATCAATAATTCTTTTTTTTTTTTTTAATTATTTTTAATCAGAATTTAAAGCAATTTTTTGAAACTTCAAGTTCAATATACTTTTCCAGACTATCGGATCGGATCTGATGGATTACATTGCATAAATATATTTTTACGTAGAACTTTAAATCACGTATGAACAGTTTACAATGATTAGAAACAATTTGTCCTTAGAAATATTTTGCTCATGAAATATTAAAATTATATATCCTTCAAACAGTTTTGGAACACCAGAAAATAGGTGGGGCGATCAAGTCCTCTGGGTTGAAAATCCCTAAAATGTAAATAGGTGGGGCGATCAAGACCCTTGGGTTGAAAGTCCCAAAAACCCAACTGGTACCTTTTGGAACCTCTACCGTACCCTTTGAGTGGGTGAGCATGTCAGGATTGCAAAAGGTTCCCACTGCCAGGTTCGGTAGGGTAGTAGTCTGACCAGCTAACGTACAAATGGGTCCCTCACCAAGTGCCCTTTGGATGGGTGAGCATGTCATGCGAAAGGTTCCCATTGCCAGGCTAGGTGTTGTATTGGCGTGGGTGTTGGCCAACCGGTGTAAACTGGCCCTGGTGTTAAAAAGAATAAACCGCACATGTTATTATGGAGCATAACATATGTTGATTTCATTCATTCATTTTTCTTTGAATTTACATGGAAATATTTTGTTTATTAAATCTCCTCATTTGTTGTTTTGCCTAAATAGGTATTGTATCTTTTAATATCATTATTCATGTTATATGAGGCTATTTTAAAACCTGTGTTGAGATTACTCACTAGGCTTCGCAGCTTACCTTGTTGGGATTTTAAAATTTCAGGATCGGGATCACATGGAGGAGCTTAAAGAGATTTCTTTTATTTATTTTGTTTCTTTATTATTTTCAAAATAAAGTGTAATGAACATTTAGTATGACAACATTACGATGACATGTGTTTGATAATAATCTTGAATAGTCGGAACATGGACATTTTTCTTCTTTAAATAAATGTTTAATTATTTAAATTTTGGATTGTTATATTTTACGAATGAGATCATTTTGTCAATATATGTGGATTAGTAAATGTAAATATACAAAACATAAGTCATGCCTGCGGGTACGGAATCAGGGTCGGATATACCCAGGTGTCGAAATTCGGGGCATGATAGAAATAGTCCGTTGCTGCCGGAATATACTGTTTTCCTTTATATGAAGGTGGATTTATTGGCCCGATAACATCGAGTCCCTAGGCGACGAAAGGCCAGGAAGTGACCGTATGATGGAGATCTTAAGGGGGGAATATGCACGACATCTACATGGATCCGACATTCGTATCACCTTTTTGTATAATCTATTGCATCTTTGAACATTGCAGGCCAGTAATATACCATTCGATGTATTCGATGAAATAAATTTCGTCCAGCCTAATGTTCCCTGCATTTTCCAAAATGAGCCTCTCGTAACATTTGACCCGCTTCTTGTTCGTCGAGACAACGTAGCAGCATCCGTTTGTAAGATTTTCTATAGAGTACTTCACTACAAATGATGAATATGCTTGATCTCCGTCTGATTTGCTACCGTTGTGATGGATCTTCTGGCAAGATATCATATTTGAGGTAATCTATGAATGGTTGCCTCCAATCATCCCTTAGTACCTCTAAACATGGTATAGGAAGTGCTTCGACGACCTCTTCGACAACTTCTGGAGAGGGCAGGAATCTTCTTTCTTCTCTAGTCACTTAAAACGGACTTCGGTTTAAATAGGACAGGGCTGCTGCCAAACTAGCCAGAGCGCCTGCCCTTGCATTTTCAGATCGAGGTACGTGCTTGATTTCAACGTGGCAAAATTACTCTAGTAACAGATGGGTTTTTTGATGGTATGACAAGAGTTCTTGCTTTCTTATTTCAAACTCAGTCGTTAGCTGATTTATAATCAGCTTGGAATCCCAAAAATATGCAACGTCTTTATTTTCATCTCATGGGCGATTTCCATATCAATGATGAGAGCTTGATATTCGGTATCATTGTTCGTACAAGTAGTGCCTAATGTGAAAGAATATGGTAATAAATCACCTTGAGGTGTGATGAAAATAACTCCTGCCCCTGCTCCTGATGTTCTTGTTTGATACGACTGTAATCATTGTTGGGCTGTCAGACGCTTCTCATCGAGTAGGTCTAGTTCTTTTAGTCTTATCTTTGCATTTTCATCATCTGTAATTGACTGATCCATCGCTACTCTGAACGACGCGACTTGTATTTCAATCGGAACAACCTCCTCTACACCATAAACTAGAGAATACGATGTTGCACTTGTTGTCATTCGGTGAGTAGTTCTATACGTCCATAATGCCTCTTGCAATCTTTCGTCCCAGTCACCATATTTTTCAGTATTTTCACAATCGTTTTGTTAAATGCCTCTGCTAATCTATTTGCCAGTGAATAGTAAGGTGTTGAAAGTGAATGGTGGATACCGAACTTTTGACACATCTTCTCCATGCCTCTGTTCTTAAAAGGGGTACCATTATCAGTAACAATCTTCTTCGAGATACCGTGGCGATATATTATCACATGTTTATTGAAATTAACCACATCTTTCTCTCTTACATTGCACAATGCGATCGCTTTTGTCCACTTGGATAAATAGTCCCTGGGCGGCGAAAGGCCATGAAGTGACCGTTTGATGGAGATCTTCAGGGGGGAATATGCACGACATCTCCATGGATCCAACATTCGTGGCACCTTTTTGCATAATCTATTGCATCTTTGAACATTGCAGGCCAGTAATACACCATTCGATGTATTCGATGAAATAAATTTCGTCCAACCTAGTGTGCCCTGTATTCTCCATAATGAGCTTCTCATAACATTTAACCTGCTTCTTGTTCGTTGAGACAACGTTGCAACATCTCGTTATAAGATTTTCTATAAGGCACTTCACTAGAAATGATGAATCTGCTTAATCTCCATCTGATTTGCTACCTTTGTGCTAGATCTTCTGGCTAGATATCATATTTGAGGTAATCTATGAACTGCTGCCTCCAATCATCCGTTATTACCTCCAAACATGGTATAAGAAGTGCTTCAACGACCTCTTCGATAACTTCGGGAGAGGGCAGGAATCTTCTTTCTTCTGTAGTCACTTAAAGCGGACTTCGGTTTAAATAGGACAGGCTGCTGCCAAACTAGCCAGAGCGTTTGCCCTTACATTTTCAGATCGAGGTACGTGCTTGATTTCAACATGGCAGAATTGCTCTAGTAACTGATGGGCTTTTTGACAGTATGACAAGAGTTCTTGCTTTCTTATTTCAAACTCAGTCGTTAGCTGATTTATAATCAGGTTGGAATCCCCAAAAATATCCAACGTCTTTATTTTCATCTCATGGGTGATTTCCATTCCAATGATGAGAGCTTGACATTCGGTTTCATTGTTCGTACAAGTAGTACCTAAAGTGAAAGAA
Organism: Magnolia officinalis; assembly: GCA_021015155.1. Taxonomy (NCBI): domain Eukaryota; kingdom Viridiplantae; phylum Streptophyta; class Magnoliopsida; order Magnoliales; family Magnoliaceae; genus Magnolia; species Magnolia officinalis. Next base: position 46,290,149 of record JAJHSJ010000005.1, on the reverse strand, counting down.
TATGGTAATAAATCACCTTTAGGTGTGATGAAAATAACTCCTGCCCCCGCTCTTGATATTCTTGTTTGATACGACTGTAATCGTTGTTGGGCTGCCGGACGCTTCTCATCGAGTAGGTCTAATTCTTTTTGTCTTATCTTTGCATTTTCATCATCTGTAATTGACTGATCCATTGCTACTCTGAGCGACGCGACCTGTATGTCAATCGAAACGACCGCCTCAACACCATAAACTAGTGAATACGATGTTGCACTTGTTGTCATTCAGTGAATAGTTCTATACGCCCATAATGCCTCTTGCAATCTTTCGTCCCAGTCATGCTTATTTCCAGTCACTGTCCTTTTCAGTATTTTCACAATCGTTTTGTTAAATGCCTCTGCTAATCCATTTGCCGGTAAATAGTAAGGTATTGAAAATGAATGGCGGATACTGAACTTTTGACACTTCTTCTTCATGCCTCTGTTCTTAAAAGTGGTACCATTATCAATAACAATCTTCTTCGAGATATCGTGGCGATATATTATCACATGTTTAATGAAATTAACCACATCTTTCTCTCTTACATTGCGCAATCCGATCACTTCTGTCCACTTGGAGAAATAGTCCGTTGCTGCTAGAATATACTGTTTTCCTTTATATGAAGGTGGATTTATGGGCCCGATAACATCGAGTCCCCATGCGGCGAAAAGCCAGGAAGTGACCGTTTGATGGAGATCTTAAGGGGGGAATATGCACGACATCTACATGGATCTGACATTCGTGGCACCTTTTTGCATAATCTATTCCATCTTTGAACATTGCAGGCCAGTAATACACCATTTGATGTATTCGATGAAATAAATTTTGTAAGATTTTCTATAGAGCACTTCACTACAAATGATGAATATGCTTGATCTCCGTCTGATTTGCTACCTTTGTGCTGGATCTTCTGTAACATCCCGGATTTTTGTCAACCAGGGATTAGATGTCCTTAGGCAATGGGTCGATCCTAACACCTTATTAACTTGTCAGAACTAAATCCCACAGTCTAAAATCGCTCCTTAACCATTTTCTTCACAAATTCCACCCTTCACCACCTTTTTCTTTAAAATTTTCAAAGTACTTTCACCCTAGGCACTATCTTAAACTAGCTAAGTAGTATACCTTGGATCACTTTATATACAAACTACAAAGGCCCAGGTACCACCTCAGACAGAAATCTTACAGGACTAAACCCTTTAGAAATTAAGTGAGATTTAGCTAGTGTTAAACTAGAGTGCCTGTGAAATTAGCACCAATCACTTTAAATACGATCTGCAAGACCCAAAACTTGTAGAATCATTGACGCTAGGTTACCCTAAAATCTATGATCAATCTCATTACCCGGCTGCTCTCGGGAGCATCTCGAAACTCCGTATCAGATCTGGACTGTACGTCGGAAGTCCGATTAACACGAAGTTAAGGACTTAGGACCGCCTCGCTGGGCTTGACAACCATCTCGGAAATCAAATCCAGATAATGCCTCAGCGCTATTCGCTTGAGCTCGGAGTGAAGAGTGTGAGAAATGTGAAATAATTTCAAAATAAAATATCTTAAATAGTAATCTGACACCTCTCGCTTGCGGATCAGTATTAAGCAACCAGACTGTCAGAATCAGACCAAATTATACCCTCGGATCAGGAGAAATTTCATACACATTTACATGTACTCGGAATCTCTGATCGAGATCCGCTGACCGTTGAACTGAAACTGGTCCGCCATGCGTGATCTGGAATCCCGACTGAAACGAAAACTTAATAGAACGTAGATCCAGCGTTAGTGAGCTTAAGTCCGACCTTTGGCTCAAGGAGGCCTGCCAGAAACCCTTTTTTGAGCTGAAACAATGCCGATTTGGTTATAATGTAAGTATACTTTGAACATAAGTCTATTTCGGTAAATTTTTAGGCTATATAAGGACCTTAAACCCTCTCTCATGGCAGCCATACGAATTTGAGATTGAGAGAGAGAAAAGAGAGAGAAAGTGTGGGAGCAGTGGGAGAATCTCCCTGCCACTCTTCCCTGCCGCTATTCGGGCTCCACCGCCTGATTCTCATCGCTTTCCTGGCGTTTCCGGCGTCATTTCTAGGTAAGGAACCCTAACCCTAATCTGTTTTGGGTTTAGACAGTTGTAGGTTGTGAAATAGCTAACCTATTTCGTTCTATAGGTTGCCAAACTGCCAAATACGGAAGCTTAGCAAACCCATCGACTCTGTTACGATTCTATGACAAAAGGTGCGGACTTTAGGTGTATAGGTTATGGTTTTCAACGCTTTTAATGTCAGATAATGATAGATTCATGATTTGCATGCAATTGCACATGTAAAAAGTGCCGTCCGTTTTCCGTTTCGATTAAAGATGAAAAATATGAAATTCTACATACTCTAGGTATTTGTAGAAAGTACGGTATACGTATATTTTTTGAAAATGTGTTTGACATGTTTATTTGTTATATGGATATACGATATATGGATAAAATACTTATTTGGCAAAAGGATTCGCCTAAATACATGTTTTACTTATATACACTATGTATATTGAAATTGCGTATTCTAGAAAATACTGTATACGTATAAATTTTGGAGATGTATTTATCATGATTATTTGTTGTAGTAATATATTATACATGGATAAAATACTCGCTTGGCTAAAGGATAGCCCTAATACATGTTTTGCTAACATACACCATGTATGTTGTAATAGTGTATTCTAAGTGTTTGTGAAAATGACTGAATGAGTATAGAATTCTCATTCGTGCTCGCCATGACTGATTGTCATGGATTCATGATTGTTGTATTGGCGATACCCCTTTGACGAAAGGATTTGCCCTAAATCACGCCACGGCCAATATACACTATATATGCTAAAATGTGTGGCCCAAGTGTTTGTGGAAATGACTGAATGAATATGGAACTTGGATTCCTGCTTGCCATGACTATCCGTCGTGGGTGTACGCGTGTTATGATTGGGGCAACTCCTAGTAAAAGGATTTGGCCTAATGCCTATGTGATCGACATATGTCATGTATGTCGATGTATGTTTGTTTAAGTGTTTCTTGAAATGTCAGAATGAGTAGTAGTTAGAAAATTGTAATGTATAAGGGTGTTGAGATACGATTCTCAACCTCTTTTAACTATGTGTATGATCTCCTTGGATAGTTGTGTGATTAGGAATTGAACATGTACAAACTCATGCTTGTGTTGTGCTTCATAACATGCTCAACTGCTTTATGATTTTAACTATGTAATGTATATGTTTAAATTTATATTTACGTTGTATGATCCGTCATGGGTGATGGGGGAGTGGAGCAACGAGTGCGTGCAACAGCCCTGGCAGCCTTAAACGGATAATACTAGACCTTGATTATATGAGTTGAATCGTGATCCACTACTGCTTTATCTATCTGCACTTGATTGTGTTTGGGGCTATGATTATAGTCCAGACAATCGGTACCAGAATTGCATTCGTGGCTGTGATTCATTTGCCACGTGAGATGTGTTCGACAAACCCGAGTCGTACTTCGGTTGACGATAGTGGTTGGCCATGCGAAGTGCTTATGCGCTTCATATCGTCCAACTTGTTGTGCGCTCGAGCTAGCCGAGCTCGTCAAGTAACCCGATATGTCAAATGTGTGTTCACCATGTTTGGTCATTACTGCTTGAACCTAGGGTACCAAACTTACCAGTGGAAATCCCGTTAACTATGGTACCTCGATCCGCTAAGACTCATGAGCCGGACATGGTGGTATGGGACACCGTGGCCGAGCTGTCGGTCTACGCTGGGGCCACGTGCCTCCCCGTAGTGACCATTGAGCAACCAAACTCATGAGCCGAATACGGTGGTATGGGACACTGTATTCGAGCTGTCGACACCTACGGCGAGAGCCGAGTACGGTGAGACCTGTATTCGTGCTGACGGGCGATGAGTCCTCCATAGTGTCTTTGAGTATACTCTAAGGTCTGTGATTGGCGACGAGCCCTTCACAACAACTAGAGCATGAGTTGAGCCGAGTACGGTGAGATCTGTATTCGAGCTGACGGCCAGCGATTGAGCCGAGTACGGTGAGACCTGTATTCGAGCTGACGGCAAGCAATTGAGCCGCATACGGTGAGATCTATATCCGTGCTGACGGGTGACGAGCCCTTTGTGATGCCTTCGCTATGCCTCTCAAACCATAATATCGTATGAGATTAACTAGGACTGACGACCCTAGAATGGATCATGTTTGGGAATGATACAAGGGAGGTACCTTAGTTTCCCAATACTGCTGTTTGAAATGGACTAATAACTACTCAGTAATCATGCTCATCATCGCACCGCATGTGCCTGGTAGATGTGGAGCACTGAGGGAGGTATGCATCCGCGAACGTAAGATGATGTCGCATGAGGGTGATTTGGCAAGGGCATACATCATGTCATTTCATACTTGCGTTACATAAGAGTAGTTAAAAACTGTTTGGCTGTACTGCTTTATCATTACTTCTTGACTGAATTGATAACATGTTAACCTATGCTTTATTGTTCCACTGAGTTAATCACTCACTCCCACGTTACAGGACGGTGTTTACAACACCAACCAGATTTGTTGAGTTTCAGGTGTTGGCGATGCTTATGAAGCAGAGCCGAACTACTACTATGATGTTGAGGAGGAGTTCTCTTACATGCAATCTCTGACAGGTCTATGAAGACCTGGTATTGTATTGACGGGGCTACGGTACTTGGGATAGGAGACATTACACTTCCTCACATTTGATATATTTTAGAACTGTACTTGTAATTATTTAACCTGGTAATGTTATCACACTCTGGAGACTCATCATAGTTTATATATTTTATCTATCTATCACAGTCTTCCACTTGCAAATTTAACTGTATCTGGAGTATGATATGCTGTTTTGGCTTAATCTCACTCATGATCAATGCACGAATACAGTCAACATTCAATCATCATTCATTTTGTTGCATAAGCGATGTTCTGGAACTCGGGAGTTGAGTTTATGCTCGACCCCCGATTTTCAGGGCGTTACATCTTCTGGCAAGATATCATATTTGACGTAATCTATGAATGGCTGCCTCCAATCATCCGTTATTACATCTAAACATGATATAGGAAGTGCTTCAGCGACCTCTTCGACAACTTCTGGAGAGGGCAGGAATCTTCTTTCTTCTCTAGTCACATAAACCAGACTTCGGTTTAAATAGGACAGGGCTGCTGCCAAATTAGCCAGAGCGTCTGCCCTTGCATTTTCAGATCGAGGTACGTGCTTGATTTCAACTTGACAGAATTGCTCTAGTAACTGATGGGCTTTTTGACAGTATGACAAGAATTCTTGCTTTCTTATTTCAAACTCAGTCGTTAACTGATTTATAATCCTCTTGGAATCCCCAAAAATATGCAACGTCTTTGTTTTCATCTCATGGGCGATTTCCATTCCAATGATGAGAGCTTGATATTTGGTTTCATTGTGCGTACAAGTTGTGCCTAATGTGAAAGAATATGGTAATAAATCACCTTGAGGTGTGATGAAAATAACTCCTGCCCCGCTCCTAACTGTCTTGTTTGATACGACTGCAATCGTTGTTGAGCTGCCAGACGTTCCTCATCGAGTAGGTCTAATTCGTTTAGTCTTATCTTTGCATTTTCATCATCGGTAATTGACTGATCCATCGCTACTCTGAGCGACGCGACTTGTATTTCAATCGGAACGACCGCCTCTACACCATAAACTAGTGAATACGATGTTACACTTGTTGTCGTTAGGTGAGTAGTTCTATATACCCATAATGCCTCTTGCAATCTTTCATCCCAGTCATGCTTATTTCCAGTCACCGGCTTTTTCAGTATTTTCACAATCGTTTTGTTAAATGCCTCTGCTAGTCCATTTGCTGGTGAATATTAAGTTGTTGAAAATGAATGGTGGATACCGAACTTTTGACACATCTTCTCCATGCCTCTGTTCTTAAAAGGGGTACCATTATCAGTAGCAATCCTCTTCGAGATACCGTGGCGATATATTTTCACATGTTTATTGAAATTAACCACATCTTTCTCTCTTACATTGAACAATGGATCGCTTCTGTCCACTTGGATAAATAGTCTGTTGCTGCCAGAATATACTGTTTTCCTCGGATTTATGAAGATATGAAGGCGGATTTATGAGCCCGATAACATCAAGTCCCTCGGTGACGAAAGGCCAGGAAGTGACCATTTGATAGAGATCTTCAGGGGGAATATGCACGACATCTCCATGGATCCGACATTCGTGGCACCTTTTTGCATAATTTATTGCATCTTTGAACATTCCAGGCCAGTAATACACCATTCGATGTATTCGATGAAATAAATTTGGTCCAGCCAAGTGTGCCCTGTATTCTCCAGAATGAGCTTCTCGTAACATTTGACCTGCTTCTTGTCCGTCGAGACAACGTTGCAGCATCCCGTTGTAAGATTTTCTGTAAGGCACTTCACTACAAATGATGAATCTGCTTGATCTCCGACTGATTTGCTACCTTTGTGCTGGAACTTCTGGCAAGAGATCATATTTGAGGTAATCTATGAATGGCTGCCTCCAATCATCCGTTATTACCTCCAAACATGATATAGGAAGTGCTTCGACGACCTCTTCAATAACTTCAGGAGAGGGCAGGAATCTTCTTTCTTCTGTAGCCACTTAAAGCGGACTTCGGTTTAAATAGGACAGGCTGCTGCCAAACTAGCCAGGGCGTTTGCCCTTACATTTTCAGATCGAGGTACGTGCTTGATTTCAACATGGCAGAATTGCTCTAGTAACTGATGGGCTTTTTGATGGTATGACAAGAGTTCTTGCTTTCTTATTTCAAACTCAGTCGTTAGCTGATTTATAATTAGGTTGGAATCCCCAAAAATATCCAACGTCTTTATTTTCATCTCATGGGTGATTTCCATTCCAATGATGAGAGATTGATATTCGGTTTCATTGTTTGTACAAGTAGTGCCTAATGTGAAAGAATATGGTAATAAATCACCTTTAGGTGTGATGAAAATAACTCCTGCCCCCGCTCCTCATATTCTTGTTTGATACGACTGTAATCGTTGTTGGGCTGCCAAACGCTTCTCATCGAGTAGGTCTAATTCTTTTTGTCTTTTCTTTGCATTTTCATCATCTGTAATTGACTGATCCATCGCTACTCTGAGCGACGCGATCTATATGTCAATCGGAACGACCGCCTCAACACCATAAACTAGTGAATACGATGTTGCACTTGTTGCCATTTGGTGAATAGTTCTATACGCCCATAATGCCTCTTGCAATCTTTCGTCCCAGTCATGCTTATTTCCAGTCACTGTCCTTTTCAGTCGTTTTGTTAAATGCCTCTGCTAATCCATTTGCCAAAAAATAGTAAGGTATTGAAAATGAATGGTGGATACCGAACTTTTGACACTTCTTCTTCATGCCTATGTTCTTAAAAGGGGTACCATTATCAGTAACAATCTTCTTCGAGATATCGTGGCAATATATTATCACATGTTTAATGAAATTAGCCACATCTTTCTCTCTTACCTTGCGCAATGCGATCACTTCTGTCCACTTGGAGAAATAGTCCGTTGCAGCCAGAATATATTGTTTTCCTTTATATGAAGGTGGATTTATGGGCCCGATAACATCGAGTCCCCAAGCGGCGAAAGGCCAGGAAGTGACCGTTTGATGGAGATCTTAAGGGGGGAATATGCACGACATCTACATGGATCTGACATTCGTGGCACCTTTTTGCATAATCTATTGCATCTTTGAACATTGCAGGCCAGTAATACACCATTTGATGTATTCGTTGAAATAAATTTTGTAAGATTTTCTAGAGAGAACTTCACTACAAATGATGAATATGCTTGATCTCCGTCTGATTTGCTACCTTTGTGCTGGATATTCTGGCAAGATATCATATTTGAGGTAATCTATGAATGGTTGCCTCCAATCATCCATTATTACATCTAAACATGATATAGGAAGTGCTTCAGCGACCTCTTCGACAACTTCTGGAGAGGGCAGGAATCTTCTTTCTTTTCAAGTCACTTAAAACGGACTTCGGTTTAAATAGGACAGGGCTGCTGCCAAATTAGCCAGAGCGTCTGCCCTTGCATTTTCAGATCGAGGTACGTGCTTGATTTCAACTTGGCAGAATTGCTCTAGTAACTGATGGGCTTTTTGACATTATGACAAGAATTCTTGCTTTCTTATTTCAAACTCAGTCATTAGCTGATTTATAATCCGCTTGGAATCCCAAAAAATATGCAACGTCTTTGTTTTCATCTCATGGGCGATTTCCATTCCAATGATGAGAGCTTGATATTTGGTTTCATTATTCGTACAAGTTGTGCCTAATGTGAAAGAATATGGTAATAAATCACCTTGAGGTGTGATGAAAATAACTCCTGCCCCGCTCCTAATTTTCTTGTTTGATACGATTGTAATCGCTGTTGGGCTGCCAGACGCTTCTCATCGAGTAGGTCTAATTCATTTAGTCTTATCTTTGCATTTTCATCATATGTAATTGACTGATCCATCGCTACTCTGAGCGACGCGACTTGTATTTCAATCGGAACGACCGCCTCTGCACCATAAACTAGTGAATACGATGTTACACTAGTTGTCGTTCGGTGAGTAGTTCTATACACCCATAATGCCTCTTGCAATCTTTCATCCCAGTCATGCTTATTTCCAGTCACCGGCTTTTTCAGTATTTTCACAATCGTTTTGTTAAATGCCTCTGCTACTCCATTTGCCGGTGAATAGTAAGTTGTTGAAAATGAATGGTGGATACCGAACTTTTGACACATCTTCTCCATGCCTCTGTTCTTAAAAGGGGTACCATTATCAGTAGCAATCCTCTTCGAGATACCGTGGCGATATATTTTCACATGTTTATTGAAATTAACCACATCTTTCTCTCTTACATTGCACAATGCGATCGCTTCTGTCCACTTGGATAAGTAGTCTGTTGCTGCCAGAATATACGGTTTTCCTCAAATTTATGAAGATATGAAGGCGGATTTATGAGCCCGATAACATCGAGTCCCTCGGCGACGAAAGGCCAGGAAGTGACCGTTTGATGGAGATCTTCAGGGGGGAATATGCACGACATCTCCATGGATCCGACATTCGTGGCACCTTTTTGATAATCTATTGCATCTTTGAATATTCCAGGCCAGTAATACACCATTCGATGTATTCGTTGAAATAAATTTCGTCCAGCCTAGTGTGCCCTGTATTCTCCAGAATGAGCTTCTCGTAACATTTGACCTGCTTCTTGTTCGTCGAGACAACGTTGCAGCATCCCGTTGTAAGATTTTCTGTAAGGCACTTCACTACAAATGATGAATCTGCTTGATCTCCATCTAATTTGCTACCTTTGTGCTGGATCCTCTGGCAAGAGATCATATTTGAGGTAATCTATGAATGGCTGCCTCCAATCATCCGTTATTACCTCCAAACATGATATAGGAAGTGCTTCGACGACCTCTTCGATAACTTCGGGAGAGGGCAGGAATCTTCTTTCTTCTGTAGTCACTTAAAGCGGACTTCGGTTTAAATAGGACAGGCTGCTGCCAAACTAGCCAGAGCGTATGCCCTTACAATTTCAGATCGAGGTACGTGCTTGATTTCAACATGGCAGAATTGCTCTAGTAACTGATGGGCTTTTTGACAGTATGACAAGAGTTCTTGCTTTCTTATTTCAAACTCAGTCGTTAGCTAATTTATAATCAGGTTGGAATCCCCAAAAATATCCAACGTCTTTATTTTCATCTCATGGGTGATTTCCATTCCAATGATGAGAGCTTGATATTCGGTTTCATTGTTCGTACAAGTAGTGCCTAATGTGAAAGAATATGGTAATAAATCACCTTTAGGTGTGATGAAAATAACTCCTGCCCCCGCTCCTGATATTCTTGTTTGATACGACTGTAATCGTTGTTGGGCTGCCAGACGCTTCTCATCGAGTAGGTCTAATTCTTTTTGTCTTATCTTTACATTTTCATCATCTGTAATTGACTGATCCATCGCTACTCTGAGCGACGCGACCTGTATGTCAATCGGAACGACCGCCTCAACACCATAAACTAGTGAATACGATGTTGCACTTGTTGCCATTCGGTGAATAGTTCTATACGCCCATAATGCCTCTTGCAATCTTTCGTTCCAGTCATGCTTATTTCCAGTCACTGTCTTTTTAAGTATTTTTACAATCGTTTTGTTAAATGCCTCTGCTAATCCATTTGCCGGTAAATAGTAAGGTATTGAAAATGAATGGTGGATACCGAACTTTTGACACTTCTTCTTCATGCCTCTGTTCTTAAAAGGGGTACCATTATCAGTAACAATCTTCTTCGAGATATCGTGGCAATATATTATCACATGTTTAATGAAATTAACCACATCTTTCTCTCTTACATTGCGCAATGCGATCACTTCTGTCCACTTGGAGAAATAGTCCGTTCCTGCCAGAATATACAGTTTTCCTTTTTATGAAGGTGGATTTATGGGCCCGATAACATCGAGTCCCCAGGCGGCGAAAGGCCAGGAAGTGACCGTTTGAAGGAGATCTTAAGGGGGGAATATGCACGACATCTACATGGATCTGACATTCGTGGCACCTTTTTGCATAATCTATTGCATCTTTGAATATTGCAGGCCAGTAATACACCATTTGATGTATTCGATGAAATAAATTTTGTAAGATTTTCTATAGAGCACTTCACTACAAATGATGAATATGCTTGATCTCCGTCTGATTTGCTACCTTTGTGCTGGATCTTCTGGTAAGATATCATATTTGAGGTAATCTATGAATGGCTTCCTCTAATCATCCGTTATTACATCTAAACATGATATAGGAAGTGCTTCAGCGACCTCTTCGACAACTTCTAGAGAGGGCAGGAATCTTCTTTCTTCTCTAGTCACTTAAAACGGACTTCGGTTTAAATAGGACAGGGCTGCCGCCAAATTAGCCAGAGCGTCTGCCCTTGCATTTTCAGATCGAGGTACGTGCTTGATTTCAACTTGGCAGAATTGCTCGAGTAACTGATGGGCTTTTTGACAGTATGACAAGAATTCTTGCTTTCTTATTTCAAACTCAGTCGTTAGCTGATTTATAATCGGCTTGGAATCCCCAAAAATATGCAACGTCTTTGTTTTCATCTCATGGGCGATTTCCATTATAATGATGAGAGCTTGATATTTGGTTTCATTATTCGTACAAGTTGTGCCTAACGTGAAAGAATATGGTAATAAATCACCTTGAGGTGTGATGAAAATAACTCCTGCCCCGCTCCTAATTTTTTGGTTTGATACGACTGCAATCGCTGTTGGGCTGCCAGACGCTTCTCATCAAGTAGGTCTAATTCGTTTAGTCTTATCTTTGCATTTTCATCATCTGTAATTGACTGATCCATCTCTACTCTGAGCGACGCGACTTGTATTTCAATCGGAACGACCGCCTCTACACCATAAACTAGTGAATACGATGTTATACTTGTTGTCGTTCGGTGAGTAGTTCTATATGCCCATAATGCCTCTTGCAATCTTTCCTCCCAGTCATGCTTATTTCCAGTCACCGGATTTTTCAGTATTTTCACAATCGTTTTGTTAAATGCCTCTGCTAGTCCATTTGCCAGTGAATAGTAAGTTGTTGAAAATGAATGGTGGATACCGAACTTTTGACACATTTTCTCCATGCGTCTGTTCTTAAAAGGGTACCATTATCAGTAGCAATCCTCTTCGAGATACCGTGGCGATATATTTTCACATGTTTATTGAAATTAACCACAACTTTCTCTCTTACATTGCACAATGCGATCGCTTCTGTCCACTTGGATAAATAGTCTGTTGCTGCTAGAATATACGGTTTTCCTCGGATTTATGAAGATATGAAGGCGGATTTATGAGCCCGATAACATCGAGTCCCTCGGTGACGAAAGGCCAGGAAGTGACCGTTTGATGGAGATCTTCAGGGGGGAATATGCACGACATCTCCATGGATCCGACATTCATGGCACCTTTTTGCATAATCTATTGCATCTTTGAACATTACAGGCCAGTAATACACCATTCGATGTATTCGATGAAATAAATTTCATCCAGCCTAGTGTGCCCTGTATTCTCCAGAATGAGCTTCTCGTAACATTTGACCTGCTTCTTGTTCGTCGAGACAACATTGCAGCATCCCGTTGTAAGATTTTCTGTAAGGCACTTCACTACAAATGATGAATCTGCTTGATCTCCGTCTGATTTGCTACCTTTGTGCTGGATCTTCTGGCAAGAGATCATATTTGAGGTAATCTATGAATGGCTGCCTCCAATCATCCGTTATTACCTCCAAACATGATATAGGAAGTGCTTCGACGACCTCTTCGATAACTTCGGGAGAGGGCAGGAATCTTCTTTCTTCTATAGCCACTTAAAGCGGACTTCGGTTTAAATAGGACAGGGCTGCTGCCAAACTAGCCAGAGCGTTTGCCCTTACATTTTCAAATCGAGGTACGTGCTTGATTTCAACATGGTAAAATTGCTCTAGTAACTGATGGGCTTTTTGACAGTATGACAAGAGTTCTTGCTTTCTTATTTCAAACTCAGTCGTTAGCTGATTTATAATCAGCTTGGAATCCCCAAAAATATGCAACGTCTTTATTTTCATCTCATGGGCGATTTCCTTTCCAATGATGAGAGCTTGATATTCGGTTTCATTGTTTGTACAAGTAGTGCCTAATGTGAAAGAATATGGTAATAAATCACCTTGAGGTGTGATGAAAATAACTCCTGCCCCCGCTCTTGATATTCTTGTTTGATACGACTGTAATCGTTGTTGGGCTGCCAGACGCTTCTCATCGAGTAGGTCTAATTCTTTTAGTCTTATCTTTGCATTTTCATCATCTGTAATTGACTGATCCATCGCTACTCTGAGCGACGCGACTTGTATTCCAACTGGAACTACCGCCTCTACACCATAAACTAGTGAATACGATGTTGCACTTGTTGTCGTTCGGTGAGAGTTCTATACGCCCATAATGCCTCTTGCTATCTTTCGTCCCAGTCATGCTTATTTCCAGTCACTATCTTTTTAAGTATTTTGACAATCGTTTTGTTAAATGCCTCTGCTAATCCATTTGCCGGTGAATAATAAGGTGTTGAAAATGAATGGTGGATACCGAACTTTTGACACATCTTCTCCATGCCTCTGTTCTTAAAAGGGGTACCATTATCTGTAACAATCTTCTTCGAGATACCGTGGCGATATATTATCACATGTTTGATGAAATTAACCACATCTTTCTCTCTTACATTGTGCAATGCGATCGCTTCTGTCCACTTGGAGAAATAGTCTGTTACTGCCAGAATATATTGTTTTTCTTTATATGAAGGCGGATTTATGGGCCCGCTAACATCGAGTCCCTAGGCGGCGAAAGGCCAGGAAGTGACCGTTTGATGCAGATCTTAAGGGGGGAATATGCACAACATCTCCATGGATCTGACATTCGTGGCACCTTTTTGCATAATCTATTACATCTTTGAACATTGCAAGCCAGTAATACACCATTCGTTGTATTCGATGAAATAAATTTCATCCCGCCTAATGTGCCCTGTATTCTCCAGAATGAGCTTCTCCTAACATTTGACCCGCTTCTTGTTCGTTGAGACAACGTAGCCGCATTGCATTGTAAGATTTTCTATAGAGCACTTCACTGCAAATGATGAATCTGCTTGATCTCCGTCTGATTTGCTACCTTTGTTCTCGATTTTCTGGCAAGATATCATATTTGTGGTAATCTATGAATGACTGCCTCTAATCATCCGTTATTACTTCTAAACAAGATATTGGAAGTGCTTCGACGACCTCTTCAATAACTTCGGGAGAGGGCCAGAATATTCTTTCTTTGTAGTCACTTAAAGCGGACTTCGGTTTAAATAGGACAGGGCTGCTGCCAAACTAGCCAGAGCGTCTGCCCTAGCATTTTCAGATCGAAGTATGTGCTTGTTTTCAACATGGCAGAATTGCTCTAGTAATTGATGGATTTTTTGACAGTATGGCAAGAGTTTTTGCTTTCTTATTTCAAACTCAGTCGTTAACTGATTTATAATCAGCTTAAAATCCCCAAAAATATGCAACGTCTTTATTTTCATCTCATGGGCGATTTCCATTCCAATGATGAGAGCTTGATATTCGGTTTCATTGTTCGTACGAGTAGTGCCTAATGTGAAAGAATATGGTAATAAATCACCTTAAGGTGTGATGAAAATAACTCCTGCCCCCGCTCCTGATATTCTTATTTGATACTACTGTAATCGCTGTTGGGCTGCCAGACGCTTCTCATCGAGTAGATCTAATTCTTTTAGTCTTATCTTTGCATTTTCATCATCTGTAATTGACTGATCCATCGCTACTTTGAGCGACGTGACTTGTATTTAAATCAGAACGACCGCCTCTACACCATAAACTAGTGAATATGATGTTGCACTTGTTGCCGTTCGGTGAGTAGTTCTATACGCCCATAATACCTATTGCAATCTTTCGTCCTAGTAATGCTTATTTCCAGTCACAATCTTTTTCAGTATTTTCACAATCGTTTTGTTAAATGCCTCTGCTAATCCATTTGTCGGTGAATAGTAAGGTGTTGAAAATGAATGGTGGATGCCGAACTTTTGACACATCTTCTCCATGCCTTTGTTCTTAAAAGGGGTACCATTATTAGTAACAATCTTCTTCGAGATACAGTGACGATATATTATCGCATGTTTAATGAAATTAACCACATCTTTCTCTCTTACATTACGCAATGCGATCGCTTCTGTCCACTTGGAGAAATAGTCTGTTACTGCCAGAATATACTGTTTTCCTTTATATGAAGGCAGATTTATGGGACCGATAACATCGAGTCCATACGCGGCGAAAGGCCAGGAAGTGGCCGTTTGATGGAGATCTTAAGGGGGAAATATGCACGACATCTCCATGGTTCTGACATTCGTGGCACCTTTTTACATAATCTATTGCATCTTTGAACATTGCAGGCCAGTAATACACCATTCGATGTATTCGATGAAATAAATGTGGTCCAGCCTAGTGTGCCCTGCATTCTCAAGAGTGAGCTTCTCGTAACATTTGACCTGCTTCTTGTTCGTCGAGACAACGTAGCAGCATCCCATTGTAAGATTTTCTATAGAGCACTTCACTACAAATGATGAATCTGCTTGATCTCCGTCTGATTTGCTACCTTTGTGCTGGATCTTCTAGCAAGATATCATATTTGAGGTAATCTATGAATGACTGCCTCTAATCATCCGTTATTACCTCTGAACATGATATAGGAACTGCTTCGACGACCTCTTCGACAACTTCGGGAGAGGGCAGGAATCTTCTTTCTTCTATAGTCACTTAAAGCGGACTTCGGTTTAAATAGGACAGGGCTGCTGCCAAACTAGCCAGAGCGTCTGCCCTTGCATTTTCAATTCGATGTACGTGTTTATTTCAACATGGCAGAATTGCTCTAGTAACTGATGGGCTTTTTGACAGTATGACAAGTGTTCTTGGTTTCTTATTTCAAACTCAGTCGTTAGCTGATTTATAATCAGCTTAGAATCCCCAAAAATATGCAACGTCTTTATTTTCATCTCAAGGGTGATTTCCATTCGAATGATGAGAGCTTGATATTTGGTTTCATTGTTCGTACAAGTTGTGCCTAATGTGAAAGAATATGGTAATAAATCACCTTGAGGTGTAATGAAAATAACTCCTGCTCCGCTCCTAATTTTCTTGTTTGATACAACTGCCAGACGCTTCTCATCGAGTAGGTTTAATTCTTTTAGTCTTATCTTTCCATTTTCATCATCTGTAATTGACTGATCTATCGCTACTCTATGCGATGCGACTTGTATTTCAATCGGAACGACCGCCTTTACACCAAAAACTAGTGAATATGATGTTGCACTTGTTGTCGTTCGATGAGTAGTTCTATACGCCCATAATGCCTCATGCAATCTTTCGTCCCAGTCATGCTTATTTCCAGTCGCCGTCTTTTTCAGTATTTTCACAATCGTTTTGTTAATTGCCTCCGCTAATCCATTTGTCAGTGAATAGTAAGGTGTTGAAAATGAATGGTGGATACCGAACTTTTGACACATCTTCTCCATGCCTCTATTCTTAAAAGGGGTACCATTATCAGTAACAATATTCTTCGAGATACCGTGGCGATATATTATCACATGTTTAATGAAATTAACCACATCTTTCGCATTGACATTGCGCAAGGCGATCGCTTCTGTCCCCTTGGAGAAATAGTCTGTTGCTGCCAGAATATACTGTTTTCCTTTATATGAAGCTGGATTTATGGGCCTGATAACATTAAGTCCCTAGGCGGCGAAAGGCCAGGAAGTGACCATTTGATGGAGATCTTCAGGGGGGAATAAGCACGACATCTCCATGGATCTGACAATCGTGGCACCTTTTTACATAATCTATTACATCTTTGAACATTGCAGGCTATTAATACACCATTTGATGTATTCGATGAAATAAATTTCATCCGGCCTAATGTGCCCCGCATTCTCCAGAATGAGCTTCTCGTAACATTTGACCTTCTTCTTATTTGTCGAGACAACGTAGCACCATCCCGTTATAAGATTTTCTATAAAGCACTTCACTATAAATGATGAATCTGCTTGATCTCCGTCTGATTTGCTACCTTTGTGTTGGATCTTCTGGCAAGATATCATATTTGAGGTAATGCATGAATGGCTGCCTCCAATCATCCGTTATTACCTCTAAACAAGATATAGGAAGTGCTTCGATGACCTCTTCGACAACTTCGGGAGAGGGCAGGAATCTTCTTTCTTCTATAGTCACTTAAAGCGGACTTCGGTTTAAATAGGACAAGGTTGCTGCCAAACTAGCCAGAGCGTCTGCCCTTGCATTTTCAGATCGAGGTACGTGCTTTATTTCAACATGGTAGAATTGCTCTAGTAATTGATGAGCTTTTTGACAATATGACAAGGGTTCTTGCTTTCTTATTTCAAACTCAGTCGTTAGCTGATTTATAATCAGCTTGGAATCCCCAAAAATATAGAACGTCTTTATTTTCATCTCATGGGCGATTTCCACTGCAATGATGAAGCTTGATATTCGGTTTCATTGTTCGTACAAGTAGTGCCTAATGTGAAAGAATATGGTAATAAATCAGCCTGAGGTGTGATTAAAATAAGTCCTGCCCCCGTTCCTGATATTCTTGTTTAATACGACTGTAATCGCTGTTGTGCTGCCAGACGCTTCTCATCGAGTAGGTCTATTTCCTTTAGTATTTTCTTTGCATTTTCATCATCTGTAATTGACTAATCCATCGCTACTCTGAGTGACGCGACTTGTATTTCAATCGGAACGAGCACCTCTTCACCATAAACTAGTGAATACGATGTTGCACTTGTTGCCATTCGGTGAGTAGTTCTATACGCCCATAATGCCGCTTGCAATCTTTTGTCCCAGTCATGCTTATTTCCAGTCACCGTCTTTTTTAGTATTTTCACAATCGTTTTGTTAAATGCCTCTGCTAATCCATTTGTCGGTGAATAGTAAGGTGTTGAAAATGAATGGTGGATACCGAACTTTTGACACATCTTCTCCATGCCTCCGTTCTTAAAAGGGGTACCATTATCAGTTACAATCTTCTTCGAGATACCATGGCGATATATTATAACATGTTTAATGAAATTAACCACATCTTTCTCTCTGACATTGCGCAATGCAATCGCTTCTGTCCACTTGGAGAAATAGTCTGTTGCTGCCAAAATATATTGTTTTCCTTTATATGAAGGCGGATTTATGGACCCGATAACATCGAGTCCCTAGGCGGAGAAAGGCCAGGAAGTGACCGTTTAATGGAGATCTTCAGGGGGGAATATACACGACAACTCCATGGATCTAACATTCGTGGAACCTTTTTGCATAATCTACTGTATCTTTGAACATTGTAGGCCAGTAATACATGAAAAGGCCTAGCTATATGTCCTAGAGGGGGGGTGAATAGGACAATGCCAAATAAAAATTATAACAGCGGAATTAAGAAGAATATGATAGCCAAATTAAATTACAATGCAAGAAAGTAAAACAACCTCAAAAATTAGATCTTGAGAGGTTGATACAAATGTTGTTCTAAGGACAACCTTTCACCAAAAACCAGAGTTTATGGTAGGACAACCTTATTTCTAGAAAGATCTTTGTATCAAATCTTAAACCAAAGAGGAATAAGGAAATAAATACAAACTGAATTGAAATAAATTGTAATCACAAATGTATTGTTCTAGAGACAGCCATACACCATAAAAATGGCAGGGCAACCTTGCTGGAACAACTTTAAAGGAAATTTAAATTCAAGTAGATAAAGGAATAGCAGAAAGTAAATTCTAAATTATTACAAAATTCTCACAAAGCTTGAATTAAATGATTACAACATTCACCACATTCATACATCCCACAAAAGAATAATTAAAGATTAGAAATGTAAATCATTCAACCATAACACTAGGGATTATAGTGGTTCGCCTGTGTGTTCACCAACTGTTAAACAACCGCCACACAAAATACTACTCCACTCCTAATATCCTCACACAGGAGATATTAGCGTTCACTAACAAAATAGGTTTTCCCAGGTTCACCAAAAACCTTTACAATTGTGTCTTTATTTGTGGGCTTACACAAAAAAAAAAACCCCACTTCTGAGTTTTCCTGGCTCTCCTCAGATAACCAATACAACAAGATTTTTCTGGCAAATCTTGAAAGAAACCAAAACAGAAAGGAATTTACAATTAAATGTAAAATACCTGAATATCTCCTTCGATGTAGCAGCCCGGTAGAACCAAGTCAGAGTAGATGATTGAATGTCCAAGTTCAATGTCCAGTACTCAATTACAATGGTTCTAATTCTAATAGATTTTAAATTTAACCAAGTAGGGCTTGCCTTAATTGATTTTGATTCCAAAGAAAGGGAATAGCGATTCCTCTTATCAAATTAGATTGGAATAGCAGAAACAAAATCAATTAATTAAAGCTAAGGAAAGAGAATATTAAATAAGCACACTTAGCTTAGATGGAGCACAGAAATATCTCTCAGAAGTTCGACGAAGATTGGCTTGAATGGATTAATTAATTCGATGAACTCTTCTGAGATTCGTGCTCTATTTATAGGTGAGCAGATCGCATCTTCGACTGGTCTAAGGAACCCTTCGACTAGTCGAAGAAATAACAGATTTGAAAAAAATCGGGCGCGATAAGCTTTGACCGTTTTACGACTGGTCGAAGACCTCCTTCGACTGGTCGTAGGTCACCTTCGACTGGTCGAAGGTCTCCTTCGACTGGTCGAAGACCTTGTGAATTTATCGCTGGACTTTGTGTCGAAGATTTACGACTGGTCGAAGAACCAGTCGACATTGTTCCTTCGACCGGTCGAACAGATCCTGGACTAGTCGAAGACTAACAGAATTTATCCGATTTTTGTAACAAACTTACAACTGATTGAGGATTTTCTTAGACTGGTCGAAGCAACTTTAGGACTAGTCGAAGAAGGCCTAGGACTAGTCGAAGAACAGACCAAACTTATGTAAAATAAACAATCGATTTATGTATCCAAAGTGACCTACTTCTAAGGTCAACCTAAGGTCAGTCAAACCTCAACCATGAAGTAAGGACATTGAAATATTAGGAACTAGTGACCTTGAAGTATGAGCCTTGAAGTCTTGATGTAGCTCAATCTTGAAAGTGTCTTGAATTCTTTATGAACTGCCTTGTACATGTCTTGAGTTCTTTATGAACTGCCTTATACTCTTCTTGAAGTCTTGAAGCTTGAGTCATGTCTTGTGAGTAGTTCTTGCATTCAAGTTTGATCTTTATACTTGTGAGCTTAGCTTGTTCATGAATGTTGATCTTTGAGAGAGCTTCACATATGCAAGATATAAAACAGTGATTTTGGCACCAC
The DNA here is from genome assembly GCA_021015155.1 of Magnolia officinalis. Lineage (NCBI taxonomy): Eukaryota > Viridiplantae > Streptophyta > Magnoliopsida > Magnoliales > Magnoliaceae > Magnolia > Magnolia officinalis. The sequence goes on along the minus strand of JAJHSJ010000005.1, from coordinate 46,270,147 downwards.
AAATTTGACAACAAACAGGGATATAAAATATAGCACTTACAATCTCCCCCTTTGTCAAATTAGTGACAAAACACATAACCAAGATAAACATAAACATAAAGTAAAACACCAGTTGCTTCAATATTCAATATTCAACATTCAAACTCCCCCTGAGTAACATAACCAATGCTACTCCTTTCACCTCTCACAATCACATCGTTAAGTTAAGAACAAACCATTCTCCCCCTTTTTGTCACTATATGATAAAGGAGAACTAAATAAAGAGATATATGAGAGTAAACATGAGGAGTTATGAGATTATAGCAAAACAGATATAGAGATACTCTGCATAGCTTCATATAGAATAAATATCCAGCATAAAACAGTGATAGTATCCAACTAAAATTCAGTCAACCAAGTGTTAAATTATAAGGTTATTACAGACCAGAAAATCCCATAAAGACTAGTCAGAATTAGAACTAGAAGACGGAGCAGGAATAGAGGGATCAAGTTGGTGCATGCCTTTGTTTAATCGCCGAAGATATTTTCGCATGTATTTGAATTGAGAATCACGAGTAACAGACATGTTTTCTAATTTTTCATTCAAATTCTCAACTTTACCCTCCAATGCACTCAGACGTGCATCAAAATCAGATGGTACAAAATCTGAATCATTTGTCGAATCAGAATCTAGTTCCTCAAAAGATATCATCCATATTAATGTCATCCCCTGCTTCTTCATGACCAGCACCACCACCATTACCACCTTGTTCAGGAAGTAATTCCAGCTTCATCTTATTGAGATTAGTGTTGTTGAAAATCAGATGATGAATAGGTGCTTCATTAACAGGCATATCGACCAACATATGTGTGGCTAATACAGTCATTAAATAACCAAAAGGGATGTTACTATGACCAGGATGGAGTCTAAACTGAAGAAGGAAATGACAGATTAAGGATGGCAGATAAATCTGAGTACCACTGGAAATAGCATGAATAATACGTACCATAAATGAGGTCAAGTCAGTTTTATTACCTGACCGAGGATACAGATTAGACACAAAGATTCTGTGGAGCACTCTGTATTTGGGTAACAAAAACCTTGCGAGAAGCGCATTCCCTTTTCGTGTCCATTGAACATCCATGTTACACAAATCTCTAGTGAGCATACGTTTTTCAGAAATTGAGGGTTTATCAGTTAGGTTATGGATAAGAATACCCTCATCATTTACAGGAATCTCCATAAGGGTTGAAATTAAATGTCGATCAATTTCAAATGGCCCTTCACTAGTAGATATTTTAAAAGTTAAACTATCCAGTGAGAAGTCACTTATGCATGTAAACATGGATTGAGCAATGGACCGGTATGCAGGCCCACCCCAATGCAATAAGTTAGCCCAACCTACAGCTTCAAGTAAGGTAAGGATACCAAAAGGTGCAATATGGTTAATGTCAATAGGATGTTCAACAATCACATTACGAGCTCTAAGGTCTATAACATAAGAAGGATCATTAGTAGGCTCAAGAAGATGACGTTTGGTCAATCTGGAGGAAGTAGAAGGACCACGGAAGTAGATTTTTTACCTCTAGAAGCCATTTGCAACAAGGATATCAAGAAATTAAGAAGTTGCAAAGGATTGAGAAGTGGGTTTCTTCAAAACAGATTTTTTAAAAATCAAACCCCAAATCTCAATGAAATCAAAAATAAAAAGCTTCAAGATAGACAAGATAGTAATCTAGACACTGATTTACAATAAAAACGTAAATGGAACACTAACCTTGAAGAACAAAAATGGTGGGTTCGACAAGTCGAAGCTCGACTCCTTTGAGAGAAAAAAAGGAAATAAGGAAGAAAGCAAAAATCTCCAAATTTAAGTGATTTTTGAGATCTAAGACTGGTCGTAGGTATCTACGACCGGTCGTAGGTCGACTGGTCGAGTACACTCACGATAAGTCGAAGGAAGTCCAGAAAAGCATATTTCTTGCAATTTTTTTAAAGAAAATGGAATTAAACCTAGCAAATATATACATTATGATACATGTAGGCATAAATAATCATTTTAAAATACGCATGCCAAGATCAAATTTCATCTTATTAAACCTAATTTTATCAAGAGGTTTTGTGAAAATATCAGCTCTCTGATCTTCAGTAGGAATATATTGTAACATCCCGGATTTTTGCCAACCTGGGATTAGACGTCCTAGGGCAATGAGTCGATCCTAAGACCTTATCAACTTGTCAATACTCAATCCCACAGTCTAAAATTGCTCTTTAAACCATTTTCTTCACAAATCCCACCCTTCACTACCTTATGCTTTCAATTTTTCAAAGCACTTTTGCCCTAGACACTAACTTAAACTAGTTAAGTAGTAAAACTTGGATCACTTTATATACAAACTACAAAGGCCTAAGTACCATCTCAACCAGAAAACAATTAAGATTAAATCCTTTAGAAATTTAACAAAGTTAACTAAGTGCAAAACTCGATTAGCCATGAAATCCGTTGGGATCGCTTTAAATACGATCTGCAAGACCCAAAACTTGCAAAATCAGTGACTCTAGGTTACCCTAAAGTTTAGAACCAAACTCATTTCCCGGCTGCTCTCGGGAATGAAATGAAACTTCGTATTAGGTTTAGACCGCACGTCGGAAGTCCGATTAACACGAAGCTAAGGAACTAGGACCGCCTCGCTGGGCTTGACAACCATCTCAAAAATCAGGTCCAGCTGATGTCCCACGGCCATTCGTTTGGATCCGGAGCGAGGGAGTGTGAAAAACAATATTCCCTTTACAAAATAAATATCTGGAATAGTGATCTGGCACCATTCGCTTGCGCATCAGTATTAAGCAACCAGACCGTCAGAATCAGACTAAATTACACCCTCGGATTAAGAAAAATTTCAGGAACATTTACATATACTTGGAATTTCGGATCGTGGCCCACTGACCGTTGAACTGAAAGTGGTCCGCCACGTGCGATCTGGGAATCTGATCGAGTCGAAAACGTAATCCCACATAGATCCATGTGTGGTGAGCTTAAGTCTGACGTTTGGCTCAAAGAGGGCAACCAGAACCCCTCTTTTGAGCTGGAAAAGTGACGAAATACCTATATTAGCAGTAACCCTTGAACCTGAGTCTATTTTGGGGAGGTTTTAGGCTATATATGGGCCTTAGAACAACCCCTCTCACAGCCATACCGTATTTGAGATTGAGGGAGAGAAAAGAGAGAGAAAAGAGAGAGAAAGTGTGGGAGCAGTGGGAGTTTCTCCCTGCCACTATTCCCTGCCGCTATACGGGCTGCACCGCCCCTTTCCAGACATTTTTCCGGCGTTTCCGGCGTCGTTTCTAGGTAAGAAACCCTAACCCTAATCTGTTTTGGGGTTTAGACTGTTGTAGGTTGTGAAATAACTAACCTATTTCGTTCTATAGGTTGCCAAACTGTCGAATACGGAAGCTTAGCAAACCTATCGATTCCGTTGCGATTCTACGACAAAAGGTGCGGACTTTAGGTGTATAGGTTATGGTTTTCAACGCTTTCAATGTCAGATAATGATAGATTCATGATCTGTATGCAATTGCACATGTACAAAGTGCTGTCTGTTTTCCGTTTCGATTAAAGATGAAAAATATGGAATTCTACATACTCTAGGTATTTGTAGAAAGTACGGTATACGTATATTTTTTGGAAATGTGTTTGACATGTTTATTTGTTGTATGGATATACGATATATGGATAAAATACTTATTTGGCGAAAGGATTCGCCTAAATACATGTTTTACTTATATACACTATGTATGTTGAAATTGCGTATTCTAGAAAATACTGTATACGTATAAATTTTGGAGATGTATTTATCATGATTATTTGCTGTAATAATATATTATACATGGATAAAATACTCGCTTGGCTAAAGGATAGCCCTAATACATGTTTTGCTAATATGCACCATGTATGTTGTAATAGTGTATTCTAAGTGTTTGTGAAAATGACTGAATGAGTATAGAATTCTCATTCGTGCTCGCCATGACTAATTGTCATGGATTCATGATTGATGTATTGGCGATACCCCTTTGACGGAAGGATTTGCCCTAAATCACGCCACGGCCAATATACACTATATAGGCTAAAATGTGTGGCCCAAGTGTTTGTGGAAATGGCTGAATGAATATGGAACTTGGATTCCTGCTTGCCATGACTATCCGTCGTGGGTGTACGCGTGTTATGATTAGGGCAACTCCCTAGTGAAAGGATTTAGCCTAATGCCTATGTGACCGACATATGTCATGTATGTTGATGTATGTTTGTTTAAGTGTTTCTTGAAATGTCTGAATGAGTAGTAGTTAGCAAATTGTAATGTATAAGGGTGTTGAGATATGATTCTCAACCTCTTCTAACTATGTGTATGATCTCCTTTGATAGTTGTGTGATTAGGAATTGAACATGTACAAACTCATGCTTGTGTTGTGATTCATAACATGCTCAACTGCTTTATGATTTTAACTATGTAATGCATATGTTTAAATATATATTTACGTTGTATGATCCGTCATGGGTGATGGGGGAGCGGAGCAACGAGTGCGTGCAACAGCCCTGGCAGCCCTAAACGGATAATACCAGATCTTGATTGTATGAGTTGAATCTTGATCCATTACTGCTTTATCTATCTGCAATGGATTGTGTTTGGGGCTATGATTATGGCACAGGCAATCAGTAACGGGATTAAACTCGTGGCTGAGATTCATTTGCCACGTGGGATGTGTTCGATGAACTTGAGTCGTGCGTTGCCTGTCGGCAGTGACTAGGCCACACGAAGTTGTTTATGCACTTCATGTCGTGCAGCTCAACGGGCGATCGTGCTAGTCGAGCTCGTCAAGTAACCCGATCTGTCTTATGCATGTTCACCCTGTTTGGACGCTACTGCTTGAACCTAGGGTACCAAACTTACCAGTGAAACCCCCTTTTAACCATGGTACCTCATCCGCTAAGACGCATGAGCCGGGCATGGTGGTGTGGGACACCGTGGTCGAGCTGTCGGCCTACGCTGGGGCCATGTGCCTCCCCGTAGTGACCATTGCGCAACCAAACTCGTGAGCCGAATACGGTGGTATAGGACACTGTATTCGAGCTGTCGATACTTACGGCGAGAGCCGAGTACGGTGAGACCTGTGCTCGTGCTGACGGGCGACGAGTCCTCCGTAGTATCTTCGAGTATACTCCAAGGGTCTGTGATTGGCGACGAGTCTTTCACAACAACTAGAGTATGAGTTGAGCCGAGTACGGTGAGACCTGTACTCGAGCTGACGGCTAATGATTGAGCCGAGTACGGTGAGACCTGTACTCGAGCTGACGGCCAGCAATTGAGCCGCATACGGTGAGATCTGTATCCGCGCTGACGGGTGACGAGCCCTTTGCGATGCCTTCACTATGCTTCTCAAACCATAATATCGTATGAGATTAACTAGGATTGACGACCCTAGAATGGATCATGTTTGGGAATGATACAAGGGAGGTACCTTAGTTTCCCAATACTGCTGGTTGAAATGGACTAATAATAACTTGGTAATCATGAGCATCATCGCACCGCATGTGCTTTGTAGATGTGGCGCACTGAGGGAGTTAAGCATTCGCGAACGTAAGATGATGTCGCTTGAGGGTGGTTTGGCAAGGGCATACAGCATCATGTCATTTCATTCTTGCATTTAATAAGAGTAGTTAGAATTGTTTGATTTGTACTGCTTTATCATTACTGCTTGATTGAATTGATAACATGTTAACCTATGCTTTACTGTTCCACTGAGTTGATCACTCACTCCCACGTTACGGGACGGTGTTGTACACACCAACCAGATTTGTTGAGTTTCAGGTGATGGCGATGTTTGTGAAGCAGAGCCGGACTACTTCTATGATGGTAGGAGGAGTTCTCCTATCTGTATCTCTCTGACGGGTCAATGAAGACCTGATAGTGTATTGACGGGGCTATGGTACTTGGGATAAGAGACATTACACTTCCTCACATTTGGTATATTTTAGAACTGCACTTGTATTTATTTAACCTGGTAATGTTATCACACTCTGGAGACTCATCATAGGTTATATATTTTATCTATCTATCACAGTCTTCCGCTTGCAAATTAACTGTCTCTGGAGTATGATATGCTGTTTTGGCTTAATCTCACTCATGTTCAATGCACGAATACAGTCAACATTCAATCATCATTCATTTTGTTGCATAAGTGATGTTCTAGAACTCGGGAGTTGAGTTTATGCTCGACCCCCGATTTTCAGGGCGTTACAAGATTCCAGAGATATAACTTTTTCTTCTACCAATTCCCTAATATAATGAAATCTAATGTCAATGTGCTTAGTACAAGAATGCTGAATAGGATTTTTTGAAATATTTATTGCACTGGAATTATCACAATGCAATAACATAGAATCCTGTTTAATTCCATAATCACTCAGCATTCGTTGCATCCAAACAAGCTGTGTACATGCATTACCAGCTGCGATATACTCAGCTTCAGCTGTTGAAAGTGATATAGAATTTTGTTTCTTACTAAACTAGGAAATTAGACAATTTCCAATGTAAAATCAACCACCACTGGTTGATTTTCTATCATCTAGATTATCAGCCCAGTCAGCATCCGAGTACCCAGCTAATTGGACACTAGTCTCATGAGGATACCAGAGACCGAGATTTACAGTACTTGCGACATATCTAATAATTCGCTTGACAGCAATCAAGTGTGATTCTTTAGGATCAAATTGATATCTTGCGCAAATACCAACACTTAGAGAAATATCAGGTCTACTAGCAGTTAAATATAACAAACTACCAATCATACTCCGATAAAGTTTTGAATCAACATTTTTTCCATTATAGTCTTTTGAGAGTTTCAGGGTAGTACTCATAGGAGTATCGAAATTCTTGCCATTCTCAAATCCAAATCTCTTGATTAAATTCAAAGCATACTTAGATTGAGAGATGAATATTCCTTCAGGTTGCTGCTTAACTTGCAAACCAAGGAAATAAGTCAATTCCCCAACCATGCTCATTTCAAACTGTGATTTCATCAAGTCTGCAAACTCAGTAGTTAAGTTAGTACAAGTTGAACCATAGATGATATCATCAACATAAATCTATACTATTAAGATATGATCATTATGTTTTTTAACAAATAGAGTTTTATTAACAGATCCCATTTGAAAATTGTGACTTAAAAGAAAATTTGTTAGTTTCTCATACCATGCCCTAGGTGCTTGTTTTAATCCATAAAGTGCCTTTTTAAGCCGATACACATGATCAGTATTTTTGGGATCTTCAAAACCCATTGGTTGTTCAACATAGACTTCTTCATGTAAATCGTCATTTAGAAAAGCACTTTTCACATCCATCTGATAGATCTTTATCTTTCTAAAACATGCAATGGATATAAATAGTCTGATAGATTCAAGACGAGCTACTGGTGCAAAAGTTTCATCGAAATCAATTCCTTCAATTTGAGTATAACCTTGTACCACTAGTCTAGCCTTGTTTCTAATTATATTTCCACATTCGTCAGACTTATTTTTGAAAATCCATTTTGTTTCAATGATGTGTTTATCTTTAGGTCTTGGTACGAGATACCAAACATCATTTCTTACAAATTGGTTAAGTTCTTCTTGCATCGCAACAATCCAGTTCTCATCAGCAAGAGCTTCTTTTACATTGGATGGTTCTATTTGGGATGTAAAACATACATAATTACATAAATCCTCAAGTTTTCTACGGATGCGAACAACAGTGAGAGGGTTTCCAAGAATTTGAGTGGTTGGATGATCTTTAACAGTCCTCAATTCAGATTCAGTCTGATTTGATGAAGTATCGGGTTTATCAATGATTAAAACTTCATCGTTATCTGAATTAGAGATAGGCTTATTTAAGTGATCATCAATGACAACATTGATGGATTCTTGAATCACACCAGTCCTTTTGTTCAGAACCCTATAAGCACGATTGTTTAAGGAATATCCTAGAAAAATCCCTTCATCACTCTTTGTATCAAATTTTCCCAAATTTTCACGATCACGTAAAATATAGCATTTGCTGTCAAAAACTCGAAAGTATTTAACACTAGGCTTTTTATTGAACCACAATTCGTAAGGCGTTTTATTATTATCTTTGCTAGTGTAGACTCGGTTAATAATATAGCAAGCTGTGTTGACTGCTTCAGCCCAAAGATTTTTAGAAAGCTTCATGCTATTCAACATGACATTAGCCATTTATTGAAGTACACTATTCTTTCTTTCAACAATTCCATTTTGTTGTGGAGTTTTGGGAGCAGAGAATTCATGTAATATTCCTTGGTCGGTACAGAACTTCTCAAAATTTCTATTCTCGAATTTAGATCCATGATCACTACGAATCTTACTGATTTGAGAACATTTTTCAGTTTGAATCCTTTTGAGAACTTTACTTACTTCTTCAAGGGTTTCAGATTTATCCCTTAAGAAGACTACCCATGTAAATCTGGTAAAGTCATCAACTATTACCAAGATATACTTTTTCCCATCACGACTTTCCATTCTGGTAGGTCCTATCAGATCCATGTGGAGGAGTTCGAGTGGTCTTGATGTGGTATTTGAATTCACCTTTTTGTGTGAGTTCCTTTTTTGTTTGCCTATCTGGCACTCACCACATATTTTATCTAATTTCTAAAGTTTGGGTAAACCTCTTATAAGTTCTCGTTTGCTCAATCTATATAAATTTCGATAATGTACATGTCCAAGACGTTTGTGCCATAAATCAGTCTCGTCTATATGGTCCATGTGACATGTTTGATTAGATGAGCTGGATTCGCTAATAATATAGCAATTTTCAGATGTTCTACGTCCAGTTAATATTACAGAACCCTTATTGTTTAGTATTTCACAGCTTTGATTAGAAAACCGAACACTATGGTTATTATCACATATTTGAGATATACTAAGCAAGTTATGTTTTAAGCCTTCAACATATAAAACATTTTTAAACACAGGAAGATTAAAAAGTTGAACCGTACCTTGGCCTATAATCTTACAGTTGCTACCATCACCAAATGTGACTGAACCATTAGTCATATCTTTCAGATCTGTGAATAAAGCTTTGTCCCCTGTCATATGCCTGGAGCATCCACTGTCTAGGTACCATTTTGAATGACTTGTTGCTTTGAAAGCAATGTGAGCAACCAAGCAGGTGACTTTTGGAACCCATTTCATAACTGTTTTAGGTTTAGGAACATAGTTGGTCTTCTTATGTTTATAGTTGTAAGAATGACCTATAGAGTTAGATTTTAAGAGCTCCTTGAGTAAATCAACTATCTTTTCAGCTAGTGGATTTCATTTCTGATTAAAGTTGACATGGCTGCTTCTAGGTTTTTGAAAAGTTTTTGAATTTCTAGAAAAATCTTGATAAGTACTTTTCCCTTTCGAGTTTGAGGACTCTCCTTTAACAAACATAGGAGGAGTATACTTTTGTTTAGGAGGTAGATTTTTATCATATCCCAATCCGGATAGATCGCCACATTTTCTTGATCAGGATAAAAGTTTTTCTAACTTTGGATCTCCTTGGGCATATTTCCATGTGTCTTTTAGACTCAGAAGAGAAGATACTTCAGTTTTAAGTTTCTCAATTTCAGATTTTAAATCAATAATTAGGGAGTTCTTGAATTCCAAATCACATTTTGATTTTTCAAAACAATCTGAAATTTGTGATTTTTCTAAGACAAGCGATTCAAAACATTCTTTGAGTTTAGAAAACTTTTCTTTTTGAAGTTTAAGTTTGACAGCAATTTTACAACTTTCCTTATATAGGGCATTGTAAGCATCTTGAAGATCATCTTCATTTTCACATTCACTACTCAGATTTTCTTCACTTGTTGAGTCATTATCTGAAAATGTGAATTTGGCTAGAGTCATAAGAGCTTTAACCTCATTGCTCAACTCAGTTTCAGAATCTTGTGATTCAGAAGAAGCTTCAGAATCAGATGATTCATCCCATGTAGCCAACATACCTTTCTTCTTGGGTTTGTCCTTTTTAGGACATCTATTTGCTAAATGCCCATATTCTTGACAGTTGTAACATTGACTATCTTTCAAAGATTTTTGAAATTTAGGTCTAAACTCTTTTTATCATTTGATTTTTGAAAATCAACCCTTTTCTTGCTTTTGAAAATCTTGTAAAAAATTTTTTTTGCTAAAAGAGCCATATCATCTTCTGAATCAGATTTTTCTTCTAAATTATATTTAGAAGATTTTAGTGCGATAGATTTACCTTTAGGAGCTTTAAAGTTTAACTCGTAGGTTTGTAGAGAACCAACTAGTTCTTCTACACTCATATTATTTGTATCACGAAGTTCCTGGATCGCGGTTACTTTAGAATTGAACCGTTCAGGAAGTGAGCGTAATATCTTTGCACACACTTTACTTTCTGAGATTTTATCGCCAAGACCCCACATTGAGTTTACAATGTCATTCAATCTAGTGTAAAAGTCCATAAACATTTCATTTTCCTCCATATGAATTTCTTCAAATCTGGTTGTGAGGAGTTGGACTTTAGATTTTTTGACAATTGTAGTACCCTCGTGTGTCATTTCTAATATATCCCAAGCTTGCTTTGCAGTATCACAGGAAATGATTCTTTTAAACTTATCCGGTGATAGTGCGCAAGTAATTGCATTTAGTGCTTTAGCATTAGCATTACTCTCACTTTTCTGAAGAGTGGTCCATTGGTAATATGGTGTGACTTTCATAGATTTTGAACCATCAACCCCAGTAACTTCCATGACAGGAGGTTTCCATTCAATCACTGTGGCTTGCCACACATTTTCATCCATTGACTTGAGGAAGATCCTCATTCTGGCTTTCCAATAGGCATAGTTGGAGCCATCAAATGGTGGAGGTCTCGTGACAGAAAGGCTATCAAAATTTGACATCTTTTTAAATAGCTTAGATCGTTAGCTCAGGAAATAAATCCAAATAAATAGCAATAAGAACGAGCTATTAGGCTCTGATACCACTTGAAAAGGCCTAGCTATATGTCCTAGAAGGGGGGTTAATAGGACAATGCCAAATAAAAATTATAACAGCGAAATTAAGAAGAATATGATAGCCAAATTAAATTACAATGCAAGAAAGTAAAACAACCTCAAAAATTAGATCTTGAGAGGTTGATACAAATGTTGTTCTAAGGACAACCTTTCACCAAAAACCAGAGTTTATGGTAGGACAACCTTATTTCTAGAAAGATCTTTGTATCAAATCTTAAACCAAAGAGGAATAAGGAACTAAATACAAACTGAATTGAAATAAATTGTAATCACAAATGTATTGTTCTAGGGACAGCCATACACCATAAAAATGACAGGGCAACCTTGCTGGAACAACTTTAAAGGAAATTTAAATTCAAGTAGATAAAGGAATAGCAGAAAGTAAATTCTAAATTATTACAAAATTCTCACAAAGCTTGAATTAAATGATTACAACATTCACCACATTCATACATCCCACAAAAGAATAATTAAATATTAGAAATGTAAATCATTCAACCATAACACTAGGGATTATAGTGGTTCGCCTGTGTGTTCACCAACTATTAAACAACAGCCACACAAAATGCTACTCCAATCCTAATATCCTCACACAGGAGATATTAGCGTTCACTAACAAAATAGGTTTTCCCAGGTTCACCAAAAACCTTTACAATTGTGTCTTTGTCTGTGGGCTTACACAAAAAAAAAAACCCCACTTCTGAGTTTTCCTGGCTCTCCTCAGATAACCAATACAACAAGATTTTTTTGGCAAATCTTGAAAGAAACCAAAACAGAAAGGAATTTATAATTAAATGTAAAATACCTGAATATCTCCTTCGATGCAGCAGCCCGGTAGAACCAAGTCAGAGTAGATGATTAAATGTCCAAGTTCAATGTCCAGTACTCAATTACAATGGTTCTAATTCTAATAGATTTTAAATTTAACCAAGTAGGGCTTGCCTTAATTGATTTTGATTCCAAAGAAAGGGAATAGCGATTCCTCTTATCAAATTAGATTGGAATAGCAGAAACAAAATCAATTAAATAAAGCTAAGGAAAGAGAATATTAAATAAGCACACTTAGCTTAGATGGAGCACAGAAATATCTCTCAGAAGTTCGACGAAGATTGGCTTGAATGGATTAATTAATTCGATGAACTCTTCTGAGATTCGTGCTCTATTTATAGGTGAGCAGATCGCATCTTCGACTGGTCTAAGGAACCCTTCGACTAGTCGAAGAAATAACAGATTTGAAAAAAATCGGGCGCGATAAGCTTTGACCATTCTACGACTGGTCGAAGACCTCCTTCGACTGGTCGTAGGTCACCTTCGACTGGTCGAAGGTCTCCTTCGACTGGTCGAAGACCTTGTGAATTTATCGCTGGACTTTGTGTCGAAGATTTACGACTGGTCGAAGAACCAGTCGACACTGTTCCTTTGACCGGTCGAACAGATCCCTGGACTAGTCGAAGACTAACAGAATTTATCCGATTTTTGTAACAAACTTACGACTAATTGAGGATTTTCTTAGACTGGTCGAAGCAACTTTAGGACTAGTCGAAGAGGGCCTAGGACTAGTCGAAGAACAGACCAAACTTATGTAAAATAAACAATCGATTTATGTATCCAAAGTGACCTACTTCTAAGGTCAACCTAATGTCAGTCAACCTCAACCATGAAGTAAGGACATTGAAATATTAGGAACTGGTGACCTTGAAGTATGAGCCTTGAAGTCTTGATGTAGCTCAATCTTGAAAGTGTCTTGAATTCTTTATGAACTGCCTTGTACATGTCTTGAGTTCTTTATGAACTACCTTATACTCTTCTTGAAGTCTTGAAGCTTGAGTCATGTCTTGTGAGTAGTTCTTGCATTCAAGTTTGATCTTTATACTTGTGAGCTTAGCTTGTTCATGAATGTTGATCTTTGAGAGAGCTTCACTTATGCAAGATATAAAACAGTGATTTTGGCACCACAAATTTGACAACAAACAGGGATATAAAATATAGCACTTAAAATCTCCCCCTTTGTCAAATTATTGACAAAACACATAACCAAGATAAACATAAACATCTCGGAAATCAACTTCAGACAGTGTCCCACGGCTGTTCGCTTGAGTCCGGAGCGAGGAGTGTGAAAATACTTAATTTTCTTTACAAATAAATATCTCAAATAGTAATCTGGCACGTGTCGCTTGTAGACATTTTGTAAGCAACCAGACCATCAGAATCTGACCTAAATACACCCTCGGATCAGGAAAAATTTCATAAACATATCCATGTACTTGGAATTTCTGATCGAAATCCGCTGACCGTTGAACTGAAACTAGTCCGCCACGCATGATCTGGAAGCCCTACTGGAACGAAAACTTAACTCCACCTAGATCCAAGGTTGGTGAGCTTAAGTCCGACCTTTGGCTCAAGGAGGCCCGCCAGAAGTGCTCCGTTGAGCTGAAAAGGAGTCACTTTGGTTATAACCTAAGTATACCTTGTCCATAAGTCTAATTTGGAGTGTTTTTAGGCTATATAAGGACCTTAGAACCCTCTCTCTCACAGCCATATGAATTTGAGAAAAATCCTAAGTGAGAAGAGAGAAAAGAGAGAGAAAGTGTGAGAGAAGTGGGAGAAACTCCCTATTGCTATCCCCTGCCGCTACACAAGCTGCACCACCCCATTCTCATCACTTTCCCGGCGATTTCGACTTCCTTTCTAAGTAAGAAACCCTAACCCTAATCTGTTTTGGAGTTGTAAAGGTTGTAGGTTATGAAATAGCTAACCTATTTCATTCTATAGGCTACCAAACTGCCGAATGCGGAAGCTTGGCAAACCTATCGTATTCGTTACGATTCTATGACTAAAGGTGAGGACTTTAGGTGTATAGGTTGCAGTTTTCAATGCTTTCAATGTCAGATAATGATAGATTCATGATCTGCATGCAATTGCACATGTACAAAATGCTGTCTGTTTTCCGTTTCGATTAAAGATGAAGAATATGGAATTTCACATACTCTAGGTATTTGTAGAAAGTACCGTATACGTATACATTTTGGAAATGTGTTTGCCATGATTGTTTGTTGTATGAATATATTATATATGGATAAAATACTGATTTGGCGAAAGGACTCGCCCTAATACTTGTTTTGCTAATATACACTAGGTATGTTGAAATAGTGTATTCTATAAAGTACGGTATACGTATAAATTTTGGAGATGTGTTTGCCATGATTATTTGCTGTATGAACATATTATATATGCGTAAATTACTTGTTTGGCGAAAGGACTCGCCCTAATACATGTTTTGCTAACATACTCTATGTATGTTGAAATAGTGTATTCTAAGTGTTTGTGAAAATGCTTGTGAGAGTAAGTGCTTGGATGATAGTGCCTTAGGTAGGTGTTGTGATGGGATTCTCAATTACCTTAGAGACATATATGATTTCCTCCATGTCGGTTGTTTACTTTAATCGCTTACTTATGAAATATATGTGTTTGTATTTCCTGTTTACATGGTGCATTATAACATGCTTTATAACATGCTTTACGACATGCTTGTTATCATGCTTGAATTACTTTGTTCATCATGCTTTACTCTACATGCTCTAATTAAGGATTGATTGAGTTTGGGACTATGATTATAGTCCAGACTTGAGATCGTGGTTGAGATTCATTTCGCCACGTAGGATGTGTTTGACGAACCCGAGTCGTACTTCAGTTGGCGACAGTGGTTAGGCCACGCGAAGTGCATATGCACTTCATGTCGTTCAGTTGATTGTGCACTAGAGCTAGTCAGGCTCGTCAAGTAACCCGATATGTCTAATGTATGTTCACCATGTTTGGACGTTATTGCTTGAACCTAGGGTACCAAACTTACCAGTGAAATCCCTTTAACCATGGTACCTCGATCCGCTAAGACTCATGAGCCAGACATGGTGGTATGGGACACCGTGGTTGAGCTGTCGGCCTACGCTGGGGCCACGTGCCTCTCTGTAGTGACCAGTGAGCAGCCAGTCTCGTGAGCTGATTATGGTGGTATGGGACACTATATTCGAATTGTCGGCCTACACTGATTGGTGACGAGCCCTTTGTAGTGACCTCGAACATACTCTGAATTTGCGGTGAGGAGACGAGTTTTGCAGCAGTGTATAGAGTATGAACTAGGCCTATATCAGCTTAGTGATGAACCGTTAAAAAGGTGATGGGGGAGTGGTGTAACCATTGTGCGTAACAGCCCTGACAGCCTTTGCGGCGACCTAGAAACACACCATCGTATGAGATTAACTAGGACTGACGACCCTAGAATGGATCATGTTTGGGAATGATACAAGGGAGGTATCTTAGTTTCCCAATCCTGCTGTTTAAAATGGACTAATAATAACTCGGTAATCATGCTCATCATGCATTGCATGTGCCTGGAAGATGTGGAGCACTGAGGAATGCAAGCATGCCGCGAACTTAAGATGGTGTCGCACGAGGGAGTGTGTGGTGAGGGCATACATCATGACTGCATTCATACTTGCATTAATAAAAGTAGTTAGGAGTGTTTGATTTTGCTGCTTTATCATTACTGCTTGACCACATTGATAACATGTTAACCTATGCTTTATTGTCCCACTGAGTTAGCTACTCACTCCCACGTTATGGGACGGTGTTGCCAACCAGACTCTGTCTTAGGTACAGATGAGATGACGACTCAGGAGGCTGAGCCGGACTATGACGAGGACCAGGACGAGTTCTCATTTATGCAATATTCTGGTGGCTTTGACTAGGATGCCTGGATCGACGGAATTTACAGAACTCACTTCCTTAGTTGTACTTTTGGCATTTTGTTCGTAAAATAGATATATGTATATGGTTACTCAGATGGGTTCATACTCTGGAGATTGAGATGGTTTTGTTTCTTTTACATACATATATATACAGTTTCAGTCTTCCGCTTGCCTTTATACAATTAATCTGGAGTATAAATTATTGTTTTGGTATAATCTCACTATGTTTATTGCTCTAACACAAACAACATGTAATCATCATTATCTATGTTGCATAAGTGATGTTTTGGAACTCGAGAGTTGAGTTGCTACTCGACCCTCGAATTTCAGGGCGTTACGCCAAAACTCCTCAACAAAATGGAATTGTGGAAAGGAAAAATAAAGTACTTCAAGAAATGAGAACTGTTATGTTGAATAGTATGAAGCTCCCTAAAAATCTTTGGGCTGAAGCAGTGAATACGGCCTGCTATGTTATTAATCGGGTTTATATATGTAAATCTAATAATAAAATCGCTTATGAAATGTGGTTCGATAAAAAGCCTACTGTCAAATACTTTCAAGTTTTTAGTAGCAAGTGCAATATTTTACGTGATCGTGAAAATCTGAAAAAGTTTGCCACAAAAAGTGACGAAGGAATCTTTTTAGGATACTCTTTAAATAGTCGCGCATATCGTGTTCTGAACAAGAAGACCGGTGTTATTCAAGAATCAATTAACGTGGTCATAGACGATCTTTTGAATACACCTGCCCCAAGTTCAGATAATGATGAAGTTCTTCTAATTAACAAACCTGATACTTCATCAAGACAAAACAATACTGAGTTAAGGACTGTTAAAGATCATCCAACCGCTCAAATTCTTGGAAATCCTCTCACTAGTCTGCGCACTCGTAGACAACTAGAAGACATATGTAATTACGTGTGCTTTACATCTCAGATTGAACCGGTAAACGTAAAAGAAGTTCTTTCTGATGAAAACTGGATAGTAGCTATGCAGGAAGAACTTAATTCGTTTGTTCGAAATGATGTTTGGGATCTTGTTCCTAGACCTAAAGATAAACACCTTATAGGAACTAAGTGGATTTTCAAAAATAAGTCTGATGAACTTGGGAATATAATTCGAAATAAGGTAAGACTGGTTGTTCAAGGGTACACTCAAATAGAAGGCATTGATTACGATAAAAATTTGCTCCAGTTGCTCGCCTTGAATCAATCAGACTTTTTATTTCCATCGCATGCTTTAGAAAGTTTAAAATTTATCAAATGGATGTAAAGAGTGCCTTTTTGAATGGTGATCTACATGAAGAAGTATATGTTGAACAACCTACAGGGTTTGAAGACCCTCAATTTACTGATCATGTATACTGTCTTAAAAAAGCTCTTTATGATCTAAAATAAGCTCCCAGGGCATGCTACGAAAAATTGACTAAGTTTTTACTAAGTCATAATTTTTAAATGGGTAGTGTCGATAAGACGCTTTTTGTTAAGAAACATAACGATGATATCTTAATGGTTCAGATCTATGTTGATAATATTATTTATGGATCAACTTGTGCTAACATGACTGTTGAGTTTGCAGATTTGATGAAATCTAAATTCTAAATGAGCATGGTTGGGGAATTAAATTATTTCCTCGGGTTGCAAGTAAAACAACAACCAGATGACATTTTCATTTCTCAAACAAAATATGCTATGAACTTAATCAAAAAGTTTGGATTTGAGAATGGTAAGAATTTTGATACTCCTATGAGTACAACTTTAAGACTCTCAAAGGACTCTACAGGTAAGAATATAGATCCTAAATTATATCGCAGTATGATTGGTAGTCTACTTTACTTAACTGCTAGTAGACCTGATATTGCTTTAAGTATTCGGATTTACGCTAGATATCAGTCTGATCCTAAAGAGTCACATTTATCTGTTGTTAAGCGAATTATGCGATATGTCGCAAGCTCTGTTAAAATGGGTCTCTGGTATCTATTTGATACTAGTGTTCCATTGGCTAGGTATTCAGATGTTGATTGGGCTGGAAATATTGATGATAGAAAAGCAACCAGTGGTGGTTGTTTCTTATTGGAAACTGTTTAGTTTCTTGGCTTAGCAAGAAGCAAAGTTCTATATCGCCCTCAACTGCTGAGGCTGAATACATCGCAGTAGGAAATGCATGTGCTCAGCTTGTTTGGATGGATCGTATGTTAAGCGATTACGGAATTGCACAGGAATCAATGATATTATATTGTGATAATTCCAGTGCTATAAATATATCAAAAAATTCAATCCAACATTCACGTACCAAGCACATTAACATTAGGTATCACTATATTCATGAATTAGTGGAAGATAAAATAATATCCTTAGAATTTATACCAACTGAGACTCAACTTGCTGACATTTTCACTAAACCGCTCGACAAAAGCAGGTTTAATAAATTGAAATTTGATCTCGGAATGTGTATTATAAATTGATTATTCATGCATATTTGTAACATAGTGTATATATTTGATAATTTATTTGTTTAAATTTTAATTTTTTATGAAAATGCATGTTTTTGTGTTTTCACGACTAGTCGAGGACGTGCTCGACCAGTCATGGTACGACTGGTCGAGAACGGTCCTCGACCAGTCGTGTAACATGTTGGAATCTTTTAAAATTGGGAAAAACTTCATCTTCTTCACTCTCCAATGAGCCAAGACACGACTAGTCAAACCCACCTTCCTAGATCTTCAAGGTTAGTGCATCATTTGTGTTTCTCTTGTAGATTCTAGTTCTTATTACTTCATTTTCACTCTTGGAGTAATCTATTTTGAGATTCCTTGACATTTTGGGGCTTTTTCTTGAAAAATCTGATCTAGTAAAACCCATTTTTCACATCTTTTGTCTCTGTTAGATCTTTTGATTTTCATTCTGATAATGGATGTTAAAGGGACAAAGAAAACTTCCCGTGGTCCATCTTCTTCTAGATCAGCTCCTCTTGCTAGGCGTCATCTTTGTTCACCTGAGGATGATCCTTTCGATGTACGGGATTTGCGAATGCGAAATGTCATTGTCGAACGGCCTGTCTGTATTGAACATATTGCTCCTTTTCGTATTATACCTATACTCCAAGCTGTAGGATGGGATAACATTTTACATTGGGGTGGGCCTGCATACCAATCTATTGCACAGGCCATGTTTGCATGTATCTCAGTATTCTCTTTTGAGGATTTAACTTTTAAAATTGATACTAGAGAAGGTCTATTTGAAATTGACCGTCATCTGATTGCAGGGTTAATGGATGTACCTGTTAATGAGGAGGGTATTCTTATTCATACTTTAGCTGAGAAACCCTTGGAATCTGAAAAGCGCATGCTGACTAGAGATTTGTGTAATATGAATGTGCAATGGACTCATAAAGGGAATGCGTTCCCCGCAAAGTACTTGTTACCCAAATACAAGGTACTTCACAGGATTTTTACTTCTAACCTGTATCCTTGTTCTAGTACTAAGACTGAATTAAATGCGTTTATGGTTCGTGTTTTGCACTCTGTCATTTCTGGTGCTAAAATTTTCCTTCCTTCCTCAATCTGTCATTCCATTATTCATTCTCGTCTCCATCCCGGTCATAGTGATATTCCTTTTGCCTATCTCTTAACTGTGTTAGGTACTCACATGCTTGTGGCTATGCCTGTTGGAGAAGCTCCCATCCATCATCTTATTTTTAACAATTCGAATATTAACAAAATGAAATTGTAATTGGCTCGTGGCCAAGTGGATGTTGGTAGAGCTGAAGCTGGGGATAACGAAGCTGGTGATCTTCCTCCTGACGATGTGGACATGGATGATATTTTCAATGAACTTGATTTTGATTCTGGAAATGATCCTGATTTTGAGCTTTCTGATTTTGATGCTCGTCTTCATGCTTTAGAAGAAAAGGTAGAGAATATGAATATTGCTCATGATCTTTAGTTTAAATATATGCGTAAGTATCTTAGGCGCTTGAACAAGGGAATGTATAATCTTGATCCTACCATTCTTACTCCTTCTTCAGGATCCGATTGAGTGTTTTCATTCTTGGTGTGTAATAACATTCGTACTTATGTTGGATTGTGGACTTTATTTGGTTTGATGACTTTTTAGTTTTTTATTTATTTATTTTTTTATTTTTAAGTAACTGGATTGTGAACGTTTACTTTCATATATATTGTTAAGTTACTTCATCTATTCCTCCAATACTTATCCTTTACTTGATTGCTTCCTTTGTCATATTATGACAAAAAGGGGGAGAAGATTTGATTGATTTGATTGGTTTGATTAGGTTGCTTATGGAATATGAGTATTTTTGGATATGTGAGATGTGCTACTACTAAGGGGGAGTAGTATATTTAACGAATTTATGCTACTTAATGCTTAATGACAATTGGTGCATGATTCGTTAATATACATGTTGTGCTTCTCTTATTGAGGTCTGTTTCGTCACTAATTTGACAAAGGGGGAGATTGTAAGTGCTATGATCTCATGCTCCTTGGATTGTCAAATTTTGTGGTGTCAAAACCTCTTGTGTGCCAAAACTTATATATGTGTGTCTTGTGTTTGTATGTTGATATTTATATGTGATTCAAGACGACATCACAATGGTTCAAGACATCTACGGTGCTCGACTTCAAGGAAATGCAAGGTTATGTTCTTTATCATCTTCCGTATGCATCAATGCTCAGAGTTACATGATAAGAAGAGTGTTTGTTCAAGACTCAAGTGCATTTGAAGACTCAAGAACTACTCAAGTTGAAGTTTAAAGTCAAGCTGTAGAAGATCTCAAGATCAAGCTAACATCAAGTAGAGATCTCAAGCTTCAAAGGTTAACCATTATCTGAAAGAATGAAGTTCAATGTTCATAATTCATGTTCCAGGTATGATAGACCTTAGTTTGACCTTAGGGTAGGTCCTTTTGGATACATAAATCAACATAAATCTTTATACATGAATTTGATCTGTTCTAAGACTAGTCCTGGATCTTGTTCGACCAATCCTAGACCTGGTTCGACCAATCCTAGACCTGGTTCGACCAGTCCAAGAATTTCCACGACCAGTCCTAAGTTGTTGAAGATTTTCAGAATTGTTGGTTATTCTTCGACCAGTCATGGAGACTGTTTGACCAGTCGTAAGGTGGTCACGACTCTTCCTTCGACCAGTCCTAGAACTATGACTCAAACTCCAGCAACCAAATCTGGTTTTCTATGACCAGTCTTGGGTCAGCTTCGACCAGTCGTAGGTGGTTTACGACCGGTTGTAGAATCCTAAGACCAGTCGTAGAACTGATTTTTCAGATCGCTCTTAAACTTTCAAAATGTCGTTGGAGCTATGTCCAGTCGAAGGGTGCCTAAGACCAGTCGTAGACGCAATCTTTGCATCTATAAATTGAACACGAATTTCAGAGTTTTACATCGATTAATTTGAGAAATTCAAGCCTCCACTCTGAGATAAGTTGTGTTTATTTTTTAGCTACGCTGTGCATATTTAATATTCTTTTGTTAGCTTTTCTTATTTAATTTTATTCATTTATTCCAATCTTATTTAAAAATAGGAATTGCTATAGTCCTTCTTCTTTAGAATCAAAATCAAATAGAGCTACGCCCAATTTGGTTTAATTTAAAATCCATTAGAAACTAGAACCATTTCTTAAGTGAGTATTGGACATTGAACGTAGATTCAAACTTTTACTCTGATTGGTTCTACCGGGCTGCTACAAAAGGAGAAATCCAGGTATTTTACATTTATTGTAAATTCCTTTATTTTGGTTTTGTTTGAGATTCACCAGAAAATCTCATTGTGCTCGTTATCGGAGGAGAGCCAGAAAACTCAGAAAGTGTGGGTTTTTGGATTGTGTAAGCCCAAGTTAAAAAGACACAATTGTGAAGGTTTTAGTTGAACCTGTAAAACCTGTTTGATAGTGAATGCTAATATCCCCTATGTGAGGATATTAGGAGTGGAGTAGCAAGCTGTGTGGCTGTTGTTTAACAGTTGGTGAACACACAGGCGAACCACTATATATCGGTGTGTTTCGTGATTTGAATGTTCTTTTAATTTTTATATATTTAATCATTCAGATTTGTGAAATGTATATGTGGATGTGAATGTTGTAATATTTACATTTCAAGCAAAGTGGGGAATGTTATAATAGTTTAGAATTTATTTCTTGTTATTTCCTTTATTTCCTTTCTTTTTGAGTTTTGATATTCATTTGTTCTAATAAGGTTGTCCTGCCATAAACCCTTGGTTTTTATGGTGCAAAGGTTGTCCTTAGTACAATATTAGTATCAAGCTCTTTAATTAAGATTGTTTTACATTTCAATTCTTTGATTTATTTATAGTACTGTTCTTTATTTTTATAAGGTTATCGTTCTTCAATTCCGCATTTAAATTTTAATTTGACACTATCCTAATCACCACCCCCCCCCCCCCCCCCTCCTAGGACATATAACTTGGCCTTTTCAACAGGTAAACCTAAAGCCTCACATCCCATGACTCAAAACACCGAGTGAAGGAAACCCTTAAAAATATGCCATTTTTCTCAGGGAAGTTCATCCTTCAATCCACCCTTACCATTGATATTCTATAGAGTAGATTGGGAAATGAACTTCCGCATTCAAGGATCCTCCAGTGTAACGCCCCGAACTTTTCGATGCTCGGGCATCGAAAGTCCTCGGGCGTTACCATAAGATTCAACGTGACATATACATGTGTACGATACTAATTCAACTATTCTAACCTTACATCCTTGCCCTGACATAAACATAACCGTTGGGGATGATCTTCATTCATAGATCAAGCCATCTGACCGTTGAATTTCAAGACAAGCTCACCCATCATGTGATTTGACGTAAGTATTTCCCTTTAGATGACGTGACGAATAACTCCCTATCAATAATGATTTAGATATACGTTCTTTTGTAAGAACTTCTTAGAAATATGCCTAAACCATGTAGAGCCATTGGATTTCCCAAAACTCACACATCAACAATAATTACGAAAATGCCATTGACCTAAGCTCCTGAATTCCAATTCACACGATCCTCATGATCCGTTTCATGCGAAATTTTATACCAGGCCTAATTATCATAAATTAACCGTACACATCAAATTTCAACCCTTAGATCATAGTAAATCAGCTACTT
The DNA here is from genome assembly GCA_021015155.1 of Magnolia officinalis. Classification (NCBI taxonomy): domain Eukaryota; kingdom Viridiplantae; phylum Streptophyta; class Magnoliopsida; order Magnoliales; family Magnoliaceae; genus Magnolia; species Magnolia officinalis. The sequence goes on along the minus strand of JAJHSJ010000005.1, from coordinate 46,247,205 downwards.
GACCTCTACATCCATTCGTACATTTATCAGATCAAGATTCTGACCCGTCCATCTTGTTCACCCCATATAATATGCTTAACCTACCGTTAGAATTTCAATCCGAGAAACTTACACATATGAACAAGTCACTCGAATCCAACAATATATGTGACATACCCATAATCACTCCAGAAACACCCTGATGACCATCCATTTACGAAACTGACCGTACATCTACTGACATACATGACCAGAGTGCTAACCATCAAGTCCTCTTGTTATTAACAAGTAATCTGACCACCCATCATGTTTGGATCCGCCAAACGGGCCATGTAAACATCATGACAAACTGATCATCATGAAAATCTTTGGGTTTAAGTCCAAACTGCCCGGTAACTTGTCAATCAGAGGAGTAGAAAAATTATTTTAGAATTTTAAAATATATTAACCATTAAAGGAGAATCTTAGTCATCATTGAGATATCGGAGCTCAAATTTGGGCGACGGAAAGAGCGTGAAAAATAAAGACCACCCGTCAAATTTCATCACATTTGGACGGTAGACTCATGAGTTACGGATGGCAAAGTTTTTTTAAAAGAAAAAGGGTACAAGTGTAAATACATTATCATGCATGGCACTGTTGAATTTCTAACGGTGAGAATTCTTGCTACTCGGCGGGATCGTGCAGTCCATTGGATTATCTAAATTACTCCATTTTCGACAGAATGTCCTAACATAGCGATACAAAGGTGGTGAATGGCATGGATCCTCAGAAGTCATCACAAAAGGACTCCATCTGATTTTTTTACAACCGTGCATGCAAGCCACGAATTCACGTGAAATCCATGTACGTAAATGACATCCTGCTTCAATGGGAATTAAGTCCGTCCACGTTGATTAATATATGACCCACCTAGTACTTAGATAAGTTTCATATTTTAGTCCCTTGGCCCTTTCCAACCGCTGACACTCAATCCCGGGATAATCCAACCAT